>OZ026518.1:105682304-106882304 GCA_964019695.1 Loripinus fragilis
CACCTTTATCACTGCCTTTTATATGTGATCTGCGTTGGGTTTCGATAGTCTCGTGTGCTGCATCCATTATGTATTTCATTACTTCCCACATAATTATCGTTCTGATTTACATGATAATTCCTTTGCGAAACGGAAATGTTCTTTAAAGAAATCGAATTGTGTATAGGTAAACCTCGAAAAATTGAACTCCGACTTTTCGAAATACCCCTAATTCGAAATGAATTTCGAACACATTGGAATCAGAGAATATAGGGCCTATTTATGAATAATTTAAAATATTTTGTTTTGTGTGCGTAAAAGAAACGCCTCCCCGAGACGTTGCTTTTACGCATACAAAATATTTGTTTGATAGGAAAAAACACTGAAAATAGATCATAATAATCATTTTTGAAGGTAGATATTTTTATATTTTTATGCCTATAATTCGAACTCTCGATAGTTCAAAATAAAATCTCTACTCCTATGACTTCGAATTCTGGAGATTCAACTGTATATTAAAAATGTCTACAATTATCCAAGACTGGTATCACCCATTCGATTTCCGTATATGTATGCTTTATTCGCAGAATGGTAGTCGAAAGCTCTGTCTAGTCTGTGCATTTGCGCAGGCACGATTGAGCTTAAACAAGTGTGATAAATGAACGATATCACTCCTTCGATTTTCACATGTTATGTATGATGCTTTAGCCTTAACATTTTTTTATCCGAGGAGCGGTCCAAAACTCTCTCGAGTCTGTGCATTTGCTGAGGCTCGATCATGAGAGCTTTAGCTTAACCAAGACCCATATCACCCATTCGATTGCCGCATATGTATGCTTTATCACAGTTTGGCGGCCGAAAGCTATGGTTTTCTCTCGTCAAGGCCCAATTCAAAATACTCAACATCGAGACTGTCCCGGGTTTCATATAGGCCTAGAACGCTCATACACGTTAGAGTAAACATACTGAACCTTTCTTTCACAAAAGTGGACAGCGTCAACATCATAAATTGCCAATATCCAACACAACATGCATTATCTGCACACGTTTTTAATGGGCACTAATGTTTTTAACCAATGATTTGCATGTATAATGAAACTAGCCAGCCTCATGAATCATATTTCGGTTGGGGGCCAAGTTTGTAGGGGTCGAATTTGGTCCTCGAATATATGGGGGCCGAGTTTGTTAGGGGCCGAGTTTGTTAGGGGCCGAGTTTGTCAGGGGCCGAGTTTGTTAGGGGCCGAGATGTCCCGGAATCCGTGAAAATATACATTACATATGAAAAATTGTCAAACTCCAAATACATTAACCGCCCTTGTGGCGGTTTGCAGGAATATCATTTTCAATAATGAACGCATAATTTGAGGAACGCATTTAGCCAGTCATCAAGACTTGTTTTCAAATTTATACAAAATGTATCAGTTGTTTAGAATTGGTCACTGTTTAGAAATTCTCTTTTTCGCACTGACTTGAAGATAAGGCTATCCAAATTTAGAGGTAACTCAGGTTGCCTGGTTACGCAGTCGGTCAGCTGATTTGCTCTCCACTGATTGGGAAAACTTAATTTTATGATTAGGTGTGACAATTAACAGCAGTTTAAATCTCTGGGGTGCTGACTTTAAAACCGGGCTTACAGAACACGCAAAAAGGTACCTACCGTACATTGAGAAGAAAAAAGGTAGGTTAAGATATTTTTTACCATGGACTAAGCTGGGGGTGCTGAAGCACCCAAAGCACCCCCCCCTAAATCCGCCACTGCAGGAAGCTATAGAAAGCGAGGATTGGGAGTGTCCTCGTGAGTGTTCTCTGGAGGTTCCATGACTAATATCTTTGGGATTACCAGGGGATTCTGTGTTTTGCTTGGTGAATCTACTTGGGACTTTTCCCTCCAGCGATAGCATAGCTGGATATCACGAAATATGTTCGCCCGGCTCCAGCCTAATGTAGGTGCTTTTGGTTTCTCTCGCATCCCTGGAAGCTGCTGTCATCACTGGTTATGTGGCACCGATGAAACTCATTTCCAATGCACGACGGTTATATGACTAGCCACCCTTTGGCCGATTCTCGCTTTCCAACTTTCACTTTCATTCCACATTTATACAAATACTGAAATAGATTAATATCTACTACAAAACTACTTAACCAATTAATGAAAAGCAAACAATTAAGTGGTTTAGTATCTAAAAATAATGTCTTCTATGTAGTTAACAGAGGAGAGGCAACAACTTGGGTAAAATTAGTAGCGTTGATTTTTCGTTTAGTTTATCATGCTCGGGAACCAGCCAGCAGGTGCTCTTGACAACAAGAGACGCTAATTGAATGTCGCATTGACATCAAAACTTTGCATGTAACTTACAGTTTACGCTAGCTAAGCAGAGTAATAATGGCGAACGAAAAGACTATGAAAGGCGATGTACTTGAATTCGCGTCAAATATGAAAAAGCTAGTAAACAACAAAGATCACAGGTTTGACAAATTCCCCCAGTAATTGGTTCAAACGTCATATGTAATTGACATATATTCCTTCATATACATATATTATAGGTGATGCACACCACATTGTGTTTCTCTTAGAGCATTCTTGGTATAACTATAGAATTTGTCCGCCATAATTTGTTTGGTTCATTGGGCAAATGTGCTTGAACATAGATTACATGGAAGCAATGTAAAATGTTTAACATCTATTATGATGGTTAGGGTTAGGTTAGGGTTAGGGTATTGCTTGGTAGCTGCTAAGCAACTATGTCATATTCAATCTAGCTACTGAAAGAAGTGGCGGACATATTCTATAGTCGCTCCACATTCTTAATGGGTAAGCAGCATTTTACAATGTTATGGCATTGGTTCAGCATCTTGCATTAGTGTGTGACTGCTGTGCACATAGCAATACAGTTTATTCCCCAATAGAGAACCGTCTCCAATAAAGAATCACTTGTGTAAACTTTCTCATATATTTCTTCCACTTGATGAAGCAAAGCCAAACCTTTTGTATTGTTAGAAAGGGTAATCATTAGGGATGCAGACCATAATAAGTTTCTTCTGAATTCCTTAAAATTACCTCTCAAGTTGGCTAAAATGTGTTGTAGTATATTGTCAGTAAATCATTTTGAAGCCTGGTTTTCAAAGCAAAATTAAAAAAAAAAGATGATTGTTCAGTTGAAAGGAAACAAGGTGGTTCCAAAACTATGTCATGGACATGCCCTATGATATCAGACTTACATATAAAAAAATTGACTTCCAGATGCCAGGAAATTTAACAGATGACATTGTTATCTTGGACACTGTACAGTTGCCAGTAAAGAATCACTTATTTTTGGATGTGTCTTCTGATGACCTATACTGAGTTGGTGGTGACAGAGAATGAAAGTATGCATCCTAACATAGAGTTTACTCATCACATAAAAGTTTGCTACTACCTGAAAGCAAATAAAGCAGATAGTATTGAACCTTGAACAAGAATATACTTCCGGTGTCAGAACTTAATATAAATATTTATGAATATTGTAGCTTATAATGAGCAATTATAAAATTTGTACCAAAATTTTGTGTTAACACTGTATAAGATTGACCTTTACTTGAATATGTTCTTTAGGGGTGAAACATTAGATCACTATATTTTTAATGTGATGCTTATTCCATTTTCACCTTGGGACTGGACTGTTTTCAGGTGATTCTTTACAGGGTAATGTGGTTCTTTACTGGAGACACTGTATAAGGGTTATAAGAAGCCACTATTCTGTTAATCAAAGCTTTTTAAAATTAAACTTACATGGGTTGTAAGAGGTATGATGGATGTATTATATGTGTATTGTTTCAAATCAGTTGACAGTTACAAACACAAATTGCCAAGAATAGAATCCTAAGTGATTCTTTATTGGGGAATAAACTGTACTAGAGGGTCTGGATGGGGGGGATCTGGTATTCACTATTCATTAAAAATTTAGCCGATTATTCATCTCATTAAAATTTTGGGTTATTCATTAAAATATGACCAATTATTCATTAAAAGTAAGAAAGGTGGCAAGGAAATCTGATTATTCACTATTCATTCATTTTTCTTCAATTCATTAAAAAAAATAGGATAATTCATTATTTTTTAGGCCCTCAATATTCACTATTCATTATTTTTTTGGCTCATTATTCACTATTCATTATAAAAAAGGGCCATTATTCGCTAATCATAATACCCCATCCAGACCCTCATACTAGTGCAGTACCTGCTGTTTCATTTTGTAATGTTTACAAGCGGTTTTATTTGATTTTTTGACTTTTTTCTTCTACTTTAAAGGTCTTGTTTAGTAATTATACTCCTTGGATCATATCATAATGTTTGATTAGTCCAATTAATTACATGCTATCAATTGGACCTGTACTCTTGGGCCTCTGTCTGCCTGTCAGTGAAAAAGACATTCAAATAGCATTTTGCTTGCAGGCCAATAGTGATCCATTTTTGCTCACTCACTGGGATGTGGTGTATTCTTTAATTGAAAAATGGCATAAACTGTTGTTCCTAAACAAATTGTTCAACATCAAAGCAGCATTTGGCCTTACCATGCACTCAATCAGTAGATTTCAATTAATTTAGTATTTCAGTAAACTCTTGTACAATGATATATAGATAGAATGTGCCATACAAAGATGTCTACGTAATAAGTATAAAAATATCATGTGATGGCTCATTTCCATTTTTTTGGTTCAACCCTTTTCAGACCAATGGAATTTTTCATAAAACTACATGCAATAAAACCAGGATGGCCTATTGTATATATATTGAGTGGAGAGGTTACAGGTAACCTAGGCTTAATTTGGTCAAGCCTATGCAATAAGTATCAAAATATCATGTGATGGCTCATTTCCATTTTTTTTGGTTCAACCCTCTTCAGACCAATGGAAAAAGTAATGTTCTTTCTTGGAAGATATATTTTGTCTTGCTTTCAGCATTTTTTTTGTTGTATCACAACATTCTGGTATCCTATTACATTGTATGTGGGCAGGGATGTCAACAATTAACCAGTGCTTAGTTTGTGCATACTTTTGCTAGTTACTGACAACTACCATGCTTAATCAGAGGACAGAAGAGAATAATCTCTAGCAAATTAAGAAATAACTGTACAAGCACTCAAAATGAATTGAATGCCATCATTTATTTTAAGTTCCTTACAGGCCATGAAGCTTATAATGTGCATGTTATTACTATACTATTTAAAAATAGACCTTTGGAACTTGTGTTTCATTAGAACATTGACTATTGCTCATTGGACATAGCTAAGACATATATTACAAACTTTGTTATCTTCTCAGTTTGTTTCTATTTTTACCATGTTTACCTAAAAATTCCACAGTTTGATTTGCACTGTACATATTCCGCTTGTGTCTCTATTTTACAGGCTCGTTTAACTTATTGAACCCAGAAAATTAGCTATATATATATATAGGAATCAGTGGTGAAAATGTTCCGGGTAAATGCTTATAAAGACAGGCATGCAGGTTACTTACAGAGACTGGCACATGTTTTTTTAATCCTAGGTTTAAAATTGAATTTCATCTCACTACCACAAACCTATTTATTTGAATATGTCTGAAATACCTAAACTATTTTATACTAGCTGCCTAAGTCTTTAAACATGTATTAACCCTTAATGCGCCAATTGCAACAAAAGTCGTCTGCTTTTCTAGTCTGCTGAACTGTTTAAGAAGCCTCTATGGCAAACAGTGTGGACCCAGATCAGACTGCTCCTATAGGAGCAGTCTGTTCTGGGTCCAAACTGTTTGGTTCTATACTTGATTCGTCAGTAATGTTAGGCAACTATTTGCAGCAGAAAACTTAAGCAGACGACATTTTCAGATGCATTTTTTTCTTGGCGCTTTAAGGGTTAAATATTGTTTTTGCAGTGACATCAAATTTCTGATAGGACAGAACAGGAAGGCAGTTTATGCACATAGATGTATCCTTGCGTCAAGATGTGCAGTATTCAAGGCAATGTTTGCAGATGTTTCACAGAGAAATGGTACAGCCGACAAAGATGTGCCTTTAATTTTGTCTGACATGTCACCAGATATATTTCTGGCCATGATGGAGTTTGTTTATACAAATTGTGTTACACTTACACCAAAAATTGTAAGTATAATTCAGGTGTCCAGAGGTTTTTTTTAAAATTTATTTCTCAACCAAATACATTCTGAGTGATAGGATTCTTTTTAGCACCCTAAACAAATGTTTAGACTGGATACCTGAAAAATTATTTCAATTTTATGCTCACTTTACTTCTATCTGGACCCTATTTATATTTGAGGGTCAATCTATAGGGGGAGGGCGTTCTGTTATCAGTACAAAAAATAGCTCATTTTCTTTTTCTTTGAAATTTCATATACTTTTGTCCTGCTGAATAAATTAACATAGCACTTTCTGGTCACTTCTGTTCATCTGTGTGAGTTCAATTAATACAGTTGATTCTGGGGCTGCATTGAAAACAGTGCAAATCCTGATCAGAGCCAGCTGATCTGGATCTACACTGTTTTCTAATTAAAGAGATAATGTATGACAGGGGTTTGTTATCATTTTTCTACTTATTTCAAACCATTGTGCTCATTTTTCTGCTTATAGTAAAATTTATGGCTGCTTTTCTTTTACCAGTATTTTTTAGAACAGCCAAAGCGGGAGCCAAAGGCTCAAGATATCTTGCTAAAACAGTGTAGAACCACATAATAGAATAGCAATTTTAGAAACTTGTGAAAATTGCCCCAGGGTTCATATTTTGTACAATTTCTGTGTTGTATACCTTTAAATATATATGCAAAGCCAAAATTAAGGTTTAACACTTTTAGGACCAATAGAATATTCCATTAAGTTTGATACTGTTTAATCAGTATGGTCCATTGTATATATTGAGGGACACAGGTTATAATTTCATAAAAAAAATGTATTTTTTTCTCTGAAGATCAATCTTATCTTAGCAAACGGTGCAGACCCTGGTGAAATGCAGCAAAATTAAGGTTTAACACTTTTAGTACCAATGGAATATTCCATTAAGCTCGATACTGTTTAATCAGGATGGTCTATTGTATATATTGAGGGGTCACAGGTTAAAATTTCATAAAAAAAATTGTATTTTTTTTCTCTGAAGATCAATTTTATCTTAGCAAACTGTGCAGACCCTGATGAAATGCCGCATAATGCGGCATTTCATCAGGGTCTTCACTGTTTGCCAAAGTACCCATTTTAGGGTTTTATTTCCAGTCCACTAGGGGTGTTGATATCTTACATTAGATAGCTAAATTCTTTATACTATATTTATTATATACCTTTAAATACTTTTCATTGGTCGAAGCCCTGTACATGCATTTTCTGAAATCAAGTTTCAAACATTAGGAATTAATCCTGATTTAGGTTTGTTGTTGTGATTGTGTTTGACATCCCACCATCAGCTAAGGTCATATTGAGACTGGGCCATGACTTAAAGTCTCATCTGACAGATTGGTGAACCCAGGGATCAAACCTAGCTGCTATCCTTGGTTTACAAGGTGAGCGGTAAATTATCCACTACACCACAGACTCAGTGGCTCCTAATTCTAAGGATTGTCTCAAATCCTACAGTTATTGAAAATGTTTAGAAAAGTGGTGGCATTAAAAATTCAATTATGCACACAAACTTTCTGATATCAACATTGTTTGATTCATATCTCAGCCAAAACTCATTATCACTTTGCATGGGGGGTAATTTTGCATGCTTTTTTGTCGTCTGATGATTTTTTTCAAAATCAACTTTTTCAAAAAATTATTTCAGGAATATGATCAGAGTATTGAGACTTTCAGAAATACCATCAGTGTCAAACAGTTTGGATCCAGATCACGTCGGGCCTGATCTGGAACCAAACTGTATGCAAAGGTTATCAGCAGACGGCACTAGTAGGCAAAGAGTTTGGTTCAATTGAATGATTCCATAAATTATAAAATGACTGCCCCCTTGCATATCCTGTGACATGTTCACGTCGAATATGGTCAAACTTACCAAAAATGGCATTTTAATATTAAATTTATGATATGTACAAATCCATCTTATCATTTGTTTGTTTTAGGCAATAGAAGTTTTAGCTACAGCAATGGAATATGGCCTTGATGACCTCAGAAGAGTAAGTATACATGTTGAAGAGTACTATCTATAAATACCTACATTGTACATGTATAAGTACACAGAGAGCCATAAAAAGATTGTTCATTTTCTTGTTTTTGATCAAAATATATGGACAGACCTTGATATATATCTTCTGACAAGTAAAATGCTTTAAAAATAGACACTAAGCAATGCCCTGCCTCACTATTTTTTAGCAATCATAGAAAATATTGTTATTAAATTTCACTTGCAGCCTTAGCTATGCATTGCATTTGCATGCTCCTGTACTTCTATTCTTTCATTTGGGCACATTTCCTCATATCCTTTGCACATTTTTTCACATCATTATAAAGTAATTGGCATTAATAAAGGTAGCTCAAACTAGTAATCACTCCTTAAAGTGCTAAACAGTACTTTTAACCTTCAGAAAGCCAAACATTTTATTTTGTTGCCTTGGCAACTAAAGTTTAAACCTTGCCAATGAAGCTGAAACTTAATACATTATGTATTACTTCTAGTACCAGGTTGTATTAAGATACTGTTTTCGTAGCTAGCAATAGGGCTTAATTAATTTCCATAGTCAGCTTAACCTTATAAACACCACTAAGCAGTTGACATCGTCATTTTTTTACTATCCTATGATACCAAATTTTGTGTGATATTATATGTGAATCATTTGCAGGTGATTCAAAAGAAACGTCAAGTCTTATTTACAACCAAAATGAAGTTGTGTTAAGTGTTTAGAAGTTGTCATTGACTTGCATGTTATGGAAAATATGGACATCTTCAATAAAACTTAAATGGTGGCCAGTCTATTACAAGTAATATAAATTTTACCTAACTTCTTAATGATGTAGGTTGTCAGGGCAATCAAATCGTTTAGACTACAGGAGCAAACAGATCTCAAAATTTACAAAAAAAAAACTATTGTATCGGTTTATACAGTAAAATCTGTCTTAAGACAAAAAACAGGTTTTCAAGACCAATTATAGCTTAATGCAGGTCAAAAGTATTGCAGAATGCTCCAAGGGGAGCATTCTGCAATACTTTCAACCTTCATTAAGCTACCGTCTGTCATTAAGATCTTTGTTTTGTCTATTTTTGAGTGGCCTCTTAAGACAGGTTTTACCGTATTGTTTTCAATAATGTATCAAGAATCTTGAATGGTGTGTTAAAGTTCCTTTGGAATGGATATGGGAAAAAAACTCCCGGTCCTTGTAGACCTTAAATTGTCGAGTGTCAACATTTTTGGCATAGACTCTTTGTAGATATTGGTAGTTCATTCAAATTTGAGCCGTGACATTTGATTTCCAATAATGTGGCATTTTGAGTGTAGGCTCAGACGAGCCTGTGCAGCCTCCTTTTAAGCTTAGAAACTCCAAATGCTGTTCAGTCAGTAGCTTAACAGTCAACGAATACGAGGGCTGTTCAAATATGAATGCAAGTAGCTTCATTACTTTCTTCACATATATGCTACGACATAATGTCATACCTTTCTGGAAAGAACTATTTGTTGCCTTTAAAATGGCACCAAACAAAAAGAAACGCTCACTATATTTCTCTAGTTACAGACCCTTATATAAAGGCCATTCCTGTATACTGAAGTTTTTCTGATGCAAATTGCAATGTACGTTTTGGTACATGTGCGGATATAGTGTCATATCTTTGTAAGTTTTAGACAAAATGGCACCAAATTTTACATGCAAGTTTAGAAACAATCCAAAAGTTGCTTGCAGGATTGAGTTTATATAATCCTGTTTCTATCTTGAGTAAACAGGCACGTTTGTGGCGTCATTAATTTTATGATAAACGTCATTTTGAGTTATCCACTGGTGATGTAATAATGAACATCGCTGGGTCGCTTTCTTTGCGTTTTGCTGAAAGCATGCTAAATATGTCATAAGGGAGTTTTCAAAGCGTGGAGTCCTCTATTTACAGAGTAATCACATTTTATATCATTTTTCAAGCATTTTTCTGCCTCTTAATGACTTGTTTACAATAATTAAAATATGTTTAATCTGTCTAGTACTCAAGACCAGGTGAGTTATGCTATTGTAAATAATGCCTATAGTGGTCAAACTTAAAGTTTACGTTCAAATTTAGAATTAAGCCGCAATATTTTGACAAAAACATTAAGTGTAAATTCTATAACCCTCTCATTTAAGGTATTTTTGACTTAATGAAAATGATTTTCAGCGTTTAAAAATTACCCACTATCCAACAATAATTTGTAGCAACAACTCAGTATGAGCGATCAACATATTGTATTCGAGTTAAAACTAGTTAAAATGTTGCTTCGTGCATTTGTTAGAGATAAGTTTAACTGTTAACTGGAGGGGGGTGTTTTGTTTACCATTTATTTGCAAACATAAGGAGACTTTAGTGAACACTATTCGTTGTAATTTAACAAAAGCATGTTGGATTTTCGCAACTTTCACAGAATCATTATATAAGAATATGGGGATACTTCCTTAAAAGTTTCAAGAAATTTCACTTGTTTATCGAAGAATTATACGCCCGTCTATATCACTGGTATATGTTTGAAGCAATGGGTTTGTTAGTATACTAACGTGACCGTCATTCAACGGGCTATGGCTCGATAAGTATACTGTATTTTTCTTTAGGTCTGGTGCCAGTTTAAAGGTGACATATAGTCCTTTATAGAAACGTTTACTATTTTGTTGTAGTATATATGTGAAGAAAGTTATGAAGCTACTTGCATTCATATTTGAACAGCCCTCGTATTCAAGCGACTAACAAAGGCTCTGATCAGACTGTGCATATGGGCAGGCTGATCTGAGGCTTTGCTGATTGCACATACAGGTACCACATGGGCCTCGTAGCGAGAAAACCTGTCTTAGGGGGTTTGCAAACAACACAGGCGTAGACCAGCCTGCGCAACCATGCAGTCTGATCAGCACCTTTGTTGTTCCCTTTTTGGAAAGTATCATATGCAAACTTGCTACATGTATGATTTCATTTTTCTAGCTAGTCTTTGTAGCTGAGGAGATTGGTTTGTAAGCCTTTTTGTCAGAAACCCTGAAGACATTGTTGGAAATCTCATGTCGCGACTCATGTGATTTTTATCTTTTCAGCTGTGTGTAGAATACCTAGAGGAAAATCTGAGTGTGCAGAATGCCTGTGACTGTATGCAAGCTGCTGTCACATACTCTCAGGATGATTTAAAAGACAAAACACTTATATTCATAGAACAACACACAGAGGTCAGTGCTAATTCAATGCTAGAGATAGCATAAACTTTTCGTATTTTCGATCTTTTTGAACAAATACTTATTCTTAAAATGCATCAATCCTCATTATTATTGCATAAAAAGCTGTGTCACACGCTATTAACAGCCATGTTTTAACCGGCAAAAGTCCATGTATTAATCAGGCAATTCATGTGCTGTTGATGCATGGCTTTTGTTCTTTACATATACACATTCTAGGCCGTCGCAAAAGTGGACGTCATCATCATTAACGTGCATAGAAATGACATAATTAAGTGACATTATGATTACGTATATCTTTGCACTGGAACATGCATTTTCAAAACCTATGAATCCTTCATGCTTTTGCACGCCATTATAGTAATACAAAAATGAACTTTTCAAAGCGTTTTTCCAAAGTTTTCAAGTGACAAAATGACTTTGTGCAATACATATAATTACAATCAAACATGGTTTCCTGATACACTAGTAACTGCAAAACCCCTCGAGGATTGTTAAAACTCTCGCCTTTTAGACTCGGATTTCAACACCACCCTCGAGGTCCAACAGATGTTAATGCACAGAAAAACATGTTTGATGCCTATATTGAAATAATGGTTTGATTTTTCATACCTTCAATCCTTGAAAAAGACGAATGAGCGAGTATGACTAGGAAAGGCCACAATCACACACTGCAGACCAACCCATGGCACCATGAGGAAGAGATGATTAACACTAACAGTCACATGACAGCAAGAATACAATTAAAGTAAAGCAAACCAGGAGGCAATCAGCTCTCTCTTTCCCTTTTCTTAGTGAGATGATTGCAAAACTATAAAGGACACTAATTAAGTCACAGGTTTAGATAAACAAAAAAATTCAGCGTAAAATTGTAAATATTTTCTTACCCATCAATTTTAACATATGTTTTGGGTACTCAAAAGAACCGTTTCATTGACAACATACGAGGGTTCTTTTGAGTACTCACAACATATGTGTTGGTTGAGAAATAACAAAATTAAATTTTTGTTACGCACTTTAAACTAAAGTCCTGCTAAGTACATGTACTGCATAACAAGACAAGGACCAACCAAGGACTCACACACACAATGAGAGCAACAATAAACAATGAATCAACAACAACAGAAACACTGCCTAAGCAGTAATTTGTCATCTTAATCAGCTGTTTGGACAGCTGACTCTTGTTAGCTGAAAGTCCACAGGATCAGTGGTTTCATTCTCAAAGTTTAATCAGTATTTTGAGTGATAATAAAATGTTCTGTAAATAATATTTAATGTAAAAACTTGTTTAACTCCCTTATTTCCTATAGATAATAAGTAAACTCATTTAAAATTATGCCCCAGTAGACCTAGATCCAATGTATCTAAAGTTTGCTTTGTCTTAACACTTGTTATACTAAATGTCTAATGAATTTTTCCATGTGATTTGTTACTATGAGCTGGGGGTTTCATTGTACATATCAAGGTCCCAAATTATGATATATACTTCAGTCCCTATAGGTTTTAGATAAGCACAATTTTTTAGCGTAAAATTGTAAATGTTTTCTTGCCCATCAGTTTTAACGTCTCAGTGAGAGTATTCTTTAGAGTACCCACAACATATGTTTTGGTTGAGAAATAAGAAAAATAATTTTTTGGTACACGCTCTTTACTAAAAGCCTGGACTTACTGAAGATTGTTTTAAACTTAGCAAACAGTGCAGACCCTGATGAAATGCCACACTCTGTGGCATTTCATCTGGGTATTCACTGTTTACCATCGTACCCATTTAGGGTTTCCAGTATATAACTTGTTAAAAAGGTATTTGATCTGTAGGAATAAAAATCTTCAAATGTTTATTCTATTTGAAGGTTTATTTCATATGTTTGTTTTACAGAGTGTATTTAAGTCTAAGGCATTTCAAGAATTATCGGAGGATGCATTAGCTGAAGTCTTAAAGGACAGTGGTCTCAATATGGATGAGTCAGAGATTATAAAGTATATTAAAGAATGGGCAGCAGTTAACTCAGTAAGTAACTCAGTAACAGTAGTTAACTCAACCAGTAACTGAAGTTTACTCAGTAAGTAACAGAAGTTAACTAAGTAAGTGACAGAAGTCAACTTGAAGTAAATAACAGAAGTTAGCTCAACCAGTACCTGAAGTTAACTCAGTAAATAACAGAAGTTAATTTAATAGCAGTAAAATTTCTATAATACAGCCTTACTGCTATGGCTCAAACACATTGCATTACTATATTTAATCATGAAGAGAAAAGTGTTGCGTTTAGGATACAGGAATAAACTGTAATTTGAGAAATAGTCACATTTTGTAATGTAAATTATTCTTTTCTAAAAAGCTAGTGGTTGTTTTCATATTTCATATTCATTCAATTTTTCACACCTTTACCATTAAACATCTGTTACGTTGAATGCTTGATTGAACTTTGACATCAGTTAATATATCTTTGATGTCAAAAAAGTTATCAGCTGACTGGTCTGGTAATGGTTTGCAATCACCCTTTACTTCAAGTGACTTGCTACCACTCAAGTGGAACCAGGTATATTATTAAAGAGAGTTTGATTGGTGACTTATGGTTACCACTGTTGGATTCGGTGTAAATTCTCTGCAAAATCAATACAACAACATTTTTACCTGAACCACTCAACTGTTTACTTCTGTTGTTGTGCTTGATTAGCGTAACATTCAAAATCTGTTGATTTTGGGCTTGCTGTATTTAGTTGTGGCTGGGTAAACTTGCACCAATCATATGACCACTGTAAAAATGTCAATCGCAGAATCCAACAAACTGGCTGCACCAAACATGAAACATGGCCATTGTTCACGCTATAGGACCCTGACCATATACAATGTATTTTTTGAGCAAAACAAAATGGCGGAATGAGGCATAAGAAACACCACCACTGGGAATTCTGTTAGTGTAAGTTGTTTTTATTCTCACAAAGGACCGAGTTGGATACATGTTTAGCTCTGTCATTGTCCAGACCTTGGTATTGCATACGATTTTTGTCTATTTGGTTAGTATTTGTAACATAATTTACAAAGAAACGTGATTGAGTGGCTCTGCTCACGTATTTTACATTCACTTGGTCAACTTCAAAGAATGAAAACACATCACCAAAAGAGCATTTTCGCTCAAATATTCTGCACAAATACCTATAATGTATGATACTCAGCAGAAACAAAAGCTGGTAAAGGATACATTGAATAAAATTTGAATTAAACACTTTATTTGACCACTGTACATAAACTAAAAGTTCTAAAACCGCGTGCAGAGCAGCTCAGTTTATTCGAGCAGTACTGGACAGGTATTATGAGCAAATATTTTACACTGAGCGGGTATTTTGAGTCAAATTCTGTACGGGTGTTCCGAGTTTTGAAAGTGTTAAAATAATCTTTTGTTAATGAATTATTTGAATCTTTGAACGCACCCACGTATGTTATATGCCATGCACTTAATTCCCAGCATTGTAATTTAGTTCTGTTACGTGCAACAAGGTCTATCAGGATATCCAGAACTGTTGGAAGAAGAAGTCTCGGGTGTATATATAGAAAATAACCCAATATGCCTTTGTATCATAGTCTAGAGATTTCTCGTTGACTTTGCTGATGATTTCTTTTCTTTAACCTTAACTATGGACATTGGTACAGAAGTAAAAATGTTTGAAATGCCAGACCATTTACTCTATTAATCCATAAATTTCAGACAGGTAAGCAAGGCTTCAAATAATTTCTACTGGCATCAGTACCAGTATAAGTCCAAATGAAACTTGGACAGTAAAAGCTATTTTCATTCTGTACATGCAATCTGATTTTATATAGACTATAATTACCTTGTAAAATATAAAGTTTATAAAACATGCTGTCTTCTGAGAAATTCATACTTTCAGTTTCTACCCTGACTGGTTCACACGAAATCACTCTGACCAAACGAATAGCATTAACTCCCCAAGAACAAATTCTTCTGAAACACATGATCTTCAAGGAAAAAAATGATCGCTAAGGGACGCAACTGTAGGGTAGTTTGTATCAAGAAAAGATAAAGATTGATATGCAGTCTAGCAGGTTGATTTGAATTACTGAAACGCATAGATTTAGTGAGTTCACAAATCATTTCAAATATCAAGTGTCTGCTGGCTGGAAACTAATGAAATTCTCCATGGTATTACATGCTACATGTGAAAATGTACCAAACAAGCAAAAACACACCCATATTCATTATGTCCTTATTTTCTACTCTATCCATATTTGGGGAAAATGTACCCATAATTTGCGCCTATACAGACGCTATTTGGAGCTCTGGGTAGGCCTGATCAAACAATATTAACAGGGTTTCCACGGTCAGGGAAAAGTCAGTGAAAAATGAAAAAAATTAAAGGTCAGGGAAAAGTCAGGGAATTTTGAGTTGAGTCAGGGAAATTTGAAATTTTGAGAAAGTCAGGGAAAAGTCAGGGAGTTTTATAACAACTTTTCATATTTTATAATGATGAATACTGTTTTGAAGTAGATCAATGTCCTCAAAATTCTAGGGATGTCCAAAGTTTTATGCAAAATATGATATAGAATACTGAATGGATATTTGGAATATGAAAATGTAAAAACAAAATTGTACAATAGTAAGTACATATACTCCTAAATTTGAAAATATATGCTCATTAGACGAAGGCGGTAAACATTGACAGATAGGGAAGCACCCTCCCCCTGAAAACTGTTTTCTGTAGGGAATATTGTTTTTCATTTTCTGTCTTTCCTACTGTCTGTCTGTGACATAATGTTTCGTTAATATCTTAAGAGATGAATTCAATTTAATATATAAATTCATTAGCTCAAGTCAGACACTCATAAATACAACAGTAATGGGTAGGGCCCAATTGTATTAGAGTTAATTAATTTTATTGGACTATGCTTACGCAGAGACATTGCAGATCAACACCTACCATAGTTTTTGTTATAAGACATTAGATACTTTGCCTTCATCATATAGACACATTTAATATTTGGTAACAAAAATTTAAAGTTATGTGAAATAATCTTTTAAGTAGGGGCCCCCGGGATTTACTGAAGGAGCTAAACTTAAATTGCATGGTGATCAGTACCTTCTACAGTTTTTAGTCAAATCACTCGTGTATAGTACATTCCTTCACACTATGGTTGCAGTTAACATTTGTATGAGGAAATATTGCTGAAAAAAATATGATTGACAGATTGGTAGCTTTGAAAACTTGGAAAGCTTTTCCTGCTTGCTTTTAATAGTAGTATGCTTATTTCTACACACCCAATGTTCATTGAGCACTATTGACTCAACGAGCATTTGTTTGAAGAATGTTGGTGTCAAAATCCTTGTCTTAATGTTTCATAAAGCTGTGTTAACATTTCCAGTTTTTCCTGCTTGCTTTCAGACAAAAATTATGTTAGTTCATTGACAGATTCAGCAACAATGAGTCGATGAAACTGCATGAAACTAATGGCCAAATTGAACATTTGAAAATTCTGTTACTTGTTACTCTGTGTTTTGTTTTTTTCCTTTTGATGCATGGGGTAGGTTGCGTGCGTCTGATTGTGGCTCTGCCTGAGTCTTCCTTATAACTATTTGGGTACCAAATTATTTGACAGCCTCATTAAGTTGGCCTCTTGAAATATGGGGTTATGCTTGTGGACACAGGCAAGCATCTGCTACTTGGTTTATATTGATGCCTCAAAGGCATCAAGAATTCTGGTGATCAAAATATTAATCAGTGGGAAAATGGCAGTTTTATATGCCTAGCCAATTTTGTTCTGTTTGCTTTTAAGTTATGTTTAAGAAAGTAAGTAAGGGTGCAAAGATCAGGAATCGATACAATCAAGTACCACACCTGACCAAGTCTTATAATGCACTTATGGGCCAGTAGTGATAGGCAGTTTAGCACTTTTGTAAGTCAAATATTACCTTAAGTCTAAAATCATTTTGAAGGGTTCGATGAATTGTCATACGTTTTATCTACACTATACAGGCACATGAAAAATTTGCTTGAAATTCATATTTGTTTCACTAATCGTACTCATAGATTACCCACAAAGGTTGACAAATGCCGATATTTTGGGTCAGGGAAATTTGGATTTGTTCAGGGAAAAGTCAGGGAAATTTAAGGGAATTTAGCTTTTCCATAATTTGTGGGAACCCTGATTAACTCAAGTAAGCGTTCTTCCCAAGGAGCAATCTGATCAAGGATTACACTGTTTGTGATTCAAACCCAACCGAAACAATCATTCCAAAGGGCAATCACAATATACTGGCCTACAAGTCAAGATTTAAAAGTTTGTGCACAGCTACCTTGTAGGCATAAATTCTGGTCTGGCTTTCATTTACTTATTTAATTATCTTCTTTGTGTCTGCGTGAAGCAAAGGTTTTTTGGCAAGTATGCAAAGGGTTAACTTGCAATTAGTGACAGATAAATAAACCTTGGACAGCGTATAGACATTTAGTGCACATGAAGCTGAAGTGAATTGTCTATCTAGGTATTCCTTGAACCCATCAACTAGTCCAACTCAAATTTGAGTAATCATTGTTTGGCTGTACTCTAAGTGTTATAATGACCTCCAATGAGATTACTACCCCAACCTAAGTAATAAAGAAGAAGAGGAGCCCCATTTTGAAGCGATTTTAGCATACCTGTGACTGTGGCTACTAGTTTTCACCATAAACGTAAAATGTTGTGTGTATACAAATGCTGTATTTGAAAATGAAATTTGGGGTATTCTAAAAACCAATTCCAAGTCTATATTGATGACATTTTTGCAACCATACCTAAGATGGTGTTCACTCATTACAACTTTTATCTCGACAAAGTAAATTGAATTAATCTGATTCGCTTTACAATTGAGAGAGAGAGAGAGAGAGAGAGAGAGAGATTGTTTAGACCAATACCATATCCAAGACCATTAAGCAGAAGTCTTGTTAATAGTTTGACATTTTTGAACAGGTAGTTGAACCTGTTTGTGCAGAATCTAGGGCGAAGATTTGGTACCAGTAAAATGCATTTAAGCCCCCGGTGGCTTAGGCTGCTGTCATTCTAAGGCAGTGATTCTGTTGTTGTTGATTTGTTGTTTACTGTTACTCCTATTGTGGGAATCTGTAATTGTTCTTTTTCTTGTTGTATGTTACTTTATGTCCATTCTAGTTTTGCAATCATCTTAATGGGAAAGAGAGAGCTGGTTGCTGTGCTTAGTTTGTCTTTTTAGCGTCTTGTGATTGTTGTGTGGCTCTTCCTCGCTATACCATGGGTTTGTCTGCAGTTTGTGATTGTGGTATTAGCATTTTACTAAACTTTGAGATTTTTCGGGCTTGGACAGAAATGTTTCCTGCTAGGTAGCTACACACATACTGGTTTGTTGCGTTTTGCCAAATATTTGTCAAAAGCATGTGCATGACCTCCCAGATCTACCTCACTCAGACTACCCGTTCAAATTTTTGGATAATTTATTTCTCAAAATACCTGTTCAGTGGCTTGTGATCTTTCTCGAATTTTTTGACCAGATCTCGGAAACTTTTGGTATGAGTACAGTGGACTAAAATGTTGTTTTTTCTCGTAAGTACACATTTATAATAGATAAAAGTTTCACAAAATCTATGCTGCGTTGACTATCATACTTTCGCGTGCAAATGACCCTGATCAATGTATTCAGTTCCATGTTTTGAACGGTTGTATAAAACATGTCCTCGATTCAAATTGTGAGCAAACCACATGTTCATGCAACTTGAAACTAATCTGCTAAAACCAAACCATTATTCGTTTAATCAAGACGTCAATAACCTAAAATAACTTATTTCCTAAAACATAGCTGAGTATGAACATCGAACTAGGACATTAAAGCTGTTATTATTACCTTCTTTTGGAGCAGCTACTCCAGGCGTGATTGTATAGTCCGCCATTATTGCTCAAAAAATACATTGTATATGGTCAGGGTCCTAAAGCGTGTTGTTTGACAAATGCATGCTTAATAAAAGTACATTTGCTTTAGAAATAATATAGGGGAATTTGGTAATGTCCGCTTATGGAACGGTCACTCTTCAAAGAGGTGACTGCAACAGCAGGTTTGATTGTAGTTAAAATTATTTGTCATATTCCAGGTGGTGCTAGGTAAACCGGTCTCTGAAGTAGCTAAGAATGTCATCATCTGGGTAAGGCTACCCATTCTCACTCCAGAAGAATTGGAAAAATTAGAAAAAGATAATAAAAAGGATAGCATAATACCAGTAAGTATATTGTTAAAATGTTTAGAATAAATAGGTGTACCGTGAAACCAATATATCAGTGGTATAAAGTAATTGTGCTATTCAAAACTGTATAACACACATTAAAATAGAGATTTAAAACATATACCATTGGGCAAATACTTGATCAAATGTTGGGTAAGGATAATCCATGGTTTTGCAGTGGGTGATTTTCATCACAAGTGGGCACCTATACTGCCATTTTACACCTGGTCCATTTAGTTTTATTGGTTTTAAGTCAGCTACAATACAAGTACAGATATAACATTACCTGTACAGAAATACAAATATAGTGGTGTGTTTGTTTGTATTATTGCTTTACGTCCTGAATCAACAGCTATGGTCATTGCGGGACTGTCATTTCACCTACCCACACTTTTTCCTGGGCAAGCTTGAACAAGCAGTTAGCCAGTACTTCATGCACATACTTTCGCTTTTAACTGACAACAACCCTTCTTGAATGATTCAGCGGAAGGGAGAAGAATGACGGAAGGGAGAAGAATGACGATAGAAATTATTTCATGATCAATCTCCACAAAAGTATGGGACCGGGATCGTACTCGTGACCCCTGGATCTGCAGTCAGGCTCGCATCTTTTGCCAGACACTTTGCGGACTGCGCTACACGGCCCTGTGATATAATGGTGTGTATATATATTATACACCTATAATGATACATTTTTTGAACTGTCTGTTTTATAGTAATCTGATACAGAAAATCGGATCAGTGAACTGAGGTTTGAGGCAGTTCTTTTGAGTAATACAACATAAGTTTTGGTTGGGAAATAAGAAAAAACTATTTTCAATTTTGTACTTTTATCTGGCGGCCTGATTGAGTGCAGGATTAACATCTTTGATCTGGCTGCATAGATATCCAGGCTGGTCTGAGACTTTGTTGGGCGTTTATGTCATTTTGGTTGATTTTGTCATGTCATGTACTGACTCAAGTCTTATTATTTTACAGGTGGAATCATTCAACTGTGCCTGGCGGTTCCATGCTTTAAAACAAGCAGATCCCAACAACCAACTGGCTGTAAAGAGAGCGGGGACTCAGCCTAGGGGACACCATGCAAATCTTACAGGATAGGCTTTCTCTCAAACTAAAACACAAATAACCGCAAAGCATTTTAAAATGTGTAAATCAAAATAACTTTTATTATGTAAATCAAAAAGAAAGCAATACTTTGTACAGACAATACAGCTGCATTTATGCAAAACAGACAAATTGAATTATTCAGTTTGTATAAAAAAATTATTCACCACAAGTTTTGTTTAAATATGGACTTTATCTTTTTAATATAGGGTGTGGGCACTGCATTGGCGTTTATACTTTTCTGAAAGCCAACTTTAGCTGTGATATTGAATGGTTATACACATATGTTACATGCTAAGGAGAGTTTCATTACATGTACAAATAAATAAATTCGGAGATTAGGGGTATGTGAAGCTGTGCATTGCACAGGTCTTTGCATTAAACTTGAGCAATGCAATGCTATCTTAAGGATTTCCAAGCAGGTCATACCCAAACCAGCCTGCTTAGCTACAGCGAATAGCTAAAGAATTGAAATTTTGCTGGTAGCAAGTTTAGATCTGATACTTTCAAATAAAGGTACATGTACAACAAAGGAGCTGATCAGCCTGCGTGGATGCATAGGCTGGTCTGCAACTTAGTTGTTCACAAGTTTCCTTTCGTTGTGGCTCATATTTGAACATAAAGATTGTGTTATTTGAAGTTTAGTGTGCATGTGTATGCTATGGTTTTCTAATCGGGATCTCATAAAGGAAACTGTGATATATATATAAACCAGAATATCATCCATTTCATCACATTTGTTTTGTCACTCTATATTATATCATACCTGTAGGTTTAGATAAACAAAATTTTTGAGCGTAAAATTGTAAATATTTTCTTACCCATCAATTTTAACTTAAGTTTTGGGAGCCCAAAAGAACTGTCTCATCGAGACAGTTCTTTTGAGTACCCACAATATATGTTTCGGCTGAGAAATAAGACAATTATATTTTGGGTGCACACTCTTAACTAAAGTCCTGTCATATGGAGTCAAACTATCAGTTACCACAATTTTTAGAATGAAATCTTTCAGCGATAATCTGGAACTATCTTTTCTAATTATCAATACGGTAAATGCATTTAAATTTTATATGCTAGTTGCCTGCCATTAAGGCATAGACAAACAGGGCAGACCCAGGTCAGACAAGACACATTCTTGTCAGAGTCCTCCTTGTTTGCTTTTGTGAATTCCAGCCCTAATAACCAACAGAAATAGTATAATGTTCATTACGCTCAATTATTTGTTGAATAAAGCAAACAAATTGTCTGTGATCAGGCTGCTCATCTAGCAATTTTGTTCTGGCATTTAAAGGCACTAACATGGCTCATGGTCTGTTTAAAAGGAATTAAATGTTGTATTTTACTGCCACAAATTATCAAAAAAAAAATTAATATAATGCAATAGTATTAGATTATGCATGATACATAGATAATTACTGTTTATATTTCAACAAAATGAAAGAAAAATTCTAGATATTGTTACTGAAATGTAAATTATATAAAGTCTGAATGGTTTCCTTGAGGGCTATTCAGCAAATAAACAGAGATTGTAAATATTTATAACAATATAGCTTTCATTTTTTTTACTTTTATACCTGATATACTTAAAATTTATTATATAAAAGTGTATATATGCAAGGATTTGGGACAGTGTTCTCCCAGTGAGCACATTGTAGTGATTCATCATATACCTTTATTTGTTGCCTCAATGTTAACACTGGAAATGGCAAACACTTTGTCCTGATTCCTTATTCAGGATAAATATAGATCTGTATACAAAAGTTGATAATAATTTAATACTCTTCAAAAACCTCTTACTGTTTAAGGTGTCATCTACATATAGGTTGTTGCTTAAAAAATATAGAGTAACAAAATGCATTAAACCTATTTCACTCAGAATGGCCAAAACTCCATAGAGTTTCAAGGCAAACTAATAACTTTAGTTCGAATAAAAAAGGCCAGCCCATGATATTTTGGTACTTATCCTATTGGAATCGAAGCAACAAAACCTATTTTCTGGGTTCCACAAAGCGAGACTAAAACCGGTGTTCTCAGCCTACAGACACTAGCTAGAATATTGAAATTTCGTTTAGATACAATACAGTAAGCGAATAACAAAGGGGCTGATCAGTCTGCACGAATGAGCAGGCTAGTCTGTGCCTTTGTTGTTTGCAACCCCTAAAGACAGGTTTTCTGGTGGTGAGGCCCATACTTATGCCTAAAGTCACTCTTTAAACATGCATGAACAGCTATCTAGTGGGGCTAGGTCTACTGTTTTGTCTGAGATGTCATCAATTTTGATAATTCATGTATGTAAGCAACGAAGGCTCTTGGGCAGACTGTGTGAATGAGCAGGCTCATGCGCAGATCCAGAATTTTGTCAGAAGAGGTCCAAGTTTGACAACACTTTTTAGTCGATGAGGGGAGGGAGGATCCATGTACCGCTATAAGCAGGCCATTATCGGCCCGCCAGTGAAACACCATTAATGGCATTATACTGGCGTGCCGGTAATGACCCTACATTGAATGCTGGCTTTGTAGCTTTGAGATTTTCAGGGGATCTGGACCTGTATTGCTAGAAAACCCTATATTTTCGTGATTTTTCAGGGGGGATGTCCTGACGCCCTATTCCCCCCTCTGGTTATACATATTATTGCTTGCCTTTGTGATAAGTACCATCTCTGATGATAGCAGGCCTATGTAAACATCTTTCAATGAAAATGTGGTAAATATATATGGCCAGTGAAATTATTTATTTAGGAATCATTTTTAATTATGCTTGCTTTATACAGTATTTATAAAGAGTACTTTTTTTCACCTCTGAATATTACATTTCTTGATGAAATTACAATATGATATGCAGTATTTTGATATTCACTATTTGTATGAGGCTTCTATGTCTAACAAGTATAATAAAATGTAAAAACATCAGTTCTGTCTCTAATTCAATATTTTACTAGATACAGCTGAACTTTAATGGCTAGAGCACCTTTTAGATACAACTGAACTTTAATGGCTAGAGCACCTTTGGGCTATGGGAATTAGTCCTAGAGCTCAAACTATCTACATCTAGAACAAATCATGCTTTTAGTCAAGACTGAGTGCCAAAAAATTAATATTCTTGACCAAAAGATATGTTGTGGTTACTCAAAAGAACCATCTCAATGAACCCATTCTTTTGAGCACCCAAAACATAGATGTTAAAACTGATGGGTAAGAAAATATTTAACATTTTATACTTAAAATTTTGCTTATCTAAACCTGTGTAGATGAGGGTAGTTCGAGCCACTGAGAGTTGATTGTAGCACTAGATCCGGCGGCATAATGGGGATATTATTTCTGTCTTCCATAAAATAAAGATAGGTTGTTGTATATAACCTTAGAATCACCTCTGTGAGTGGGTGGGTGGGGGGTAATATAAACAGGCCTGAAAAGCTTGCCCCTCACCCCTGCAGTTAAGCATACGAAACAATGCGACAAAGAAAACAGCTGAATTTGACTTGAACTATGTTGATAAATGATACATCATCACAATCAGATAGTTTAAAATAAGTAGAATTAGCAAAATAATTTTACTTTGATACCCAAGTGGGTGGGGGGCAAGATAAACTGGCCTGGAAGCTTGCCCCCCACCCCTGTAACTAAGTATACGGAACAATGTGACAAAGAAAACAGCTGAATTGACTTGAATTATATTTATAGTTGATACATCATCACATTCAGATAGTATAAAATAAGTAGAATTAGCAAAATAATTTTACTTTGATACCCAAGTGGGTAAGGGTCAAGATAAACTGGCCTGGACAGCTCCCCCCACCCCCCTTATCACCCCTGTAACTAAGTATACGTAACAATGAAACAAAGAAAACAGCTGAAATCGACTTGAATTATGTTTATAATTGATACATCTTCACATTCAGATAATTAAAAATAAGTAGAATTAACAAAATAATTTTACTTTGATACCCAAGTGGGTGTGGGGTGGGGGGGGGGCAAGATAAACTGGCCTGGACAGCCTGCCTCCCACCCCTGCAATTAAGCATACAGAACAATACGACTAAGAAAACAGCTGAATTTGACTTGCATTATGTTTATAAATGATACATCATAACAATCAGATAGTTTAAAATAAGTAGAATTATCAAAATATTTTACTTTGATACCCAAGTGGGTGGGGGGCAAGATAAACTGGCCTGGACAGCTTGCCCCCACCCCTGTAACTAAGTATACGGAACAATGCGACAAAGAAAACAGCTGAATTTGACTTGCGTTATGTTTATAATTGATACATCTTTACATTCAGATAGTTTAGAATAAGTAGTATTAGCAAAATAATTTTACTTTGATTCCCAAGTGGGTGGGGGGCAAGAGAATCTGGCCTGGACCAATGCAACAAATAAAACAGCTGAATTTGACTTGTATTATGTTTATAATTGATACGTCTTCACATTCAGATAGTTTAAAATAAGTAGAATAAGCAAAATAATATTACTTTGATACCCAAGTGGATGGGGGCAAGATAAACTGGCCTGGACAGCTTGTCCCCCACCCCTGCAACTAAGCATATGTAACAATGCGACAAAGAAAACAGCTGAATTTGACTTGAATTATGTTAATAATTGATACATCTTCACAATCAAATTGTTTAAAATAAGTAGAATTAGCAAAATAATTTTACTTTGATACCCAGGTGGGTGGGGGTGGGCAAAATAAATTGGCCAAGACATCTTACCCCCCACCCCTGCAACTAAGCTTACAGAACAATCCTACAAAAAACCCAGCTGAGTTTGACTTGAATTATGTTTATAATTGATACATCTTCACAATAAGATAGTTTAAAATAAGTAGACTTAGCAAAATAATTTTACTTTGATACCCAAGTGGGTTGGGGGGGGGGCAATATAAACTTGCCTGGACAGCTTCCCCCCCCCCCACCCCTGCAACTAAGCATACGGAACAATTTGACAAAGAAAACGGCTGAACTTGACTTGAATTATGTTTATAATTGATACATCTTCACAATCAAATAGTTTAAAATAAGTAGAATTAGCAAAATAATTTTACTTTGATACCCAGGTGGGTGGGGGAGGCAAAATAAACTGGCCAGGACAGCTTACCCCCACCCCTGCAACTAAGCATACAGAACAATCCTACCAAAAACCATCTGAATTTGACTTGAATTATGTTCATAATTTATGCATCTTCACAATCAGATAGTTTAAAATAAGTAGAATTAGCAAATTGATTTTACTTTGATACCCAAGTGGGTGAGGGGCAAGATAAACTGGCCTGGACAGCTTGCCCCCCACCCCTGCAACTAAGAATGTGGAAGAATGCGACAAAGAAATCAGTTTAATTTGACTTGAATTATGTTTATAATTGATACATCTTCACAATCAGATAGTTTAAAATAAGTAGAATAAGCAAAATAATTTTACTTTGATACCCAGGTAGGTGGGGGCAAAATAAACTGGCCTGGACAGCTTGCCCCCCCCCCCTACCCTGGAACTAAGTATACAGAACAATGCGACAAAGAAAACAGCTGATTTGACTTGAATTATATTTATAATTGATACATCATCACATTCAGATAGTATAATAAGAAGAATTAGCAAAATAATTTTACTTTGATACCTCAGTGGGTGGGGGTCAAGATAAACTGGCTTGGACAGCTTCCCTCCCCCCCCCCCCCCTTATCACCCCTGTAACTAAGTATACGGAACAATGAAACAAAGAAAACAGCTGAAATCGACTTGTATTATGTTTATAATTGATACATCTTCACATTCAGATAATTAAAAAAAGTAGAATTAGCAAAATATTTTACTTTGATAATAAGGTGGTTGGGGGGGGGGGGCAAAATAAACTGGCCTGGACAGCTTACCACCCTCCCCTGCAACTAAGCATACAGAACAATCCTACAAAAACCAGCTGAATTTGACTTGAATTATGTTTATAATTAAAATATCTTCACATTCAGATAGTTTAAAATAAGTAGAATTAGCAAAATAATTTTACTTTGATACCCAAGTGGGTGGGGGCAAGATAAACTGGCCTGGACAGCTTGCCCCCCACCCCTGTAACTAAGTATACGGAACAATGTGACAAAGAAAACAGCTGAATTGACTTGAATTATATTTATAGTTGATACATCATCACATTCAGATAGTATAAAATAAGTAGAATTAGCAAAATAATTTTACTTTGATACCCAAGTGGGTAAGGGTCAAGATAAACTGGCCTGGACAGCTCCCCCCACCCCCCTAATCACCCCTGTAACTAAGTATACGTAACAATGAAACAAAGAAAACAGCTGAAATCGACTTGAATTATGTTTATAATTGATACATCTTCACATTCAGATAATTAAAAATAAGTAGAATTAGCAAAATAATTTTACTTTGATACCCAAGTGGGTGTGGGGTGGGGGGGGGGGCAAGATAAACTGGCCTGGACAGCCTGCCTCCCACCCCTGCAATTAAGCATACAGAACAATACGACTAAGAAAACAGCTGAATTTGACTTGCATTATGTTTATAAATGATACATCATAACAATCAGATAGTTTAAAATAAGTAGAATTATCAAAATATTTTACTTTGATACCCAAGTGGGTGGGGGGCAAGATAAACTGGCCTGGACAGCTTGCCCCCACCCCTGTAACTAAGTATACGGAACAATGCGACAAAGAAAACAGCTGAATTTGACTTAAATTATGTTTATAATTGATACATCTTTACATTCAAATAGTTTAGAATAAGTATTATTAGCAAAATAATTTACTTTGATTCCCAAGTGGGTGGGGGGCAAGAGAATCAGGCCTGGACAGCTGACACCCACCACTTCATCTAAGTATACGGAACAATGCGACAAAACAGCTGAATTTGACTTGCATTATGTTTATAATTGATACGTCTTCACATTCAGATAGTTTACAATAAGTAGTATTAGCATAATAATTTTACTTTGATACCCAAGTGGGTGGGGGGGGGCAAGATAAACTGGCCTGGACAGCTTGCCCCCCACCCCTGCAACTAAGTATACTGAACAATGCAACAAAGAAAACAGCTGAATTTGACTTGAATTATGTTTATAATTGATACATCTTCACAATCAACAATCAAATAGTTTAAAATAAGTAGAATTAGCAAAATAATTTTATAAGAGGGGGGTGTGTAGGCCTCTCGATAGAAGAGAGCTCATTTTGCCTAGGATTATCCACACGCCCAGTTAGTGAAATAGTCACGGTTTGTCTAAACCCAAGGTTTTTACTTCTCATTACTTTGTTGTGATGAGGTTTCTAGAGAAGTAGCTTTTGTTTTTAATAGCTTTAAGTGTTGCTTATTTCGGTGTTAGAATACCTCTATTGTACATGTGTATTGGCGTGTCGTGTATAACACACATTTGTACTAAACAGCTCTTCACGAGCGTGTTCACTAAGTTGTTTCTATAATAGAAACTTACTTGTGTATGTCTCTATCCCCAGCAGACAATAGCCAGGTCCGCAAGAACGCGTTTTCGAGAAGAAAACTTCTCTTCTTCAGTTGCAAATAAAGACACACCGAATGAGTGCTCAAAAATAAGTGAATATGACCAGTAAATGTCACAATTACGCACTCAATTTCGCTTTTGTTTTGCGCCGTTTATAGGTGTAAGTGTGTGTGTTATGGAAATAACACGTTTATTTCTTGTAGCAAAGATCAGTTGTGTTTCACCAATGAGCAGTCTGTTCAGAATTTGCCATACTATGAGTGATGAAAACCACTAGCGTATCTGATGGTAGACCCGTGTAAGGTATGGGTCCTGACTCTTGGTAAGCTACACATAGTTGTGTTTATTAACTGATTTTAGAAGCTGTCAGGTTGGTACTGACTGTAATTTGCTTCTGCAATACGCTGGGGTTGGTACCCAGTGCGTATGCTCAGTATATGCTGGGGTTGGTACCCAGTGAGCTATGCTCAGTATGTGCTGGGGTTGGTACCCAGAGAGCTTTATTTCAAACAAGAACTTTCAAAAGAAAGTCCCACAAAGTACACAATTTGAGTAAATAAATAAATGAACACCCTGGAACTTGATTGGCTAACCCTAGGGACTGCGACCCCACATACGTTGGCTGGCAAAGCGAATCTGTAAAGGTCGTCTATTTATGTCATCCGTTGCTGATGCTGTTTGGGTAATGTGTTACACTAGACAGAAGCTATCTAATATGTATCAGCGAACAACATAATTGATATACATCACTGCAACTGGTGGTCTTTGCTTATTTGCACAATCCAGTGTCATCGGCTCTACTTGACCACAGGGTCTGCAGAATAGATCAGCAGACGATAAAGTCGACGTTTTTCACTGTGATTGGTGATTTCCTGGTCATATTCACTTCCTTTTACGAGCAACCCAGCGTGGATCTGCTGTGCTGGACCGCAAGAATTGATTAATACATCAGCAGACGACAAAGTCGACGACTATTATTACAATGGTGAGCTTGGGTCATATTCACTTACTTACACAAGCAATCAAGTGTAGACTTGATCTACTGGACAACATGACTGGTAAAATATATCAACAGACGACAAAGTCAATGCCTGTCATTGTGATTGGTGATTCCCTGGTCATATTCACTTTCTTACACGATCAATCTGGTGTGGATCTGCTCTGTCTTACCGCAAGATCTGTAGAATACATCATCAGACGACAATGTCGATGACTATCACGGGTATTGGTGGTTTCCTAGTCATATTCACGTACTCACAAAAGCAATCCAATCTGGGTGTGCTCTGTGACTGCTACTTACACAAATACTCTAGGGTAGGTGTGCCCTGCTTGACAGCAAGATCTGCAGAAGAGATCAGCAGACGACAATGTTGTTGACTATCATGATGATTAGTGGTAGTTGGTCATATTCACTCTCGTTCACGAGCATTTCAGTGTGGATCTGCTCTGATTGACCTCAAGATCTGCAGAATATATCAACGGACGACAAAGTCGATAACTATCATTGTGATTGGTGTAACTCTGGTCATACTCACTTACTCACATAAGCAACTCAATGTGGACCTGCTCTATTTGACCGTAAGATCTGGAGAACACATTAGCAGACGACAATATTGATGACTATCACAGGTAATGGTGGTTTTCTAGTCATATTCACGTACTCATAAGAGCAATCCAATCTGGATCTGCTCTGTTTGACCACAAATACTGTAGAATACATCAGCAGACGACAAAATGAAAGACTATCTCTGTGATTGGTGGTTTCCTGGTCATATTCACTTACTTAAATAACAATCTATTGTGGATCTGCTCTAGTGTCTGACCGCGGGATCTGTGGAATATATCAGCAGACGACTAATTCGACGACTGTCAATGGTGTTGACAGTTGTGGGTCATATTCACTTACTCACATAAGCAACTCAAGTTGGAACTACTCTAGTTGACCACAAGATCTGTTGAACACATCTAATGATGACAATGTCGATGACTATCACTGTGATTACTGTTCCCTGATCATATTCATTTACTCAAACAAGCAATCCAGCCTGGGTCTACTCTGTTTAACCACAATGATTGTAGAATACGTCAGCAGACGACAAAGTCAATGACTATCACTGTGATTGGTGGCTTCTTGGTCATATTCACTCACTTACATAACAATGCATTGTTGGTCTACTCTGCTCACAGGACCTGTGGAATATATCAGCAGATGACATGTCGACGACTGTTAAGGTTGTTGGTGGGTATTAGTCATATTCACTCACTGAAACAAGTAATTCAGTGTGGATCTGCTCTGCTTGACCGAAAAGATCTATAGAGAGGACATCAGCAGACGACAAAGTTGATGACTACTATTGTGGTTGCTGACTGTTGGTCATATTCACTTACCTACATGAGCAATCCAATGTGAATCTGCTCTGCTTTACCACAAGAATTGTAGATTATATCAGCAGACCACAAAAACGATGACCATCGCTATGATTTGTAGATTCATGGCCGTATTAACTTACTTACTTAAGCAATCCAGTATGGATCTGCTCTGTTTGACCATAGGGTATGTAGAATATCTCAGCAGACGACAAAGCCAATGACTATCCATGCTATTGGTGGTGGTTGGTCGTATTCCCTTATTTACACGAGCAATCTAGTGTGGATCTGCTCTGCTTTACCACAGGATCAGTAGAGTACATCAGCAGACGACAAAGTCGATGACCATCACTGTGGCTGGGGGCTTTTAGTCACAATTAACTTACCAACATAAGCAATCCGTTGCGGATCTGCTCTATTTAACCTCAGAATCTGTAGAATACAGCAGCAGACGACAAAGTCGGTGACCGCCAATGTGATTGATGGTTTCTGGTCATATTCATTCACGTACATAAGCGGTCCAGTGTGGATCTGCTCTGTTTAACCGTGGGATGTGTAGATTATACCAGCAGACGACAAATACGATGACTATCTATGTGATTGGTGGCCATGTAGGTCATATTTACTCCCTCTCACAAGCAATCCAGTGGGGATCTACTCTAGTTGACAGCAAAAAAACTCTAGATTTTATCAACAAATGACACAATCGATGACTGTAAACGTGATTGGTGATTCTTTGTAATATTCACTGACATGAATACCCCAGTATGGATCTGCTCTAATTAACCACAAGGCCCTTAGAAGAGATCAGCAGACGACAAAGTTGATGCTTGTTGTGATTGGTAATTTTGTGGTCATATTCACTTTCTTACACAAACAATCTAGTATGGATCTACTCTGTTTGATCTGTAAAATATATATCATCAGACAACATAATTGAAGACTATCATTGGGACTGGTGTTATTTTTCAAATTTACTTTTCCTCTATAAGCAACCTCTAGTAGACCTGCTTTGCTTCACTGCAACCATGTTAATTACATCAGCAGACGGCATAGTTGACGACTATCGCTGTGATTGGTATTTCCTGACCATATCTACTTACTGACAGTAGCAATCTTATATAAAACGGCTCTGTTATACCGCAAATTCTGAAAACAATCTAGCAGCGGATTACAAAGTCGACGACGTTTATAATAATTGGTGGTCTCTTGATATATGCTACTTATTTGGAGAAAACTAGACCAACTCATTATAGATCACCAATTAGGAGAACAAAGGACTGTATAACATAATCTGTGTGATGCTTGATCAACTACTGAGTACCCACGTGTTTGCTTGGTCTGTCCAAACCTGGGTAATTAAGAGATCAGAAAGGGCGCCGACGTGCTAATTGAACACAGACATCCACCTTACCACAGGAGGCAAAGATCATTTCTGGTCAGTCAGAGATTTCACTTTGGCTTGATCACACGCTCTTCCTTACTGGAGGACAATTGTGATTCTTGAAACGTTCTTTAGAAGGTTTCTACCACTTGTTAAAAAAGAGCACTAGCTCTCTGGGTACCAACCCCAGCAGATATTGAGCAAAGCTCACTGGGTACCAACCCCAGCATATCTGAGCATACGCACTGGGTACCAACCCCAGCGTATTGCAGAAGCTAACTTCAGTCAGTACCAACCTGACAGCTTCTAAAATCAGTTAATACACACGACTAAGTGTGACGTACCAACAGTCTAGACCTGTACCTCACACAGGTCTACAAACAGACACGCCAGTGGTTTTCATCACTCCTAGTACGGCAAACTCTGGCCAGACTGCTTATTTGGTAAAACTCAACTGATCTTTGCTACTACAAATAACTGTGGTGTGTTTCTTTCCTAACACGCACACATATAAAAGGCGCAGACCAAATCAAATTTGAGTGTGTGATTGTGACATCTACTGGTCATATTCACTTATTTCTCGAACACTCAATCGGTGTGTCTTTATTTGCAACTGAAGAAGAGAAGTTTTCTTCTCGAAAACGCGTTCTTGCGGACCTGGCTATTGTCTGCTGGGGATAGAGACATACACGAGTCAGTTTCTATTATAGAAACAACATACTATACACGCTCGTGAAGAGCTGTTTATTATAAAAGTGTGTCCAATACGACACACTTAATCATATATACAATAGAGGTATTCATACACCGAAATAAACAATAATTTAAGCTATAAATACAATAGCTACATCTCAAGAAACCTCATCACAACAAAGTAATGAGGTCCAAAAACCTAGGGATGAGACCCTCCGGGACTACTTCACTAACTGGGCGTGTGGATAGTCCTAGGCAGAATGAGCTCTCTTCTTCGAGAGGCCTACACACCCCATACATTACGTCAGCGGACGTCAGGGTCGACTGCCTATCAATACTGACGTTTCCTGGTCATATTCACTCACTTACAGAAGCAGTCTAATCTGGACCAACACCTTTTGACCACGTAGCTTCTAAAATACGTCAGCAGACGACATGGTCGATAACATTCGTTAAAATGTGCGTTTTCTGTCATATTCTTGTTGATTGACAAAATCTACCTACTTTGGATACGCAATACTTGATCCTGAAACTCATAAAATACATCAGCAGACGTCAGAGTCGCTGACCCATTATACTGATGTTTCCTGGTCATATTCGTTCACTTACAGAAGCAGTCTAGTTTGGACCAAAACTACTTGACCATGCAGGTTCTAAAATACATCAGCAGACGACAGAATTGACAAAAGTCGCCATGCTTTGTGTTTCCTCTGCATAGTCCTCTACATGCAGGAGCAATCTAATCTGAGTCTGCGCTGTTTGACCATGAAACTTCTGGAATTCATCAGTAAATAAACAGGTAGACAACTGTTATTGTGATTGAGTTTTCTGATCATATTCACTTATTTATTAGAATCAAACATCGCATGTAATACATGCTACTTATCTGCAGAAAACAAGACGAACTTATTAGGAGAATTATGGGTTGTACGGTATAATCATTTGATGCGTGACTAACTGCTGAGTACCCCACGTGGTTGTTTGGTCTGTCCAGACCTGGGTAACTAATAGAGATCAGAGAAGGCGCCAACATGGTTAATTAACAAATATAACACAGGAGGCAAAGATCGTTAGTGGCCAGCTAGAGTTTTGACTTTGGCTTGATCACACGCTTATTCTTACTGAAAGAATATTGTGATTTTTAGACTTTCTTTTGAAAGTTCTTGTTTGAAATAAAGCTCTCTGGGTACCAACCCCAGCACATACTGAGCATAGCTCACTGGGTACCAACCCCAGCATATACTGAGCATACGCACTGGGTACCAACCCCAGCGTATTGCAGAAGCAAATTACAGTCAGTACCAACCTGACAGCTTCTAAAATCAGTTAATAAACACAACTATGTGTAGCTTACCAAGAGTCAGGACCCATACCTTACACGGGTCTACCATCAGATACGCTAGTGGTTTTCATCACTCATAGTATGGCAAATTCTGAACAGACTGCTCATTGGTGAAACACAACTGATCTTTGCTACAAGAAATAAACGTGTTATTTCCATAACACACACACTTACACCTATAAACGGCGCAAAACAAAAGCGAAATTGAGTGCGTAATTGTGACATTTACTGGTCATATTCACTTATTTTTGAGCACTCATTCGGTGTGTCTTTATTTGCAACAGAAGAAGAGAAGTTTTCTTCTCGAAAACGCGTTCTTGCGGACCTGGCTATTGTCTGCTGGGGATAGAGACATACACAAGTAAGTTTCTATTATAGAAACAACTTAGTGAACACGCTCGTGAAGAGCTGTTTAGTACAAATGTGTGTTATACACGACACGCCAATACACATGTACAATAGAGGTATTCTAACACCGAAATAAGCAACACTTAAAGCTATTAAAAACAAAAGCTACTTCTCTAGAAACCTCATCACAACAAAGTAATGAGAAGTAAAAACCTTGGGTTTAGACAAACCGGGACTATTTCACTAACTGGGCGTGTGGATAATCCTAGGCAAAATGAGCTCTCTTCTATCGAGAGGCCTACACACCCCCCTCTTATAACTGTATGTTTTAGGCACCCAGATTATGCCCATAGTAGGAACTCGTTAACAGTGGCCCCGGAAACGGTGTGGCCAAGAGTTGGGAGTACTCATTTTGCTGACCAGAACAGTCATATTGGATTACTCATTGAAAGAGATTGTAAAGTTAAAAAGGAGAGCCATGAATCTCCACAAAGAACTCAGCATCAAACGTGCCATATTTAGTACATATTGAGCACTATGACAAAATAACGGGTCTATTTAGCCCAATAACTTGTTGACCAAGAAACTTATGTTAAAATACATCAGCGGACTACAGGGTCGACGACATTTGTCAAAATTTGCGTTTCCTGTCATATCTTTATATTGCTTTCAAATGAACTTAGCTTGGATACGCACTATTTGACCATGTCGCTCCTAAATACGTCAGCGGACGTCAGGGTCGACAACCCATTGTGATTGACGTAGACTGGTCATATTCGTTTATTACAGAAGCAGTCTAGTCTGGATTCACACTATTTGACCACACATCAGCTTCTAGAATACTTCAGCAAACGACAAAGTTGTCAAAATTCGTCAAAATTTGCGTTTCCTGTCAAATTGTCTTTTGTGTACAAAATTAACCTAACTCAGATACGCAATTTTCGACCACGAAGCTCCTAAAATACGTCAGCGGACGTCAGGGTCGACTGCCTATCAATACTGACGTTTCCTGGTCATATTCACTCACTTACAGAAGCAGTCTAATCTGGACCAACACCTTTTGACCACGTAGCTTCTAAAATACGTCAGCAGACGACATGGTCGATAACATTCGTTAAAATGTGCGTTTTCTGTCATATTCTTGTTGATTGACAAAATCTACCTACTTTGGATACGCAATACTTGATCCTGAAACTCATAAAATACATCAGCAGACGTCAGAGTCGCTGACCCATTATACTGATGTTTCCTGGTCATATTCGTTCACTTACAGAAGCAGTCTAGTTTGGACCAAAACTACTTGACCATGCAGGTTCTAAAATACATCAGCAGACGACAGAATTGACAAAAGTCGCCATGCTTTGTGTTTCCTCTGCATAGTCCTCTACATGCAGGAGCAATCTAATCTGAGTCTGCGCTGTTTGACCATGAAACTTCTGGAATTCATCAGTAAATAAACAGGTAGACAACTGTTATTGTGATTGAGTTTTCTGATCATATTCACTTATTTATTAGAATCAAACATCGCATGTAATACATGCTACTTATCTGCAGAAAACAAGACGAACTTATTAGGAGAATTATGGGTTGTACGGTATAATCATTTGATGCGTGACTAACTGCTGAGTACCCCACGTGGTTGTTTGGTCTGTCCAGACCTGGGTAACTAATAGAGATCAGAGAAGGCGCCAACATGGTTAATTAACAAATATAACACAGGAGGCAAAGATCGTTAGTGGCCAGCTAGAGTTTTGACTTTGGCTTGATCACACGCTTATTCTTACTGAAAGAATATTGTGATTTTTAGACTTTCTTTTGAAAGTTCTTGTTTGAAATAAAGCTCTCTGGGTACCAACCCCAGCACATACTGAGCATAGCTCACTGGGTACCAACCCCAGCATATACTGAGCATACGCACTGGGTACCAACCCCAGCGTATTGCAGAAGCAAATTACAGTCAGTACCAACCTGACAGCTTCTAAAATCAGTTAATAAACACAACTATGTGTAGCTTACCAAGAGTCAGGACCCATACCTTACACGGGTCTACCATCAGATACGCTAGTGGTTTTCATCACTCATAGTATGGCAAATTCTGAACAGACTGCTCATTGGTGAAACACAACTGATCTTTGCTACAAGAAATAAACGTGTTATTTCCATAACACACACACTTACACCTATAAACGGCGCAAAACAAAAGCGAAATTGAGTGCGTAATTGTGACATTTACTGGTCATATTCACTTATTTTTGAGCACTCATTCGGTGTGTCTTTATTTGCAACTGAAGAAGAGAAGTTTTCTTCTCGAAAACGCGTTCTTGCGGACCTGGCTATTGTCTGCTGGGGATAGAGACATACACAAGTAAGTTTCTATTATAGAAACAACTTAGTGAACACGCTCGTGAAGAGCTGTTTAGTACAAATGTGTGTTATACACGACACGCCAATACACATGTACAATAGAGGTATTCTAACACCGAAATAAGCAACACTTAAAGCTATTAAAAACAAAAGCTACTTCTCTAGAAACCTCATCACAACAAAGTAATGAGAAGTAAAAACCTTGGGTTTAGACAAACCGGGACTATTTCACTAACTGGACGTGTGGATAATCCTAGGCAAAATGAGCTCTCTTCTATCGAGAGGCCTACACACCCCCCTCTTATAACTGTATGTTTTAGGCACCCAGATTATGCCCATAGTAGGAACTCGTTAACAGTGGCCCCGGAAACGGTGTGGCCAAGAGTTGGGAGTACTCATTTTGCTGACCAGAACAGTCATATTGGATTACTCATTGAAAGAGATTGTAAAGTTAAAAAGGAGAGCCATGAATCTCCACAAAGAACTCAGCATCAAACGTGCCATATTTAGTACATATTGAGCACTATGACAAAATAACGGGTCTATTTAGCCCAATAACTTGTTGACCAAGAAACTTATGTTAAAATACATCAGCGGACTACAGGGTCGACGACATTTGTCAAAATTTGCGTTTCCTGTCATATCTTTATATTGCTTTCAAATGAACTTAGCTTGGATACGCACTATTTGACCATGTCGCTCCTAAATACGTCAGCGGACGTCAGGGTCGACAACCCATTGCGATTGACGTAGACTGGTCATATTCGTTTATTACAGAAGCAGTCTAGTCTGGATTCACACTATTTGACCACACATCAGCTTCTAGAATACTTCAGCAAACGACAAAGTTGTCAAAATTCGTCAAAATTTGCGTTTCCTGTCAAATTGTCTTTTGTGTACAAAATTAACCTAACTCAGATACGCAATTTTCGACCACGAAGCTCCTAAAATACGTCAGCGGACGTCAGGGTCGACTGCCTATCAATACTGACGTTTCCTGGTCATATTCACTCACTTACAGAAGCAGTCTAATCTGGACCAACACCTTTTGACCACGTAGCTTCTAAAATACGTCAGCAGACGACATGGTCGATAACATTCGTTAAAATGTGCGTTTTCTGTCATATTCTTGTTGATTGACAAAATCTACCTACTTTGGATACGCAATACTTGATCCTGAAACTCATAAAATACATCAGCAGACGTCAGAGTCGCTGACCCATTATACTGATGTTTCCTGGTCATATTCGTTCACTTACAGAAGCAGTCTAGTTTGGACCAAAACTACTTGACCATGCAGGTTCTAAAATACATCAGCAGACGACAGAATTGACAAAAGTCGCCATGCTTTGTGTTTCCTCTGCATAGTCCTCTACATGCAGGAGCAATCTAATCTGAGTCTGCGCTGTTTGACCATGAAACTTCTGGAATTCATCAGTAAATAAACAGGTAGACAACTGTTATTGTGATTGAGTTTTCTGATCATATTCACTTATTTATTAGAATCAAACATCGCATGTAATACATGCTACTTATCTGCAGAAAACAAGACGAACTTATTAGGAGAATTATGGGTTGTACGGTATAATCATTTGATGCGTGACTAACTGCTGAGTACCCCACGTGGTTGTTTGGTCTGTCCAGACCTGGGTAACTAATAGAGATCAGAGAAGGCGCCAACATGGTTAATTAACAAATATAACACAGGAGGCAAAGATCGTTAGTGGCCAGCTAGAGTTTTGACTTTGGCTTGATCACACGCTTATTCTTACTGAAAGAATATTGTGATTTTTAGACTTTCTTTTGAAAGTTCTTGTTTGAAATAAAGCTCTCTGGGTACCAACCCCAGCACATACTGAGCATAGCTCACTGGGTACCAACCCCAGCATATACTGAGCATACGCACTGGGTACCAACCCCAGCGTATTGCAGAAGCAAATTACAGTCAGTACCAACCTGACAGCTTCTAAAATCAGTTAATAAACACAACTATGTGTAGCTTACCAAGAGTCAGGACCCATACCTTACACGGGTCTACCATCAGATACGCTAGTGGTTTTCATCACTCATAGTATGGCAAATTCTGAACAGACTGCTCATTGGTGAAACACAACTGATCTTTGCTACAAGAAATAAACGTGTTATTTCCATAACACACACACTTACACCTATAAACGGCGCAAAACAAAAGCGAAATTGAGTGCGTAATTGTGACATTTACTGGTCATATTCACTTATTTTTGAGCACTCATTCGGTGTGTCTTTATTTGCAACTGAAGAAGAGAAGTTTTCTTCTCGAAAACGCGTTCTTGCGGACCTGGCTATTGTCTGCTGGGGATAGAGACATACACAAGTAAGTTTCTATTATAGAAACAACTTAGTGAACACGCTCGTGAAGAGCTGTTTAGTACAAATGTGTGTTATACACGACACGCCAATACACATGTACAATAGAGGTATTCTAACACCGAAATAAGCAACACTTAAAGCTATTAAAAACAAAAGCTACTTCTCTAGAAACCTCATCACAACAAAGTAATGAGAAGTAAAAACCTTGGGTTTAGACAAACCGGGACTATTTCACTAACTGGGCGTGTGGATAATCCTAGGCAAAATGAGCTCTCTTCTATCGAGAGGCCTTCACACCCCCCTCTTATAACTGTATGTTTTAGGCACCCAGATTATGCCCATAGTAGGAACTCGTTAACAGTGGCCCCGGAAACGGTGTGGCCAAGAGTTGGGAGTACTCATTTTGCTGACCAGAACAGTCATATTGGATTACTCATTGAAAGAGATTGTAAAGTTAAAAAGGAGAGCCATGAATCTCCACAAAGAACTCAGCATCAAACGTGCCATATTTAGTACATATTGAGCACTATGACAAAATAACGGGTCTATTTAGCCCAATAACTTGTTGACCAAGAAACTTATGTTAAAATACATCAGCGGACTACAGGGTCGACGACATTTGTCAAAATTTGCGTTTCCTGTCATATCTTTATATTGCTTTCAAATGAACTTAGCTTGGATACGCACTATTTGACCATGTCGCTCCTAAATACGTCAGCGGACGTCAGGGTCGACAACCCATTGTGATTGACGTAGACTGGTCATATTCGTTTATTACAGAAGCAGTCTAGTCTGGATTCACACTATTTGACCACACATCAGCTTCTAGAATACTTCAGCAAACGACAAAGTTGTCAAAATTCGTCAAAATTTGCGTTTCCTGTCAAATTGTCTTTTGTGTACAAAATTAACCTAACTCAGATACGCAATTTTCGACCACGAAGCTCCTAAAATACGTCAGCGGACGTCAGGGTCGACTGCCTATCAATACTGACGTTTCCTGGTCATATTCACTCACTTACAGAAGCAGTCTAATCTGGACCAACACCTTTTGACCACGTAGCTTCTAAAATACGTCAGCAGACGACATGGTCGATAACATTCGTTAAAATGTGCGTTTTCTGTCATATTCTTGTTGATTGACAAAATCTACCTACTTTGGATACGCAATACTTGATCCTGAAACTCATAAAATACATCAGCAGACGTCAGAGTCGCTGACCCATTATACTGATGTTTCCTGGTCATATTCGTTCACTTACAGAAGCAGTCTAGTTTGGACCAAAACTACTTGACCATGCAGGTTCTAAAATACATCAGCAGACGACAGAATTGACAAAAGTCGCCATGCTTTGTGTTTCCTCTGCATAGTCCTCTACATGCAGGAGCAATCTAATCTGAGTCTGCGCTGTTTGACCATGAAACTTCTGGAATTCATCAGTAAATAAACAGGTAGACAACTGTTATTGTGATTGAGTTTTCTGATCATATTCACTTATTTATTAGAATCAAACATCGCATGTAATACATGCTACTTATCTGCAGAAAACAAGACGAACTTATTAGGAGAATTATGGGTTGTACGGTATAATCATTTGATGCGTGACTAACTGCTGAGTACCCCACGTGGTTGTTTGGTCTGTCCAGACCTGGGTAACTAATAGAGATCAGAGAAGGCGCCAACATGGTTAATTAACAAATATAACACAGGAGGCAAAGATCGTTAGTGGCCAGCTAGAGTTTTGACTTTGGCTTGATCACACGCTTATTCTTACTGAAAGAATATTGTGATTTTTAGACTTTCTTTTGAAAGTTCTTGTTTGAAATAAAGCTCTCTGGGTACCAACCCCAGCACATACTGAGCATAGCTCACTGGGTACCAACCCCAGCATATACTGAGCATACGCACTGGGTACCAACCCCAGCGTATTGCAGAAGCAAATTACAGTCAGTACCAACCTGACAGCTTCTAAAATCAGTTAATAAACACAACTATGTGTAGCTTACCAAGAGTCAGGACCCATACCTTACACGGGTCTACCATCAGATACGCTAGTGGTTTTCATCACTCATAGTATGGCAAATTCTGAACAGACTGCTCATTGGTGAAACACAACTGATCTTTGCTACAAGAAATAAACGTGTTATTTCCATAACACACACACTTACACCTATAAACGGCGCAAAACAAAAGCGAAATTGAGTGCGTAATTGTGACATTTACTGGTCATATTCACTTATTTTTGAGCACTCATTCGGTGTGTCTTTATTTGCAACTGAAGAAGAGAAGTTTTCTTCTCGAAAACGCGTTCTTGCGGACCTGGCTATTGTCTGCTGGGGATAGAGACATACACAAGTAAGTTTCTATTATAGAAACAACTTAGTGAACACGCTCGTGAAGAGCTGTTTAGTACAAATGTGTGTTATACACGACACGCCAATACACATGTACAATAGAGGTATTCTAACACCGAAATAAGCAACACTTAAAGCTATTAAAAACAAAAGCTACTTCTCTAGAAACCTCATCACAACAAAGTAATGAGAAGTAAAAACCTTGGGTTTAGACAAACCGGGACTATTTCACTAACTGGGCGTGTGGATAATCCTAGGCAAAACGAGCTCTCTTCTATCGAGAGGCCTACACACCCCCCTCTTATAAATATATGGGTAAGGGTCAAGATAAACTGGCCTGGACAGCTTCCCCCCCCCCTTTTCACCCCTGTAACTTAGTATACGTAACAATGAAACAAAGAAAACAGCTGAAATCGACTTGAATTATGTTTATAATCTTCACATTCAGATAATTAAAAATAAGTAGACTTAGCAAAATAATTTTACTTTGATACCCAAGTGGGTGTGTGTGTGTGTGGGGGGGGGCAAGATAAACTGGCCTGGACAGCTTGCCTCCCACCCCTTCAATTAAGCATACAGAACAATACGACTAAGAAAACAGCTGAATTTGACTTGAATTATGTTTATAAATGATACATAATAACAACCAGATAGTTTTAAATAAGTAGAATTAGCAAAATAATTTTACTTTGATACCCAAGTGGGTGGGGGACAAGATAAACTGTCCTGGACAGCTTGCTCCCGCCCCTGTAACTAAGTATATGGAACAATGCGACAAAGAAAACAGCTGAATTTGACTTGCGTTATGTTTATAATTGATACATCTTTACATTCAGACAGTTTAGAATAAGTAGTATTAGCAAAATAATTTTACTTTGATTCCCAAGTGGGTGGGGGGCAAGAGAATCTGGCCTGGACCAATGCGACAAATAAAACAGCTGAATTTGACTTGTATTATGTTTATAATTGATACATCTTCACATTCAGATAGTTTAAAATAAGTAGAATAAGCAAAATAATATTACTTTGATACCCAAGTGGATAGGGGCAAGATAAACTGGCCTGGACAGCTTGTCCCCCACCCCTGCAACTAAGCATATGTAACAATGCGACAAAGAAAACAGCTGAATTTGACTTGAATTATGTTAATAATTGATACATCTTCACAATCAAATAGTTTAAAATAAGTAGAATTAGCAAAATAATTTTACTTTGATACCCAGGTGGGTGAGGGTGGGCAAAATAAATTGGCCAAGACATCTTACCCCCCACCCCTGCAACTAAGCTTACAGAACAATCCTACAAAAAACCCAGCTGAGTTTGACTTGAATTATGTTTATAATTGATACATCTTCACAATTAGATAATTAAAAAAAGTAGAATTAGCAAAATATTTTACTTTGATAATAAGGTGGTTGGGGGGGGGGGGGGGGGGGGGCAAAATAAACTGGCCTGGACAGCTTACCACCCTCCCCTGCAACTAAGCATACAGAACAATCCTACAAAAACCAGCTGAATTTGACTTGAATTATGTTTATGATTAAAATATCTTCACATTCAGATAGTTTAAAATAAGTAGAATTAGCAAAATAATTTTACTTTGATACCCAAGTGGGTGGGGGGCAAGATAAACTGGCCTAGACAGCTTGCCCCCCACCCCTGTAACTAAGTATACGGAACAATGTGACAAAGAAAACAGCTGAATTGACTTGAATTATATTTATAGTTGATACATCATCACATTCAGATAGTATAAAATAAGTAGAATTAGCAAAATAATTTTACTTTGATACCCAAGTGGGTAAGGGTCAAGATAAACTGGCCTGGACAGCTCCCCCCACCCCCCTAATCACCCCTGTAACTAAGTATACGTAACAATGAAACAAAGAAAACAGCTGAAATCGACTTGAATTATGTTTATAATTGATACATCTTCACATTCAGATAATTAAAAATAAGAAGAATTAGCAAAATAATTTTACTTTGATACCCAAGTGGGTGTGGGGTGGGGGGGGAAGATAAACTGGCCTGGACAGCCTGCCTCCCACCCCTGCAATTAAGCATACAGAACAATACGACTAAGAAAACAGCTGAATTTGACTTGCATTATGTTTATAAATGATACATCATAACAATTAGATAGTTTAAAATAAGTAGAATTATCAAAATATTTTACTTTGATACCCAAGTGGGTGGGGGGCAAGATAAACTGGCCTGGACAGCTTGCCCCCACCCCTGTAACTAAGTATACGGAACAATGCGACAAAGAAAACAGCTGAATTTGACTTAAATTATGTTTATAATTGATACATCTTTACATTCAGATAGTTTAGAATAAGTATTATTAGCAAAATAATTTTACTTTGATTCCCAAGTGGGTGGGGGGCAAGAGAATCAGGCCTGGACAGCTGACACCCACCACTGCATCTAAGTATACGGAACAATGCGACAAAACAGCTGAATTTGACTTGCATTATGTTTATAATTGATACGTCTTCACATTCAGATAGTTTACAATAAGTAGTATTAGCATAATAATTTTACTTTGATACCCAAGTGGGTGGGGGGGCAAGATAAACTGGCCTGGACAGCTTGCCCCCCACCCCTGCAACTAAGTATACTGAACAATGCAACAAAGAAAACAGCTGAATTTGACTTGAATTATGTTTATAATTGATACATCTTCACAATCAACAATCAAATACTTTAAAATAAGTAGAATTAGCAAAATAATTTTACTTTGAAACCCAGGTGGGTGGGGGGGGGGGCAAAATAAATTGGCCTGGACAGCTTGCCCCCACCCCTGCAACTAAGTATAGGGAACAATGCGACAAAGAAAACAGCTGAATTTGACTTGCGTTATGTTTATAATTCATACATCTTCACAATCAAATAGTTTGAAATAAGTAGGATTAGCAAAATATTTTACTTTGATACCAAGGTGGGTGGGGGAGGCAAAATAAACTGGCCTGGACAGCTTACACCGCACCCCTGCAACTTAGCATACAGAACAATCCTACCAAAAACCATCTGAATTTGACTTGAATTATGTTTATAATTGATATATCTTCACAATCAGATAGTTTAAAATAAGTAGAATTAGCATGATAATTTTACTTTGATACCCAAGTGGGTGAGGGGCAAGATAAACTGGCCTGGACAGCTTGCCCCCCACCTCTGCAACTAAGTATATGGATGAATGCGACAAAGAAATCAGTTGAATTTGACTTGAATTATGTTTATAATTGATACATCTTCACAATCAGGTAGTTTAAAATAAGTAGAATAAGCAAAATAATTTTACTTTGATACCCAGGTAGGTGGGGGCCAAAATAAACTGGCCTGGACAGCTTGCTCCCCTACCCGGGAACTAAGTATATGGAACAATGCAACAAAGAAAACAGCTGAATTGACTTGAATTATATTTATAGTTGATACATCATCACATTTAGATTGTATAAAATAAGTAGTATTAGCAAAATAATTTTACTTTGATACCCAAGTGGGTAAGGGTCAAGATAAACTGGCCTGGACAGCTTCCCCCCCCCCTTTTCACCCCTGTAACTTAGTATACGTAACAATGAAACAAAGAAAACAGCTGAAATCGACTTGAATTATGTTTATAATCTTCACATTCAGATAATTAAAAATAAGTAGACTTAGCAAAATAATTTTACTTTCATACCCAAGTGGGTGTGTGTGTGGGGGGGGGGGGGCAAGATAAACTGGCCTGGACAGCTTGCCTCCCACCCCTTCAATTAAGCATACAGAACAATACGACTAAGAAAACAGCTGAATTTGACTTGAATTATGTTTATAAATGATACATAATAACAACCAGATAGTTTTAAATAAGTAGAATTAGCAAAATAATTTTACTTTGATACCCAAGTGGGTGGGGGACAAGATAAACTGGCCTGGACAGCTTGCTCCCGCCCCTGTAACTAAGTATATGGAACAATGCGACAAAGAAAACAGCTGAATTTGACTTGCGTTATGTTTATAATTGATACATCTTTACATTCAGATAGTTTAGAATAAGTAGTATTAGCAAAATAATTTTACTTTGATTCCCAAGTGGGTGGGGGGCAAGAGAATCTGGCCTGGACCAATGCGACAAATAAAACAGCTGAATTTGACTTGTATTATGTTTATAATTGATACGTCTTCACATTCAGATAGTTTAAAATAAGTAGAATAAGCAAAATAATATTACTTTGATACCCAAGTGGATAGGGGCAAGATAAACTGGCCTGGACAGCTTGTCCCCCACCCCTGCAACTAAGCATATGTAACAATGCGACAAAGAAATCAGCTGAATTTGACTTGAATTATCTTAATAATTGATACATCTTCACAATCAAATAGTTTAAAATAAGTAGAATTAGCAAAATAATTTTACTTTGATACCCAGGTGGGTGGGGGTGGGCAAAATAAATTGGCCAAGACATCTTACCCCCCACCCCTGCAACTTAGCTTACAGAACAATCCTACAAAAAACCCAGCTGAGTTTGACTTGAATTATGTTTATAATTGATACATCTTCACAATTAGATAGTTTAAAATAAGTAGAATTAGCAAAATAATTTTACTTTGATACCCAAGTGGGTTGGGGGGGGGGGGGCAATATAAACTTGCCTGGACAGCTTCCCCCCCCCCCCCTAACCCCTGCAACTAAGCATACGGAACAATTTGACAAAGAAAACGGCTGAACTTGACTTGAATTATGTTTATAATTGATACATCTTCACAATCAAATAGTTTAAAATAAGTAGAATTAGCAAAATAATTTTACTTTGATACCCAGGTGGGTGGGGGAGGCAAAATAAACTGGCCAGGACAGCTTACCCCCACCCCTGCAACTAAGCATACAGAACAATCCTACCAAAAACCATCTGAATTTGACTTGAATTATGTTCATAATTTATACATCTTCACAATCAGATAGTTTAAAATAAGTAGAATTAGCAAATTGATTTTACTTTGATACCCAAGTGGGTGAGGGGCAAGATAAATTGGCCTGGACAGCTTGCCCCCCACCCCTGCAACTAAGTATGTGGAAAATTGCGACAAAGAAATCAGTTGAATTTGACTTGAATTTTGTTTATAATTGATACATCTTCACAATCAGATAGTTTAAAATAAGTAGAATAAGCAAAATAATTTTACTTTGATACCCAGGTAGGTGGGGGCAAAATAAACTGGCCTGGACAGCTTGCCCCCCCTACCCTGGAACTAAGTATACTGAACAATGCGACAAAGAAAACAGCTGATTTGACTTGAATTATATTTATAATTGATACATCATCACATTCAGATAGTATAATAAGAAGAATTAGCTAAATAATTTTACTTTGATACCCAAGTGGGTGGGGGTCAAGATAAACTGGCTTGGACAGCTTCCCCCCCCCCCCCCCCCCTTATCACCCATGTAACTAAGTATACGGAACAATGAAACAAAGAAAACAGCTGAAATCGACTTGTATTATGTTTATAATTGATACATCTTCACATTCAGATAATTAAAAAAAGTAGAATTAGCAAAATATTTTACTTTGATAATAAGGTGGTTGGGGGGGGGGGGGCAAAATTAACTGGCCTGGACAGCTTACCACCCTCCCCTGCAACTAAGCATACAGAACAATCCTACAAAAAACCAGCTGAATTTGACTTGAATTATGTTTATAATTGATATATCTTCACATTCAGATAGTTTAAAATAAGTAGAATTAGCAAAATAATTTTACTTTGATATCCAAGTGGGTGGGAGGCAAGATAAACTGGCCTAGACAGCTTGCCCCACACCCCTGCAACTAAGTATAAGGAACAATGGGACAAAGAAATCAGATAAATTTGACTTTAATTATATTTATAATTGATACATCTTCACAATCAGATAGTTTAAAATAAGTAGAATAAGCAAAATAATTTTACTTTGATACCCAGGTGGTAAGATCCAGGGTCAAGATAAACTGGCCTGGACAGCTTGCCCCTCTACCCTGGAACTAAGCATACGGAACAATGTGACAAAGAAAACAGCTGAATTTGACTTGAATTATGTTTATAAATCATACATCATCACAATCAGATAGTTTAAAATAAGTAGAAATAGCAAAATAATTTTTACTTTGATACCCAAGTGGGTGGGGTCAAGAGAAACTGGCCTGGACAGATTGCCCCCCACCCCTGCAACTAAGTATACGGAACAATGCAACAAATAAAACAGCTGAATTTGACTTGAATTATGTTAATAATTTATACGGCTTCACATTCAGATAGTTTAAAATAAGTAGGACCCAACCACGGGGGCACACACACAAACAATAGAATCATTTTTGGGTATTTCAAAGTCCCACTTCAAAAGCATGAATGGTTCTGTGAAAGAACAGTTGTGGAATAATCAAGGAACCGCTCTTTTTCATCTGCGTCTAAGCAAACATTCTCAGTTCCATCCATGTAATGACAATGTGCCAAATCATTTTCAGTGTGGTAAACCCCCTGTCTGTCATTAATAGGTCCCAAAGACAGTAAAGCTATTGTTGCATGCAATCATCTGGAAAACAACAAATATTCGTGCTTGAAAAAATACTGTAATAATTGGCATATTTTGCTTCATGTAATCATAATTTAGGAGTACCATTGATAACAATTGCTTATTATTATGCAATATCAGCATTAAGCACATTATGCTTTATTCTGTCCCTTGCTTAGAAAAAAGGAAAACACAAGATAAACAAACTTCTCTCCTCTTCTGATGCCAACCGTAGAACAGATAAGAATTGATAAAAAAGCTTGAAAAGAAGAAGAACGACAGCAAATAGAAAAAAGAACAAGCTAAAAAGGCTCAGAATACAATTTCTATGCTAAATAATGATGATGAAGCTGACATTGAAGATGACTCTTTGGTTTTCACAGACTCATCCTCCAAAGATCATCATTCTAAAGGAACACTCCCAAGGTTGTATCTTAAATTATGAAAGATTTTAATTCCCTCATAATTATTATTTACAAAGTAAGAAACAGGGCAAAGATCAGGAATCGATACAATCAAGCACCACACCTGACCCAGGATACCAATTGGAAAGTGCCAACGTCACAATTAGGCATCACAAACGAGAGCCAAGAGGTCAGTTCTTTCCCAGCAGGTGACCACAAGGCATCAACAAACAGACGGGCATGAAAGTATAACAAAACAAGACAGAAATAACAAAAATGATCCACAAAAGAAGCACCACCTTGGAACGGTCAGTAAAAATATTTTACTGGAGGGCTTAAACCGATTTAACGGTGCACCAACCTCACCCTTAGTTCAGATGTGGAACAAGACACATAGATGTTTGCATGAAAGACCCCTAACTAATCAATGCGTCATCTCCTAGAACATATAAATCAATATATAAAAATGAGATAAAGCAAAGATAAGGACTCAACAGTAAATAAAACTGAATACCAGAACAAAAGAAATCTAACAGGTAATTCCCGGCGGGCCTGACAACAGCCAAAGCATCAAGCCCCTACCATCTCATCAATAGATAAGTCTTTAAGTCGGAACCATCATAGAGTCTGAAGTCTGACCCACCGGCATGCAATTAAAGAGGAAAGCAAAGTTGTCAACTGTCATTGGGTTGACCACCAAGCATGCAGTCTGTTGCAATACATTAATGTTATAGACAATCTTTTTATAATGGGTAATTATTTTACTTAACTGAAAATTTATTAGAGCCAACAATCTTTCTCAATTTACATTAATACACAAGTATAGATTTTAAACATAGAATATCAACATTTAGTAAGTCATCTAGATATCTTGGTGGTTAAATGTTTCAATAATATCAGTTTGATTATTGCCTGAATGACACATTTTGACGTCTATCTCATAGCAGAAAAAAACGAATCTGCAACAAGAGGACCACAATTCTTACCCATTGGAACACCTACAATTCATCTATACAATTGCGAGCCAAATCTAATAGATATATTGTCCAATTGATTATGGAGAGCGTCACACATGTTCTGAAATGACCACAAATTATATCTCTCGGGGAAACAGATTTAAACAAATCTGGGATTTATTTCTGTATCCCTTGCAAATGTAATGTTTTGTGTACATAAATTGTTTGAATCAGGATGTATTTATATTTGAATAAAATATTGTTTACACTAAATTATATCTTTTAGGTTGCTCAGAAGAGAAAAAAAATGAATTAGCTTGAATTGCTTGGAAAACTAGGATATGTGCCATCAGAAAGAGAAGCAAATGTACAATGTGTACCAAGACGCTGTGCTAAGCAGCGCGAATTCGGCGTCACTGCGATACCGTTACATGGTGTGGTGGTGATGGGTGTCACCACAGGGGTGATGTTAGTCAGAGGTTGCCCGTAGAACCGGGCTGGAAGTCCCTGAAAGACTAGCCAATGACATAGGCTGAGGGATAGTTCACATGACCAGATCTGCTGATGGGTGAAAGAGAGGAGTCATCTGGTTAGAACCATTGAAAGAGCATCGTGGTGATCTACTGAGTGAGTTCTGAAGATACAAAGCTTCTCCAGCTTCCAGTCACAGCCACACCATGGGATAAGGCAAGGTTAACCCCTAATTTACCACAATGGGCCAAAACTTTGTAATAAAGAGCTAGTATTGTATTCTCATCTTGCATTGATGCGTGTGTCTTGGTCTAGCGTATCCTCCATCTTGGTGCAAGGGGCTGGTCAATGTGTGTGTGTACACTCAATTATCAAAATAAAACCGGCCATAGCCTAACACTTTTACTAGATATATATTATATTGTCCCCCGTTTTTTCAAAGAAAAGCGAGTGGGCATAAAATTCAGCATTTAGTCCGCCCCCTTCCAAGTAGTAGGTACCTAATGTATGCAACTCCTCGTACAGTTTTATACCGATTCCTTTGGAACTTTACAGGTGTTTAGGTCATTGTCTAAAGATGTGCACATTATTTTGATATAATCCTCAAATTATTTTTATAACTTTTTCACAAAATGAACTTAGTCATTTTTTCTGGTCAAAATGAATAGGCCTAGATACAAGGTATCTTGTGTATGTAACTCCTCCTAAAGTTTTATGCAGATTCCTTTGCAACTTTACAGCTGTTTAGGTCATTGTCTGAAAATGTGCATAATGTTTGGATATAAATCATCTGAAAAAACCCCCCACAGATCCTTCAGAAATAGAGCGAACCTCCCATATTAGAAAACAGCAGACTCAGTTTTATGAGTCTGTTCATTAGATGATATGGAAAGTGCAACAATTCTCATGCCCCCTGGCACCAGCTTAAGCGACATTCTTTATTCCACCAGAACCCAAATATTCCTGAAGGACCAGAATATGAAAAAATTTCAACACTATATCGATGCACGTGGAGAAGTTTTAACCAACTCCACACAGAACCAACGACAGCTGTTGTGACCTCTAAAATTATCTAGAAAATAGACCATTTAGAAATAGAGTGAACCTTCCTTATTAGAAAATAGCAGTCTCGGTTTTATTGAATCTCTTCATAAGAACTAATGGAAAGTGCAACAATTCTCACACCCTAGCACCGAACCTAATATTCCTGAGGGACCAGAATATGAAAAGATATCAACACTATATTGATGCACGGGGAAAAGTTTTACTAACTCCACACAGAAACAACGATAGCTGTTAAATAATCTGGAAAACGGATCCTCCAGAAATAGAGCGAACCTCCAATATTAGCAAACAGTAGACTCGGTTTTATTGAGTCTTTTCATGAGAACTAATTGAAAGTAAAACAGTTCTCACATCCCTATGTAATCCTCAGAATATAGTATGTTACTTTTTTACAGAATGAACTTGGTCATTCCGGCCAAAGTGAATAGATACTAAGTATCTTGTGTATGCAACTCCTCCTACAGTTTTATGACGACCCTGGTGTTTAGGTCATGGTGTGAAGATGTGCATATTGTTTGGATATAGTACTGAGATCATTTTTGTTACTTGTTTATCCAAGTTAAACTTGGTAATTTTCAGGCGTTATTACATTCAAAGTAAATAGATAGTGGGTACCTTGTGTGCGCAACTCCTACAGTTTTATGCCAATTAGTTTGACACTTTACATATGTTTAGATCAGAGTCTGGAATGCTTTGGAAATTATCCTCAGATTATTTTTATTACTTTTTTCACAAGTTGAGCTTAGTCGCCTTTTATGCATTTATTACTATCAAAGGGTCCAGATCTGATACTGAGTACGTTGTGTGTGCAACTCCTCTTACCATCTTATGCTGACTCTTGAAACCTTGTATATAATCCTCAGATAAATTTGTGTCATTTTTTCCAGGATGTGAACTCAAGACATTCAATGCTATCATTGTCTAAATATCGGCGGTACCTAGTGTACGTTCTACTCCTGCAGTTTTATACCGTTCTTTTTGAAACTTTTCATGTGTTTATTTCATTGCCTGAAGATATGGATGTGCTTAGGTTATTTTTTCTGTTTCTTTTTTCGTACTTACTCATTTCATGATAGCTCATATGTCAATATCTTGAGAACAAAATGACAGAATTTCACCAAATTTTATATATGCATTCATAATGACTGGATCGAGCTTGGGATTGTTAGGCATAATTTTTCACACATGTGTAACAGAGTTATGACCCTTGATTGACGCAAGAATTTCTTTTCCGCTCATTATCTGGAGAACATACTGACAGAATTTCACTAAATTTTATATATGCATTCATATTGACAAGATCTAGGATGGGTTATTACCTGTCATTTTTGGCTTATTTGTAATTAATTATTTCAAAATTCGTTACCGCTTAATATCTTTAGAACAAATGGAAATATTTTGACCAAATTTTATATATGCTTCGATGCTGTCGTTTTCTGCAAATTCATTACAGAGTTACGTTTAGACAGTCTATCATCATGCCATATAAACATTTGCAAAAATGCAATCTATCACGTGAACAAGCACGTAAATGTCTCAGTAAACCTAATCACAAGGTTGCAACATGCAGCACCGAAGACGAATTTACATAACACATTACATGGTTGGCAATTCGACCATAAAGCACCGCATGATACAATGGAAAGCCATACTAGTATCAACACGTCGCCAAACTGAAACCAAACACACAGCCCAAACCAAATAAACGTCGATACAACGTTGACTCGATCGTGGCCACATGCGAAGCGTCTATTTTGCATCTAAAATTAAGTGAGTATGATCAGGAAATACCACAATCACAAAATGCAGACCAACCCACAGCACCCTGGGGAAGAGCTACGGGACATTTACAGAAACAAGACATCCAAAAGACAATTAAAGTAAGCAACCAGCCCTCTCTTCCTCGTAAAGATGATTGCAAAACTAGAAATGGCATAACGTAATGCATACCAAAACAAAGACCAACACAGAACCCCCACAAACAATGGGAGGTACATAAAACAATAAATCAACAACAACAGAACCACCGCCTAAGCCATCAGGAGAGGGGGGCTAAATGCATTAAAGTCACTCTAGATTCTGCCGTTGTTAAATAATGACGCATAACAAATGCATTCACCACAGCAAAACTATATAAGAACCAATATCGTTTCAACGTCCTAAACGTTGAATTAGCCTGTATTCATTGAGAAACGCCAAACTACGTGTTAAATACAAAACCAATGCTGATCCAGCGTTACAGTTCAGCACCGGTTCGGTATTAAACTAGCTTATAAAATGTACACTCTTCCCTATGCTCCTAAGGCTGTTTCTTTTATGGAAACTTCACAGATAGAGTGTCTAAGGACAAAACAAAATGCCCCAGGTGAAGATCGTACCAACAACCTCTTATTATCAAAACCTAACAAAAGTGTGAAGGGCACATGACAACCAATTTACAATGCTCTCTACACAGCATTCTAAATTGTCTTGTGGTGTATTAACATCTTTACCCATAGATAGAATCTATGCCAAACATGGGAACTTAATGAAAAGTTGAAACAAGTCAACCATGGGTTATATAGATTTATTTTCACAATGCATCACATTCAGACTGGTACATATGAGCTATTATGTGTAATAAGGGTACTTATCACATACATATGAGCCGCGACATGAGATTTCCAACAATGTGGTATGTGCGACCAGCAAAGGCTCAGACCAGCCTGCGCATACGCGCAGTCTGATCAGAGCCTTTGCTACGCGCATTAGTTTTCTATGACTATTAAGCTACAGACTGAACATCATTTGGAGTTTCTAATCTTAAAAGGAGGCTGCGCAGGCTCGTCTGAGTCTACACTTTTCAAAATGCCACATTGTTGGAAATCACATGTCACGGCTCAATTATATCGTCATTTTTCAAACCTGCATGCGCAGCTAACCTTGATATTATGTATCTTTGTCTAAACCTTCTTCATTGTACTTGATATTTTGTGTTTACGAACATTGAAAGCTCTTGCGAGTCTGCGCTAATGCGCAGACCCGCCTGAGCTTTCGCTGCTCCCCAGTGTAACATGTACAATACCTCTTGAGCTGAATCAAATTTATGATGATATTATAATGTTGGAAATCTAAACCAAAACACATTGCAAGGTTCATGGATATTATTTTCCATCCCTTACACAGTTATTAATCATATTAACAATGTTATCAGGCCATCTCTAAAAATGGCGGGAAACCCGATACCCCTCCCTTTATGTGATTGATAAAAGAACATCAATAATTAAGAATAGTTAGAAATGAATGCGTATTTTACGTGAAAGTAGTAAATCGTTTAGAAGAATTCTAAAAAGGTTTATAAGTTTACATGTATATCAAAAAACGTGAATGTACATTTAAACTTTAATAAGCCGTAGCTCTTTGCTAACTAGTATCGTCTGATGATAATCTTTGCAAACAGTTTGAACCAAGATCAGGCTCGACAAAATATCGTCCTTGATCTGGATCCAAGCTGTTTGACATTCTAGTGGTATTTCTGGAAGCTTTTTTTCGAAAAAAAAAGCTGATTAAAAAAATCAGCAGACGATGAAAATGCAAAACCACCCAGTAGGCAAACTTTGTAAGGACGTCAAAAAGTGACAATTCTGTTGCCGATGATGAGAAAGTAGTTTCCTAAGAAATAGTCCGCTTTTAACAAGTTGTCTTTATCAACTCTTCTGGAAATAAGTAGAACAAAGTCTCGTCATCATGTGGAAACATAAGCTTAAACATAAAACATACATGGGCGTAGCTTCAATATACGCAAACACGCATTTGCGTACACCTTTGAACCAAAAATATGGGATTAAATATATTCTTGTTCTGAAGCTTTCTTGATGATATACATACAACATGCGTGTGGAAAAGCAATTCTAATGTGTCTAATTCCAGTTTTGGTAGGGTTTATATGACAGATGGCATTATCTGGGTTTAAGCCTATTGCATAGTAAGCCAAACAAACCAACGACGATGCATAGTAAAAGTAAGAAAGACGACAAAGATCAGAAAACGATACAATCAAATATCACACCTGACCCAGGATACCACACGGGAAAGTAACAAAAATGCACTAAACATCACCAACAAGAGCTAAGAGATTAGCCAAACAAACCCACGACGATGCATAGTAAGCCAAACAAACCCAAGACAAGTAAGAAGCCAAAATTCAGGAATCGATAAAATCAATTAGGTACACACCCGACCCGATGCATCCGTATGGGAAAGTGACAAAAATACAAGGAAACGTCACACACAAGAGAGCCAAAACATGTAGAGAGAGAGAGAGAGAGAGAGAGAGAGAGAGAGAGAGAGAGAGAGAGAGAGAGAGACAGACAGACAGACAGACAGACACTGACAGAGACAAAGAGAGAGAGAGGGGGTGGGTACGTTCCGTCTCTAAAAGATGTGTTCTCTCCATTAAAGCTTTATTCCGATTTTGAAAGGTTCCATTTTTAGAGTAAATCCAGCGCCATTCTCGGTTCCATATCCCGTAATCCTTTTCCCTTATATTTATGCGCTCCTTGTTTACACAATTCCTGTTTTCCTCTGCTCTTTGTCACCTATACTCCACACCATCGCTCCCTGAGTGTACATGCTCCACGCCTGTGTTGAATACGTGTCCCCAGAGGTGGCACAATGGGACACAGCTGATAAGTAATGAGTCAGCTATGCCAACATCTTGCCTAATCTAGGTACACAGTCTTAGAAGTAACCACCATCTCTCAAAATAGCTGAAGATAAACAATGGGACACAGCTGATAAGTAGTGAGTCAGCTATGCCAACATCTTGCCTAATCTAGGTACACAGTCTTAGAGTCCTTCATCACCTCTCAGAATAGTTGTAGATAAACAATGGGACACAGCTGATAAGTAATGAGTCAGCTATGCCAACATCTTGCCTAATCTAGGTACACAGTCTTAGAGTCCTTCATCACCTCTCAGAATAGTTGTAGATAAACAATGGGACACAGCTGATAAGTAATGAGTCAGCTATGCCAACATCTTGCCTAATCTAGGTACACAGTCTTTGAAGTCATCATCATCTCTCAGAACAGCTGAAGATAAACAATGGGACACAGCTGATAAGTAATGAGTCAGCTATGCCAACATCTTGCCTAATCTAGGTACACAGTCTTAGAAGTCATCACCATCTCTCAGAATAGCTGAAGATAAACAATGGGACACATCTGATAAGTAATGAGTCAGCTATGCCAACATCTTGCCTAATCTAGGTACACAGTCTTAGAAGTCATCACCATCTCTCAGAATAGCTGAAGATAAACAATGGGACACATCTGATAAGTAATGAGTCAGCTATGCCAACATCTGGCCTAATCTAGGTACACAGTCTTAGAAGTCATCACCATCTCTCTGTATAGCTGAAGATAAACAATGGGACACATCTGATAAGTAATGAGTCAGCTATGCCAACATCTTGCATTATCTAGGTACACAGTCTTAGAAGCCATCACCATATCTCAGAATAGCTGAAGATAAACAATGGGACACATCTGATAAGTAATGAGTCAGCTATGCCAACATCTTGCATTATCTAGGTACACAGTCTTAGAAGTCATCGCCATCTCTCTGTATAGCTGAAGATAAACAATGGGACACATCTGATAAGTAATGAGTCAGCTATGCCAACATCTGGCCTAATCTAGGTACACAGTCTTAGAAGCCATCACCATATCTTAGCATAGCTGAAGATAAACAATGGGACACATCTGATAAGTAATTCTGAGTCAGCTATGCCAACATCTTGCCTAATCTAGGTACATAGTCTTAGAAGTCATCACCATCTCTCAGAATAGCTGAAGATAAACAATGGGACACATCTGATAAGTAATGAGTCAGCTATGCCAACATCTTGCCTAATCTAGGTACACAGTCTTAGAAGCCATCACCATATCTCAGAATAGCTGAAGATAAACAATGGGACACATCTGATAAGTAATGAGTCAGCTATGCCAACATCTTGCATTATCTAGGTACACAGTCTTAGAAGTCATCGCCATCTCTCTGTATAGCTGAAGATAAACAATGGGACACATCTGATAAGTAATGAGTCAGCTATGCCGACATCTTGCATTATCTAGGTACACAGTCTTAGAAGTCATCGCCATCTCTCTGTATAGCTGAAGATATACAATGGGACACAGCTGATAAGTAATGAGTCAGCTATGCCAACATCTGGCCTAATCTAGGTACACAGTCTTAGAAGCCATCACCATATCTCAGAATAGCTGAAGATAAACAATGGGACACATCTGATAAGTAATGAGTCAGCTATGCCAACATCTGGCCTAATCTAGGTACACAGTCTTAGAAGCCATCACCATATCTTAGCATAGCTGAAGATAAACAATGGGACACATCTGATAAGTAATTCTGAGTCAGCTATGCCAACATCTTGCCTAATCTAGGTACATAGTCTTAGAAGTCATCACCATCTCTCAGAATAGCTGAAGATAAACAATGGGACACAGCTGATAAGTAGTGAGTCAGCTAAACCAACATCTTGCCTAATCTAGGTACACAGTCTTAGAAGCCATCACCATATCTCAGGATAGCTGAAGATAGACACATCTTAAATGTAACTATCTTTTGATTCATCGATTTAAACATGTGTTTGGATGTTCAAAAGAACCGTCTATGAACTGTATGCAACCAATGTATAACTCATTGTGTCAAAATTACATGTAACTCACTATTAAAGAAGACACTGCCAATTTTGTGTTATAGTTCATCGCGTTTGTGGAATAAAGGTATGGCATTTCATGTTAATTGTCTGCTAGCAGACAATTTACATGCAATATAAAGCCTTATTTTGTTTCTGAAAGCAACACATTTAGAAAATGTTCCTGCCAATGTTTCAGTTGTGCTTTGAGGAATTAATTAAAGAATTTTCAATTACAAAAAGGCGGTTTTGTCAGAGGTTATTGATTGGAAGTTGGACCTGAATACCTATTTGGAAAATGAAAATATTTTGACCAGTGACAAAATTAACTATATGCTCTCCTATGTCATGGAGAAAAATAAATAAAAAATCAATCTAAAGTTCTATATGGGTTTTTAGAATCTATAAGCCAATATAGGTACACTTTTTGCAAGTCATGCATGGATCCAGAAAGTTTTGTCAGAGGGGATCCAACATTGACAATTTTTTTTTTTAGTTGATGAGGGGAAAGGAAGATCCAAATACAATTACAAACGGGCAATCATCGGCCCCCAACGAACGCCATTAAATGGCGCTTCGCTGGCGGGCCGATGATGGCCCAATATTGAATGCTGGCTTGGTAGCTTTGCAGTTTTTCAGGGGATCCGGAACTGTATTGCTAAGAAACACTAGTTTTTTGTGATTTTTCAGGGGGAGGGTCCGGACGCCCTGTTCCCCCTCTGGGTCCGCCCATGCTTTTTGCAAGTAAATTTTATAGTATACAACTTACTTTTTTTCTTTAGCTTATTTTTATCTCATCAAAGACTGAACTTGCCTTTACCTAATATTCTAGATAAATGCAATCATACATAAATCCTCACCGTCGATTGAGACAAACTCTGTAACAAGGCGGGGCTTTTGGTTTAAAGTTACACTTACCTGCCTACGTATTTTGAAGTCTAAGAGAGAAAAGAAAACAAAAAAAGCATCAATGCAATTATAAACATGGTTAATTATTGCTTTGACAGTTTAATTATCTTATCCAAGGCAGTAATTATCTACAAAAAATCTAAATATATAAGCACAACTTCCAACCAAAACTCAGTACTTTGAAGGGAAATATATAATTTATTAGTTTTTTTTTTCACCTCAAAAAAGTATGTACAAAATCTGATCTGCTGATGTCACATATCAAGTTTAAGTTACAGGCAAATGGTTTTGAATTATATCAGCCTGCTTTGATCTTAGTCCACACACATTTTGCTGTTTTTTTTTCCAAAGTATTTGCTACTGTTGTTTCTTACAGCAAGGTATGTCGAAAGTAATAAGGTACAGTAAAACCTGTCTAAAACGGCCACTCTCAAAAAGACCAAAAATTGGTTTTCAAGACCTTTTATCGCTTAGTGCAGGTCAAAAGTATTGCAGAATGCTCCTAGGGGCATTCTACAATACTTTCAACCTTCATTAAGCTACCATTTGTCATTGAAATCTTTGTTTTGTCTGTTTTTGAGTGGCCGCTTAAGACAGGGTTTACTGTAAATTAGCCTTTTACAGCAATATGTGGATTGAAATTAAGTAACTTACATTTAAAAGCAATGTGCGTCGATAGCAGTAAGAAAGAGGGTCGATAGAAATTACGTAACTTCAATTTTTATATTACAAGGTGTTTCAATATTTTAGTAACTTTGATTTTACAACGAGGTATCCTTTTGTTATATGCCTGGAGAGAATCCTGTCTCCTGATTGGCCCAATTTGTCTTCTTAGATATCTTATGTCAACCTGAAAAATGGTCTAAACTGGCCTACAGGTTGATATACAGTAAAACCTGTCTAAAGGGAGCGCAGTGGCTCAGTGGTAGAGTGCTTGACTTGAGACCGAAGGGCCGCGGGTTCGAGCCTCAACGGCGTCACTGCGTTGTGGTCCTTGAGCAAGACACATTTATCCTAGCTTAGTACTGGTTCAACCCAGGAAGAACCGCCCCTATATAACTGAAAGATTGTTGATGGGACGTAAAGAATCAAATCAAACAAAAAAAAAAACTGTCTAAAGCGGCCACTTGAAAATAGACCAAACAAAGGTCTTAATGGAACATGGTAGCTTAATGAAGGTCGAAAGTATTGCAGAATGCTCGCATTGGAGCATTATGCAATACGTTTGACCTGCATTAAGCAATAATTGGTATTGAAAAACAATTTTTGGTGTTCTTTTTGAGTGGCCGCTTAAGACAGGTTTTACTTTAACTCAAACTAGTTCCCAGAGGTTAATATATATGACAATTTCTCTTATATCACCTTCAACAGAGCTAAAATAGTATGATGAGTATGCAATTAGCACGGGCTGCACATTACTAGCTACAAGTCAGATAAATAAATCTATTTTTTTGTGTGTAAAAGTTAGAAACTGTTTGGCCCTTTTTAAAAGCAAAGTCAGGAAGAAGGTAGCGATCAGGAACAAATACTATCAAATGCCACACCTGACCCAGGACACCATATGGGAAAGTGACAAAACACAAGAAAGCAACACACACAAAAGAGCCAAGAGGTCAGCCCTTTCCCAGCAGGTGACCACAAGGCTGCAAGGAATTGACAAGACAGCATGACAGACGCCACAAATAAAAAAAAAGATCCACAAAAGAAGTACCGCCTTGACGCGTCGCAGTAAAACTAAATTTCCGACCGTATATCTCCAAATGAAAATTATGTCAAATGAAAATTACCCCCTAAGTGTACACGTAATGGTTAACAGATTCCGTAAGTTTTCACGCCAATCTGCGATTTTTTTAAATTATTTAATGTTAAGTGATAAATAGAATCTAACATTCGTGCTCTTAAATTATTGAATTTATTAGACTCGTTGCAAAAAAGCGATCAAACGCTCGGCAAGCCTCTCATTTGATCGCTTTTTATCAACTCGTTTAATAAATTCAATAAAACATGAGCACTGATGTAAGATCCTCTATGTATTATACATGCATATAATCTCTACTTATTAAAACCTGCATACATGTACACATCTATCCGATGGGGCTAGATGATTTGATAGGAACCTTCAGCCACTACAATCTGGACATCAGAGAATGCTCTCTCAATGGCGTAGCCAGAACGCTGAAAAAGTTACGCACATCAAAGGGAGACTACTGGACCAAGCAGCGATTTTCTGCAATTGCGTACCTTTTCAAAATGAGAACTTTGAGAGCAGTTCTTTATCGTATGGAAAATAACTTTTTACCGCATTAGGTGACCTCCCTTGAATGCTACTATTTTAATTACGCACGTGCGTAACTGCGTAATGGGAGCTACGCAAATGTATCTTGTTGATTCGTAGGCTTGTCTGAGCCTCCTACAATGCATTAATGCGTTAATTAACAAAAACTCATGTTCCAACAGTTTGGATTCGTACCCAAACTGTTTGACGTCCTAATGGTATTTCCGAAAGACATTTTTAAACATTAATTTTGAAAAGGTCAGCATATTACTCTTTACTTTGTAAAACTACCCAGAATTCAAACGGTTCAAAAGATAAAAAAAATGATACATTATAGTTCGGACTTACAACGCAAGACAAACACATGTCTGTTCCCGAATCAATGGTGAAATATTTCGCCTTAATTCGCGCTCGTTTCAAAGATATTTCAATAAAACGCTATTTTATTCAAATATTGACATTTGTTAATTATTTCTGTTAAAAAGCAATTGGGTCAGAGTTCAAGACTGTTTTCTATTCGCCTCAAATTGCTCGGTGATTATTATCGCTTGCAGGGGACATGTTCAAACTGTTCTTCGTTGGACTCTACGTCAGATAAAATTGAAACACTTGTCAGCAACCGACATGCATTTGTTAATTGGTCAATGAACAATAATTGTTATAAAGGTAAAAATATGAACCGGTTCATTAGGGTATTAGCACCGAAGTCTTAACTGAGCTACAGCCTTCTGTGCTTGCTCATACAAAGTATGGAAGATGAAAGCTTACACTAGATGACAGGCCTTTAGTCCAACAATTTCTCATGGACTGGTTCATTTAAGAAATGAATTCAATTTTTGGAATGTTCATGGAATCATGAATACTTCGGGTCTCTTGCAAAGTAAGTGAAGCCCAAAAGGCTTCATGTTTACTTTGCAAGAGACCCGAAGAATTCATGATTCCATGAACATTCCAAAAAATGAATTTATTGCTTCTATTTACATTTTATTATGCATATCGAAAGTATAAAAAATATTTTTAATTTAGGAATTAAACAGTTCTGTATTTAAAATATAATCGTATTAACGCTTTAGTCGGAGTGCAAAATGCGAAAGCGGAACAGCTGGCTTTAACACGGACAGCCAATGGAGCAAACAAGAGGCTTGCTTTGCACGTGCAGCTCGGGTGTGGCTCGCTGTCAATCACAACATCACTTCTGGTTCGAAGCGTAATGCACGAGATTGAAGAGATTGGCAATTGTCAATCAAATATGTGTAATTCATGAGGCTCTGAGGGGTTACAAAATCTAAAGATTCATTAAAGGATTGCTTCAAAAATGTAAACATATAATTGTAGCCACCAATGGCATACCTTGTTTTATTTTGCTTGTCCTAGATGGTGTCTTTTCTAAAAAAAAAATCTTAATTGAACTTTATGTAACTCTGAAGACCATGATCGTTAACTCTGAAGACGCTGATCGGACGCCGCGTCCACTGGGCATGCACCGTTTGCCAATATCCCATAAAGAAATAGATTCCGTTCGATCCAATAGGGGCCTACTATACAAAAGTTACGTGATATCAAAAGGTTAATTTCAAATGACATAAAACTTTTTTCCTTGAGTTACGTTGTGAAATCACCTGTAAGTAACAGTCTACATGTTTATTTCCAATCAAGGTAGGGTTCAGGAGTACATGCGCAAAGATCAACCAATAGCGACATACGCAGCTTGTCTATAAGAGTTAGAAGAGAAAATTTGAATGATCAAATTTCAAATTTGTCCTCACAACATTACTAAATCAATGGTATTTCAAAAACTTCTGATCGACCCGTATCACAGAAGGACGCTGTGTATGGCAAACTACTAATGATTGTAATTAGCTAGGAGTTGCCCCAAGATAAAAAAATCGGCCTTGGTCGCCTTCTTTGACTTTTAGAGTGGTACATGAATTTATCAAATTGGTCAAACTGCAGTTAGAGCACACTGTCTACTGAAATGTTTACATGTAATATTAACCTTTTGCCTCATAGAGTTTTTGCAAACAGAGCAGACCCCGATCAGGCAGCTCTTTTAAGAGCTGCCTGATCAGGTCAGCTATATTTGCTTATGGAAACATGATTAGCTAGTGGACTTGACAAGTAATTTCTTTTGTTCTATGTACACTTCTATAACTATTTATAGTGGGTGGAGCTTACCATGAATATTTATGAAGGAAAGGGAAAGGTAAATTACAGCATTGATGGTACAAAACAATCGTGAAGCCATTTTAATATCACCGCAAAGAAAATCTTTATTGGTATTCCGTCAAAATGCTATTTGGGGCCAACACATGCACACAAAGCATGGTTGTCGATGATGATCTCGACCAACATTTAGATCTAAAGCCTAGCTGGACTCATCAGCATAGGCTTTTGTTGGAAGTTTTTAAGTATGTGTGATGAGTACCAAAATTTCACGTGCTGACTTTTTTGTGTTTAAAAAAAATCTTTTCGTCCAAAACTGACTTCTTTTGGTTATTAAACCATCGATGTTCAAATTATTGAACTATTTTTTTAAAATATATATTCTTTACGAATTTAAAACGCTAAGTTCAGTGTACATGCATATAATACCCTATGATTAAACGTACACAACGCCCAGATATCCAAATTATTCAAAACATGCATTGGCTATAGCCAGTCATATTTCAAACCGACATGTAGATAACACACGCAGCTATAATGTATGGCTAGATGTTCCTGTCCTTTGTCGTACATGCTATCTGCTTAACAGTTTGAACCCAGATCAGGCTCGACGATCCAATTTATTTGACACTTGGATGGTATCCTTGAAATGCTTTTTTTTTAAAAAAAAAATCTGCAGGTGACAGAAAGCATGCACACTTCTCTTTGTACGATGCAGGGTAGACTTATATCAGTCGTAGATGTTGTTATTACTCCTATGAATCCATACCAACCAATACCATTCCACATCTTATCTTTTGCCGTATTCCAGTCCAGAATTTTAATTTATGCTGGCTCAAACATAACAGAAGAGCAGAAGAAGGAAAGGTATTTGAGAGGAAGGATAGATTTAGTTAAAAAAACATCAATATTAATAATATAAAAAAACATCTATATGAATAAAATCATATCTCATCAGACTTTATAAGTCTAGATGCAGGGTAATTCAATTTATCAGTCGCCCCTTATATTAAATGAATTGTTTCAACACAACCTAATAAACGTTTCCTATCTCACGGCATGTTACCTTTATCAGGTCATGATGACGTTGCACTTTTTGAATGACGTCGCTAATGACGCTGAATTAACACAAAAATAAAAAATTACGTCATAATCACTAGTTTGAAGAGTGTTCAACAATGGGTAAGCTGATAAATAGAATACCAGGTTCGCATCTTTTGATATCAAGTTTACCAGGCTCGGCTTTGAGAACGCATGTTGAATCGCTCGGCAAGCCTCGCGATGTCAACAAGCGTTCTCAAAGCCTTGCCTGGTAAACTTGATATCAAAAGACACTAACCTAGTATTCTCTATTACTTTAATCAGGGGTAACAACCTACGTCATAGCGTGGGTGTTGTAAACACGTAGTATGACGCCATCTTTGATTTGCAAGGTTAGTTTTTCCCTTCGTAAATGTCGTACAAATTAGTGTCTGTCAAAACTAAGCAGTGCAGGTGGTGCCTAACATCGCACTTGAACAGAATATACAATGGTCACGTCCAGAAATGCCGTTGCCTTTGTAAACATTCACCCACAAAAATCGAAGTGGGTCACTGCTAAAATTATCCTCGTGTCTCCCGCTTCGATTCTTGTGGGTGAATGATTACAAAGGCAACGGCATATCGGGGCGTGGCCGTTATATATTCTGTTCAAGTGTGATGTTAGGCACCGCCTGCACTGCTTTGTTTGTACAGACACTCATTTGTTTAATTTTACGAAGGGGAAAACTGACCTTGTAAATCAAAGATGGCGCCGCACTACGTGTTTAAAACATCAATGCTATGACGTAGGTTGTTACCCTTGTTTAATGGCTACTTACTCTATAGCAGCTAAAGCTGCTTCATTGTGCTCTAATGTCTCACAGTTACTATGGCGTTCAAGTAGGTTCCTGAAAACAGAAACAAGATATGTTTAGTAAAGGCGACACAAGAGTATTACTTGACTTTTCGCTTACTGTAAAGGCGGCAACTTTAATATTCATATCTGGGTGTGGTTCGGCCATTTCAACTGCTAAGGAAGGGAAATCCGGTTTTATTTATAATTTGGTAAAGAGTTAATAAGCTTTTTGAGCCGCGCAAACGTGCATGCATTTCATGAAAATCCTAACCGTATACACACTGAACTCACCCTTAAAGCGCATCATCACAAAATGTATGTTTTTGTCGTCCACTAAACTATTTGAAGTATCATAGATAAACAGTGTGAATCCAGATCAGACTGCTCCTGTAGGAGCAGTCTGATCTGGGTCCACAATGCTTGCCTCCCTGCTTGTGTTAAATAGACATTTTCAGATGCAATTAGTTTGCTGGCGTTTTAAGGACTAAATAATGACTGAGGTGGTGGCACAAGATGATACAGTTACTTTTGAATAAAACCACGCCTCCTTTTCAGCTTTTACCTATGTCTAAAGTTGACTAGTCCTAATTACGCATTCATGAGGCGCCGCCTTTACAGAAAGCGAAAAGTCAAGTAATATAAACTGAGATACAAAACAGAAATGATACACTACCGCCCATCTATTTGTCCTTGTCGAATTCGCGTTGAAAACGCATTGAAAACGCACGTAAAACGCATTAAATTTCCAACGCGAATTTCGAAAATCCAATCAAAGCCCACTATCCATATGCGTTGAACTGCAGTGCAACGCATTTACCTGTTAACCAATCAATAACTCAAGTATAGCAACGCAGTTCAACGTACAATTCGCGTTGAAACGCATGGTTGAACAGCCAATCAAAAAGGTTCAAGTGCGTTGACAGATCTGTTACGTGTAAATCAATGCTTTTTTCATTATTGAAACCAAGACAACAGCGAAAACATTTTCCCCACAAAACGCTTTGTTAATTGTTTCTTTTTCTTTTTTGTGTCAATGGCACTCCCTCATTTTTGGCCATCGTTGCCAGATATTTCATGTCAGCTGACTTCACATCCCATTGCATTTGTTTAACATCGGTTACAATTCCACTATGTGGACCAGTTCATCGTGTTCAGTCCAACTATATCAAACAGGTTCGTGGATCTTTGTTATCAGGCCTAGGGATCAGGTTTCAGAACCTGAACCTGCTGCATTTTGAGCAAATAACTGGCTTGAAGTCTTTATCGATCTATCTCTTCTTACTGGCTCAATTAAATTTAGGTCTTCAGATGGATAGGCTCCCAGTCCAAGCCTCACAGGAGGCACTGTGTTCGTAGAGAGAGAGAGAGAGAGAGAGAGAGTAGGCTGTTTAAACTGTGTCGGAACCTACCTGCCCCACATTGTGTTGCAGGGGTGCAGTCTGTTTTAGTAATGTAGGAACCTACCTGCCGGGCACAGTGTTACAGGGGTGCGGCTGTATAAGCGGTGTCGGAACCTACCTGCCGGGCACTGTGTTACATGCAATGATGCAGGCTGTTTAAGTAGTATAGGAACCTACCTGCCAGGCACTGAGTTGCAGGGGTGCAGACTGTTTAAGCAATATTGGAGTCTACCTGCCGGGCACTGTGTTGCAGGGATGCAGACTATTTCAGCTTTGTCTGAACCTACCTGCCGGGCACTGTGCTGCAGTGGTGCAGGGTGTTAAAGAAGTGTCGGAACCTACCTGCCCGGCACTGTGTTGCAGGGGTGCAGACTGTATAAGCGGTGTCAGAACCTACCTGCAGGGCACTGTCTTACAGTGGTAAGGGCTGTTTAAGTGGTGTCAGAACCTACCTGCCGGGCTATGTGTTACAGTGGTGCAGACTGTTAGAGCAATGTCAGAACCTACCTGCCGGGCACTGTGTTACAGTGGTGCAGACTGTTTAAGCAATGTCAGAACCTACCTGCCGGGCACTATGTTACAGTGGTGCAGGCTGTTTAAGCAATGTCCGAACCTACCTGCCGGGCACTGTGTTACAGTTGTGCAGGCTGTTTAAGCATAGTCAGAACCTACCTGCCAGGCACTGTGTTGCAGGGGTGCAGACTGTATAAGCTGTGTCGGCACCTACCTGCCAGGCACTGTGCTACAGTGGTGCAGGCTGTTTAAGCGGTGTCAGAACCTACCTGCGGGGCACTGTGTTACAGTGGTGCAGGCTGTTTAAGCAATGTCAGAACCTACCTGCCGGGCACTGTGTTACAGTGGTGCAGACTGTTTAAGCAATGTCAGAACCTACCTGCCAGGCACTGTGTTACAGGGGTGCAGGCTGTTTAAGTAGTGTCAGAACCTACCTGCTGGGCACTAGGTTACAGTGGTGAAGGCTGTTTTAGCAATGTCGGAGTCTATGTACCGGGCACTCTGTTACAGGGGTGCAGGCTGTTTAAGCGGTGTCGGAACCTACCTGCAGGGCACTGTGTTGCAGTGTTGCAGGCTGTTTAAGTAGTGTCAGAACCTACCTGCCAGGCTCTGTGTTACGGTGTTGAAAGCTGTTTTAGCAATGTCTGAACCTACCTGCTGGGCACTGTGTTACAGTGATGCAGGCTGTTTAAGCATTGTCCGCACTGTGTTACAGGGGTGCAGGCTGTCAAGCATTGTCTGAACCTACCTACCATGCACTGTGTTGCAAGGGTGCAGGCTGTTTTAGCAATGGCAGAACCTACCTGCCGGGCTCTGTGTTACAGTGGTGCAGACTGTTTAAGCGGTGTCGGAACCTACCTGCCGGGCACTGTGTTACAGTGGGGAAGACTGTTAAAGCGGTGTCGGAACCTACCTGCCGTGCACTGTGTTACAGTGGTGAAGGCTGTTTTAGCAATGTCGGAGTCTACCTGCCAGGCACTGTGTTACAGTGGTAAAGGCTGTTAAAGAAGTGTCAGAACCTACCTACATGGCACCTGTATTGCAGGGGTGCAGACTGTTTCAGAAATGTCAGTCCCTACCTGCGGGGCACTGTGTTGCAGGGGTGCAGACTGTTTAAGTAGTCTCAAAACCTACCTGCCAGAACTGTGTTACAGTTGTGCAGGCTGGTTAAGTAGTGTCGGAACCTACCTGCCGGGCACTGTGTTACAGTGGTGCAGGCTGTTAAAGCAATGTCAGAACCTACCTGCCGGGCACTGTGTTACAGTAGTGCAGACTGTTTAAGCGGTGTCGGAACCTACCTGCCGGGCTCTGTGTTACAGTTGTGCAGACTGTTTAAGCGGTGTCGGAACCTACCTGCCGGGCACTGTGTTACAGTGGGGAAGACTGTTTAAGCGGTGTCGGAACCTACCTGCTGTGCACTGTGTTACAGTGGTAGAGGCTGTTTTAGCAATGTCGGAGTCTACCTGCCAGGCACTGTGTCACAGTGGTAAAGACTGTTTAAGAAGTGTCAGAACCTACCTACCGGGCACCTGTGTTGCAGGGGTGCAGACTGTTTCAGCAATGTCAGAACCTACCTGCGGGGCACTGTGTTGCAGGGGTGCAGACTGTTTAAGTAGTGTCAAAACCTACCTGCCAGAACTGTGTTACAGTGGTGCAGGCTGGTTAAGTGGTGTCGGAACCTAATTGCCGGGCACTGTGTTACAGTGTTGCAGGCTGTTTAAGCAATGTCAGAACTTACCTGCCGAGTACTGTGTTACAGGGGTGCAGTCTGTTTAAGTAGTGATAGAACCTACCTACCAGGCACTGTGTTACAGTGATGCAGGCTGTTTAAGTGGTGTTAGAACCTACCTGCCGGGCACTGTTTTACAGTGGTGCAGGCTGTTTAAGCGGTGTCAGAACCTACCTGCGGGGCACTGTGTTACAGGGGTGCAGGCTGTATAAGCTGTGTCAGAACCTACCTGCTTGGCACTATGTTACAGTGGTGCAGGCTGTTTAAGTAGTGTCAGAATCTACCTGCCATAGACTGTATTACAGTGGTGAAAGCTGTTTCAGCAATGTCGGAGTCTACCTGCCGGGCACTGTGTTACAGTGGTACAGACTATTTAAGCGGTGTCTGAACCTACCTGCGGGGCACTGTGTTACAGTGGTGCAGACTGTTTCAGCCGTGTAAGAACCTACCTACCGGACACTGTGTTACAGTGGTGCAGGCTGTTTAAGCTATGTCAGAACCTACCTGCCGAGCACTGTGTTACAGTGGTGAAAGCTGTTTAAGCAATGTCAGAACCTACCTGCAAGGCACTGTGTTGCAGTGGTGAAGGCTGTTTAAGCAATATCGGAACCTACCTGCCTTGCACTGTGTAACAGTGGTGCAGAATGTTTAAGCAATATCAGAACCTACATGCCGGGCACTGTGTTACAGGGTTGAAAGCTGTTTTAGCAATGTCAGAACCTACCTACCGGGCACTGTGTTATGGTGGTGCAGGCTGTTTAAGCAATGTTGGAGTCTACCTGCTGGGCACTGTTTTTACAGTGGTGAAAGCTGTTTTAGCAATGTCGGAGTCTACCTGCCGGGCACTGTGTTGCAGGGGTGCAGGCTGTTTAAGCAATGTCAGAACCTACCTGCCGGGCACTGTGTTACAGTGGTGAAAGCTGTTTAAGCAAATTCGGAGTCTACATGCAGGGCACTGTGTTACAGTGATGCAGGCTGTTTAAGTAGTGTCCGAACCTACCTGCCGGGCACTGTGTTACAGTGGTGCAAGCTGTTTAAGCGGTGTCAGAACCTACCTGCCAAGCACTGTGTACACAGGGGTGCAAACTGTTTAAGCAGTGTCGGAACCTACCTACCGGGCACTGTGTTACAGTGGTGCAGGCTTTTTAAGCGGTGTCAGAACCTACCTGCCGGGCACTATGTTACAGTGGTGCAGGCTTTTTAAGCGGTGTGGGAACCTACCTGCTGGGCACTGTGTTACAGTTGTGCAGACTGTTTAAGGGGTGTCGGAACCTACCTGCCAGGCACTGTGTTACAGTGGTGAAAGCTGTTTTAGCAATGTCGGAGTCTACCTGCTGGGCACTGTGTTACAGTGATGCAGACTGTTTAAGAAGTGTCGGAACCTAACTGCCGGGCACTGCATTGCAGGGGTCCAGGCTGTTTAAGCTTGCAGGGGTCCAGGCTGTTTAAGCGGTGTCACATCCTACCAGGTGGGCACTGTGTTGCAGGGGTGCAGGCTGTTTAAGAGGTGTCCGAACCAACCTGCCAGGCACTGTGTTGCAGGGGTGCAGGCTGTTTAAGCGGTTTCAGAAGTTACCTGCAAGCACTGGTTTGCAGGGGTGCAGGCTGGTTAAGTGGTGTCGGAACCTCCCTCCGCGGCACTGTGGGGCTGGGGTGCAGGCTGTTTAAGTGGTGGTGGAAGCTACCTCCCGGACACTGTGGGCAGGGGTGCAGGCTGTTTAAGCGGTGTCCGAACCTACCTCCCCGGCACTGTGGGGCAGGCTGTTAAAGCGGTGTAGGAACCTACCTCCAGAGCACTGTTGGGCCAGGGGTTCAGGCTGTTTAATAGGGGGTTGGAACCTACCTCCTGAGCACTGCTGGGCAGGGGTGCAGGGTGTTTAAGCGGTGTCAGTTCCTACTTCATCAGCAGGTTAGAGGGGCAGAACTGGATACTGTTCTACTTTTATTTTAGGACTGGTCAGGTGAAGCCTGGGCACATGCAGTTGCTTTTGGCTTCGGAGTGCCTTCTTATTTCTTTTGAGAGAGACTATATAGTTAGAATGTCAACAAGTGAGTTCGATTATTTTACTCATGCTACAAGGAGATTTTGCATCTAATCTCAGTTGACCCATCTTAAAGTTCGAAATTTGTTTGATGCAATCCCCAGAAACAAAATTGAAGCAGTGCGACATGTTTTTAATTCATCTGCTTCATGTCGTTGTTTTAAGAAAAATATTTTACATTGGGCACTAAAAGAGACTTATATAGATCTATATCTGATGAAGATCGATGTGATTTTACTGTTATACATTCATTTTTCGGCCTTGGGTAACTCATTTATTTCTCTGCTGAAAAGTCGTGATAGTCAGCTCAAAATATTGATAAATGAATGGAGTGAGATATTATTCAAATTCGGCTTTAAAAGCTCAAAGGAAACGGGAATGGAGATTGCAAGACAAGTCTTATCAAAAATATTCAACGAAGCTAAACAATAACAATCATGTAAACATTGAGCAAGGTCAACTAAATTTTGATTGGTTTACGCATCACTGCGCTGTAACAGAATGATTTGATTGGCATAAAGCGAGAAACGCATATTTTATCGTTGAAACGCGTTGGGGGCTGCTAATGAATATTCATGAGTTTCGAAATACGTTGATTCGCGTTTCACACGCAATTTAAACTCAACGCACGTACAATGCGTTGGAAACGCACATAAAACGCGAATTCGCAGGACAAATACGCGGGCGGTAGTGTAGTCCGTCACATTTTTGAGGGTCTGGATTGATGCCAAACCTTGCTATATGTAATCATTAAAATTATAGACATTTAATGCTGTGTAGTACAATATTTATGAATATATTGGCTTTATCGTTAAGTTTTAGCCCCCCCCCCCCCCACCACACACACGCACGGACGCACGCACGTGAATATGTCCAGGAAATGACACAATCTCAGAGTAGAGCATGTGTCGATTTCTCGGTGCTTCCATATTGATAAAATGATACAGTGATTTCAACAAAAAGGCAGACAGTCCTTTTTTATAATATCAAAACTATATTATTATGAAAAAACTACAGTAACCTTAACATACCTTTGGAAAAAATTAAGACCCAGATTAGGCTCGACACAAAATCGGCTCTGATCTGGATCAAAACTGTTTAGCACACTTATGTTTTTCCTGGTATAAAAATGAGCAGCTTAAACAGCATGCAAATTTTCCCAGCAAAGAGTATGCATGTACATTATATTCTTTCACACTTTACTTCCGCTTTATAATTTGAATATATTGTGTGAAATACTTTAATAAGTATATATATATTAAAAGACAACCATTATTATGCATATTGTCTATACATTTTGTACAGTTATTAGATATTGTGAAACACTACTTTATATTTAAATGGTCACGTTACGCCTCCCACGCAATTTACATTTTGAAATCCTTTCACGGTCATTTAATCCAAATCACAAAGTCGTCATGGTGGTTCGTACCACATTAAACTTTTTGAACGTACTTACTTTCTTGTGTTGAAATGGAGGGTATGTACTTATTGAGGGTCCAAGTTGTGTAAATATATTATATAATCAATTTTCCATTAAAATATGCGTTATTTGTTAGTTTGTTTTGAGTCAACAATTTTTCAGTTTTGTCGGGACGGATCTTCCTATTTAGTAGAGGATAAAATGTCTTGTTCAGTGACACAACGCAGTGACTCCGGTGAGGCTCGAACCCGCAACCCCTATATCTCGAGTTAAGCACTCTAGCACTGAGCCGCTGAGCTCCTAAAAACAAAAAAAAATATGTAAGTTAACACCAAATAGGTGGTGTTCACATACACTTACTTTTTACCTATTTAAACAGCTTGAGGTCAACATGTCTCCAGTACAAGGTAGGGGTGAGCTGAATGGCGATTGTCGTCAACATGTATGTACTAAGTAAGTTCTAATAACCTGTACAAAATTGCTTTGCCCATCATTGTACACATTAAGAAAAGCATTCACTTGAACTATATAAAATATAAAATACAGTAAAATCTGTCTTAAGCGGCCACTCAAAAAGAAGACATAAATGGTTTTTCAAGACTGATTATCGCTAAATGCAGGTCAAAAGTGCTGCAGAATGCTCCAAGGGGAGCATTCTGCAATACTTTCGACCTTTATAAAGCTACCATTTGTCATTTAGATATTTGTTTTGTCTATTTTTAGTGGCCGCTTAAGACAGGTTTTAATGTATGTATAAAGTAACATTGGGTGGAACTGCCAAAGTAAATTGTATTTAATTAAATTTTACAAATGGTGGTGCACAATTAAATTTTACAAATGGCGGTGCATTCTTGCAAGCATTAATTTTCTCAGCGCAATAAGCGACCAATAAAAAAAAACATAAAAAGAATACTACTCACTTACTATGATACTAAAGACATTTTCTTCCATAAAAGTAGATTAAATTCAGGCCTCTGCCTGTACAGAGCTATCCCTACAAACTGCACCCCGTATATATTCCTAACAAAAATAGCCCTCAAGTGCCAAGTTTAACTATTGTATAGATTCGAGCGGCCAATTAGCTCTGCGAAAACAAACGCAAATATTTGTCAACTCTTATTTTATTAAACCAAACAGCGAATACATGGCTAAATCCATAATTTCTGAAGGAACATGTTTAAGAGGGTGTCTTGTTCCCATGATACTGATCCCTATGTGTTGACACTCCGCAAATCATCCATACAGTTTACATAAAGATAATGGGGGTCCGCTCACGGCGAAACGTATCTTAGGTAGGTGTGAACTGCGAATGCTCTTAACCAGACTGCGTGCACAGTCTATGACCAGGCAATGCCTGGTCATAGACTTGTACGCAGTCTGGTAAGAGGATACACAGCTATGACTCTAACGGATATGAAGTCAGTAACTGGCAAGTTATGAAGTCTGGACTGGTCTGAGCATGTTTTGCCTTAAGACGGGTTTTCTCAAGGTGATAAGCATAATATGAAAACAGCGATTATGAATTGATTTTTAGCACATAAACTGGAGCGGTTTGTGATGTATGTGCAGTTCAACGACCGTACATCGCATTCATTTTCTTCTTTCCTTCCTCTTAATTAGTTTTTCCATAAAGTATTTTGCATATTTTTGTCAATTTGTCAAAGTTGAATAAGCAATCCATTAATATACAGCGATAAACATGAATGACATGATATACGTCGTTATTTCTATGTATTCGCGATTTGCTCCTAAATCAATCTGCTAAGCTACAGAGACCAGCAACTATATTGACAACTATGTATGCAATGCTTACAACAATAAAGCTAATAAGACTGGCCGATTCCATGGCTGGTAGGCGCACCTTTTCATTAATTGGCTCATAGCTGATGCATATGCACCACAAACTGTTTTTGTTTTCGCAGATCAGCCTGCAACCCCGTAGTGTGACCTGTGATTGCTGCTTATTTCCACTAGCAATATATATTCTGCACGAGCATGCAGTATAACAAAACTATTTGATAAATGAGGGATTTTGGAATTTACATAATTCGTAGAATACATGAATTAACGTTTGATGAACAGCTGGCATTTTAGTCCAATCAGAATCCAAAATATTCGTATTGAAGCAACTAATGGAAAGTTACAGAGTTTAGAAGTTGGGCATCTAGTCTGATATTAACAATTTACTAAAATTTATAAAAGTAAGGAAGAATGCTAATTTCAGGAATCAATACAATCAAGTACCACACCTAACCCAGGACATCATGTGGGAAAGTGACAAAAACACAAGAAAACATCACACACAAGAGAAACAAGAGGTCAGCCCTCTCCCAGCAGGTGATCACAAGGCTGCAAGGAACAGACAAGACAGTATAACAAAGACAAACACAAACAATAAAAAGGATCCACAAAAGGAGCACCGCCTTGGAACGGTACATGTTTCACGATACCAACCTCACCCTTAATTCTGATGTTGATCAAGATACATAGATGTAGCGTTTGCATGAAAGATCCCTAACTTATCGACGAATCATCTCTTAGTAGATATAAATCAAGATAAGGAGATAAAACATAGATAAGGACCCAACATTCAAACCATATTGTGATTCCAAAAATCACTGACCACGCACAACATAACACGTGCTCATGGTAAATTTACCGTCAGACATAATTCTATGACATGCTAGGCAATTCAGTGAAATTGCTTTGAAGCAAATAGACAAATACGAAATCACAGAACAGCATAAAGACCCTGTCCCATCACTAATAGAGTAAAATATGTAAACAGCAGAAAATGAGTATGAGAAAGCTGAACTTACTAAATCATGTAGTACTATCTAGAATCAGAACGAACACACTAACTCCCTGTCCCGCCATTAACTACTCTCGTATTAATCGTTCCGTATGTCTGAACTTGTGTTTTAGGTGCAACTTCATTTATAGGTTTTATTCTCCTACAAGGTAATGAATAGACTCAAAAAGCAAATTCAATAATAGCTAGTGACGTTCCGTAATTTTAGAATTGTATAGAGACAAAAGTGAGCAAACAACAGATAAAGACCCAACCGGACAAAGAGAAACCCACATTGCGCATGTTTGCAGAGAGTAGAGCCATGAATTCACGTACATCCACGCGTGCGTATTCTTCGTTGTTGCCACATGCATAACAACAAATACACAGTCTGAACAACTGATACATTGATTCGTCTGCGCATATGCGCAGACAAATCGATGTCTTTGTTGTTCGCGCATGAATTATTTTCGTTTTGCTGTGGGACGTTTCATTATTGGTCGCTATTCAAACATGGTAAAATACAAAAAAAAACTCTTTCAAATAGCGTCCTTCAATATTTTAACTACCACAAATAATTATGGCACATAATAAGCAACGTCGATACTACAATAAAAGAGAGAAATTATTGATGAATCGTATCGGCATTGGGCATACTTTTTTCAATATGTGAAATCACTAGATTTAGACAATAGCAATAGAAAATATATGTAGAACCCGGTTCAGATATAAAGATTTAAGGGTTGCTTTTAAACTCTATTCGACCCATCTGTGCCAAGGTTTTTTACGTGTACATATATTACCCAAGTAGTTATAGGTACTAATATAATGGTTTATAATTGCAACAATTACGAAAATATATTACTTTATAATAGTTATAGTTTTATGTCTAGATTAAGTATTGCTGGATGCACTTTGTGTTGTAACATTTAAACAGACAGCTAGTACCAACATCGAACATAACACAATTCAGAGGTCAACACATCGTTTCCGCGTCACATGTCATAAAAATGGCATACATGAAAATTTTGCAATATTGTTTCCAAATGAAGGTATCTGGGGTAAAGTAGTTTATCTTGTGATTTTAAAAAAAATAAGCCTCTATAATTGAAACACGTGACAAGTCCGCAGTCCCAGATGACATAGAGAAACTCCAAAGCAAGTAAATCCTGCTTTGAGGTATGCCTGTCTATATGTACAAAGTGTGTCCGGTATAGCCTACGAATAGCTCCCTTTATAGCTTGAAAAGTTCATAAATGACCATACGTTGTGAATAGTATACAATTTCGTAATAAACTCAGCCCTTTAGCTGCTCTTATTTCTTAAAATGACTATTAACCAATTTATGCTTATGTCACTTGTAAACAATTCAGATCTTGACTAGACGCAATTATCATCAGGATCTGCACACCTTGCCACGATTTAAACCATTTAAGAATTAGAAATTGTGTTTTTGAAACATTGTGTCCTCATTTATGTGCTTGTCTAAAGAAAGGACCATAACATCCCTAGTTTCAATGCTGTGATTCTAACATTTTATATTAATGAGATGTGCTGCTAGCAAGGTCTGTGTGAAGGAAGGGCGGACAAGCAAACAAACAATATATCTCCTCGACCTTTTCAAAGAGGGAACCAAATTATAAAAAGTATCAACATCATATGAAAATAAATAGTGTCCTTTACAACTTGATTAAATGATCAGCTTTAAGCATCAAACATTCTACTCGGCATACATTGTGATTTGAATATAGGCCATATTCATAATTTGCTGAATGCCAAATATAAATGGATTAATGGACAATCGTTATTTGTTTCAATGTGGAACCCAGTGCGGACAACCTTATCGCAATTTACACGCCTTTCTCCGTTTATTTGTGTCTCAAAGTTTGGTTAAAGTTGAATTTCATTCATCTATTTATCACCTGACAATAGCGGGTAATCTAGGGTGTCACTCCCCCATAATGTGGTAGTTTTAGGTTTCTTAATTGCTTTACAAGAGTTTAACAGCCTGTTAATCTCTCTCGTTCATCTTAACATCATATTAAGTCCTACATTAACACCTTGGTTAAAATACCAGCGGCCATGGTGATGCCTAATGTAAACATGTGGATTAAGACCTGAAAGTGTTTTGTCACAGACTTCCATTATCGCCTTTCGGTAGACCTTAGATATCATCAACTCTGAAGTGACTGCCATCCCAGTAAACAACTATTCTAAAGAGAGTCACCATCGGCCCGCCAGCGAAACGCTATTCAAAAGGCGTATCGCTGGCGAGCCGATGGTGACTCAACACTGCATGCTGGCTGAAATAGAAATACAGAATGGCTTAATGTCACTCACAGCGCATAAATGAAATGCCATCTTCAAGCACTGTTTGGCCCTTGAAAATGGGTACTCTAGAGTGAAACATTTCATTCAAGATAAGTGTACGAGGTCCCAATTCTTAGCCACACGTAAAATAAACCAACATAATTATTGAATTCTTAAAATATTTCTAATCAGAATGCTTTATTTTCTGTTATTTTGAGAATACTTTATTTTCTTCTCTTTAATTATTCAGGAATCACAAACTTTCATTCTAAAAATACCCCTTACCCCCCCCCCCCCCCCCCCCCACACACACACACACTTACATGATGCTTTAAGGTGCCACCTGTTTTGGTGTGAAGCTACATTTATTTTTGTACTGAGCACCATGCTTTACATGTATTCCTGTTTACACATGTTTCCGTATTTCTCTGTATTTTATGTCTCGTCCTCATGGTATCATCGGGTAGTCTGTCATCTGCGAGTGCGGCATTTCCTATAGTCATAGCCACACGTTTTTGGAAACGTGGTTGGTCCTTACTTATCTATAATAGTTTAATTAACCCTTAACTCCACAATAACGCTTTTGACGCCTTTAAAATATCACGTTAATGACAATATTATGGAAAATGGAGCATTTGCTCCTTTGGAACAAATTCTCCATTTTCCAAAATATTTTCAAAAGTATTCAAAACTTTACTTAAAATTTTCTTGATTTTTTTCAATGTTGTCTAAAAGTAGAAAATGATGTCGTGATCTTAAATAGCATATGGAGTAAAGGGTTAATAAAGAGCATTTTTATACCCAAAATAGGCGATATTTATCAAGGGTTTATAAATTCCTCATGGAAAATTTGTTGTGCTCATTATTGGAATGTAAGTACCCATATCGCATGTTTTTGTTGGGAAAAGGGATAAATAACATTTTTGATGCACCTTTTATTTAAGGATATGTCAATAGTTGATTGAGCTTTGCATGCTGGTTAATTTTTTTATGCATTTTTGTAATCTGCAGGTTTTGCTTTACAAATTCAACTTAGTTAAAAAAAACAATCTCAGGAATAACAACATAGTGTAAAAAAGTCTTGTCGGACCTGATCTGCGGTCCAAATGTAAAGGTACATGTATCAGCAGTTGACACTTGAAGGCAAACAGTTCATATGGTGGTTAAGCAATTTTACGGGTATTTATATTTCTATGAAAAGCCAGTTATCTTAAAAAGAAACATGTTCATGCTGGTCGCTATATATTGAAAATGCAGCTGTGTATTGTTGTGTATAAAATTTTAAAAAGTCAGCCAACCTTAAAATCAACCAAGTTGTAAAAAAGTCAGGTACAGTATCATATATGATTATCAAAGAATTGTTCAAATCATTGAAGGACAGGTTTTGTGACTGTCCGTGTGTACATGGTACTTGCAGGGTATCAGATATGTAAGCAAGAAGTCGTTGCCAAACTACGGTGGGGGTCTGAAGTTTTTCGTCTGAACATTTTTGGTTGTACACACTCGTTTGAGCTCTCACTGGCCGTCAATACAAAAAAGCAAAACAACAACTACACCCAAACAAATGAACATGCTTATTTGCTGTGTTGCTGAACACGATCAGTAGCTGTATGTATGTGTTGTTTGCCAAATCAAACGGATGGGGAAATCGCATTGTTTTCATTACTATTCACTGATAATAAAACATTTGGAAGCAATACGAGGGTCAGTCAAAAATAACTGAGCCCTACCTCATAACATTTTTATTTGGTATTGTAGACAACAAATGTGATTATTTTCTATACGTATCATATGTCATCGATGTTTTGACTCTGAATAATTATCCTAGTGAAGCTTCTATTATGGTTGCTAGGCAACTGAAGATCGTCAGTCAGAGCGATGCGTTCACGATTTCAGCCACCATGAATATACAGTATGTCTTTAAAACGCTTGCGTGCTTGATAGCTTTTTTGAAAGACATATTTGACATTTATTTGAATAACATTTGTCATATTGTCTTCTCATTTCACTTAGTTCGTTAATGTTTTGGTGAACATTGATTGTATGCGTTGCCTAGCAACAAAAACACCAAAATTCCGCAAATTTTCAAATACACGAGAATTGTGTTGCCATGGAAACAAAATTGTGAATTTAAATCAAGGAACTTAATATGTCTGAGGGTTGGTTTGTGTATGCAGTATTGTTAAAGCATTATTAGGCTAATAATTTATTTTTTTTACTAAAATTGTGTAAATTTGAATATGGGTGGGGTAAATTATAGGACGTCAGGCATGTTAAAAATTGATAAATTCTGCAATCAAACTACCACAGCATCTATAATTTGGGTTCAGTTGGATTCTGCTCTGTGACACCGAATAGGTACATGTTAAAGATATCAGACGACAGTGAATAAAGCCTTGGTTTAACGTTACTGTTTCCATAGCAACGCTTAGAATTAGATGTATCACAGCGTGAACGCACCCCTTTGACAGGTCATACTCTGTTGCCTAGCAACCGTTTCATAAAGCATACAGACAGAAATAAATTAGGTGATTAAATAGATGACATATAACTACAATGAAATATCATCTAATTATATGTCCATTTTACTTGATTCAAATGTTATGAGGTAGGGCTGAGTTATTTTTGACTAACCCTCGTACCAGCCAATCGGTAATGGCACACGCATTACGCATTTCTTTCTCTGAAGATCAATTTTGACTTGTCAAACAGGGCAGACTCTGATAAAATGACACATTCTTGTATTCTGTAGGATTTTATCTGGCTCTTCACCGGTTGCAAAAGTGCCCGTTTAGGATTAAAGTTAAGCTATTCTGTTAAAGCGCATGTACGATATTCACTACTTGTACAGCTACATTAGATAGCTGATTAATCCTTTGCATTCTGATGGATTTTTCGAACAGATAAATGCTCTAAGGATGGGATTTTACATGATATATATTTAAGGGGTTTGAGGTTGGAATTTCCAAATTATGCTGTATTCTTATCCTTGAATATTGTTTGGATGACAGCAAAAAGTGTAGACCGTGATGAAATGCCGCAATTTGCGGTATATCATCTGGGGTCATCACTTATTGTCAAAATACCCATTCACATGTTTCCAGCATACAAAGGATTTAGGTCCATCTATACTTTGTGTATAAAAGCAGGGATGGCTCTCTGCAATCTCCTGGGCTTGCTTTAATCACACTGGTAAATGTATACGTCGATTTGGTGGTACATTGTTTTTACGCGTATTGCCGGTACTTCAAAGACCGGAAGTGGTAGATATTGGTGTTAATACTATATAGAAAAAAACATTTCATATGCCTAAAGGACTATAGAATTAGATCATTTTAAAGTATTCAGTATGTGCATGGAGATTTATGTAAGCATTTAGGAATAGATTCGAGTACCGATCATACAGATCGGTACTCGAATCTATTCCTAAATGCTTACATAAATCGCCATGTGCATGCCAAAAACTTAAAAATGATCTTTAGGCATATGACATGTTTTTCTATATAGTATGAACACCAATATCTACCACTTCTGGTCTTTGAAGTACCGGCAATACGCGTAAATACCACCAAATCGACGTATACATTTACCAGTGTGTTAATTTTATCCCTCAATCTTCCCTGGCTCCGTGTCTCTGTGTGTGTCGCTGTATATTGACATAAATGGTTAAGCGTATTGGCATATATGCAAGGATATTGACACATCGATCAGCTGTGATCGAACAACGAAACCCATGGGTACATGTAAACAATGGAACTGTAATCAATGAAACACACTCATCGTTTAAGTGACGTCACGTGGCAGCATAGCATTACTATACTGTATATTCCTTTCGATTTATAACAAGCTCCGTCTTGTCTGATCTGCCATGCGAGTCACGTGACAGAGAGTTCTGAGAAGAAATTAGTTTCCTAGAATGTATAGTTTCTTGCACACTGTTCGCACATGTTGGTGCCTTGTATACGTCGTCGCAATTACTTTGTTGCATTCACTATGTTGAACGTCATTTCATAACCCCCAAAACAATATTCAATTAATGCCTGTTTCTTTGCAAATCACTGCTTATACAAATGATCCATATATACAACCCTGCCAGCCAATAGTGACAGTGACGCCATGTTTTGTTTACAAAGTTATCAGGGACTTGTAATCGATAAATCACTTGTGTATTAATCCTATCCGCCGGATAGGATTAATACACGAGTGATCTATCGATTCGCGTTAGCTCAAGTGGAGTGTACAAGTTAATGTTTGATTTAGCAATTGTAAACAAAATATTTGGTCACTGCCACTCTTGGTTGGCACGACAATAAATGTAGCCATTTTCGTGAGATTTTGATGCATAAAGTCAGTCTTTCAACATACATGTACATTTATCTAGTGGGACTATATGACTGCCTTCTTTTATATTGAGCTGCGGCATGAGATTTCCAACAATTTGACATTTGTACAAGTGTAGACTCGGACGAGCCTGTGCAGCATCCTTTTAAGCTTAGAAACTCCAAATGTTGTTCAGTCTGTAGCTTAACAATCAAAGAATACTTAAGCGACTTGCAAAGGCTCTGATCAGACTGCGCGTATGCGCAGACTGATCTGAGGCTTTGCTGGTCGCACATACCACATTGTTGGAAATCTCATGCACTGGCTCAATTATTATGTAAGCGTGCAGTGAATGTGCCTCGCATATGCGATAAGTATCACCGTCTCATAAACTGGCTATTTTTTCTTGCACAATAAGTAATTCGTTGCTGTCTATACAGATAGCGTTGTTGATATGAGCTAAAGAAATACTCACTAAAAGGTTAAAATCTAAAATGAAAACAGTAAACGATGTAAGGGGACCCCTGGAATGTCAATGCGACAAAGCAAATCCCGGCAATCTGTGTTATGCATGCATTAACAGTTCAAGAATACTTGCCATAAGACGACGGCATAAATTGCTCTTGAGGGATAAGTACTATACAGGGTATATACCTGAAAAATCATGACAGTTTCGGCGGAACAATATTAAGACCTCTTTATATGGTATTGGCTTTTCGCACTAAAATCACACCAATTTTTCATATACACAACCATTGCAGAAATGAAAACAGCTATACTTGAGTACCGAAGGTTGTGTTAGTTGCCAAGAGACACGGCGTCAAATAAATATTCTGTCTTTACTTTAGCGCTTTCGACTGCATTAGAGTTGTGTCGCGCGAAAACACAACATGAATGAGCCGGACAATGGAGGCCCTATCCAGTCCTGAGCGAACACCTAGACCCCAAAGCTATATAACCTTTTCATGCCCAGCTGAACTGAGCATGAAATTTATCATGCTCACAAACGTTAAAATGCCAACAATTATTGGCATTTGTAATATTTATCTGTATGATAAATACAACATCTGAGAGTTTGAAAGCAAAACTATTGCTTGTTTTCAGCATTTTAGTTTTATGAGCTGTTGCCATTCCATGCTCAGTTGAGTCAAGTTGAGCATTAAAAAGTTTTAAAACACCTCGGAGACTAGTACTGGCCAGGGCCTTCCTTGTCAATCAGAATATAACAAATGCCTAGGATAAATTAAAACCACTATATCTGGTACAATTTCACGTGATGCGGCTTGTTAAAATCTTTATATTTGCTCTGTACAATATACTCCTCTACCGATGAATAGAACAGAATACGACAATGGAACAATTTCAATATTATTACTGCTTACTAAAGTCTTACAATTTGCTTTGCTGAATAGCATTAACTGAAATTGATTGGTTATAATGTACGTTGCAACTTCAAATTACACGGTATACAACAGAAAACGTACCTCAGTCAATGCACATGCACACTGGTAAATGTATACGTCGATTTGGTTGTATTTACGCGTATTGCCGGTACTTCATAGACCGGAAGTGGTAGATATTTCTGTTAATACTCTATAGAAAACATGCCATATGCCTAAAGGACTATAGACTTTAATCATTTTTAAGTATTCAGTATGTGCATGGCGATTTATGTAAGCATTTAGGAATAGATTCGAGTACCAATCATCCAGATCGGTACTCGAATCTATTCCTGAATGCTTACATAAATCGTCATCACTAAAAGCCGACGACGGCCCTGTCATGTGCATGCCGAGTACTTAAAAATGATCCAATTCTATAGTCCTTTAGGCATATGTCATGTTTTTCTATCTAGTACCAACACCAGTATCTACCACTTCCGGTCTATGAAGTACCGGCAATACGCGTAAATACCAGCAAATCGACGTATACATTTACCAGTGTGTACACGGTGTAAAACAGAAAACGTACCTCAGTCATTGCACATGTTACATGTAAAAACAAGATCTGACCAATACGCTCAGGGAACGGTCAACGAAATGTGCAATCTTATCAGGGCTGGGTGTGCATGATATGGAACTATTTAATTATTGAACCTCACACAGTCTGGCGTAAGAATTTTCAGAATTTTTTTCTGTTCAGTTGTTATATATTCAGTTGTTATAGAAATACAGTTTTGTCAAGAGCCAGTCTCAATTTAATGTGGTCAATGTATTTTAGCATATTGTCATAGAGGATATTCAAATGTTTTTGTTAAATATGTCTTTTATGTCACGAGTGAAATAAAAGACATATTTAACAAAAAACATTTGAATTTTCTTTTTATTATCTACAAATCTCCCATAATCTTTTAAGGTAAAGAGAAGCTAATCTTACTTAACATTAGCTTTTGTTTTGATTTTCTAGTTGTAGCAGACGAATTTAAAAAGCTCTTTCTTTTATTAAGCTTCTAAGAGACTCTGACTTTTTGTTTACATTTCCATAGAAGTAGGAAACACCAATAGTTGTTTCCCTTAGAAAAGAAACAGACATGTCATAATGAGTTGCTTCCCTTAGACCATATTGAGAAAATATAAAAAAGTAGTTCCAATCTTACGGTTTTTCTCCCGTGAAAATATCAAATCTTGTATTTTCACTGCTGTGAAAATACAAGTTTTTATATTTTCATAGCTGTGAAATATATGCATTATATTTAAACAATATTTTCCTGTATTTCATAACATAGTAGATAATTAATTGAAAATTCAAATGTTTTTTGTTAAATGTGTCTTTTATTTCACTCGTGACATAAAAGACATATTTAACAAAACATTTGAATATCCCCTATATACTTGTAATGCCAAAACTTAAGTTAGACCTCTTTATTCCTTTTTACCAACTGAATATTGACAACAATAGCTTCTGTTCAGCTAAAACATCTAAAAGTTTCCACACTGCCCAGTGGCTTTCGATGTGTACATGTAGTATACTTTCCAGTAGTAAGTATTTTACAATAAAAATAATAGGGGGGGGGGGGGGGGGGGGTTACTGGAGATACTGCATTGTGTCCTTGAGCAAGACACTCTATCCTCTACTTAGTACTGGTTCAACTCAGGAAGACCTGAAAATTTGTTGACTGGGGTGTAAAGAATCAACAACAACAACAACAACAACAACAAATACAACAAAAGAAATATCAGGGGATGGAACAGGACCTTCACCAATGGCGTAGCCAGAATGCTGAAAAAGTTACGCACATCGAAAAGAGACTACTGAATCAAACAATGCTTCTTTTCATTTGCGTCCCTTTTCAAAATGGGAACTTCTCTTAAAGGAAAGAATTTGCTCCCATAGGGAGCGAATTCTTTACTTTATGAGCAGTTCCTTATGCTATGGAAAATCACTTTTACTACATTAGGTGACCTCCCTTGAATGTTACTTTTTATTACACACGTGCGTAAGTGCGTAATGGGGGCTACGCCAATGTATATACAATGATGGCATCACGAAGATGGACGCTTAGAAACAGTAACCCTTCAGGATGGTCAATCGTATAAATCGAGGGGTCACAGATTATAATGTAAGGATTTGGAGATCATTTCCATGATTAGACATACATGTATGCAAGCAATAACAGAAAGTCTGTTCACGAATTATACATGTAAATATACATGTACATGTATGGTTATTGATAATTAATTGCAGATAATTACATGCTTCATTGCCTTAATAATAAATGGTCTACAGGTCCCAAACCCATTCTTACTTATTTATTCAGCGCCGCCTTTGGTTAAGCATCAGATTAATTTCCAAAACAATATTGTTTTTCTGTCTCTGAAGATCGATTTGCTTTAGCAATCCGTGCAGACTTGGTACTTAATAGCTTTAGTTTACCCATACTGCTAAGGTAAAGAAAGTTGCTGAAAACAAACTGTATTTCATTAGAATCTATAGAGGATACAGTTAAAATGTCAGTGCCAACATTGAAAGATGAATTGATTTAAAGTCTACGCGTACCCGACTATAAACACTCTGAAAAGTGCGTTTTTCGTATTTGGCAATCGACATTAAGTAAGTCCATTTTCTTGGATCCATAATATTTGCTCCTACCAAGCTGTAGGAAAGCGAAACATGCACGGACATCTTGCTAAGGAATAGTCGTGTTACTCTCCGCAACAAATACTTTTTTTGCCTAAGCATATGCCACATAAATAAAAAAAAGTCTCTTGCATAAACCTGACAGCCACTGCTGCTTATTTGATAAATTCCTTTCAATATGACACCTGTTGGAAAAGAAGTCGAAGTATTATTTCAGAAAAGATTAGATCACAATCGTATTTAGTTAGATAAACATAGAGATTCAAGTTTCATCACTTAACCTTTCAGAAATGCATAAACGAACAACTCCAGATAAAGACAGTAGGAGGATTTCAGAAAAAAGGTATCTGTAAGTTAGTTACAATGTTTGCCACAATTCGTTATCGAAATACTTCAAAATACATAAAATATAATGTTGTCTGTGCAGGCAAGGGTGCACCCTTATTATTATTGTTTTTTTTTAAATAACGAATCTGGCGATCATTTGAATTTAGACTTTTTAAACAATGTGTCAAATACTTAATGACAAGATGAATCATTTTATCACACTGATCCGTCACACGATTTCATGTGTAGATCCAGAAAATTCCGTTGGGTTGTGACGGTTTTTCGTGTGATTTTTTAGACATCAAAGTGTTTCACAGAGAGCCGTACTAACCTCCCTCAAGAAGCAATTGGACCCGATTGGCCCAATTGCTTCTCGAGGGGGTCTGTTTCAGTATTTCTGAGGACAACTATAGCCACTTGTGATTTTCCAGGATGTGTGCGTCCGGACTCCCTGTCCCCTACCCCTCTGGATCCGCCCATGGTTTTTCGGCCATCAAATACATGTAAGACTACTCTCATTTTCCGAAACTGTTCCATTCATACGTCAAAATGGTCTTGAAGATATAGAGCAAAATAACTGAACCACAATATAAACATGTAGGTTATGGTGACATGTACTTTGTAGTAGAGCTGCAATATCTCAAAATACACAACATGTCCTCAGGCTATAACCTCAATTCCATTAAACATATAATAGAGATTCAACATGCCTTTTCTAGAACTAGGGTGTGTGTTATTTATAGAACTCCATTAGGCTGCTATGAAAACCTGATCACATTACTCTAGTCGTAGGAGTGAAAAAGTCATATGGAACCATTATTGTCAATTGCATGTTTGAATCATCAAAACGTCATGTTCATACTGAACCACTACCCAGACTACCATGTTAATTCATGATATAAAGCAGTATGATCACAGAACCATGCACTACAGGTGATAACCTATTTTTAGGTCAAAAGGAAGCGAGTTTGACCAGGAAATGTCACAGTCATAGACTATATACAATAGAAGCGACAGCAAACAATGAATACTGAGCAAAAGTCTTCAAAATACATGACAAAATCACTGGACTGTCAAATATGGGTCACACTGACCTACTTTACTTCGAAACATTTGGTATTACTAAACCATTGCTACAAACCATGCTCATACACCAAACGGTCTTCAAGATACGAGCGAAACTGAATCCATTAGGGAAGTTTAAGGTGTTCAATTAAATCTAATTTTGAAGTCAGTGGTCTTGTCTTACGTAAATCGCACATTTGTCCAAGATTAATGAATGTCAGTTCCATAAAATTATAAAACAAAATAGTCACTCGTGAGACAAGGTAAAATAAAGAGTTTATAACAATCAAGAGCAAGTAATTTTTAGACAAATTGATCGAGCTGTCTGTTAAACCCATATAAAAGATAAGTGAGTGTGATCAGGAATACCACACTCACATACTGCAGACCAACACATGGTACCACAAGGAAAAGCCACTGAACACTGACAGTAACAAGACATTACGAAGACTTAAAGTACAGTAATCAGCTATCAGATGATCACCAAACTAGAAAGGACACAAAGTAATGCGTAACGAAACAAAACAAAGGACCAAACGCAGAACCTAACAAACAATGGGAGCAACAAGAAGCAATGAACCAACGACAACAGAGCCATCACCTTCGAACAGACAGGATTGCCATAGGAGGGGCTTAACCCATATATATCTAATGGAATTTCCCGCCCATATCAATTGAACGAATTCATTTCAAATTTAAGGGTTGTTGGGTAGTAATTTACATTTTCATGCAAATTTTAAAGGTACATTCTGTTAGAAAGCAGTACAGAACCTGATCAGACGCCACATATTGCGGCGTCTGGTCTGGTTCTACATTGTTTACTAATGTCCCCTACAAAGGACGATGTGCTTATATGGGTTAATGCTGGTACCAAGTATTTGCCCTAGATTCTGTCGTTGTACAAACACAAAAAAGTGTTTAACGCGATAGAGGCTTCCTAACCTACTGGTACCAAATATTTGCCCTAGATTCTGTTGTTGTTGGAATACAAAAAAAAAATCTTCAGCTCGATAGAGGCTTCCTAACTAACTGGTACCAAATATTTGCCCTAAATTATGTTGCTGTTGTTGAAACTTAAAAAAATGTTTAACTAGCGAAAAGGCTTCTTAACTTCTGCAATGTAACACCACAGAGAAAAATTATTCAAATTAACACTCTATGACGAAACAAAGAAAGGGCTCACGACCCACAGATAGTCAGAGCTAAAGAAAACCCCAAATTGATCCACGACCGGCCTAGCCAAAGACAAGCATCAGGTAACAACCCATGGATAAAAGCTTTACGTCAGGTCCGTCATTGAGTTTTAGGCCTGACCCACCGTCGTGCAATTAAAGAGGAAACCAGAAACGGGTTTACAGCCAGACTGTCACATGATATCCATGTTATTATATCCAACTTTTTATAACGTTTGATCATCTTTTTGAATTGATCACTAAAATTAGGCGTCCCGACAATCCTTCTGAATTTATAAACAAAAACCACCATAGAATGTCGGCTCTGTTATGCCCTGTTGCAGAAGAGTTTCTAAACCAATATTGTACTACTACTCTGAGTGTCTCTGGTAGAAGTTAGAAAATACTTTACGAATCGTATGATATCGATAATCTTGTTTTAATAACTTAGCAGTCAAAAATTGGTTTCTGTTGTTGTAGTCAATATCATTAGTTTAGTTTATACATATTTTATTGCCACAAATTACAGCAATGGGGTTGGGTCACAAGTTCTCGCAACATTAGTTACGACCCTCCCCCTACATATACAGATCAATCAAAGCATGTAAACATGGCTACAAAACATGTCTTCAACTATACAAAATCATAAATAAATAAATAAATAAATAAATAAATAAATAAATAAATAAATAAATAAATGTCTATGAGTGCATTTTAGAGTGCAGGTTAGCATCATTCAGATCATTAAAGGCAAGAAATCTGTCTGCCAATCCTAGTGGATCAACATCCAAACCGCTTGTCTTCAATTATCCGATATGCGTCTATTGTATTCTTTTCACACTTGTGAAACATTTATTACAATGATCGAATACTCCATGTCAATGTTCACCCAATTGTTAGGTCCACCAGTACTAAGGAGCAGGCCTGCCCCTCCGACATAGGGAAGATTGGGTATGGCAGAAAGTGAGATAAATATACTTGAATTTCCAAGTCAAAAAGGAAAATATGTTTATGTATTGTCAAAACGTTTGGTGCTCTTTATATAATCCTGTACTGCTCTAAATAATGTTGAATTAAGTGTGTTGTCAACTATTTCATTTCCGTATAACAATAATTGTGTAGTTAGTGGTTGAAAGTCTCTTGCAGCTTCAAAAAATAGATGGCGCTCGTTTCTGTAGGTGTTGCAATGAAAGAAGTAGTGTTCGCTATCCTCTATTTCATTGCACCAATTACAGAGAGGATTTTCACGAAGATGATTGATAAATAAATCATTATTCAGATTGCTACAATTGTTTCTTATTCGAGCATGTATTACTGATAGATATCGGTTTCCTGATGTGAAGTAGTTAGGTACATGTAGTTTAGGAAAAGTAGTAATTTGCAGGTTGTTCTTAAAGGAAGATATTGTTGGCTGATTTTTGAGGCCTTCGTCAAGAGTGTTCCACATTCTGATGGCTGATGGAATACATGATCTTAGTGATATATTAGTTCGAGTAAATGGTGTGGAGAAGTTGTTGTTGTTTCTGAGGGGGTACCCCGAAATTTCACTTACTAATGGGGGAAATAAATCAGTAATATATGATGGAACCAGTCCATTGTTTACTTTATACATAAAATGCAGTTTTTGTTGGTGTCTCCTCACTGATAAATTAGTCCATCCACATTCGTTATATAATTTGACTAACGATACCGATCTGGTTAGTCCAGTAACAATACGAGCTGCTTCATTTTGTATTTTTTGAAGAGTGTTAGAGTCTTGTTGTGTGCAGCCATCCCAAACTAATGATGCATACTCTATGATGGGTAATAAGTGGTATAGATAAATTTGATTTAATGCATTTCTGCTCAGAGTGTATTTGAGTTTGCGCATTATGCCTAATATTTTCGACGCTGTATTTGCAATCTGTTCAATATGTGTGTGCCACTGACCGTTTTGGCTGAAAGTTATGCCCAGATGTTTGTGATCTTCGACAAATTTTATTGGAGTGTTATCAAATATCAATTGAGGAAAAGCTTCAAAATATTTAAGAGTAAAAAGAACTGCTTCAGTTTTAAGAGGGTTAAATTTGACTAACCATTGTATGGCCCAATTAGAAAGCATAATGAGATCATGGTTTATAATACCTGCTATGTCTGAGAGGCGTGCTGCAGCATAGAATAGAGAACTGTCATCAGCAAATAATCGTGTTAAACTTAGCAACTGTTTTGCAATATCATTGATATATACTAGAAATAACAGGGGTCCAAGCACTGATCCCTGGGGAACTCCTGCAAGGATGGACTTTATAGTCGAAGCACAGGACTTGAGGGTAACTTTTTGTTTTCTATTAGTTAGATAGCTATTTAACCACTGGAGCAACTTACCATCAATACCATTTTGCCTTAACTTAAATAGAAGTCAATATCATTAGAACATGCGCTCGCAAAACGAATAAACTGCGAAATCAATACAACAAAGGAATGAGAGTGAGGAACATATCCATCAACAACTATTGAGCCTAGCGTCTTTTGTGGAACATAGGCAAACAGTGCAGACCCAGAGTAGGGGCCAAAGGGTCACCTGTGTTTGTTAACAGAATGTTCTATGAAAATTTGGAAAATACAACCCAACACACTAAAATTGTTTAGCATTTATGAGCATGATAAATTTCGGGCTCGGTTGAGTTGAGCTTGAAAATTAATCATTCGTTATATATAAAATCTGCATGTTCTACATGTTGTCGACCTGTGTAAAACGGCCACTCAAAATGGACTAATCAAAGATCTTATTGACAATTGGTAGCCTACTGCAGGTCTAATCCCTTTGGAGCATTCTCCAATACTTTGACCTGCATTAAGCGATAATTAGTCTTGAAAAACAATTTTTGGTCTTTTTGAGAGTGATCGTTTTTCACAGGTTTTACTATAAATGAAAATTACCTCTTAACTCCTCTCTTTCAAAGTAACAACGTCAGATATTCCATCGTCATTCGTTTTCTGTGGAAGTCTTCTTTGGAGTAGCGTTGTTAAATGTCCATTGTTAAAAACTATTTTGAATTACAATATTATTCATTCTAGTGCAGGCGTCTGTCGGATATGATGGTGTACACAGTCATGTCTTTTCAATTTTCTATTATTCGCTCAAAATTGTTAGCATAAATTAAATCTAGAATACGACACGCTTTCATAGTTTGAAAATATATAGTATATAAGTCATTGTTGGAGCTTGTAGGCTTTGAAATCTTGTTAACTCATTTATAAAGGGAAACGAGACACCTCTCCCGAAAGATCCGTGTGTAGAAATTTAAAATATTTCTGCTGCGCGGTATTAACGCAACGAGCGCGAACTGAAAGAAGCTAGAGTCCAAGATTCGCTTAGAGTACAATCATATGCACGTATAGTATCGCTCTTTGTTGAAATCCCGCGAGACTTCGTCTGAGCTCAGCCTAATCCATTGTGAAAACTTGTTCGGGCAGAGTTATTATATTATTTTGTAAGTTTGCACAGACTAGTTTCAATATTTGGTTTTCAATGACAGCGAATAATGAAGCTTTTAGACCCTCCAGAATTTTTGTGTACAAAGCACTTTTGTTGAGCATTGGTACCAAAGCGTCGACACGGGGTTTGTCTGCCTTAAAGATTTTCATCTGAAGAGGTATTATAGTAGAACAAGCAAATACGCCTTACCATAAATGATGGTACCTTTTTGGCCCTCCGGAAATTCTTACTTTAAATATGTATGCACAGCTATCCGGTTGAGCAACTTGTCTGGGTGTTGGTCTTGGCATTAATCTTATTCCATATTTTGCGTGGGCGAACAGCGAAAGCTCATGCGAGCCTGCACAGACGTGCAGGCTCGTATCAGTTTTCACTGATCGCAATTGCAATGAGCATCATTTTCGTTTGACTGGGAGAAATATAAAATATGTATATTCAGCTAATTTTGCGCTTAAATTAGCGTAACATTATACCCAATACAGCGAATTTTGTATAATTTACTCAGTTCAAAAAATTGAAATGGCCTTGATTTTCTTTATTTCTATGTAAAAATTTGTGTGCAGATAATTTGAGATCTCATACCCTCGTTATCAATTATAAAAATCCGCGAAATTAGAAAAAAAGGTTCTTTGAGAGTTATAATTAGTGCGCATGCTATGATCATGTATAGCCTGGCCACCAGAGCATCCTTAGTTAGGGTTTGAAACATGCCGCTCGCAGCTTTAGTAAATAAGTTGTTATAATTAGTACGCGCCGGTTGAACTGAACATGCAAAATTTGAATACATGTATCTCTAAACATGGTTTCCCATGACATGGCTTACATTGAAATATGCGTTCTTGAGGTTATTTTATTAATCTTTTTACTAAAATGACACCCAGGGTTTTGATGTCTCTTATTGTACTAAAATAGTTTTTTTTCAACCTACGTATCTCACGATTTTTCGCTCCGAGCTCTTTAATGATTTTATATGTTACAGTATGGACATCGGATACGAATAATTTCCAAATGCTATTGTGCGTAAAACATCCTTTATTAACCTATGAAATTAAGTTTTAGCATACTATTCTACAAAGTTTCAAAAATACTCACAATGTAAACGTATCGCCTGTATTCTCCTAGTTTAGGCCAGCCCTTGCGTGCGCGGATCCAGAAAGTCTTGTCAGAGGGGGTCCAACTTTGATAACGCACGGACGACGACAAAACTATATTCCTTCGACTTCGCCGGGGGATAACAAACTTGGTAGAGGTCTACTAATTGATGCTACAAACCAAATATCAAATCTCTAGGCCCTGTGGTTCCAGACAAGAAGAATTTTTAATATTTTCCCTTTATAAGCCTAAGTAAAACATGTGGTCCCCGGAGCAGGGGCATATTTTGAACAAACTTGGTAGAGGTCTATAGGTTGATGTTATTACCCAACCGTCTATATACGATGTAATTGTCTATTTTTTGTTATTACCCAACCATCTATATACGGAGTAATTGTCTATTTTTTGCTATGTCATGAGTCACTGAACTATTCCACCGGTCAATTAATTTGACTATTGACTGGCACTATACCATGGCCTGGTTACCCGCTTCCCTGTTAAAAACACACAGGCGCTATTCTACACGCGCGACAACGATGCGCAGACGGTTCATTTAAGAAAGGAGACGTTATGCAACAATGGTGAAAATAAGGCATGGTTTGGCAACTTTAAACTCCAAAAACTCCGTTGTTTATGGTCAGAAACATAAAGTGTGGATACTCGTGTTCTTAGTTAGAACGAGCGGAACATTTTGAGACAAAATTGAGCAGATTTGGTGAAATTTTCTGTTTTGCAACAAAACCGCATAGTCTACAGCAACTCCATGCAAGAAACGCTGCTAAGTATTTCATCAAATGGGTTGGGTAATAAAATAGTTATTTCATGCCTGTTTGTAGCATAGTCAAACTTTTACCCCTCGGTACTGTGGGCGACCTGATGCACTATTGCACTCTGCCTTTGGCCTCGTGCAATAGTGCATCAGGTCGTTCACGGCACCTCGGGTTAATAGTTTGACTATACTACAAACAGGCAAGAAGTAACTGTATACTTTGACATGAGTCACTTAACTATTCAACCGGTCAATAAATTTGACTATTGACTGGCACTATACCATGGCCTGGTTACCCGCTTCCATGTTAAAACACACAGGCGCTTATCGACATGCGCGACAACGATGCGCGTACGGTTCGTTGATGAAAGGATACGTTGAGCAACAATGGTGAAAATAAGGCATGGTTTGGCAACTTTAAACTCCAATAACTCCGTTATTTATGGTCAGAAACATAAAGTGTGGGTACTCGTAATCTTAGTTATAACAAGCGGAACATTTTGAGACCAAAATTGAGCCGATTTGGTGAAATTTTCTGTTTTGCAACAAAACCGCATCGTCTACAGCAACTCCATGCAAGAAACGCTGCTAAGTATTTCATCAAATTGGTTTGGTAATAAAATAGTTATTTCATGCCTGTTTGTAGTAAAGTCAAATTTATAACCCTTGATACTGTGGACGACCTGATGCACTATTGCACTCTGCCTTTGGCCTCGTGCAATAGTGCATCAGGTCGTCCACGGCACCTCAGGGTAATAGTTTTGACTATACTACAAACAGGCATGAAATAACTGTATACTATGTCATGAGTCACTTAACTATTCCAATGGTCAATAAATTTGACTATTGACTGGCACTATACCATGGCCTGGTTACCCGCTTCCATGTTAAAACACAGAGGCGCTTATCGACTTGCGCGACAACGATGCGGGTACGGTTCATTATGTAAGGAGACGTTATGCAACAATGGTGAAAATAAGGCATGGTTTGGCAACTTTAAATTCCAATAACTCCGTTGTTTATGGTCATAAACATAAAGTGTGGATACTCGTGTTCTTAGTTAGAACGAGCGGAACATTTTGAGACCAAAATTGAGCAGATTTGGTGAAATTTTCTGTTTGCAACAAAACCGCATCTTCTACAGCAACTCTATGCAAGAAACGCTGCTAAGTATTTCATCAAATGGGTTGGGTAATAAAACAGTTATTTCATGCCTGTTTGTAGTAAAGTCAAACTATTACCCCTCAGTACCGTGGACGACCTGATGCACTATTGCACTCGGCCTTCGGTCTCGTGCCATAGTGCATCAGGTCGTGCACGGCACCTCGGGTTAATAGTTTTGATTATACCACAAACAGGCATGAAATAACTGTAATACTACATACCAAATATCAAGGCTCTATGCCTTGTGGTTTCAGACAAGAAGCTTTTTTCATGTTTTCCCAATATAAGCCTGTGTAAAACAAGTGACCCCCGGGGTGAGCCCATTTTTGGCCCAAGGAGCATAAGTTTGACCAACTTGGTAGCGTTTTACTAGATCCTGCTACATGTACATACCATGTATCAAGACTCTAGGCCTTGTGGTTTCAGAAAAGAAGATTTTTAAAGTTTACATATCGAAAATCTTTTTTGGCCTGTGTGATCTAAATATGCAACGGATCGAAGCCATTTGAACAAATATTAAGGAAGGCCATATACGGATCATTCCCGCCGAGTTTGGTCTAAATCCAGACAGTAGTTATGGAGGAGAGTCATTTGAAGCAATTGTTGACGACGGACGACGCGCGAAAGACAGCCAAGGATCACAATAGTTCACCAGGAACCAATGGCTATGGTGAGCTAAAAGCAAAAATAAATACAACCCCCTCCCCTGAAAAAAAGGTAACGTAATATATCCAAGACTTTATTAAATATGTGCAAACTATTTCAAAATTCAATACTATGCAAAGAATAACTCACTTTTAAGAATCCAGTGAAAATGCATACTTCAGGGTACTTAATTGTACATGTATCTAAAACCCTTATTAATACCCACATTTTCAATTCCAGTAGTGATTTTTTCTTTAACTACTATCTCACACAAATACAAGATTCTAAATGTACAAGGTTAAAAAATTACCGGCCCTCGTATACTTTATCAGGCCCTTAAAGAAAAAGAAGAAATTATAATTTATTCTGAGGTCAAACCTAGTTTTTAAACCACTCCAAAATAGATGATCTCGGTGTTTCTGTAAGATTTTATCCGTCTAAGATTTTCTATAATGATTTCAAGAATAATCTTACAGTGGTCTATAATCAAAATAATTACATCTCTGCCGTGTGCTTATTATTGACATATAAGACAGTTATGACAACTAAACCATATTGCGATATGCAATTCAAATTCAAACATATCTTTAGCGTACTCATCAGTAAGGGTGCTGAAACAACCGTCTCAGTGAGACGGTTCTTTGAGAAACTGTGTGACAAATAAGAGCATTAATCTTTAATTATCCATTCTTACGAGGGTCATTTTTGATGTTGGTAGAATCGGGCTGTATCTCTACAAAAATAGAGTTTACGGTACCATAAGTATATATATTTTGAAAGGTCTAGGTGATATAGAACTTACATCATTGGCGCTAAGTTTGGTCAAGATATATAGTTTATCAGCAACAGTAACTTGAGTAAGTAATTTTGTTGAGGAAAATGTGTTTCTTTTTTACAGCGTCAAGGCTCCCCGTTCTGGTGCATTCAGTCACTCATTGCCCAACATGTCAAATGTGTAAAATCGCAATGCACTCAGCATGTTCAAAGCATTGAATAAATGTTTTCAGTAAAAATGCGCTGTTTTACTTTATACCACGTTGAAGGCCGACTTAAATCGCTGAAACTTCAAAATTGAAATTTATTCTGACTGTCAACAATTCAACTTTCGTTGTCGAAGGATACAGTTATGCGCCAAAAATGTCGCGTGTGGGTTATCTCACATTAGCATGTGGCTTATCTCGTATTAGTTACGCGTATCTCACATGGGTAGCGATGTGGGACAGATTTTTGCAACAGAGAGCTAACACAGGGACCACTCTATATTGTATGCGTTGGTATGTGAGAAAGAATTTTCTCCCACAATTGCTAATGTAAGATATGCTATCAGCTCATGTGAGAAATTTCTATCTTGCATGACCACGTGACTGCTTTCTTAGGGACCCTCGTTATTTATGTGTCAGGGAGGGGGGACTGGCTAAAAGGTAGGGGGGTCATATGAATTTTCATGAGCTAGTAGGGTGGTCACCATTAACTTTGGCTTCCCAGCAGGGGGGCTGTGTTTTAATTGTTCCAATAAAATCATTTAACTTTTTTCTCGATTATTTCGCTTGCTCGATTTTTATAAATTAAACTATTATATTTATAATATTTAGAGAGGCCACTAAATTTCTCAGTTTTTATATTTGCAATTGCAAAAGCTATTCTGTTTTGGTAGTTTTATCCTATCAACTTTATCATGCTGATTTTGATAGAAAATCGATTAATCATGATTTCAGATCGGCCCTAACTTTTCCCTGCTTTTTCTTGTGTTCCTACTTCTTCTTGAAATGTCCAACTTTCCCTACCTTCCCTACTTTTCACTCTTAAATATCATTTACGCAATAAAATCAGATTTTTTCCTCGCTCGCTTCGCTTACTCGAATCTTAGAAAATAACTATATGATCTTTTTCAGAGAGCGGACAGCTAAAAACCTTTATTTTACTTAAATCTGGAAGTATCTCTGTTTTGCTATTATTATTGTCACAGCTAATATTCTGCTTAACTATTGAATATTAAATGTCTTATTAAGTGTTTTTCAGACAACTTATTGTTATGATTTTGTACTTGGAAAAGCCCTATACTATCGCTACTTTTTTACTCAGATAATCCCTACTTAATCACTACTTTTTCCAATTTTTATCTATACTTTTTTGTTTAAAGGCACTTGGAAGCCTTATTAATTAGTCTCTTTTTTTATGAATTTGGTATTTTAAAAAACACTTCTATCCCTACTTTTTACTCCAAAATCACTACTTTTTTGCTCATTACATTTTTCTTCAAGACTTTTGTCTCTACAGTACTCTTTCCCTAATTTTTGTGTAAGGGAACTTGTTGCAGATTTGTTTTTGTTTTGTTATGAGAGAGACTTTTTGTTGTCCCTGTCAGACAATAATCAAACTGATATTATTGAAGCTTTTAACTCAACCTCCAGATATTTAGATGACTTGCTTAATATTGATAATCCTTATTTTGAACAAATGGTAGGTCAGATATATCCCACTGAACTTCAGTTAAATAAAGGGAATTCTTCTGATACTGAAGCCCCGTTTTTGGACTTGAACTTGTCAATAACAAATGGCATAGTTTCTTTTAAATTTATGATAAACGGAATTATTTTAATTTTGAAATAGCAAATTTCCCATTTCTTGATGGAGATGTTCCTCGCTCTCCTTCCTATGGTGTATATATTTCTTAGCCTATTCGTTTCGCTAGAGTGTGTTCTAATGTTGATGACTTCAACAACAGAAACTTATTTTTAATTGCTAAGTTATTAAAACAAGGTTATAGATATCATGAACTTCGAAAAGCATTTTCTAAATTCTACAACAGACACTCAGAGTTAATTGTTAAATACAACATTGGGTTAAAAACTCTTCTGCAACAAGCCATATCAGAACCTATATTTTATGGTGATTTAGTTTATAAATTCAAACGAATTGTTGGAAAACCTAACTTCAGTAATCAATTCAAAAGATAGTTAAACGTTATATAAGGGTTGGATATAACTTGGATATCATGCAACAGTCTGCATGCCTAGTTTTAAACCCAATCAAGGTTTATAGCTATGGTTTCCTCTTTAATTGCACGATGGTGGGTCAGGCCTCAGACTCTATGACGGCTCTGACATAAAGCTTTAATCGGAGGGTTGGTGCCTGATACCTAACTGTAGCTGAACCCCCCGTGGCTCAACTTGAGGGTTTCTTTAGCTCTGACTGTCTCTGAGTCATAAGCCCTTTTCTTTGTTTCATCATGGTATGTTAATTTGATAACAGTGTTTCTCCATGATGATACATTGCATTAGTTAGATTGCCTTCATGCGAGCTGAACATTTCTTGTACTTCAACAACAGCAGAATCTAGGGCGAAGATTTTGTACCTGTAAAATGCATTTAAGTCCCCCGGTGGCTTAGGCTGCTGTCCGTTCTAAGGCGGTGGTTCTGTTATTGTTGACTTTTTGTTTATTGTTACTCCCATTATGGGAGTCTGTAATGTTCTATGTTTTGTTGTGCGTTATTGTGTGTCCATTCTAGCATTGCAATCATCTTGATGGGGAAGAGAGAGCTGGTTGCTTTGCTTAATTTGTCTTCCTGGTGTCACGTGATGGTTGAGCGGCTCTTCCTCGTGGTGCCACAGGGTTATCTGTGGTTTGTGATTGTGGTATTTCCTGGTCATACTCACTAACTATTTTTGAAAGCCTATTTATCTGCAGCTTTGTATTGGTTCAACTCAGGAAGGCACATCTCAACAAAATGTTTTGAGATAATGATGTAAAATTGGGGGGGGGGGGGGGCGAGGGGTCAGGTTATTTTATTGTGGTACGGAGGGGGGTCATCCAACATTTGGATGATGGATCAAAATCTCAGCCACCTGGCCTGACACTTAAATAATGAGCGGTCCCTTACATGGCCAGATTAAAATAATTTTAATCTTAATTATTCTTTTTTTCGAAAAAAAAAGGTATTCAAACGATTTATATATTGCACCTAAGTAACTCAAAGGCACCAAGCATGGTTAAACGTCACTTACTGACGTCATATAAAGTTAAATACGCCACAAAAAGTGCACCACGTTACGATAATAGTAATGTAACGCTAATGGCACTGGGAGAATTGAATTCTCGTACACTCAAATGGGATATCCGTTGTCTTTACCCATTGGATAGAGAATAAAACGAACAACTGCATGTCGGCTGCACGTTGATCCGTGACGTCATTGTAATGTTCAAATGATGACACCATGTCGAATTTCAGCGTATTAGGCATTTTCTTGGAAGCCTTTTACATGTTTTCAAATATGAAATGAGGTATTTAATGGTGAGCAAGAAATAGAATCCATTTTTCGTGTGAAGATGAGGTAAAAAAAATCTTTCCCTCGTGATCACCATTTGTCTACACTCGGTAAGCCTCCTGATGCCAATCGGTGATCCTGGGGACGGTTTTTTCTAATCCACCCTCATACTCATGATGGATTCGTAAAAAAGGTTACGATAAACCATGACTAGAAAAGAAACCAGCAAGAAGATTAAAAAAAATTGACCTAATATATCCATGACAAATTTATTGAAAACGTGCAATTTTTCTAAGATTCTATAAATGCATAACATGTAAAGAATAACTCACTTTTAATAATGCCATCAATGCAATGAAAATGTAAACATCCTGTGTGCTTAGTTCTAAATGTATCTTAAAACAAAATGGATCAATATATCAGCCGCCCCCTGACACTTAAATAATGAGCGGTCCCTTACATGGGCAGATTAAAATTATTTCAATCTTAAATATTCTTTTTTGCCGAGAAAAAGTTATTCAACTGAGTAATATATTGCGTCTACGTATCTCAAAGGCACCAAGCATGGTCACACGTAATTTACTGGGGTCATATAAAGTTAATTACGCCACAAAAAGTGCAACACGTGACGATAATGGTAATGTGACGCTAATGACATGGGAGCCTAGCAGGATTTTATTTTGCATTTTGCAACTTAACTAAGCTTCCAATTGTTTTCCAGTCATTAACATCCATAATGCCCAAATGAAACACTTGTGAACCCGGAAATAATGTACATCCAGCGAGTAAAAAGTTAAATTTGTTTACGTTTTTTATATTTTTTTTATGTACTACCAAAAAAAGTAGAAAATTGGGAGAAAAACAATCCATGATGAGCCTATCCATGTAGTATACAGAGAAATCTCACCCTCGGGTCGGACTTGACAAGCTAGGTCCCTGGTTAAAATTATGACCCGTAAGGTGAGGTATCTCTATTCTACATGGACACTCATTGTGGATAGTTATAATATCACATTGGTGAAAACAACGGAAATCCCAATCAGGTGTGCGAGAATCGACATTCTGACAGACCAAATCGGGATATCCATTGTTTTTACCCACATACCCGTACCAGCCCATGGGACAGAGATTAAAATGAACAGCTGCATGTCGACCACACGCTGATCCGTGACGTCATTGAAATGTTCAAATGACGGCACCATGTCAAATCTCAGCGTATTCAGCATTTTCTGGAAGCCTTCTTCATGTTTTCTAATATAAAATGAGGTATTTAGTGGCGAGCAAGAAAAAGAGTCCATTATTTGTGTGAGGATGGGATAGAAAAATCCGTCCCTCATGATCACCGTTTGTCATCACTCTGTAAACCTCATGATGCCAATCGGTGATCCTTGGGATGGATTTTTCTATCTTACCCTCACACTCATTATGGATTTGTATAGAATATTAAGATAAACCATAACTAGAAAAGAAACCAGCAAGAAGATCAAAAAGTTGACCTAATATATCCGTGACAAATTTATTGAAAACGTGCAATTTTTTTAAAATTCTATAATACATAACATGTGAAGAATAACTCACTTTAAAGAATGCCTTCAATGAAATGAAATTTAAATTTCCTTTGTACTTAATTTTACATGTATCTAAAAACGAAATGGATCGAAATCGCAGCTGGCCCCCCTGACACTTAAATAATGAGCGGTCCCTTACATGGGCAGATTAAAATTATTTTAATCTTATATATTCTTTTTTCCGAAAAAAGGTATTCAAACGAGTAATATATTGCGCATTAGTAACTCGAAGGCACCAAGCATGGTTAAACGTTACTAACTGACGTCATATAAAGTTAATTACGCCACAAAAAGTGCACCACGTGACGATAATGGCAATGTGAGGCTTGTGGCACAGGGTGCCTAGCAGGATTTTATTTTGCATTTTGCAACTTAACTAACGCTCCAATTGTATTTTCCAGTCAATAACAACTGTAATACCCAATAAAAGACTCGTGAACCTGGAAATAATGTTTATCCAACGAGTTAAAATTTAAAATTTTCACGTTTGTTTAAAATATTTTTTATGTTTCACAAAAGAAAAACGTAAAAAGTGAGAAAAACAATCCATGACGAGCCTGTCCATGTAGGATAGAGAAATCTCACCCTCGGGTAGGAATTTAACCAGGGACCGGAGAAGTCTCTTCCCTGATTTAAATTCCGACCAGTCAGGTGAGATACCTCCATTCTACATGGACACTTATTGGGGATTGCTATAATCTCACATTGGTGAAACTAACAGAAATACCGATCTAGTGTGTGAGCACACCAAATGGGGATTTACGTTGTTTTTACCCACATTACCGCACCAGCCCTTGGGACAGAGAATAAAACGAATAGATGCATGTCAGCTGCATGCTGATCTGTGACGTCATTGTAACGTTCAAATGATATCACCATCGGCCCAATAGCTCAGTTGGTAGAGCGTCCGCTTTCCCAGCCGGAGGTCGTGGGTTCGAATCCAGACCGCACCATACCAAAGGTGTAAAAATGGTACTAGCAGCTCCCTTGCTGACGCTCGCATAAAAAGGGGTTGTGCTAGAAAGATAGAGTAAGGCAGCTAAGTATCTGTTAAAAAGGTATTGTTATGTCGCATAAAAAACTCTACAGAGATTATGATGTTTGTTTCAAATAAGCGACGTTAAAGCTGCATAGTCTGTAACTTTGATCTTTTAATTTTAAAACTAGTGTTTCTATTTTTCAAGAACACAGTAAAAAAACTAAAATTCAGTTATACATTTTACCAATTTCGTAAATCTTAACAACTTATCAGTATCAAAACAGCGGTATTTAGGTAAAAATAAGCTGTCTATAATTATTGGAGGGACGCAATTAATTACCAACAAGAGAAAAACACACCTGTTTTTATAAGATAATTCACTTTTACGTGCAGTTTTCAGCTATAGTGAACAGATTTATTATGAAAACATAACTTAATTCTACTTTTACAAATGATTTAAAAAGAAAATAAAAAAAATCGAAAAATGTTCAAAGTTGCAGATCTAGTCTCTTAAAATAAAGCTTCTTTATCTTTATCTTTACCATGTCGAATCTCAGCGTATTCAGCATTATCTGGAAGCCCTTTTTCATGTTTTCCAATATAAAATGAGGTATCTAGATGTGAGCAATAAAAAGAATCTATTTTTCGTGTGAGGATGGGATAGAAAAATCCGTTCCTCGTGATCACCGTTTGGCATCATTCCGCAAGCCTCGTGATGGCAATCAGTGATCCTGGGGACTGATTTTTCTATCCCACCCTCACACTCATGATCGATTCGTATAGAATAATACGGTAAACAATAACTAGAAAAGAAACCAGCAAGAAGATTAAAAAAGTTGACCAAATATATCAATGACAAATTTATTGAAAACATACAATTTTTCTGAGATTCTATAATACATAACATGTAAAGAATAACTCATTTTTAAGAATGCCTTCAATGCAATGAAATTTTAACTTCCTTTGTAATTAATTTTACATGTATCTAAAAACGAAATAGATCGAAATCTCAGCTGCCCCCCCCCCCTGACACTTAAATAAAGAGCGATCCCTTACATGGGCAGATTAAAATTATTTTTATCTTGAATATTCTTTTTTTCCGAAAAAAGGTATTCAAACGAGTAATATATTGCGCCTTAGTAACTAGAAGGAACAAAGCATGGTCAAACGTCACTTACTGACGCCATATAGAGTTTATTACGCCATAAAAAGTGCACCACTTGACGATAATGGTAATGTGACGCTTATGGCACAGGGAGCCTTGCAGGATTTTTTTGCCTTTTGCAACTAAACGCTCCAATTGTATTTCCGAGTCAATAACAACTATAATACCCGATAAAACACACATGAGCCCTGAAATAATGTACATCCAACGAGTAAAAAGTTATATTTTTTACATTTTTTACTTTTTATGTTCCGCCAAAAAAAAAACAACGTAAAAAGTGTGAGAAAAACAATCCATCATGAGCCTGTCCATGTACACCCTCTGGTCGGAATTTAACCAGGGACTCGACAAGCCTCTTCCCTGATTAAAATTCCGACCTGTCAGGTGAGATATCTCTATTCTACATGGACACTCATTGCGGATTGTTATAATCTCACATAAGTGAAAACAACAGAAATTCCGATCTAGTGTGCAGGTTGACATTCTCGCACACCAAATCGGTTTTTCCGTTGTTTTTATCCACATACCCGTACCAGCCAATGAGACAGAGAATAAAGCGAACAGCTGCATGTCGGCCGCACGCTGATCCGTGACGTCATTGTAATGTTCAAATGACGTCACCATGTCGAATCTCGGCGTATTCAGCATTTTCTGGAAGCATTTTACATGTTTTCTAATATAAAATGAGGTATTTAGTGGTGAGCAAAAAGAGAATTCATTATTCGAGTGAGGATGGGATAGAAAATTCCGTCTCTCCTGATCACCGTTTGTCATCACTTGGCGAGCCTCGTGATGCCAATCCGTGATCCTCGGGACAGTTTTTTCTTTCCCACTCTCACACTCATGATGGATTCGTATAGAATATTACGATAAACCATAACTAGAAAAGAAACCAGCAAGAAGATAAAAAAAGTTGACCTAATATATCCATGACAAATTTATTGAAAACGTGCAATTTTTCTATGATTCTATAATATATAACATGCAAAGAATAACTCACTTTTAAGAATGCCTTTAATGCAATGAAAATTTAAACTTCCTGTAATTCTACATGTATCTAAAAACGAAATGGAACTCCAAATTAATATTTAAAATTTAAATACCTGTAGTAAAACTCTCTTTAACTTTTATCTTTCCAAATGTGTGAGCTCTAAAATACCCGGCCCATATATACTATATCAGGCCCTTAACGAAAAGACTGGAAAAAGAAGAAATACTACTTTTCTTCCTCAAAGAAAACATTACCTAGAATATTAAAAATGTTTCTAATCTCTTCTAAAGAAACCACAAATTATTATATTACTCTTAAATAGATGTTAGAGGTGTTTCTGTTAGATTTTTTAAAATCAAAGATTTGCCATTGGCTTCAAGAATCATCTAAATATGTTCTACAATTGTGATAATTACATCTCTGTCATATTAGGTGGACACTGTGATTATTAATTATCGACATATAAGACATATTAGACGTTACAAGAACAAAAACATGTTAAAATATGATATGAGCCGTGATATAAGATTTCCAACAATGTGGAGTGTGCGACTAGCATACGCGCAGTCTGATCAGAGCCTTTGCTAGTCGCTTCAATATTTTATGACTCTTAGGATACTTACTGAAGTTTCTAAGCTTCAATGGAGGCTGCGCATGGGCATCAGAGTCTACACTTGTCAAAATACCACATTGCTGGAAATCACATGTCGCGGCTCATATTTAGTCATAGCATCAGTCAGATTAAAACAAATTTTGAACGTAAATTTGTGAATATTGTCTTATCAACATGTTAAAACATTTGTTTTGGGTGTTAAATAAGAACCGTCTGAATGAGATGGTTGTCTTAGTACCCACAACATATGTTTTGGTTGGAAAGTAAGAAAATTAATCTTAATTACGCACATAGCCGTTCTATAAGGCACTGTGAGTTTGGGTGCAATAGGCATTGGAAACAAAAACTGTTAAAACATTTGTTTGTGTGTTAAAAAGAACCGTCTCAATGAGACGGTTGTTTTTACTACCCACAACAAATGTTTTGGTTGGAAAGTAAGAAAATTGATCTTCTATTACGTACATAACCGTACTAAGTGTGAGTTTGGGTGCAATAGGCATTAGAAACAAGTTCGGATGTACTTTTGTCAACATTTTCACTCTCTTGACACTTGGCCTCCAGGTTCTTTCTCAGACTCAAAATAGAGCGCACTGATTGGCTGCTTGCGGACACGTGTCCGCAAGCAGCCAATCATTGCGCTTTATTTTGAGTCTGAGACTGGCCTCAAGGTTTATAACCTCCAGGCCTGGTCATGAATTATTTGTCTGGCTGAATGCAGACAACTCCAGCAAGTTTGAATTAAAATCTGTGTTTTTTTCCATCTTGGAATTTTTTTTCGCCAAGTCATTGTTTTTTTGGGAGTTGAAACAAGTATATACGCTCTTCACAAACTCTTAAATGTTTTAGAAAGCCAAAAAGGCGAAACCTAGACTTTCGATTCTTGTTTCTCTTGAATTTTCAAATATAAATAATTGTTGCGTTGCCCTGTAGAATACGTGTGTACTCGAGGGCAAATGGATTTTTTCATTCTTATCAATTAGACATGTCCATTTTTATTTTGAGGGTTATTGGTGGTATTTATCTTTATTTTTAAAATTTAGATAGAAATTATGAAAGCAAACAATGGCGACCCTGATCAGACGCCGCGTTCTGTGGCATATCATCTGGGTCTGCACTGTTTGCCTATGGTCCGCAAAAAGAAAGCCAGGCTTATATGGGTCAAACTATATGGGAAAATGCATTAGTACAGTGAAACCTCAAAATGAAATCAATAGACAATAACATGCACGACCAATGATAAACGCATGTCTCCAGAAGGAAATGTGAGGAACAAGGAATTGGCAGCTTCAGCAGAATGATTGTGTTATTGGGGTTAGAAATTGTAAAAAGATTGAATATAACATTAATATAATGTAGCAGACTACATGCTTGGTGGTCAACCCGATCAGGTTGGCAGCTTTGCTTTCCTCTTTAATTGCATGCCGGTGGGTCGTACTTCAGACTCTATGACGGTTCCGACTTAAACACTTATCTATTGATGAGATGGTTGGGGCCTGATGTTGTAGCTGTTGTCAGGCCCACTGGGGTTTACCGGTTGGATTTCTTTTGCTCCGGTTTTCAGTCATATGTACTGTTGAGTCCTTATCTTTTCGTTATCTCTTTTTATATCTTGATATGTATGTTCAAGGAGATAATGCATGGTTAAGTAAGGGGTCTTCCATGCAATCCAAACACCTATGTGCTTGATCCACAACTGAACTAAGGGTGAGGTTGGCGCCGTGAAACCGGTTTAGCCATCCAGTAAAATATTTTACTGACTGCTTCTTTTGTGGATCATTTGCGTTATATATTGCTTGTGCTTGTCATGCTTTCGCGTCTGTTCATTGCTGCCTTGTGGTCACCGGTTATGAAAAGGCTGACCCCTTGGCTCTTGTTTGTGATGTTTTATTGTGTTTTTGTCACTTTTCCATGTGGTATTCTGGGTCAGGTGTGGTCCTTGATTGTATCGATATCTGATCTTTGCCGTCTTTCTTACTTTAAACATAATTCATACTATTTAGTGAACTTAAAATGAGACACAGTTTTTGGATTTTAAAAAGCACAATATTTACTTTATCCTGATATTTTATATTGGTACAAGCAAAAGCAATAGCATATATGCATCTGATACGTACCTTTTTTGTCGAATACTAGTACATATATTTTATAGTCTTGATGTTTTTAAGAAAAGATGCAACCTTGATGATTATGGGAGGAATCATTCTCGTATCGTTCACGTGACCAGTTTTAAACATTCGTAAAAGTGTATGCATGCCATCTTGCCAAGTAAATTTAAAAAGAGACAAAACTGCACCCGCCTGGGCAAATGTGTACACATGCTTCAATTTGCATATCAGGCATTCAGTGCATAACGGAAGCTACATGCTCTAGACATTGTAGAATTGCTGCAACCAGAGGAGCCTCTGCTGCAACCCATGGAAATACAATCAGTTTATGACATATCTTGTGTGGGCATATGTGCATGTGCATGTATTACCACTTATTACTTGTTCGAATAAACTGAAACTGTATACTGATTAAAACTGCGTGTATGGCATAGAGGGGATCTTACACACGTGGCCCATTTAATAAATTACGTATGAAACGATCATGTGTGTAAAATGCTGTTTATCACATGACCTTTCAAATCAAAAGTGGACAAGATTGTGTTACAAATTCACGCGGAAGTGTTATATAGCGTGAGATCATATCATATTTATTACTTAGAGATTTTAAAGTACATGTAACCATTCTTGTAAATGGTACCCGCTAGGGTTGTTACGTCGTGACGACGTGAATGAAGTCATGACGCTATAGGTGCACGCGCGGGCCGTTCTGTATTTATGTGAACGGGTCGATATGGGTTTGGAATCACGAGCAGTATCAGCCTGTATAACTATAGAGCTTATTGTTACTGGTTTTGGTTAAACCTATATTATAGTAAAAGACGTTATCCACTGAAGAACAGCGATGTCATTGATAGACACGTATATGTTATGTTATAGTTATACCATGGGTTGTCCGCCTGTACGTGGAGATAATCAGCGAGCTTTAGCGAGCGGATTATCTTACGTACATGTGGACATACATGGTATAATTAGTTTATACCACCTACATCAGTGTAGACCTTGCACAACACGAGATATTTCATGCTTAAGTTGGTAAGGATGGTATAATGCTTTTTAAAGGACGGACATGTTCATGATAAAACGATTATGAGCATGGTAGGCAACTAGAGAATTTTACCAAACTTCATTGTAATATGATGTGCTCGCAACCTGTGCATATATATCGGATTCGTAAAGTATAGCCTATGCCAGACTCTCATATATACCAGTCTGCTTACCACTGATTATATGAAATTCACAATGCCTTCTCAAGTTGGTTTTCACACTAACGGCTTAAATTGTCAGGGCCTCGGGGGTTTCTTTGCTTAAAAGTTCCCACTCTTATAAAGTCAAACACACCTTATTAATCGCCAAAGACGAAATGCAAACAAATTCGCCGCCTCAGTACACGTGCATAAAGGCAGACACAATTATCCAATCGAACAATACGCTAGTGATCCTTGTGAATGTTTGAAAATTAACGAGAGCAAATATACAGCATTGATCATGTGAAGTCTTTGTGGTTGTAAAGTACTTATATTGGCTATTCCACGGGATAATGGAACCTACCAGCTCCGCGTAAACGTGTTCCTCAAACGTGCAAGTGCAGACGTCTTAATGTCTAGCCAGAACCATTATCTACGCTCCATTCAGTGTGTGCGAAAAGTGAAAGCTCTGGCGAGGCTGCGTATCCACGCAGGCTCGCCTAAGCATTCACTGTTCGTCTGTGTGTTAAGGTCTAGACCCTCATGTTCCGGTTAGCTTGGTTATGCAAAGGGTACCTTGTAATATTAGTATTGCGCCATAATTGCGGAAACCATGTTTCATGCCAAAAATGACGTGCCCCAAAGCATTTCCTCTTATTCCGTCTTGTGGCACCTGTGTTCTCCCAATATAAGTAAGAAAGCAGCAAGGATCAGGAATCGATACAATCAACTACCACACCTTTAACAGGATACCAAATGGGAAAGTAACAAAATCACAATAAACGTAACAAAAAAATCACAATAAACATCACAAACAAGAGCCAAGAGGTCAACCCTTTCTCTTCATGTGACCACAAGCCAGCAATGAACAGACGCGAAAGTATGACAAACACGGACATAAATAACACAAATGATCCACAAAAGAAGTACCGCCTTCAGACTGCACGGATGCGGATACGCGATGTGAGAGTTTAATTCGAAACGTTTAGTCATGAGTGGACATGGAAGGGAGCAATACATCATGCGCATTCTCGTTTTAAGCTTTCGCGCCTGGGTTCGTAAACGGATGGTTATACACATCGTACGGCAAAGTGACAGATATCTAACGCGCAGATATCCATAAAATTGTTCTTAAACCGTTTCCATCTCTTTTTGTATTGAACTGGACTATTATTCACTCCTGACTACTTGCTTTAATAAAAATGAACAGGACAGACTACGATTGCATTTCATTTGGATTATGTCACATTTGCAGTACAACAGCCTGATTCCTTGAATAAGGGGTGAAACAAGTCTGCGGTTGTAGATTAACCTAACTGTTTTCTAAGTATTACGGACAATGCAAATCATCAATTGGGTCGAGTGCAACTCTATTATCATACGTTGTTTTGCAAAGGTCACGATAATAAAATTACTTACCTCATATGTTAACCCTGATGGACATTTCAAAGGACCAGTGTCTATAAGGCCTGTTTCACGGCCACTATGAATTTCCTTTATACTTTGTGTAATAAAAGTTGCATGTCTTAGCTGTTAAAACATGAACTGTTGGATCAATAGATGAAGTTTTCTGAGTTGTACATTCATTTGAAGTGGATGGGGTAATTCCACCCCAAACAGGGTTATGCTACGAAAAAAACTACATATTTATAACCATATGTAGCTGGGAATCAGCCATTTCAAGATTATTTATGGGATATCAGATATAAAAACTTACACTTATGATATTTTAAAATATTTATAAATGATTAGTTTATACTCACTTGAAAGTCATACCAAATTAGTCATCTACAACTATGCGGATGACAACACACTGTCTTTTATTCATGCCAACACCGATGTGTTGAAAAAGGTTTTAGAAGAAGAAAGTTGTAACCTGATTAAATGTTTTTTTTAATAATTTTATGAAAGCAAATCCCACAAAATTTCAGGCTATTTGCATTGGGAAAAGGGCACAAGTCATGATAATATTACTTCTTTTAATATTGACTCAGCTGAAATTAAGTGTGAAAATAATGTCACTCTTTTAGGTATAAATATAGATTTTATGTTACGATTTGATGAACATGTGTCCCAAATTTGTAAACAAGCTTCAAAACAACTCGCAGTCTTGAAGTGCATTGGTCGCTTTTTAACTAAACAAGGCAAGATGGCTATTTACAATTCTTTTATTGTTTCCATTTTTAACTACTGCCCGCTAGCGTGGCATTTTTGTAGTACTTCTAGCACTAACAAGTTAGAAAAAATCCAAGAGAGGGCTTTACGTTTCATCAACAATGATTTCACGTCATCCCTTCAAGCTCTGTTGACCTCGAAGAACACCGCCCCCTTACACGTAAGGAGGATGAAGCAAATGGCTTCCGAGGTCTACAAAATCGTGAATGACATTGCTCCTGACTATATTAAAAATTTAATCAATATCAAACAGTCAAATTACAAATCCAGGAGAGAAAATCAGGTAAGTCTTCCAGCTGTGAAGAGCACAAGGTATGGTCTAAGGTCATTCCGCTATGAAGCCGCTCGAATCTGGAACTGTCTTCCTAATGACCTGAGGCTGGCCGAGTTCTTCCCTTAGTTCAAGAGACTGCTTCATGCTTGGGATGGTGACATTTGTGGATGTCCTTCATGTATAATTTAGGCTTTGCTTTGCTTCTGCAGTTCAGTTTTAACTCCCTTACACTCCCTTTGCTTACAAGCTTTCGCTTTTCGACCCCTCCTTTTTCGCCTTCTTTCACGTTGTTGCAAAGACTGTGTTTCTTTGGGTGTCTATTTACTGCAATCTAAACATCAAAATTTGTTGAATTTCAGCATAAAAAAATCCCCAGCTATAGTGAAAGTGCCCAATAGTTCTCGTCAGCAGTGGGTTCGATGGTTCATCAATCCCCCTGCTGATGTTCTCTATTGGTATATACATTTTACCTCCTTAATCTGTATGCTATGATATATTTTGTACATTGTGCTTTGTCTCTTATAATACTATTTTATATATGTGCATGCTGTGATACTTGTTATCTTAAAAATGTTTGTTTATTCTTGTTTGTCGAAGTAAAAGCCCTTCTGGGCTTATGTTGCATGTTGTACTATAATCGACACAAAATAAAATTTCTATGTCTATGTCTATTCTTATTTTTTACTTCTCCAACTTTGCGAAAAAACACAACATTTTTTTCATGCTTAAAGTGATTCAATTGATATTTAGAGGTTATATACTATATAAGATGGTTATTATAAAATTATGACGAATTGTTTCCATGGTGATTATTTCAAGAGTTATCTGCCCACAAAACCAGGTATTTTTTGTATTTTTTCAAAGTATTAGGATGGGTTACATGTATTAGAGATTTTAGATACAGCATTACCTCGAGGTTACAAAATGATTGCTCAAAGTGTCTAGAATAAAACAAAGGCCTTACATCGCTGATATGATCTGGAAGTCAAAGGTCAAGGTCACTAATACTAAAAACTCGTCTATTGCTCAAAACACGAACACCTCTTTCATTTTTTGACCTTGCATATTCATATTTGCTACAATAATTACATATCATTTGAAGATTACAACAAAAGTCTCAGAATATGGATATGACCTTGAAATCAAGGGTCAAAGTCAAAAATATTCTTAAAATCTGTCACACTGCTCATAATACAAACTCCTCTTTCGTGCATTGATGAGGTGTGTATATATTTAGCACAATAATTGCTTATATTGTGTTGATTAAAATGAAGGCTTAAGATAGCTGATATGACCTTTAGGTAAAAGGTCAAGGCCACACATACTTAAAACCTGTCAATTGCTCTAAAAGCAAATGTTTTGACCTTGACCTTTGAATTATATGTCATAACAGCGACCTGAAACCATTTATGATATCTACACATTAAGGCAATAAGTGTGCAAAATATATATTATCTTCATCGAAACTAGTAAAGGATACTCACTTTACAAGCAATAGAACCTGAATTTAAATATTTTTGAATATTTTTGAGTTTTAAATATTTGACATTTGACTGGAACACAGAGATTTTCTTGTCATCTATATACCTCAGACAAACACTGTTGCAAATATGAATATCCTCCATCGAAAAAGTAAGAGGAGTGGCACTAGACGCCAAACAACCTGATATTATATATAGGTCATTTGCATTGATAGGACCTCTATCAAAGAATACAGAAGTTCATAATGCGAGCCGTACGACCAATTCTAAATACCTTGACCTTTGATCCCACGGTCATATTGGTGCTCTGAAAACTTCATTTTAATTTACCCACCTTAAGAAATCATTTTGGTATATATGGACATCCTCTAACAAAAATGAGAAAGGAATTCACGTCAATATTTGTAAGATATATTTGACCTAGACCTTTTACTCCAAGGTCATAGCAGTAATCTGAAACTTTCATCGTAATCTACACACAATATGCTAGTGCAGTACCCAGTGGTAGAGTGCTTGAGTCGAGATAGAAGGGTTGCGGATTTGAGTCTCAAGGGTGGAACTGCATATTGTCTGTGAGCAAAGTAAAGAGGAAGGCAAAGGTCAGGAATCGATACAAATAAGTAACACACATGACCCAGGACACGGTATGGCATGGGAAGGTGACAAAAAAGCAACAAGAAAACATCACATACAAGGAAGCCAAGAGGTCAGCCCTTTCCCAACAGGTGACCAAAAATAGGCAAGAAATAGACATGACAGGCAAGACACATTAAATATGTTCTTAAAAAGGTGTCCAGCGGAAGCAAAGACTGCGCCAAAGAACTGAAACCAGAGTGTGCATATTTCTTGGACCAGACTAGCTATATATATATATATATATATATATATATATATATATATATATATATATATATATATATATATATATATATATATATATATATATATATTATAAGTAAGGAATGCACCCAAATAGATGGAGAGTATCTAGAACTTTTTAGACCCAGAGGATCTGTCATTTTGGCCCATTGTGGCAGGTCCAGCATGCGAAACTCATCGACTGAGTAATTTAAATAATATCTTACTAAAACCATTCATATCAAAAATACAGAGCTACGTAAGAGATGACATAGATTTTCTAAAATATGCTCCCAAAATTGTACCTCAAAATACAATACTGTTATCCTTTGATGTCGTAAGTCTTTATACAAATATTTCCCATGATCTAAGCATAGTGAAAATACGCTGACCCTACACCAATTTACTGCGGATGGAATTCAACCATGGACATTGAGCCTGAGCCACGATGTCAAGTGATATGTCAATAAAATAATTCAGTCACGTGCTGGATGTAGATTGGTTTGTTCTCTCCCTGCCTACTGTGTAAAGTTATTAACCGCGACACTTCGAACTGTCTGGGTGACAAGGTAGGGAAGCAAAGCCTATCTGTGTGTAATATATGCAACACGTCATGTAGTGCTCTATTTTGGGGATTTGTTGTGTCAAATATCGCATAAACAAAGCCTTCATCATTCTTAGACAGACATTTTGAATTGTCTCGGTGACATAATCTCTTAATTGTCCGCAAATAGATTTGTTGTTTTAACTTTACCTGCTGGCGCTATTATCCTTGCATACAATTTTTACAGATCAGTTTGTCCCAAACGTGACACAAAAAGATTGCCGCCATTAACCGTTGCAAACAGTCTGGACCCAGATTAGAGATCAGATCCAACCAAACGTCTGAAGCTGTCTGGTGATGTTTATAAACTAGTCTTAATATTGACAAAACAATGCAAACTTATCCAGCATACAAAGAGTCACTAGTTTCTATAAATAATTATGCAACAGTCACTTTTGTGATGTATTGCTTGGATTTCAGGGAGAAAATAGACATTGATTTTTTATATGAATCATCTACCAGCAGAAAAATTAGATGAAATGTTGGTCCTTATTCGATTCCGAAACAGCAACAAACTTTAAAAGTGTTGTTTGTTTTTGTGATCAGCTTTATTATCGCGTAAGAAATGTGTGATTACTGCAAGCACAATCTGTCTACACAGACCCAGGAAAGAATTTATTGGATACATGATAAGGTTATATGCTGCGGAATAAGGTTATATGCTGCGGATTATATGAGGCAGTTAAAAATGCACCAAGCTACACTAATCGGACCCTGATATTTGTGATCTATGACACGCCGAAAGTAGCTATTTTCGGAACACTGACACGTTACGTACACAGTGAGATTCTCTTTACACACAGGTAGGCGTTGCTTTCCTTAATATTTGAATCCAATCAGGATCGACCATGTGACTTTGTGATGAGCTGCTGACAATCGTTGTGATCGCGCTCGTGAATCGGTTTGTCCACGGTCGTGTTCCAATGGCAGTATTCGGAAACCATAAGCTACCTGGCCACACTCAGCCCTATCACGCAGTATCAATCTGAATATAAAAGATTCACAACATTTAAAATAAAAAAGGAGACTTATTTTTATGAAAATAGGGCACTTTTGGTGTTTGTTGAAATCAGCTGACAGCTCAAGCCCAAACGGCGTTCTTCACCTGGAGCATGGCTGTATGATATTAAGTTCTACTTTCGTTTTTCATCCCAACTTCATCACGGTTTATAGCTAGGGTTTCCTCTTTAATTGCACGACGGTGGGTCAGGTCTCAGACTCTATGTAAAGCTTTAATCGGTGGGTTGGTGCCTGATACTTATATGTAGCTGGACTCATCGTGGCTCTACTTGAGGTTTTCTTTAGCTCTGATTATCTGTGAGGAGTGAGCCCTTTTCTTTGTTTCATCATAGTGTGTTAATTTGACTAGAGTGTTTCTCCATGATGATGCATTGCTTTAGTTAGAAGGCTCTCATGCGAGCTGAACATTTGTTGTACTTTAACAACAGCAGAATCTAGGGCGAAGATTTGGTACCAGTAAAATGAATATACTCACTTACTATTTTTGTAGAAATCCTCTAAGGCTCTTAAGTTGTAATGAACTCATACATCATAAGTCTAATATCTAAATAAAATATTTTTTACTCCTGTTCCAGAATATTATTAATTCGCCCACTATCAAAAATGACGCCTTATTTAGCTTGAATTATCTGTAGTTTGATAGATAGTAGATTCGAATCATAAAGTAAATAGAGTGATTACTTATTTCTTATGTTTTTATCACATGTCGTCGCGTCTGGGAGTGATATAACGCTATGCAATGAAATCGATACAGATTTTCGGGAAATGTTATGACGTCTATAATAACGTTGCGTAAAACATGGCAAAATCTTGACGTTTTCACACCCGAAATGCGATTTTTAATTAATTTTAATGTCATGTGATAGATAAAATCTAACATTCGTACTCCTGTATTATTGAATTTATTAATCTCGTTGCGAAAAAGTAATAAAATGCACGGCAAGCCACGCATTTTATCACTTTTACCCAATTCGTTTAATAAATTCAATAAAACATGAGCACTCATGTAAGATCCTCTATATCTCAGGTATTATCAAGAATGTGTTTAGAAGAAAAAATGCTTTGAAACTGATCAGTCACACACTTGTTTTGATTTCTATTTGAAACCAATAACATGCGCGGATCCAGAGGGGGGGGGGGGCAGGGGACAGGGGGTCCGCCCCACTGAAAAATTACAAAAACGTAATGTTTCCAAGCAATACTGGTCCGGATTCTCTGAAAACCCAAGCCAGCATTCAATGTTTGGCCATCATCGGCCTGCTCAGCGAAACATGGCGTTTCGGTGGCGGGCTGATGATGGTCCGCTTTTAGCGGTATTTTGATCCTCTCCTCTCATCAACTAAAAAAGTTGTCTGAGTTGGACCCCCTCTGGCAAAAACTTTCTGGATTTGCGCATGAATAATGGGGCCTGTTTTTTTACATTCTACCAAGATGTATTTATACCTCAAATAGTTCAGATGGAAATCTTGCTTTACTTTTTGTGCTTACATGTAGTGTATTACCTCTCATATTAACTGCATTGTTGAACGTTGATCTGATAAACTTGCATATCTCACGGCATGTGTCTTTATCAGGTCATAATGACGTTGCACTTTTTGAATGACTTCGTCAACGACGTTGAATCGACACGGAAAGCGATAATTACGTCATAATCGCTAGTTTGAGGAGTGAACGTTGGATCGATCGGCAAGCCTCGCGATGTCGACAAGCATTCTCATAAGACACTCACCTAGTATTCTCTATTTTAAACACCGTAATAGCATAAGGCAATAGGGTAAAGTTTAGATAAATTGCCATGGATTTAAAAGCCAATGAAGGGACACCACTGGATATTTGAACAATTCTACTTTGCCAATTGAATTAGTTTCCCTTCGTAATAAAGAATATTGACCCAGGACTCTTGAATTCCCAATGTTTGAAACCTGCACAAACTTAACGTTTTTTTTACAAATGAAATACGGCAGTACAATCAGACGGCCAGCATGTTATAAGTAAGAAAGAGGGCACATATCAGGAATCGATACAATCAAGCACCACACCTGACCAAGGATACCAAAAGGAAAGTGACAACTTCACAATTAGACATCACAAACGAGAGCCAAGAGGTCAGCCCTTTCCCAACAGGAGACCACAAGGCATCAATAAACAGACGCACACGAAAGGTCAGCTAATTAGCGTGCTAAAAACATAACGTTTTGTTCCTTTCACTTTGCCGTCAAAAATAGTATAAAGGACCATTCAATCAGGTAAATTATTAATCAATTGTAGAGCACCTGATGCTAAGAAAATATAGCCTTACGGTACATTGCCTAATTGTATCTGTTTAGTGAAGATCTTATGGATGTTTACTTTTAGTCTGGGCGTTTCGTTCTGGAAGCCAGTGAGAGAGTTTCGTCTTGACATAGACGGATATTAACCTTTTGAAACCCCTAAACGAGTACTTTGGCAAACGGTGACTACCCAGATGAAATTCTGCATAATATATATGCGGGATTTCACTTGGGTCTGAACTGTTTCTTAAGAAAAATCAATCTTGAGAGAAAGAAATTCAATTTGTTTTAGAAATTATAACCTTTGACCCTCAATACATACAATTTAAAGTACATGCAGCTTTATGGAAAATTCCGTTGGTCCGAAAAGAGTTAAATTAGCTTTATTTCCTTTCAAGTTTCGAGAGAACGTGCTGCCTTGTTTATTGTTTTCTTTTTAGGCCTTGTTTATTGTTTTCTTGTTTGACCTGTCTGTTTATCTCTTCTTATTGGTGTAATGAGGTGGACTTGATTTTTCCCCACTGATAGAGTTTGAATATAATGGCGACCCATCTATTACTACACTACGTGCATTAAGGGGCTAATTTGGCCCCAACTGAAAGTTAATTTCACCATATTCTGCTTATTGGGTTATTAGAAGAATAACCCTTGTGTAAAGGTTAAGTATTTAATCAACTTTCCGTTGCAATAGTAACAGAAAATGACCGCCCTAATAGACTTAATATAAAGAAATTGCCATTTTGGTCCATATTTGAGGCTTTGGAAGACCGTTTGTTTAAGAATTAGCCATCAGCACAGCATAATACTATTTTTTAATGTTTTGTGTCCGGATAATACTTAATATCTGTTAAAATATCTGTTTGATATACTGAACGAAGCTTCTAAACCGCCAGTAAACACAACACATTTTTTCAATATAGCTCATTCATTATTAAACTGTTTGACATGATATTTTACACAGTATATTTGGGCACATGTATCCGTCGATTGAACATAACAAAGTTTGATTCAATAAGGTTGTTCATTTATGCGTAACGGTAGAGTACTAATACCTGTTTTGCACGTGGCACACGATGCTAAATGATTTTTCGCCTTATGTGTGTTGCATTTTTATCGACAACTATCGGACAACTTTAATTTATCACAAAAATAACAACGTTTGGGTTGTATGAGTATAACGTAGAGGGGTCGGGCTGTGGGTTCAATCGAAATAGGGGCCTCGCTGAGACTGATTAATATTTATCACAAGGTTTGGCATATTTTGATAGAGCCAACAGATTACACCACAACCTGTTGGTCATTTTTCATTTTTACACTCGTACGACGAGAAAAATCGACAAAAACTGAGTATTGCGTATGTCATAAAATGTCCTGTATAGTCCACCATACTTTGGTGCGGTGATGCACAAATGCTGCATTGGAACGTCGGAAGTGTCGAGATTAATGTGCAGTACACGCTTAATGGTAGACGGATGTTTCAATAATTTTGTCGGCCAAAAACATTTCATCACCATAAACACATTTCTGTGTTCTTTTTGGCCATATGGGCCTCCATAGGAGCACTGAATTGCATGACAACTGATACTTATATTACCAAAGCAACACAATAGTGTTCAATAATGTCCATTTACAGCACCAGAAAGTTCCAATAATACTGTGGACAAAAACATGTCATCTCCATAAAGCATTCTTTTGTTAATTTATGTCATATGGGCTTCCATAGGAACATTTTGGATTACCTGAAAATTCCTACTTAATAAAAGCGAAACCCCAAAATGTTCAATAATGTCCATTTATAACACCATAAAATTGGTGTTTTTCACTTAAGGTCCCTGGAATATTTGATTTTAAGCGATGAGTTCAAATTTTAGCGTTTGTGTGAAAATGAAATGCGATGGTGCCTTTATACAGTCTATCAACTGAGCATGTTAATTTCAATTTATGAAAATGAAATTTTGACAGGTTCAGTTTAATTGATTTTTCCTTACTGAGTGTAAATTGTAGCCATTTATGTATCATATATGTTAAGATATTTGAGAAAATATTGAGTGGCGGTTTAGAAGTTTCGTTCAGTATATTTGCTTGTGCTCTATGTTAATTTCTCTGCCTAAAAGTTTATAACGCGTTCCAAAATGATCACTTTCCTTTCTTCATTCTATTTTGGCGGCTATTTTTGTTATTAGTCAAATTAATACCAGACTTTCACACTTGGGCTATTATTCTAAAACAAATATAATGCCAAACTCTGCTCTGGACCTACGTTGCCAAATACTGATTATACACTACTATAAGGGGAGAATTTATAAATTCCCCCACACACCTGCCAAGGAATTTTGTTGAGACTTTGTATGTTTGCAAGGTTTATATAAAAAGAAATAGAAGCTGTTGGCGTAACAGATTACACAATAGCAGACACCCCATAAGTGGTGCATGGTAAAACATGTACTCGTATTAAGTTCTACGTGTTTTGAACGTAAATGTGTCCATAAGTGTGAATATTAAGAAACGAACACTGCTGGAGTTACAGACTACACAAACCAGACTCTAACTAAGTATTTTGGACAGACAGAAGTCTAAGTTCAACACCCCTCAAAAATGAGAAAATATCTATGGAATGTGCAAAAGTAGAAGGTGTACATCTTCAATGTGTGAACAATCATTATCCTGAGTTTGAATATAAAGGAATGATAACTTTTGGAGTTACAGATTACACAAACTAGGCACCCAAAAGTGTTGCGGACAGACAGGTGGGAACATGTCTAAGTGGTGATTGTGGCCTACGTCATTTAGTTTAACAACTGCCTTTGGAGTTTTCAAACCGTTTTACATTAGGTTTTACTACCATACTCAATCAACTAATTTTCTATCTTAAATATATTGTCTAAAATAAGCTAATATAAGCCATAACCCCAGTTTTACTGAGAAGCAAATTTTTGAATTTACCGTTTAAGTAAAACACATATGAAGACAGTTGCAGTTTATGGATATATTACATTTTCTTAGACTTTCTTGCTCGTACATCTGCAATTTTCTAAGATTGGGACACTTATTTAAGATTTAACATATACATGTATAACATGATGTAATCAATGAGCAAGGTCAGTTTCTGATGTAATAGATGATATTTCAGAAAAAAAAAACAATTTATTTTACATGTGTACTTATAAATCTCAGGTCTTTGGTGCCAAAACATTAGAAATTATATTAATTTTAGCCTATCACGCCCATTTACTGTTGTTACAGATGTTATCAATCATTTTTGACATATTTCATAATGCTGTGCATATAATGTTAAATATGGAGCCACAAATAGAAAATATAATTTTACATTTAAACAAGACAATTCAATACATGTTCCTGTTTATTGAAAATATTCAAGACTAATTCTCATCAAAATAAAACCCATATTAAACGATAGTCGTTGTCTGCTTATGTGGATATCGTCATTATAACCCGCCTTCTTACAACTAGTAAGATCATCACAGAGTTTTACCACTCAAAATCGATGAGCCATCATCAACTTTCCAACTATGCCAATTATGACTTGGCACATACGGAAACTGATATAAATGTCTTGACATGATTCCTTTTGATTACACGATCAGAAGCTAGTGTCTTCAATTACTGCATTTTCAATGGACCATGATAGGGGACAGTTTTTGTTTACTCTGTATAAATCATCCGTTGACCACAGTATAGACCTACTGGCTATCCTATTCTACCCAAAGTATAGTTACCCTTTTCGTATGCAACAGCTGGTGATATGCTTGCAAAAACTGAGAAAGCAAAGGTTTTACATTATCTTGAGTCTTGCTTCAAGTTATTGACAACAACAAATGAACCAGTAGCAAGCGTAATTGATGGCAAAGTCAAACTGTATGTCCTTTTTCATACACCAGATGTATCTTTCAATATGTAGAAGAAATTTTATTAGACCATCTGCTAAAATCATCAAGAGTCGACTTTGTTACAGATATAACCTAATCAATTAAGTTCTTTGGGCGCAAACAACGTGGAGCATCGTAAAAAAACTTTTGATCTATGGCCTGATATGAAGACTTAAGCACCAAAGGACTAGGAAGGTTCCATGGCAAATTATGCAAACAAAAGGCAGCGTATCAAATTTCTGTTTGACCAATGGAAGAAGTCTTTATGTATGCCAAGAGGTACATGGTAGGAACATATATTTTGCAAAATCAGAGCAATGCTGCCACTTGCCTAGCACGGATGCAAGAGTAGTTGCAATTAAGATTGTTTCCACCACTTCACAGGAAGAGACTTATGCCAAAAGCATACTCCATTTTATACATATATGTGAAACAGCACCAAACACTTCCACCCATATTTAACACAGGAAACGCTTTTAAGCAATGTTTGTCACAATTACCAATTTTAAAAAGGTATTTCAATTAATGTGACGCTCATAAAACTATAGGAAGCTGTATTTTCGTTCAAAAAGTTTTCATACATAGTAAAGCCATTTAGCATGTTAACTAAATGAATAATTCAACTAAATAGATAGTTTAATGTCTTCTTTTTGTAGCGCAGACATTTAATTTACTTATTCTACTTATTCTTAATTTGATATGGTAACATATGTAACAGGTTGTTAAGGGTAACCTCCTGGTTTAAAAGAGTGCAATCATCTCTTATTTGAAGCAGCTTGAATTGTTCTTCAAGATAGGAAAGTTTGCACAATTCGCAAAGGGATGGGGTGTAACAGGAACTTACCCAGTTTGAAGTCATACTATGCGACGATTCTACTGGTTGTGATGAAATGGGTGATTATTTCCCAAACTAGATCTTGTCAATATGAATACATATATAAAATCTGCTGAAAATTTGTCAATTTGTTCTCAAGATATTGAGAGAAATCGAAACTCTGGCGAAAATTAAGGGCCATAACTCTAGTACAAATATGCGAAAAAGGACGTGTAACAATCCAAAGCTAGATCTTGTCAATATGAATGCATATATAAAATTTGAGTGAAAATCTGTCGATTTGTTCTCAAGCTATTGAGCGGAAACGATATATTGGCGTAAATCAAGGGCAATAACTCTAGCACAAATATGCGAAAAAGGACGTGTAACGATTCAAAGCTAGATCTTGTCAATGTATTAAGGCATATATAAAATTTGGTGAAAATCTATCCATTTGTTCTCAAGATATTGAGGGGAAACGAAATTATGAAGGACGAATGGATAGACGGAATGACAGACAACCAAAATCGTATATAGACCCCTCTCTTTCAAAGCGGGGCTATAATAACAGGTATCAAAATTGGCTACTTAAAACTTGGGGTAGGTTAGTTTAACAGCTCATTTAAGACAATATATCTAAGATAGAAAAGCAAACTTTGCTTTTTATATTAATCAAATGAGTATGTTAGTAAACCAAGGTTAAAAACATTTTGAAATATGCACAGATCGGCTGTAAAAGTAAATGATGTTAGTCACAATTGCAATTTTCAAGGGGAATTTTAATACATGTAACGCACATAATACCATTGACAGCTGTAATTTTGTTCAAAATACTTTTTTCATGTAGTTTAGGCATCCAGCATGCAGACCACATGAGAAATTTGAATAATTAGATAGTTTATCATATGCCGTCGCGTCTTGTAGTGAAATACTCTTTTGCACAGAGCTTTATATAACGTCGTTCCTTCGTAAAATGAATCAACCATTGAAATTGAAAGCGCTGGATATGTGAGCTTAGGATTGAAATAACGTCATGCATTAAAATAGATAAACTACTAGTGGTTTACAGATTTCGGGTAACGTTACACGTATGAAATGACGTCTATAACAACGTTGCTTACATTTTGACTTTTTGCGCCAGAAATGACATTTCAAAGTAATCTTAAAAAATAGTAAGTGAGTATGATCAGGAAATACCACAATCACAAACTGCAAGACAACCCTGTGGCACCGCGAGGAAGAGCCGCTCAACCATCACGAGACACCAGGAAGACAAATTAAGCAAAGCAATCATCTCTCTCTTCCCCATCAAGATGATTGCAATACTAGAATGGACATAAAGTAACATACAACAAAACATAGAACAATTATAGACTCCCACAATGGGAGTAACAATAAACAAAAAGTCAGCATCAACAGAACCACCGCCTTAAAACTGCATAATTTGTAACTTTTGATCTTCTTATTTTAGAAATAATATTTCTACTTTTCAAGAACACAGCAAAAATACTCAAATTCAGGCAAACACTTTACCATTTTTGTAAATCTTAACAAATTATCACTATTAAAACAACAGCATTTATGTTAAAAATCAACTGTCCAGAATTATTTGAGGGACGTAAATAATTACACGCAAGAGAAAACCAGCTGTTTTTATAAAATAATTCACTTTTCCATGCATTTTTTAGCTGTACTGAACATATTTATTGTGAAAACATAACTTAATTATGTTATGTGCCAGGCGTAACTAGAAAAGAATTCAGGAAACCAAAGTTTGGCATTTGGAAAGTCAGCAAAAAGCACTTTTAAAATTTAACAAAATTTATTAAAAATAACAAAATTATCATTTACAAAATCAACGGAAAATATTTACACAATCAAAGAAAGTCTAATTATTACAGTACCTTATATATATCCAAACTGTCCCTCAGAATATTTATCAACACATAAAGTCTTTCAGCAGTTTCTGATCCCCAGATTTTGAAGTTAAATCCAAATGAATACTAAGTCTAAATCCAAAACTGAATAAATCAAAGTAATCCAGAATGAATAAATTAAACACAATATTCCAGTATAGAATTCCAGCACAAAAGGTTTAGACTTTTAAATGGTGAAATTATTTCAAAGATGCCCTTATGAAAATTTACTCTTATACACTGACCCAAAATGAAAACTTTACATGGTATTCAAAAGTATATATTTTGATGATAAATTAAATTTCGGGGTTAATTTTTTCGGTCATCGAATCTTCAATGCCTTATCAATGTCTCTGAAAAAATTATTGGATGGAAATCATAAATTGCATAATTTTTTTGAATAATTCAGTTAAGAGGGGTCAAAATGAAAATTTCTAAAAACAATAAAAAACGGTTACACAAATTTTGGAAACAAGAAATTACTGACTGCGTACTTTAAGTAATGCTAAAAAGATCATCAGTAGCCACTGTGACCTCCATTTTTACAAATTCTTAGCAGAATACGTCGCCTGATTGAATTTACGTAACGTTGTATGAGCACGCCAGGGATATGTATGCAATGCTAACAAAGGTGCATATTGGAGTCATTTAACGCAACCATTTGATGATCGGACCTGACCCTCAGACCAAATTCGTCCTATTCGTGTTCAACAGGGCTCATGACCTGGGATGAAGCAGGCCAAGGCAAGAGGTAGACGTTATTTTTAGCCTGGACTTGTGTGGTTATTTACGTGTTGTGCGAGGCCTTGCATTGTCATGCTGGAAAATGCCAGGTCCGTCATTTTGACCGAAATGACTAATAATCTTTTGTGCATGAACCCCGTAAAGACAAGCAATGATGGTTGCCGTTTAAAACGATTACGTGGATGAGTTAACATGTTAACGCGATAAGGACGTAACGTCGTCACACGTGCGCAACCAGGTCTTGCATGAACTCTGACATACCCAGTTTTGTTGTACCGGTTCATAAGAAAATGAATAGTCGTGTCTAGAGCAGCCAAAATGAAGCGCGATATCATTTACGGTAGACCCCACATTGAGCACGCCAATACCTTGGTTTCTTTGATCTTTTGAAAGACGTGACGTCACTAAATGGAAACGTTTTGTAACAATAAATTATTTTTATTGTCAGTACACAGCCGCAATTGTTTTCTTGTCGGTTTTAAAGCTGTTAATGAACCACCTGTTTCTTAGCACGTGCAACGTAAGGAACACGTTTTTCAGGCGTTGACGCTTGAATCGACTTGGGATTTGAATAAAAATGCATAATCGTTATCTGCGACGAAGTCTTGATAAGCATGCGTAAATCTTACAACGACATGTATACATGTACTAACAAAACAGTTATTCAAAGAAATAAAGTGTAAAGTTTTCTTTTTGGGTCAGTGTATATACTCTTTAAGAAAGCTCCGGAATCATCAGGAAAGAACTATGATATCATATGCTATCTTTATTTGTTCTGGAAACTTCTCAATGATTCCACAAATTTCCAGAAGCTTCTATTGGCATGGAAAAGAAAATTCTAGTGAATCCTGGACTCTTCGGAAACTTCCATGACAATGCATTTTTAATTTCTAGATGATTAGTCATCCTTCTAGAAAAATCTTGTAATCAAATAAACATCTTGTTTACAACTTATTTACCATCAATATATCCAATATCTGGATCAACAGAAACTAAGTAAACAAAATATGAAACAGATAAACCTCATACATGTTACAATTCTATTTTTACAAATGATTTAAAAAGAAAATATTTTTTTTTCAAAAAAATTTCAAAGTTACAGACTTAGCCTCTTTAATGTCATATGATAAATAGAATCTAACATTTGTGCTCTTGTATTATTGAATTTATTAAACTCGTTGCAATAAAACTATAAAATGCTCGACAAGCCTTGCGTTTTACCGCTTTTTCCTTAACTCGATTAATAAATTCAATAAAACATGAGCAGTTATGTAAGATCCTCTATTTGATCTCCTCTTTCTGTAGCTCAAACTTTCCTTTTACTTGTTTCTTAATTTGAAATGGTAACATTTGTAGCAGTTTGTTACAGGCTAACGCCCTGGCGTACAGAGAGCAAACATCTCTTATTCGACGCAGCTTAGATTGTTCCTGAAGATAGGGTATATATGCGAAATTCCCTAGGGGGAGGGGGCAGCAAGACCCTTTTTAGCTTGAAATTTATAAATAGTTACTATATGTATATGATTTTATTGTAATTGAATAATACATCAATAGCTCATAAAAATAGGTCTCGAGGTTTTAAACCTTTTTCATGCTCAACTAAACTGGGGATAATATTTATAATGCTGATAAATGTTAAAATGCCAACAATTGCAACATCCGAGAGTTTGAAAGCAAGAAAACTCCTATTTTTTCAATTTAGTGTTTATGAGCAGTTGAGCTCAATTGAGATGGGCATAACAAACAAAATCTTGGGGTCAGGCATCTACATTTATCTTAAAAGGTAAGATCTACCAAGTTCTAAATTTGAGGAAATGTTTGGAAAGTTTTGAAGAAAAAAAAAACCAGGTAAATTTGGAGTGACGATCATCCGATAGTATCAATTAAAATTTTAAAATTTGTCACCAATATAAGAACGACCATCAGTCTGCGATTATCTAAAAAAACATCAGAAAATTTACAGCGCAGAGCTGGTCGAATATTTTCCACCGCGAGCTTATGTATCGTGAAATAATTCAGTTACAATAATTGCTTTATGTCCTAATAACATTGTCTTTCTTGTGTTAATGCTTTGCTAACATATTTCTGAAATCTCCCTCCACTACCGATATGATTGTTAATTTGGTTGTAGTATCGATTTCAGGGATATGAGATTTAGCAGGGATGCAAAGTATTATCACGGAACATTTCCATACATAAATGACCCCAAGTTTTACCCTACACATATTAAAAATATGGACTAGAGAAGATAATAGTAGCTTTGTGGGTCCACAAAATGCTCCCCTACACAATATGCTCCTTTTAGTAGCATATTGTGTACCCTGCATACACAATATGCTCCGCTGGAGCATTTTGTGTACCCTGCATACACAATATGCTACCAGTGGAGCATATTGTGTAGGGTCGATACATATGTTATTTCAGTGGTCGTCCGAGGGTTCACAATATGCTCTTCTTGAAAACATGTCTCGTGGTATTTGCCTTTCTTTCTAACTGTCCTCTCGACATCCATCTGTCTATCTTACGAACCTTATGTCTAAAGCCATGCCCGCATCATAATTGTATTATAGTGGTCTTTAATCCCCATCAACAACATTTTGGAGACATTGTCTCCAAATTTGGCTTCTTTCCTGACATGAAATCAACCTTTGGAAACCGTAGTAAGGAAAAATGGGGAAACGCGGGGGGTTAAATGTAGAAATGTAACGAACCTGTATGAGTCGAGGACACCATGGACATTCATAAATGCTATACCTGTTCCATTGGAATATATAATATGTAGCCATCTTGATATCATTCAAAGACCATCTTTTCCCATCCCTACGTCAGATTGAATCTAAACTTGGTTTGAGGGATAGGGGCAACATGGACATTCAGAATTGCTTGATTCATTCGATTCTGATATCCAATTTGGCTCCCATGGCAACTTTTTTATTTTTTTCAAAAGGCATAGCTCTCCAAACCAAACATGTATTTCAGGTTATACTGAAACATGTTGGAAGGCATGGGGCTAACATGGGAATAGAGACTTTCTGAACGCGGTTAATTCAGGTATTGACCACAGAAACATACAATGTTCTGCACTGACACTTACTAGTAAGCTGGCGCTCGCAAAGATATGAGACGATTCATTATAAAGGTGACGAATCATTTATTGTATGTATGTTTTAAGATTATGATCAGAACTAATACTGAGTAAACTTGAATAATGTATTTTGACAATTTGCTTGCTACTGACAGTTTTATGGTGATGCTTTAATGTATGCACTTACTTCATATCCTTCGGCGCAGTAGTTTCTTGCTCTACAAATTCTAAACATATAGCGTTATCCAACTTTGAATAATATACCGTCACAATGATTCTACCTAAGTACCATTATACTGAACCGTACCTACACAATCAGCTTCCAATAAAATAAAACTATTTGTACCTAGCATACACAATATGCTCCAATTATCATAATACTACTGAGGTAGCATATTGTGTACCTTACCTACACAATATGCTCCAATTATCATAATACTACCGAGGTAGCATATTGTGTACCTTACCTACACAATATGCTCCAATTATCATAATACTACCGAGGTAGCATATTGTGTACCTTACCTACACAATATGCTCCCATTATCAAATACCACCTGACTTTACCTACACAATATGCTCCGAATATCATAATACTACTGAGGTAGCATATTGTGTACCTTACCTACACAATATGCTTCAATTATCATAATACTACCGAGGTAGCATATTGTGTACCTTACCTACACAATATGCTCCCATTATCATAATACCACCAAGGTAGCATATTGTGTACCTTAACTACATAATATGCTCCGAATATCATAATACTACTGAGGTAGCATATTGTGTACCTTACCTACACAATATGCTCCAATTATAATAATAGTACTGAGGTAGCATATTGTGTACCTTACCTACACAATATGCTCCGAATATCATTATACTACTGTGGTAGCATATTTTGTACCTTACCTACACAATATGCTCCAATTATCATAATTCTACCGAGGTAGCATATTGGGTACCTTACCTACACAATATGCTCCCATTATCAAAATACCACCATGGTAGCATATTGTGTACCTTACCTACACAATATGCTTCGAATATCATAATACTACTGAGGTAGCATATTGTGTACCTTACCTACACAATATGCTCCAATTATCATATTTCTATACCATTATCATACTACCAAGGTGGCATATTGTGTACCCTACCTACACAATATGCTCCAAAGATAATAAAAGTACTGACGTAGCATATTGTGTGCCTAACCTACACAATATGCTCCAAATATCATAATACTACTAAGGTAACATATTGTGTAACTTACCTACAAAAAATGCTCCCATTATCATAATGCAACCGAGGTAGCATATTGTGTACCTTACCTACACAATATGCTCCCATTATCATCATACTATTGAGGTAGCATATTGTGTGCCTTACCTACACAATATGCTCCCATTATCATAATACCACCAAGGTAGCATATTGTGTACCGTACCTACACAATATGCTCTGAATATCATAATACTACTGAGGTAGCATATTGTGGACCTTACCTACACAATATGCTCCAATTATCATGATACTACCGAGGTAGCATATTGTGTACCTTATCTACACAATATGCTCCCATTATCATAATACCACCAAGGTAGCATATTGTGTACCTTACCTACACAATATGCTCAAATTATTACAATACTACCGAGGTAGCATATTGTGTACCTTACCTACACAATATGCTCCCATTATCAAGATACTACCAAGGTAGCATATTGTGTACCTAACCTACACAATATGGTCACATTACCAAAATGCTACCAAGGTAGCATATTGTGTACCTTACCTACACAATATTCTCCGAGTATCATATTACTACCCCAGTATTATCATACTACCAAGGTAGCATATTGTGTAGGTAAAGTACACAATATGCTACCTCAGTAGCATTATGATAATGGGAGCATATTGTGTAGGTAAGGTACACAATATGCTACCTTAGTAGTATGATAATGGGGTAGTAATATGATAATGGGAGCATATTGTGTAGGTAAGGTACACAATATGCTACCTCGGTTGCATTATGATAATAGGAGCATATTGTGTAGGTAAGGTACACAATATGTTACCTCAGTAGTATTATGCTATTTGGAGCATATTGTGTAGGTAAGACACACAATATGCTACCTCAGTACTATTATTATAATTGGAGCATATTGTGTAGGTAAGGTACACAATATGCTACCTTGGTAGCATTTTGGTAATGTGAGCATTTTGTGTAGGTTAGGTACACAATATGCTACCTTGGTAGTATCTTGATAATGGGAGCATATTGTGTAGGTAAGGTACACAATATGCTACCTCGGTAGTATTATGATAATTGGACCATATTGTGTAGGTAAGGTACACAATATGCTACCTCAGTAGTATTATGATATTCGGAGCATATTGTGTAGGTAAGGTACACAATATGCTACCTTGATAATATGATAATGTAAGCAAATTATGTAGGTAAGGTACACAATATGCTGCGAGCATATAACGCACAACAGCAGATTTTCCTTACTTTTGATGTCCGATAACTGGTTTGTGTAGTCCGTGAACCCAATCAGTCAGACCACGTGATTGGCCACTTTAAAGTAAATCTACACTTGCCCCCCTTTAATTTGATCTAGTGTGGGCGATCTTTGACACTTGTACTTTCAGTGTGCTATACACTCCATTCTGATCTTCAACATGCTTGATTTCAGAAAAAAATGTTTTATCTTTTGACCCACCCCGAAGTCGCGGTGTGTCTTCTGGAACAATACTTGCTACCATGTTGCTGCATGCGTAAGTCCCTTCTATTTGATATGCAGCATGACCATATTCAATAAATGAATATTTGACCTTTTGCCACTACCCAAGGGGTTAGGGTGTATGTAAGGACAGAATGCTTGTTTTCAAGGTGCTCTACGAAACATGACTAATTTCAAGGTGAAAATGCGTTGACCTTTTGACCCCCTTCCTCAGTGGTAAATGGTGTCTCTGCGTGCTAAATAATTGCTATCATGTTGCTGTCATGTGCTGTTATATGCAGCATGACAATATTCAGAATAAGTTTCATTTTGGACTCGCCCCATCCCCTAAATCTACCCAGGGGATCGGACCCAGGCATCCAATCAAATATCCAGTCTGGTATATTTCATATCTATTGTTGTTTTTTATCTGTCTGCATACAAAGTTTCGGTAATAATATTGAAAATTGACTAAGTTATTGCCAAATTAATGTATTTGACCTTTGACCCTGCCTAAAGATTCAAGTGGGCGGGGTATTTATTTTTACATTTTACACCGTCATACTTATCTACAGGCTTTTTATACATAATAGCTTTGGGGAAATGTTTAGATCATTACTCTAAGAAAGCCATTACAACGTTTGCATTATAAGTGCCAGAGCAATAACGAGTTTATCAGTTGATCTTGACGAAACTTATACGATATAGAACTGTCATGCGCGGATCCAGGAATTTTCGTCAGGGGGGGGGGGGGTCCAGGTCAATCTGACAAAAAAGCTCTGACAACCTTTTTTTAGTCCTCAGCTTATTTTATAGTCGCAAATGGTTAATTTCAAAGAAAACTATCATTTTTCAAGGTTCCCGAGGGGGTCCAACATTTTCCAGGGTGGGTCCAACTTTTTCCGGGGTGGGGGGTTCCTATAGAAAATACATAACTTGTGATTTTCTGGGGAAGGTCCGGACCCCCTGCCCCCCCCCCCCCCTCTGGATCCGCACTTGGGACTGTCCATGGTACTATCAATCCATGCAGAGAATGCACCAAATCTGACTAATAGGTACTTAGGTATGTTTCTGGAAGGACAGGTGGACAGACAGACAGACAGACGGGTGCGTAGACGGCCGACGCCAAAACAATATCCCTCCGACTTCATCGGGGGGAAACCAGTACTGAGCACAGGATATTTAGTGTCATGTTCAAGAACACAACGCAGTGCTTCAGATGAGGCTCGAACCCGCAACCCATCGATATCGGGTCAAGCACTCTACCACGATTGCGCTCCTCAGCTAGGGAGCATATTGTGTAGGTATGATACATGTCCTACACAATATGCTCCCGATTTAAGGAGGCGCATATTGTGTATGCAGGGTACACAATATGCACCTCGAGAGAGCATATTGTGTATGGAGCATTTTGTGGCTCTACATAGCTTACTTTTTCCATATCGGGTTTTCATTAGTTTAGGTACCCATTGGAAGTTTCTCTCATTCACTGAAAAAGTACTCTTTTAGAAATGAGAAAAATAAGTAATATGTCGTGTATCCTGTCTTCGAGGTTATACACCTTTCATGCTCAACTCAACTGAGTATAAAATGTATCATGTTCATAGGTGTTAAAATGCTAAATTATTGACATTTTAACATTTATCGGCATGATAAATTCACCATCTGAGAGTGTGAAAGTAGGTGATTATATTTTTCAACATTTGAATTTTTTATTAGCAGATGAAAAATGTCAGGCTCAGTTGGTTTGAGCATGAAAAAAAGTTTTATAACCTCGGGGCCTGATTTGTGAGGATTACCGACATTACATGGAAATCTTTACATTTTTTTTGGGGCGAGGGGGGGGGGGGTTGCTGGCTGCTTATTGAAGGCAGTATATCCGTTAAAATGTCTTGTTTTGGTTAAGGCAATGTGCAGACCCGACTGCGCATTTTGAACAATCTGGTCAGTACCTTAGTTATTACATTTCGGAATAGTGTGGTGGTCTAAGTTATCTATCCGATCCCTGCAGCTGAGATGATAGGTGCTACAGGTAGCAAACCAAACTCACGACGAAGCCCATATTCAAGGTTCGCACAGGCTTGAAAAGTAGATGAAAATGGAGGACTTTCTAAAAAGAAGCATTTAAAAATATAGATAAGTGAATATGGAGGTAATGTCAAGTCAAAGACCAATTGAGCCAGTTTGTGAGATTCTGTGCTTATCACATCATAGTGTCGAGTAACATTGACTCTGGCGAGCCTGCCCATAGCCTTCGCTACTTGACAACATCATTGAACAGGTATTCCAATATATTTGAGTTACGTAACTTAACTATGATTGTATGCGAAGTAAAAAGAATATTTTACAACGATCATGAACAACAACAATCCAGTCAAATTCTCCAAAACAAAACCACTATTGAACACTATCAGAAAATTATTCATTGCCTCTGCGATTTAGACTGAGCTTACTTTGAATTTGAGACCATCTTAAATTATTCAACCTTCTGAATCAAGCCAACATTTTATTCTTATCGTTTGTATGATTTAGCCTTTAAACAACCATAACCTGTCTACACACAATGCTTATTATCAAGTATGTTGGTCTGACTTTCCAGTGACAGCCTTCATGGATGCCATTTTTAATATGCCAAAACGCTCAATGATGCCAGAGTGGGTGGCATCAGTTGAATTCTTCAAGAACAATGCCTAAACAAAAATAAGAAAAATGACGAAAAAAACAACAACCCCAAAACACTTTAAAGTTAAGTTCAAGCCATTCTAAGTTTTTGCCATATTATAGCCATTGTATGACGATCACAGTTAGTAGTACTGTATAAACTGGTTGACCTATTTGTGGAGCGGCTGCAGAAAATAAGGAAACTTTTTATACTAATTTTAAGCATTTTCTCAGATGGCATTATTTGTGGCTCTACAGTGATATTTGAAAACTGTAAGAGTCCCTTAATAGTCCTTGAAAGTACCTCTAAGTCGCACGGCATTGCACTTGTGTATCCTGATCTTATCTACTGCTGTCAATTATTTGGGTCGCGACGCGAAAACCCCTGTCTTCGGGGGTTTCGCACAAGTAAAATTCAAACCAGTGCGCTAGGCTTCAGAGATTAGCTAGAAGTTTGAGTTTCTTGTATCAAGTTTCGAAATTATGCTTTCCAGAAATCGAATAACAAAGGCGCTAACTAGACTCGGCGGATGGGCAGGCTGGTCTGCATCATTGTTATTCGCCTACAACGAAGTCAGGTCTTTTCGCATCGAGTGCTCGATTTGGTATTGCTGTTCCCTGGTTTAATTTGATTATAAATTTTATAATTATCTCATGTAGCCAAAAATATAACATTGAATGCATCAGTCGCAATCATTTTCCATTAATTCTTTAGCACGTGTAGTGATTTTCTAAATTCCCAAAGGGGGTCAAAGCTGCATCAGCCTGCCTCTACCTTCTACCATTATTATGAAATGTTTTTATTGACTCTCTGGCTGGAAATGAACTCTCTTATCGTTTCCATAGTAACTGTTCATCGATTTATTTAGTAACGTGCCATTGTCGACTCTATGTTGAGAAAAAACCTATTTCAAAATTTCGCAAGGGACAGGTTTATAAAAGTTTCGCATCATTATTCGCCTTATTAGACAGAAACACACACTCAATTTCCTTTTAGTCTCCTAGGCATTTTGCAAAACGATTTCTATGATATATACTATTGCCACAGACATGTGCTGTCTCACAGTAAAGACAAATTGCATAGATAATATTACATATGGGGTCTTAATCCAAGATAAATAAATTTTCTAGATTTGCTTTGTTCTGCTATCAAAACAACGCTGTACAATTACCGTGTCTGCTGATAAAAATGCAGCCATTCCTTAATCGTATTGGAATATTGGAATCATGCTTGACCATGGCAACGCTATCTTCGATTCTTTCGCTTCAAGACCCACAGAATTAATTCTTAGAGAGATTCTATCCATTTCTAAAGGTCGCTGCATAGTCCATAAGGATAGACTGTGTGCATTAGTGTTGCAATAGCTGCTATTGGCCTCCGCGGCGACGTCTGTATTCCTGAATTTAGAAATTGGAATTTTGATGCTACCAGTCTATTGTGCTCTGGTTCGTCCTGGCGCTTGATATTGGATGTTTGTTTCCCTGTGGCATGGCGGGAAAGTGTCGTGTATGATTCGGAGGGTTTGTTAGTGCTGTTGATATTGTTGTTATTTCGTGTAATGGAATGTTAATGGAGGAAAAATTGTGGATTACTCGTGTTAGTGGTACACTGGATGGATGTAATCTTTCGGTTATATGACCCAGCCTGGAGATGAACAGTTTGTGCACGCGGGTGGGGTGCCTTCATGATTTTCCGGTGGTGCTGGGTGCTAAGGGACCTGCCTTCTATGATGCTGTGTTGCGGGAGAGGCAGAGAGGTAATTATGATTTCATATCTCATATCCTAATAACTCGAAGTCACTTATTAAGTAGAAGCTATTATGGGATATAAGAGATTCTTATCAATGTATTTCTGTCCTAAAGATATGTTGCGAGTGCATGCCTTTAGTAACCACATCCCACTCATAGAATGTTACTATTATATGCTAATGGTTGTTGATGGAATTAATATGGTATTCGTATTTGCATTGTGTAAAATGAAGGCCTCTTTTTTACCTTTTGCAGCATAATTAATTGTTTATTGATTGGTTAGTTAAACATATGGTACATGTAAGTGACTTGTCGTGGCATCTCGACCTTTCTCGGTGCAAACAGATGTTGAAGAGACTGGCGTTTCATCAATGTCTACAATACTTGTAACTATTTGCATGCTAGCGTCTAGCAATGGCATTTACAAACAGTTTGAACGCATAACGTGGGGCATGGGCTCGAGGTTATTCAATTTTTTCTATGCTTAATTCAACGGAACAAGAAATTTCAAATGCTCATAAAAACTAAAATGCTGAAAAATAAGACGTTTATTGCTTTAAAACTCTCAGATGTTATACTAATCCTGCTTATAAATGTTAAAATGCCAACAGTTGTTGGCATTTTAACATTTATAAGCAGGATCAATTACTTGCTCAGTTGATTCATCTTTAACCCCGGAACATGAAGTCAGGCAAAAAAGCTGGATTCTAATTTTGATCTGATCGCAGTTCGTCGTTTTCAAATCTATTATCGTGCATGCTTTTTTTTTGTTGTTCATCAACGTGTAGCATTTGTGATGCAGATTCGAACAAGTTATTGACATGTAATCCATTATTGTAATGAGCACTAGGAAATTAATTTCATTGGAAACAATTGACAGACTCGTCTCTTAACAACCCTCATAATGTTTTATTGGAATAGACGATGAACGGTCGACTTAAAGGGCAAGATCACTCTTTGCGTTTGGCATTAGAAATTAAAAGCCCCTATCATGTCGTGCGCAACATACATTGCACAATAAGATGCTAAAGGCAAAGTCCCATAACAGGACTTAAATGAAATTGAGCCTGTACATGCTCTGTTCGCTAATATCACATTTGCATTTATAGCATCCTCATTCTCATATAAGTATTTGAATAGCACGTGCAACAAGTCTGCAGTTGTGAATTTATCTAAATGCATACTACGTATTATGGACAATGCAAATCAGTTCATTCATTTTCCTGTTATTCGATTACATATTAGTATGAAGAGACTTATGGACCCTTTGGGTGGGGATCAAAGTAAGAAAGACAGCAAGGATCAGGAACCGATACAATCAAGTTCCACACCTGTCCCAGGATAATACCTAATGTAAAAGTAACAGAATCACATAAACATCACAAACAAGATGGCCAGCCATTTTCCTTCAGGTTACCACAAGGCAGCAATGAACAGACGCGATAACTCTTGTTATCATTTATCGTTTTAAAATATTGTTTAAGCACAGGTCACGATAATGAAACATTTACCTACATGAGCTTTTGGTGCTTAAGGCATTAGTCAGCAGCCATGACCCTGACGAGACTGTGAATCTGTGATCCTAATAATTATCGTGGAAACACGGTTAATGGTTGTTTAGGCAAACTTGTTATCACTTAATTGAATAGCAGGCTTGACAAGTAATAATTAGAAATATTTGGAAAATACATTCCGCATAAATGGGTTGAATTATTTTTCTAAGGGTTCTAAGGTATACACCTGCTTTGTTGATTTTCAAATAGTGATTGACTCTGTTCTTCACACGACGACATGCGTGGTTTATTATATAATTCCATAAACAGTATGTACCTCCAATCCAATCTGCGTTAAGGCAAATAATAAAATTACGAACAAATTTAAATCTCTGGTCGGGTAAGACAAGGTGACGTCTTAAGCCCAAATTTATTCAAAATGTTTATAAATGACCTGGCCACTTAACTTTTCTATACTGAGGGGAAAAGTTTAGCAATAAACTTTGGGGATTCACAGTTTAGAAGAAATAAGTCTTTTAATTCAATCGTGTCAAAAATATATGTTGACAAACGTCCAAGAGTACGATGGCATTAACAGGTTGACATTTCACATAATGTAAAGTCTGATTTTATGCCCCTTACTAAAACAGCTTATTTGATAATAGTGCGAATAGTTTTTGACTAAAAGTTTCATTTTCCTGTCAAATGTTCAAATCCAAAAGCAAGAAAGTGAATAACGGTTTAAAACTAAATGTTATGTTAACCTTTTTCGTACAGTTTTTAGTTGAAACTCGTATTTTGCCAAATTACCTCTCTTTAAATTGAATAATGTTTGAAATTAAAATGCTCAGCAGATCAAATCCTCACTATGAAGTCGGCTTTTGTTTCTTTTTGCCACTATTGGGTAGCCATTAGGTCATTTTCAAACAACTGACATGTTGGCGAACCTGCCAATTTATAAAATCTAATGCTTCAAAGATCGCCTATTATAAATTATAAATAATTGCTAAACTTTTTACCCTTGATTTATCTAAATGATACAATATTGTACTGTTTAATGTATGCTGAGAGTGTTATTTGGATGTCCTCTAGTGCTACAGGCTTGAAAGCAAACTTTGACTTGTGAAGGTTAATATTGATAAAACAAAAGTGGTAATTTTTTATAAAGCTGGGAGGCTCATTAATTCACAATCTTATTCATTATAATAAAAGTAAGAAAGGTGGCAAAGATCACGAATCGATACAATCAAGTACCACATCTGACCCACGATACCACATGGGAAAGTGACGAAAAACACAATTAAACATCACAAACGAGAGCCAAGAGATCAGCCATTTCCCAGCAGCTGACCACAAGGCAGACGAGAAAGCATGACAAATACAAGACATAAATAACACAAATGATACGCATAAGAAGTACCGCCTTGTAACGGTCAGTAAAAATATTTTACTGGAGGGCTTAAACCGATTTCACCGCACCAACATCACCCTTAGTTCAGATGTGGATTAAGACACATAGATGTTTGAGTTGCAGGAAAGACCCCTCACTTATCCATTCATCATCAAAAGACTTATTATTTAATCATACTGTTTCACCGATTTTATTGTTTGAAAGTGAAATCTTGATGATTTATTTGATTTTACAAAAAATGCTGGAAGTTTCTATTCTGAAAAGTTACATATTCATTTTTGTAAGTATATTTTAGGGCCCAGACCTGTAAATGTTTTTTTTTCCATATTCCTCCATTATAGCTTTTAACTAGGCTCTAGTCCTCACAACTCTTCAATCACAACGAGGCTGCCATTGAGTTACAGATTGGACCTAGAATAGACAAGAATGAAACACCCTGGTGACCACCATGTTTTACTACTTTTTGGCCGCTGAAGATGGGCACCCTACATGAGAGGAAAATTACATTGAAAAAAAAATAACAGAATGCAAGGTCATATTTTCTTAGCCACCCAAGTAAACTTAATCAACAAAAGCAGGGAGATGTTGTTTCAAAAAGTGCAGCAAAGATATATCCGTCTGATAAATATGATTTATTTTCCATAATTTTATTATTGACCAATCACTAAACACCTTACAACTTAAATATTGTGCTGAGCTTCCAACCATGTTTTGAGCCAATCACTGCCATTTTTACAATTACAGGTCTGTGAACTTTAGGAGTACATAATACAAGTTCTATCTGTGCTGTCTTTTCTGAGCTTGATAGATATCCTCTTCAGATTAGTATATTACTATCTGCTTTGTCATATTGACATCGACTTAAAATACAAATACTGATTGTTCGTGGGACGCACCTTCATGCTCCCAAGCATAACATGAAAATGGTTTATTCCATACGCAATATTTTCAGTCTGCTTATATTGCATGCTAAAAAAAGAAGGCCAACCTGAGCTTTGTATGAGGTTCGTTTAATTTGCATAATAATTGGGGGGTCATTTACAGGCCAACGCTATGTGGATTAAGTTCTTCACCCACATGTCCTGCAAATCTATCAGACTATTGGAAACAATGTTCTCTTCCAGCTAGACAATGCCAGCATACCTGCAATAAGGCAAGGAACTGTTTACAAGCTGGTCATGTCATACCCCATTAACTGGCCTTCTGTGTCCCGACCTATCTACGATCGGCCACTCCTGGGATAGTCTAGGTCGGCGGATACATGATCGATTCCCTTCCCAGCTGCCACATTTCCCAAATTTGAACACTAGCTGGCTGAACAATGACAATGTATTCCACAAGGGGTAGGGGTTCAACCCCCAGACTTCTTTTAAGCATGCGCAAAAGGCTCATAGAATGCATTAATAGAGGTGGCGGTTATACAAGATATTACTTTTATAATAGAAATCTGTAATCATTATATGTTCATGTCTGTATTTATTTTCAACAAAGCGAGTGAATTGGGGTGGTCTTCTTTTTATTAGCATGGGAATATGTTGTACCTTAATCTTAAAAAAATATGTTAAAAGTATTGCTTTAATTAAATATAAAGAATTTCGTGCTTAATTTAGACTCAATACTATTGATGGTAAACTAAGAACATATTTTCCTTTAAAGATCAATATCAAACCGAACAATATCTTTCTATTGTTAAGAATTTTTATAAGAGACATTGCTTAACTAGATTCAGAATAAGTTCAAATAAGAGGTAGATTTACTAGACCCTTAACTCCTTTGGAAAATAGAGTATGTGACCATTGTTTAATGATTATTGAAGATGCATTTCATTTCTAATGCAGTGCCCAAGGTATTCTCACATTCTGAGTAACTTGTTTTTAAATGTTCAAAAACAATGTAAAAACTTTATGTAATTATTAGTAAATTACAGGTTGACTGGTTAATAGCAAATTTTGATGATATGGTAATTTTACAGCTGAACAAATATATATGAACCATGACATGTGATTTCCAACAACGTGGCATTTTGACAAGTGTAGACTCAGACAGGCCTGTAAAGCATCCCGTTAAGCTTAGAAATTCCAAATGATTTTCATTCAGTAGCTTAACACTAATAGAATATTCAAGCGACTAGCAAAGACTCTGATCAGACTGCGCATATGCGCAGGCTGATCTGAAGCTTTGCTGGTCGCGCATACCACATTGTTGGAAATCTCATGCACTGGCTCATTTTATATATTATTCGTTTTGAAATTCTTGGTAAATGAGCATTTATTTACAACACTGGAACACACCTAAGCTTATCATATGATGTTTATATGCGTTTTGATGTTAGATATTTAAGATAATTATTCTGACTTTGCATTTTAAAAAGTTCTGACGACCTTACCATATATGTTATTGTTTGCTCTTAATGTGTCCTTAATTTGAATAAAGTTTTTGATTTGATTTTGATTTGATTCATTTACCGTCTGTCCAAAATATTTTGTTGCCTCAGAATGTATGTGATTATATTTTATTGTGTCTATATCTTTTTCAAAATGGATATTGCCTTAATGACCTTTCTATACTCTATCATTTCGGGAATTCGCTTCTTGCGCTCACTGAGTAAAGGCAGTTCTACATCTCATCTGTTTAGTGTTCAACGTAATTGTCCTCGATACTTCATCATATTTATATTCCCCAGTTTTGACAGCCGTCGTTCAGTCATTAGTCTATTTTCTATCATTAAGATGCGTTCTTATCCGTAAGTTAGAACTCCATGATTGGCTAACCCTTGTTCTACCGAGCTAAATTATATGATATACAGGTGCAAAAAGTGTAGACTCAGGTGCAGAAGCCTATCCCATCAATATACATTGCTAATAAATCAACTTGTGAAAGCATATGATCAATGATTTGCATAATACAATAAGACTCTAAAATATAGAACTGGATATATTGCTTCTTAAATTGTAAATACTTTCAGCAGGACAAGGGGGTTAAGAAGAAACTTATTCCTTATTATGGATTTTCTGTCAAAACCATAGCGTATCTATATAACCAATAACCGTGGAACATAGTTTAAGCAATCTCATCATATTTTGGTACTTATCTCATAGGCGAACAGCGAATGCTCTCACACAGACTCGCCAGAGCCTTCACAGCTCGCAGTCATCAAATAAAGACATAAATGATGGTGTTGTTAAAATATTAGGTCTCTGGTCCCACAAGATAGCCTTGTTATTATGTTTAAAGAAATGTCTCATGAAATGGACAGTTTAACAAGAATATGTTAATGGCCTATTTCAGACTGCACCGAACAGAGATATGCATTATGGGAAGAAAAGGTGCAAGATGCTGGTTAGATTATTTGCTTATCTTAGAGCTTTACACTCATTCTAAAGTACGTGGGTCATTGTGTACACGCCAAGATCAGCATTTTATTGCAACAATTTAGAGCTTCTACCGACTAAACCTAAATTCACTTTTGGACATTTAAAGAAAGGGATCCAGGAACTCCATAGGAGGTTCGTTTTGGCCTCCGCAGATAAGGCTGCTAACAATGTCGTGGTCGTTTGAAAAAGGTACTATATTAACACCCTAAAGCAAGAACTTAGCACTGCAAAACATATGAGCATAACAGGCTTGATGAGACGTCTATCGTTGATAAGCATCGATGCCATATGACAGCTAAGTTTGGGTTGTTTGTTGACGAGGACCATAGCAAGCTTCCTACGTTATACTGGTTACCCAAACTTCATAAACGGCCCTATAAGTAGCGTTATATTGCTAATTCTAGTGTATATACAACTACTGAGTTGTCTATTCTTTTGACTTCTTGCCTCACTGCGATTAAAAACAATGTCATTAAATATTGCACAACAGTTTATGAAAGAAATGGTAAAAAATTATTTTGGTCTATTAAAAATTCAGGTGAAATTCTTAATAAATTGAAGTCTAGAGGTTTTCTAGCATCTGGTTTGTCTACATATGATTTCTCCACTGTCTATACTACATTGCCTCATAATCTAACCAAAGAAAAACTCACAGAATTAATTGAACAAACATTTAACAGAGAGGGCTCACTTTATTTGGCCTGTAATTGTGAAAATGCATTTTTTTTACTTCTGAACAATCTTAACGATATAAATTGTGGTCATGTCAAAAAATGTGTGATGCTCTCCATTATCTTTTGGAAAATATATTTATAAGATTTGGCTCGAAATTATATAGACAAATTGTAGGTATTCCAATGGGTACTAATTGTGCGTGCTCCTCTTGTTGCAGATTTGTTTTTGTTTTGTTAGGAGAAAAACTTTATGTTGTCTCTGTCAGCAGAGGCGGATGATACTACCTGAGGCCATTAGTATTGAAACATCATAGGGTCTTGAAGCCAGTTTGTCATTGGCTGCTTGTTCCTAGTAGTGATTGGCATTAATGTGCTTATTTAACAGCAAGTTCTAATTTCAAGAAACATTTGAAGATCAGGTCTTAAGATACTGCTCAACATGTGGCTACTATAATGTTCATGCCTAGCCCTGAGGCCGTTTCATGATAAAATGGAACTTATTGCATGAAGTTATTCCCTAAACATGCTTTCATAGCTACCTAGTGGGACTATCTACATACAATTGGCTTACCTTTTATCTAAATCATTAATGTGTGTGAATGCAAACAGGAAACACTCTGACAAGATAACATTTTCCTTTCTGATATCTTTAGAAATTTAAGTGACCTTTTCACTTTTAAGTATTGGCGTGCATTTAGACTTTTGTAAAATACCGTACTTTTTATTTGGTCAAAATAAATGTGCCTTGGTCTGCATGCTGTAACAACTTTTTAAATACTTGTATATTTTTACAAAAATGTAAATTTGCAAAATAACAGTGGATACAAATTATCCTAAAATTTAATAAAGGTAGAAGGTCTTATCTATGTCTATATACATGTTGTAGCATTCAACATGTTGGCACAAATTTTACAAGAACTACATTTGTGCTCTCAAAGAAATGACAACCGGAATTTGTATTTATTGATAGTGTAAACATTTTAATGATGTGCTGCAGAGCCAAACTGGTTATTATAACAGCTTTCCCACAGAGGTTGAGATCATATTGCTGATAAGCTCTAGAACCAAAAGCAAATGTCTGACAGGGATTTCAGTTCTTTCCCGCACTTAAGAGCATTTAGGGCATATAACCAAAGCTGTAAGCCTCAGGTAGTATCATCCGCCTCTGCTGTCAGACAATTATCAAACTGATATAATTGAAGCTTTAAACTCCACCTCCAGATATTTAGATGACTTGCTTAATATTGATAATCCTTATTTTGAACAAATGGTAGGTCAGCTATATCCTACTGAACTTCAGTTAAATAAGGTTAATTCTTCTGATACTGAGGTTTCGTTTTTGGAGTTCGGCTTGTCAATGACGGATATCTTGGTTTCTTCTAGGGTGGTTTTGGTTTTGGGATGGAGTCATGAGCCCTTTACCTTGTTTCATCATGGTGTGTAAATTTGATTAGAGTGTTTCTCCATGATAATACACTGCATTAGTTAGAAGGCCTCCAAGCGAGCTGAACATTTCTTGTACTTCAACAACAGCAGAATCTAGGGCGAAGATTTGGTACCAGTAAAATGTATTTAAGCCCCCCCCCCCCCCCAAGTGGCTTAGGCTGCTGTCCGTTCTAAGGCGGTGGCTTTGTTGTTGTGAATTTTTGTTTATTGTTACTCCCATTGTTGGAGTCTGTAATTGTTCTATGTTTTATGGTTCGTTACTTTATGTCCATTCTAGCATTGCAATCATCTTGATGGGGAGGAGATAGCTGGTTGCTTTGCTTAATTTGTCTTCCTGGTGTTTCGTAATGGTTGAGTGACTCTTCCTCGCGGTGTCATGGGGTAATCTGCGGTTTGTGATTGTGGTATTTCCTGATCATACTCACTTACTATTTCTGTAACTTTCAATGCTTTGTTGTGCGTTACTTTATGTCCATTCTAGCTTTGCAATCATCTTGATGGGGAAACTTTGATTAGTTTGTCTTCCTGGTGTCTCCTAATTGTTGTGTGGCTCTTCCTCACGGTGCCATGGGTTTGTCTGCATTTTGTGATTGTGGTATTTCCTGATCATACTCACTACTATCTTTAAAGGTATTTTAAATGAATTTCAGTGAATCAACCTGTTCCATGGAACAAAATGCTGAAAAAACACGTCGAAAATTCCTATAAATAAAAAATAAGCCATTTTGAAGTTTTCCGTTTGATACAAATCTTGTAAAAGGTTCTAAACAGTTAACTCACATTTATGAAGATTTTATGATATCAAATGAGTCTTTAAAAAAGTGCTCTAACTTGAAATATCTAAACCTTTGTAATTGAATTATAAATCTTCGGTTTACTTAATTGATTTTGTTAATGAAAGTATGTACATACGCCAGAAAATTACAATTTAAATTCCCTCAATTAAACCAATAAGGTTGTGAAATATTTTTGAATATCTTCAAATAATTAAACATCAAAATTAATTATCATTTTTACTACTTTTTTGTATTACTTAAAATAAGAACTTAATGGAATTAATACGGTATGTCACCTGAACGTTTTTGAAATGTTATTTAAATAGAATAGAAAATAAACTGAAAAGCTACAAAAATTACAGACAGATTTTGTTTTATTCATATCTGCTTATTGATAAAGTACATGTACGTATGTTATTTTTACACCCGGAATCATGATACGTAAAGAAACAGAAGAAAATAGCGTTATTATGACGTCAAATGCGGTCCGCACTTGTTGTCTTTGAAAATGTTGGTGCAACATTTCAGAGGCGGTCTTGTATTGCTCTAACCATTTTCTATTCTTATAATACAATAATGCTAAGTGATATTTTCTCTGGAATGTTTCAGTTGTAAGTCTAGTCCATAGTTCAAGATAAGAGAATGTATTCGGATAGCCAGTTTTCGTATTTCTCAAGAAAAACACATGTTGTGAGTACTCATTGGAAGCGTCTCACAGAGACGCTTCAAATGAGCACCACAACAAATGTTTTCGGTAAAAATATTGCCTTTTTTACAATTGGGGAAAATGAAACAACTTATACAGGGCAATGTAGCTAGTTCTAGACATACAGCAGTCATCTCTTTTGATTGCCTTCTCAAATGGCGAGCCTGTAGTCTCCAAGGAGCTTCTATGTTTTGATACAAGATCCTATTAAGATCAGATAATTTTATGGATAGGGTCTACACGTATTACTGTCGTCATAAACTGGAGCTTACACTGCGCATCATGGTTGAGTGGCTAAAATGTTCATATTGCACAGTAATACACAGGACATGTAGTCAAGTTGGTAATAGCTGTTCTAATGCTCCAAGTTCAGTTTCTTCATGAAAGGAAACAATTTAATAAGACTCTGGCTTATATTTCATTATTACGAAAGACGGCCAATGAATAATTTAGTGCTTTTAAATCAAATATATGGATAAATGAGATGAAAGTCTACCTTAATGGGAGACAACTTCTGATGTTCTTGCATCTATGGATGCGTTGATACATGTGCTCTAATGGTTTTCACTGATCTGGTACACGGGGTAGAATACATGACAGTTTTGATAACGATAGTTAAACATACCTCCTTATGTAGGATTTCTTTTAGGATACTCAGATGCTCAACTTGAATTGATTCATTGATGAAAGCTATCAGGATATATTCCTGGACGCATTATTTTGAAGCCGGCTTTCCATAAAAAATGCTGAATTCAGCAAATCTTACCAGTTTCTCTAATTGATTTTCAGTTATTTAATTAAACTTAAAGTTGTTATTAATGCGTAGGCATAAACTGCAAATTCGTTTGGATTTCTCGAGTTCAGGATTTTGTTAAGCTTAAACTTTCACCCATGGTGTTTTCAAATAGTATGCTGTTGGTTGTGCACGTAAACTTTCAGTTTTTGGAAATTTGCAAAGTGATCCAAAATGGTCCATCTTAGATAAAATGTATAGACCGGCCAAAATATTTTGATTTTACTCGTCACTAACGGAGTCAAACTGTTTCTGCCCATCAGGCACTAATTCAAGAGATTGTCACATGTACCACAACACTCGTTGGCTTCCAGCATACATAATCCTTTGCTCACTTGAATTAACAACAAAAGGACTAAAACATCACTGATTCAGTTTTTCACAAATCACTGTCAGCCACTGTAACCATCTAAAATTGAAAACAGAAAAACACGGCTACCGAGCCACTAGCTATGTTTTGTAACCGCCCCTAGAGAAAAACATAGTTCTGAAAAGTAGCAGTGAATTCTGCTTAAACACAAAAAAACACCTAAACTTTGTAGTAGATGACTAATTTATGCCATCAGCTGTCCTCAATGCAGACTTACCTTATGCTTATCCTACGACCCCGGAAGTAGTTCACTTACCGGTTTGACACCTTGTAACGGCACTCATATGTTGGTTAATACCAGAAAAAAGTAACCAATTTCAAGTAATCGTGATTACAGATTGCGATTACCCAACTCTGGAAATGACAAAGTTAGAGTGACCACAACAGCGGACGGACAAGGTAAGTAAGGGTGCAAAGATCAGGAATCGATATAATCAAGTACCACACCTGAAATAGGATACCAATGGGAAAGTGACAAACTCACAGCAGACACCACAAACGAGAGCCAAGAGGTCAGCCCTTTCCAAGCAGGTGACCACAAAGCACATATAAACAGACGCGCACAAAGGCATAGCAAACACAAGACAGAACAAAAACATAAAAGATCCACAAAAGAACTACCGCCTTGGAACGGTCAGTAAAATATTTTACTGGAGGGCTTAAACCGGTTTAACGGCGCCAACCTCACCCTTAATTCAGATGTGGATCAAGACACATAGATATTTGGTTTGCATGAAAGACCCCTAACATATCAATGCATCATCTCCTAAAACATATAAATCAAGATATAACAAGGAGATAAAGCAAAGATAAGGACTCAACAGTAAATAAAACTTAATACCGGAGCAAAAGAAATCCAACAGGTAAACCCCGGTGGGCCCGACAAACAGCCAAAGCATCAGGCCCCTACCATCTCATCAATAGATAAGTCTTTAAGTCGGAACCATCATAGAGTCTGAAGTCCGACCCACCCGCGTGCAATTAAAGAGGAAAGCAAAGTTGCCAACCGTGATTGGGTTGACCACCAAGCATGCAGTCTGTTGCAATACATTAATGTTATAGCCAATCTTTTTATAATGAGATATTATTTTAATGAACTGCGCTGGAAAATTATTAGAACCAACAATCTTCTTCAATTTATACACCAAGTCACCATAGAAATCAGGTTCCGAAAGTCCTTGGCGCAAGAGAGATTTAAGTCCAACTTGGAATTTAGAAATCAAATCATAGTATCGTCTATAATTTTTTTAAAAAGTTTTGCGAAGTTTATGATACCGATAGTCTTGTTTAAGAAGTTTCTGAGTTAACAATTTATTGCGAGTGTTGAAGTCAGCAACATAGCTAGATGCTCTAGCAAAACGAATGAGTTGAGAGATATAGACTCCTTAGGATGTAGAACGAGGAACATCACCATCTAAAAATGGGAAATTGACAATTTCAAAATCAAAGTCGCCACGTTTATCATAAATTTTGGTAGAAACAATATCATTAGAAATTGACAAATGCAAGTAAAAAATGCGGCTTCGGTATCAGAGGCATTGGCTTTATTTAGTTGGAGCTCTGAAGGGTATAGCTGACTTACACTACAAATTTCGCCACACATAAAAATCATATAATAATCATATGGCTCTTATATAAAAACTTTTATATAATACTTGTTAAAAAAGGCAGCCGCGTGTGTATCATATAAAACAGATTATATAATTTTCATATGAAAATCATATGATTGCCCTTTTATATAAATATCATATGAGTGCCTTTATATACAATTTATATAAAAAGGCAGTATATAAAATTTGTATAAAAAGGCAGTCACATGAGGATGATGTGTAATGCACTGTATTTGAAAATTATAAAAATGTTACAAAACTTAATATACCACACATGATTATCACGTATATTAATTTACATATAAAACTTATATGATCTTATTTTTATCAACAATTCATATAAATTAATTTATGTCATAATTATATGAAATAGTACACATATAATGATCATATAAAACTTACATGGGTTTCATATGATATTAATTACATAAAAAAGTTATATGATTTTGTGAACATGTAAATATCATATAAATCATATTATATAAAATTCATATGAAAGTGCACATATGAAAATCATATATCCAGGTTTACATATGAGAATTATGTAAGACTCATATGAGAATCGTATATAAAGGCTATTATATAAGAATGACGTGTGGCGAAATTGGCTTAGTACCATACCGTCAAAATAAACATTATTAATATTTGAAATATCGTCCAAATATCTGGAAGTAGTGTTAAACGCATCAATAACATCAGCCTGCTTATCATCAGAAAGAGACATCATAAAGTCCCTCTCATAACAAAACAGGAATAAATCTGCAACCAGGGGAGCACAATTAGTGCCCATAGGAATCCCAACTACTGGTCTATAAAGCTTGGTGCCAAATCGAATAAAAATGTTGTCCAACAAAAAGGTCAGCGCATCACATACATTTTGACACCACCATTCATAATATTTTTTAGGGTTTTTCTGAAGTAAAAAATGCATTTCTGTCATTAACAATAAATAGCCATAAACAATAGAGATCCACCAACATTCGTTGTCGGGGCCCTAATGAGGATTGCATATGATGCATTGGGTTCTTGCTGAATTCACAACATATTTTGATAATACTCGTTTTTTGTGTTTTTACAAGGTCTAGTTCGTCTTTATATATCTCAAAAGTTATGGCTCTTGGTTCTAATCAAAGACACATTCAATACCCATGGTACTCTATGTGTTGGGGTTGGCGTCATCTTGGTGCCTATACGTGGATTTGATTTCAAAACCTGAAATTATCTTAACTTTAACACTATATATTTGTTCAGACAGAATATATCCTAGATCACGATTTTTGATAGTTATGGAATGTCAGTTTAGTATTGCAGTTTCAACATGACATTTTGAAGAATTGAGAAAATTCCAGGTTGAACAAACAGTACTTATGGAACAAGACGGCATTGTAGTTTACAGAACCTATGAAACGATTTCTATTTTGATATAACTTTTATTGATTATACATTTTAAACCTTGGTCCTGAACGCTAATCATATTTAACACTGGGGCGGAACACGTAGTTTATGACGTCATTGTATCAACATTGTGGCCGCAGCCATATTGAAGATTGCCTCCACTTCGATGGTACAATTTTGATCAGGTGGCTCTGTGCCTATTTAAGAGGTAAGCAAGATGTGATTTGTGCAGGAGTCGTACATTTTTTGCAGTTTCGATGGTAACACATGCTCTGTATTCTGATAAAATAATTTACTTTGACACAAACCAAACCGTTAAGACAATTGATAGAATCAGCTGACAGTGACCTCGTTAAAAACTTGGGTCGAAGGTTAAAGAGCAGCGTGTAGTCATAAAGTGAAAGTATGTAAATAACATAAGCTGGCTGAGGGCTAGCTAATGTAATGGTTGCTTGCTTTTGCAATGTTTGTGTTACAGAGAGAAAAAATCAGAAAACTTGACACATATGAGGACAATTTCCAAGATAGCTACCTACTAACTGCAACAAATATGACGTCACATGTCAGGTGTTCCCTAACATTGTTTAAACTTGAAAGGTGAAGATTGTATGCGTATCTAATATGATGTCATGAATACGATATCTAAAATATCTAACAAACTTTATACAATGACTTTTAAGTATGACAAATGCTTTAACATGAACCCTCGGCTCACAGTTGACGTAAGACAAATCACAACGATAATATCAGTTTTTGTTGTACATGCGAAAAAAGGCTTTGTATTTCGTGTGAATCGTAGGACGATTCACACGAAATACCAAACATTTTATCTGAAAATAAGACATAATACGCAACTAAATTATACCAATCAGATGCAGGTTTTTGTGGTGTTAGATCACAGATGCTTGTTTATGCAGTATTGATTGTCACGTGACCCGTTCTTAATAGGAATAATGCGTGCAGCATGTCATCAAATTCAAGCACAGTTTCATTCTCGAATTATATTAAACATGCCGAAGCTTCAGAAGAGATAGAGTATACGAGATTCTAGTTAAATACAACCCCATATGCATTGCTGGTGAAAATAAACAGTAACTGCACGGGTTTGTTTTAATAACATACGTCCCAGTCAACATTTTTTCAGTCATGTCGGGAAGGGTCTTCCTAGGTTTAACCAGTGTTTAGTGCGGATAAAGTGTCATGCTCAAGGGCACAACGCAAGGACACAACGCAATGCCTCGGCTGTCAGTGGGACTCGCATTAGCAACCATTCGAGCCCCAGTCTAACGCTCCTGCAACTTAGTCATTGCGCTCCACTAAATGCACAGGTCAAGCCACTGAGTTGCAGGCTGATCTGCGAAACCAAACCCTATTGTTTGCAACATATGCATCAGCTATGAGTCAATTAATTAAGCCTTTGTAGACAAATTGACTCTTCCAAAGTTCGATACAGTTAAGAAACGGTAGTCTAATAGTATATATCAAAGGGTCACAGGTTATAATTTCAAGACTGAAGAAACCCGCAAGTTGAACCACACAGTGGGTCCATTCAAGTACAAAAGCCGGCACCGATGTCACGGTCCGGTGCACAAATAAAACCAACAAGTGACTTGTGCGCTCAGTAAGGACTTGGATCAGCCTGTGAATTCACACAATCTGATCAAAATCTTCATAGTCGCACGATGAACCCAAAAATCATGTAAATCGGACTACTATCGGCACACTAGCGAATACTGGTGGGCCGATAGTGGCCCGAGTCTGTAATTTGGTTGGGAAACCATCAGCCCATAGCTACCCATTGGAATTTAAGCACATTCTCTAATCTGTCTGAGATAATGCTCAACACGATCTGAGTATTTGATGAAAAAACCTATATCATTATGTTGGTTTAGGCATGCACTGGCCAAATATATTGGAAGGTCATCATTGCAGATCCAGAGGGGAGGGGGGACAGGGGGTCGGACCCCTCCTGGAAAAATACAAAAATATAGGGTTCCTTAGCATTACTGGTCCGGATTCCCTTAAAATCACAAAGCTACCAATCCAGCATTCAATGTTGAGCCATCATCGGCCCGCCAGCGAAACGCCATTGAAATGGCGTTTCGCAGGCGGGCCGTTGATGGCCCACTTACAGTGGTATATGGATCCTTCCTCCCTCATCAAACTAATGAAAACGTTGTCAAAGTTGGATCCCCTCTGACAAAACTTCCTGGATCCGCGCATGAAGGTGCCCCTTTGATGATAGTTCTAGACTTAACCTAGCTAATTCTTGGCATTCTGTGAACGTCTAGTCTTACAATCTTGCTGGTGACAAAGCGAGAGTGGATAATATTGTAACATCAGTTTTGAAATCTTTCCAGCAAAGCTAGGGTTTCATTTAATCAACTTGAAATGCATGTTTAAAGACGTGCTGGATTTGCCGATGATTACACTACAAGCTGCAGTTATTGCCAATTCGGCAGATTAAAATGCATGTTGTTAGCTGTCAATTCCAGGGAAATCAACGTGAAGTTTAGATTGTACAAAATAATCTTACCAGGGACTGCATTTAATTGCAATACATTTTGTACTGGCGGTCGACATCTCGTGTATCCATCGCCCACCGTGTGCAGTGCATGGTGTGGTGTGGCATTGCCATCCATTTATCTATGTGAGCAACGTAGGCTTTGGCGATTTGGGAAGACTCGCCTATATTGGACAGAGCCGTCGTTGATCGTCAATGCAATAGTGTGCTGTCTAAATAACGAAATACAATAGTTATGGAAATCTTTCTTAAAGAATAATTTGACTCGTATAGCCGACTAGTTTTATAAAACCCACTAGTCTATTCAAAGATACATCATTAGTGTGCACTGTGTACATTACGTATGTCTAGACTTCTGTAGAATCTTTAACAAACAATTAAAGCCTTGTCAAGAAACAAGCAACATTTTAGTCAGTCCCTTTAACAGTGTATACTATGAATTTATCACTCCTCATAGAATAACAAGTAAATTGTGATTTTGTTAATACATGGGAGCTTAACAAATAAGAATTCGTATCAATATGGTTAAGGTAAGCTGAAAAATAACCGAATCGGGCTAGGATTCTCTGGCGAATTTATGAATTTTCTACAATAAAAATACAATTTGGAAGAAGAAGAAGACAATGATCAAAATTGCCTAATCGATTGCATCAATTATGTAACATTTATATCATGGTTTGTCCGCCTGTGCGCGGAGATAATCCGTGAGCTTTAGTGAGTAGATTATCTCCCGTTCAGGTATAACTAGTTCATACCACCTACATCAGTGTAGGCCATGCACATTACGAGAAATTTATGCTCAAGTTGATAAGGGTGGTATAAGTGTGTAGATATGCCTATAAATGTACACATTTTCAGCCTAAATCCAGTGACAGTGTACCAATACTTTTACCAATGACCTAACGACATGTTTAAACATTTTAAAACTGCTGAATTGCATGTTATAGTTCTATTTTGCTCTCACAATCGAAGGAAACATACCGGGAAATACTGCCGGCGTTACTTTCATTTTCCCCCGACAGCCAGCATCTACTAAATAACTGGAATATCAGGCATACCAAAAACAAATTTGAAATTAAATGACGTCAAAAAGTATTCCCATTCTGTTAACATTGACTTTTAGAAAAAGCCCTTAAATGTATAGAAATGACCACCAAAGTAGTCCAGTTTTGCATGCCTAATTTTATAGCTATGGTTTCCTCTTTAATTGCACGACGGTGGGTCAGGCCTCAGACTCTATGACGGCTCTGACGTAAAGCTTTAATCGGTGGGTTGGTGCCTGATGCTTATCTGTATCTGGACCCACCGTGGCTCAACTTGAGGTTTTCTTTAGCTCTGACTTTCTGTGAGTCATAAGCCCTTTTCTTTGTTTCATCATGGAGTGTTAATTTGATCAGAGTGTTTTCCATGATGATACATTGCATTAGTTAGATGGCACCCATGCGAGCTGAACATTTCTTGTATTTCAACAACAGCAGAATCTAGGGCGAAGATTTGGTACCAGTAAAATGCATTTAAGCCCCCAGTGGCTTAGGCTGCTGTCCGTTCTAAGGCGGTGGTTCTGTTGTTGTTGATTTTTGTTTATTGTTACTCCAATCGTGGGAGTCTGTAATTGTTCTATGTTTTGTTGTACGTTACTTTATGTCCGTTCTAGTATTGCAATCATCTTGATGGGGAAGAGATGCTTAATTTGTCTTCCTGGTGTCTTGTGATGGTTGAGTGGCTCTTCCTCGCGGTGCCACGGGGTTGTCTGCAGTTTGTGATTGTGGTATTTCCTGATCATACTCACTTACAATTTTTGTAATGACCCCAATAAAATATCCACAATTTCTTCATACCCCCAAAAATTGAAATTCAAAATTTGGAACTCCCAAAAATGGTCCAAGCCTCTTTCTGGATCCGCGCATAATATTAGTTTGTTTGTTTGTTTGATTTGATTCTTTACGTCCCATCAACAATCTTTCAGTTATATAGGGACGGGTCTTCCTGGGTTGAACCAGTACTAAACTAGGATAAATGTGTCTTGCTCAAGGACCACAACGCAGTGACGCCGGTGAGGCTCGAACCCGCGGCCCTTCGGTCTCGAGTCAAGCACTCTACCATTGATGATATTAGTAGTAATGGGCATCGCTATGACCTTTTTTTAGGCCAGGCTTCAAAACTGAGGCCATAATGACGCCCCTTACTACTCTTAGTGTATCTAAATATTCCTCTTTACTCTGCTTAGGCAAGTCGGCCATTTAACATGCAACGCGCAACCACCTAATCTGATCAGCGCCTTTGTTATTCCTTCAATTAAAAATATCCAGTAGCACTACTGAGCTTTTCTCTATTATGTAGCTGAATTTTGTAAGTTATTACCACTTCTCGTGATCGTTGGTAGGCTATTTATGGCGCCTCACTGCGAGAAATACAGAATACTAGGTGAGTGTCTTTTGATATCAAGTTTACCAGGCAAGGCTTAAAGAACGCTTGTTGACATCACAAGGCTTGCCGAGAAATACATAATACTAGGTTAAGTGTCTTTTGATATCAAGTTTACCAGGCAAGGCTTTGAGAACGTTTGTTGACATCGCGAGGCTCAAAAGACGCGAACCTGGTATTCTACGTAAGTAAGGGTGCAAAGATCAGGAATCGATACAATCAAGTACCACAGTGGGCCCGACAAACAGCCAAAGCATCAGGCCCCTACCATCTTATCAACAGATAAGTCTTTAAGTCGGAACCGTCATAGAGTCTGAAGTCCGACCCACCAGCGTGCAATTAAAGAGAAAAGCAAAGTTGCCAACGGTGATTGGGCTGACCACCAAGCATGCAGTCTGTTGTAATACATTAATGTAATAGCCAATCTTTTTATAATTGGAAATTATTTTAATAAACTGCGCTGAAAAATTACTAGAGCCAACAATCTTCTTCAATTTATACACCAAGTCACCATAAAATTAAGGCTCCGAAAGTCCTTGGTGCAAGAGAGATTTAAGTCCAAATAGGAATTTAGATATCAAATCATAGTATCGTCTATAAAATTTAGAAAAGGTTTTGCCAAGTTTATGATACCGATAGCATTGTTTAAGAAGTTTCTGAGTTAACAATTTATTGCGAGTGTTGAAGTCAGAAATATAGCTAGATGCTCTAGCAAAACGAATGAGTTAAGAGATATAGACTCCATAGAATGTAGAGCGAGGAACATCACCATCTAAAAATGGGAAATTGACAATTTCAAAAATCAAAGTTGTCACATTTATCATAAATTTTGGTAGAAACAATATCGTTAGAAATAGACAAATGCAAGTCTAATAATGCAGCTTCGGTATCAGAGGTATTGGCCTCATTAAGTTGGAGCACAGAAGGGTATATTTGACCTACCATGTTGTCAAAATAAACATTATTATTGTTTAAAATATCGTCCAAATATCTGGATGTAGTGTTAAACGCATCATGGCAATGACATCAGCCTACTTATCATCAGAAAGAGACATCATAAAATCCCTCTCACAACAAAACAGGAATAAATCTGCAACCGGGGGAGCACAATTTGTGCCAAAAGGAATCCCAACTAATTGTCTATACAGCTTGATGCCAAATTCACTGTACAAACTAGAGAGTATGACGTAATTATCTATTTTCGTGCCCATTCAATGTCGTTGAAAAGTGCAACGTCATGATGACCTGATAAAGTCGCATGTCGTGAGATAGACAACGTTTATCAGTCAACGTGTAACAATCACACTGGTCAATGTAAACGCACCGGTGGTTGCTACAACGAGTTGGTGGTTGCATTTTTCAGCACAGGTGGTAGCGTAAAAGGTAAAAAAATCAATCCTTGTTGACTGTATGATTTATTTATAAACTTGCATTTATTTTATTTGTGATGACACCTGGCGCACAGACCAGCGGTAACATTGCAGTTTATGGCTCAGCCAAGCAATTGGTGATTTAATTCATGGTTTGGACTGCAAATCCAACAAAGTTCTAGAGTTTTGCCATGACAGGTGCTTTTTTTCTAGTGTAACTGCCTAAATTGAGGGGAATATGCATGTCTAAGCACAGCTGTTATCAGTTTACATGTAATAACATCCAAAAACGATTACCACTTTGTATCTTTTTTCTTGGTAACTAGCTAACGTTTTATTGAGGAATCTTATTACAACGCACTGGGAGCATTTTTTGACGCATTGACACAACGCACTGATGGTTGCCTAGATGTGCCATGGTTGCTGGTGCAGCCTCACCGCAGCATTCACTGTTCTAATAAACGGTACATAAATCGTTATTTGAGCCAGCACATGATATTTCAGCAACAGGACGAAGACTCAGGTGAGCCTGTGCAAATGTACAGACTCGCCAGAGCCTTCTCTGCATAGAAAGAATAGAGAGTAGTAATCGTTTTTGGGTGTCATTTCATGGGACTATGATAACATAGCTGCAGTTGTGCTTAGACATGCAGAATTTCCTGAAGTTAGCCAGTCACAATAGAAAAAAAGCACCTGTCACTGTCAAACTCCACAACTGTGTCGGATTTGTCGGTCAAACCATGAATTAAAACGCCAATTGCATGGCGGAGTCATAAACTGCAATGTTACCGCTGGTCTGTGCGCCAGGTGTCATCACAAATAAAATAAATGCAAGCTAATAAATAAATCATAAAGTCAACAAGGATTGATTTTTTTACCTTTTACGCCACCACCTGTGCTGAAAAATGCAACCACCAGCTCGTTGTAGCAACCACGGGTGTGTTTACATTAACCAGTGTGACAATGCAATTATATGAGCGGTAACTGATAAACTCGTATTCTGGGTTTGTGAACAGTTAACTCTTACTCAGCTACATAGACTGGCTATAATATTAAAATACTCGGTCCCACAAAACGGTTATAGGGATTAAACATGGTTATTTAGGCATTAACTTCCACCGCTCCCAAGAGAGAAATCCCAGAGCTGCGCCCTTTGTGGTGAAGACAGTAATACGTATAGCAAACACTCAGTTGTATATGAATATAATAATCATCACCACATTAGAAATAAACTATCATTAAGTATGAATGTTATTCTTTAGCCAAGTGAAGAAACTAATCCTTTGTCACTTACATCACATTGACTATAAACTGTTTCCAATGGTCCAACATTCTCTTCAAATGTAATCACTGTCTAATATTTCTCCTCTATGATCTCAAATTTTCCAGTAACCCTGTTCTAACTGTAATTTCCACAATATCTCTTCTTAATTTCATATTTATTACAATTCCTACAGCTTACTAGACATCACTGCTGTCTTCCATTTCTGTCCTTGGTAACTATCCCACCGTTACTAATGTCGCGACGTCAACGTTAATTACGTTACAATTGTAAACGTTTATATTATATAGAATTTTACCAACAATAGATTAAGCAGTGTTATCGGCGGACAAAGCTGAGGGGAAATGAGTAGTAAGCTCTTTTCTCGATTCATTTGAGTCATTTTGCTGCCACCAAAATATTTGAAAATGGTACGACTGTATTTGTTCTTAGAATTTCATGTTTAAAAAAATGTGACCAGATAGCAATGAAGTAACTGAAGATGACCAACTATACAAACATACCCTACCACGATAGATCTATTTTTACCCCGTTGTCAAAACGATAATCAAAATATCCCGCGGGAACGTTAAACATTAGGGAAGAGAAAAAATCTTAGAAAACAAAGCCAAACTCAAACATATTTTGATTTTGAATATTAACTAAAAATAGCTGGTAGATTTTATCTATGAAGGTCAAGATACGTCATTGCTACTCTGCTGATACTAGCTAACGGCATATATATAAAGATCTGTATTTGGACGAAATATTTGCGACTTATTTTGAGGCGATTAAATATTGTAATATATTTAGTCGCCTCAAAGTATTAACATTCATTAATGAAAAAATCGACAAAAAGAAAAAAAAAACGAGAGAAAAGAATCCAGTGCTTTAAAAAAATGAAGCAGTTGTACCCTCCCAAAGCACTGATAGACATTTATAAAAGCTGCTGTGAGCTAGTATTTCTTCCATGTAAAACAACAACTACATTTGGACTGGTGACAGTTGCAGTCATGCTTTCGAATACTATATAAATTAAATCCACGAAAAGTAAACCACTGTCAGTAGTCCAACTGTAAAGTTACCGCCATACTGAAATATTTGAAATGTTGTACATGCATCTCATGTTGTTTGCTATTGTAAACCTGGGAAAATTATAATAAACTTGAAACTTGAAGCATAAATATCTGATAAACATCATTGAAAATTAGTGAAACTCGTAGGCTTTCCACGACAGCCTTGGACTTGAACACCTCCTGAGGGACCTGGCGAATGTTAATGCGTTGAGAAAAAGTTTGACCTCTATTAAATGTATTGCATTAAATCAACGAAATGCTAAGATTTGCATAATACATGTATATGACACTAAATTTTGTCATAATTTCACAGTCAACACCGGGCATGATCAATAATTTCATAGCGATTAATGGATTGTCGTAAAATTAAGTGGCCCGTAACGAGTATTTGAATGTCGCAAAGCAGTTTTATAGCAGCACGCGAATGTATTCTTACTGTATCCGAGGCCTTGTATAATCTCTCGATTCATGGGCCATTTCTAGTCTTCTTTCTTTGAATTGGTGTTGCCTGGGTGTTGCCGGTTAAAACATGGTTGTTAATAACGTGGTTACCGTTTTTAAGCAATACTATATAGATTCGCGGCTATAACTCCTCTTTTTGCGAGACATTTTATTGCATTGCCTGCAGTTAAAATTCAGATAATACAATAACATGACATTTCATCAAGTCCCCCGCAAAAAATAATTGTCCTCATTAACTGCTGTTGACCTTTTTTTTTTTATAAAACACTCGTTTTTTCTAACCAGATGGCGATTTTCTCTTAGTGTTTGTCAACAGACAAATTAATGAAGCCAGTCGACACTGCATTATGGAAATACTTTCAAATGAATACTGAAGTTTGTGGAGTCAAATGACGACCTAGGCAATGCGCGGATTCAGAAAGTTTTGTCAGAGGACAAGGTTTATTCTTTTTATTTTATTTATTTTTATTTTTTTAGTTTATGAGGGATAGAGGATCCAAATGCGAATATAAGCGGACCATTTAAATGGCGTTTCGCTGGCGTGCCGATGATGGCCTAACATTGAATTCTGGCTTTGTAGCTTTGTGATTGTTCAGGGGATCAGGACTAGTATTACCCTATTTTTTTTTAATTTTTCAGGGGGGGGGGGGGTCAGGAACCCTCTCCCCCCCCCCCTCTGGATCGCGCATGTAGGTTTATTTCGAAACGAGCACACAGACATGTAGGTCCAGATAAGCAAACGTTTTAAGCGTACAATTGTGATTAAGTTATTTAATACCCATCTGTAAAAACATATGTTTTGGGTGCTCAAAAGAACCGTTTCACCAAGAAACGATTCTTTTGAGTACCCACAACAGTTGTTTTTGTTAAGAAATAAGAAAATGATTTTTAACAACGCAGGCTAATCTGGAGGACTTAAATCTTTGTTGCACTCAGAGAAATGGAAATATGTTTATCAGTTACCTTTCTTATTAACTACATTTCTGATTAACTACATGTTGCACGTTGCCTGGTAAACGTTGTCTATCTCACGGCATGTGCCTTTGTCAGGCTATGATGACGTTGCACTTTTTGAATGACGTCGCCAATGACACTGAATCGACAAAAATAAAAAAAATACGTCATAATCGCTAGGCTAGTTTGAAGAGTGAAACAATGGGTAAACTAATAAATAGAATACCAGGTTCGCGTCTTTTGGTATCAAGTTTACCAAGCTCGGTTTTGAGAACGCATGTTGAATCGCTCGGCAAGCCTCGCGATGTCAACCAGCGTTCTCAAAGCCTTGCCTGGTACGCTTGATATCAAAATACACTCACCGTGTATTCTCTATACATGATTCCGTAATTGATGAGTAATAAGTACATATACTACCAATGGTGGTATTGTCAGCCTAAAGACAGACTGTCTAGATATTGATGTTAGTTCTAAAACAGCCAATTATTATGTTCACGAGGATAAACCCGCCATATTTCAATGGAGGCTGCTAGAAAGGTCACAGTGTTACAGTTTGAGTTACGACTATAGTTTTGTAACAAATGCGAAGACTTGCGAGCATGTGCTCTTGTACAATATCGCCAGAGCCTTTGATGTTCGCTTAAAGCATGTTTGGTGGTTAACGCAAGTTTATACCAAAGTCTCGCATTGGTAAAAGTTTTCAGGATTATAGCTAAATTCAGGATTTTGAGGCTGACTTTCCATAGAAGCTCAGCACCATATTTTAATTGTGAATTGTTTCGTGATTGGTCAAAAATAAACATACGGGAAAGGAATCGTATTTATTAGACGAGTATATATTTGCTCCACTTTTAGAAACAACATTCCACTGCTTTTGTAAATTTAGTTTAGTGGTGTGGCTTAGAAAAAAAGGACCTTGCATTTTGATATGTTTTCAATGAAATGTTCCTCCCATGTAGGGTGCCTACCTTCAGGGGCCAAAACGTGGTAAACATGGTGGTCACCAGGGTATCTCATTCTTGTTTATTGATTGAACTAGGTCCAATATGTAAATCTATTGCAGCTTCATTGTGATTTAAGAGTTATGAGGACCACATCTTACTTAAAAGCTATTATAAAGGTCTAAGGAAAACATTTACAGGTTTGGTCCCTTCTAAAAAGAATCAACTGATAGTAATATGCACGACCCACGTTGTATATTTGCTTATTAGAATGAAACTCTAGGTATTTAAATTGAAAACAAAGTTCGGGTAGCCGAACTGAGTGTTTCAACATATCTATTAAAGTGGAGGGAGAGCTGTTTTAAAATAGGTTCATTGCGGAGCAGTGTTCAGATAGCTGAACTGAAAGATTCAATACTATTTTCGGTTCTGATGTCGGCGCAATGCGGCCCCGCCTCTGGCATATAGAGCGCGCACAAAACGCCTAGTTTTATGCACCCACCATAGGCTTTGAGAAGTTGAGTTTAAAACCTTGGCTAGATATTATTTATCGCCTGATTATTAAAATCAATGGTTTCAAGAAATGCAGACACAATTATCCCTGAATAAGCTCAGTCAATATATGGGAGTGACCAAGTTATTGTCTGTTCTTTAGTTTTTATGAACAACTAAAACTGCCTTGTCAAAAAAAAAAACAAAAAAAAAACTACCTTGTCTTGACAGAGAGTGTCGTGTCCCGTACAGGAAAATTATTAGACACTGTTGACCAAAGCAAACTTCTGATTATATCTCACGGAAAATCTCAAATATAACGAAAAACAACTACACAAGAATTACTTTTTAAAAAGGAACGAGTCGCCAAAATACTAGTAATTTTTCTGTCATACAAAGCCAAGATTTACCGTTAATATGACTTAAGTAGGACCAGATCTATTGATCCTTACCTGAAACTACTACACAACAAAGTAGCATATATTCTTGCAACAAGGGAGCGTATTCACTTGCGTTGTACGACGTATGCAAGGGTCTTGGGATTTATGGAAAATAAATTCTTTGCGAAGCCTAGTCACAGGTTTGCATACCTGTGTCTTGGTACTATGAAATTTATTAGTATGCAAACATTGATTAAAATATACCATGCGGTTCAAGAGTTATGAGCAATTACACCAAAAGACATTGACTGGCAAAAATGATGCTCGGCAAACCCTCGTAACCATTTAATACCAGTGGCTGGACATTATTAAAATGAATTAGCATGCACAATTTGATCCAAATATCCCGTAAGGTTCAATAGTTATGAGGATTCTCCCTAACTGACCATAACAGGCTGGCCTGATGCTCTGCAAACCCTCGTCCGTCAAAAAAGGTTGTTTTGCATGCCAGTGATTAGGGAATGCTGACATGCATATTTATGCAAAATGTGATCAAAATATACCATGTGGTCTAAGATTTATGAACATTTTCACTAACTGCTAATGGACGAACGGACTCACATAGTGATTATAGTACATATCCCAGGGTCGTGCATTCTCCTTAGCTACAGAGACTAGCTTACACTTTAAAGCTAGCCTTTATTGTTTTCACAAACCTAAACCTTTATTCGTATGATGACATTTCTAATAATAAATTCAACTCTATAAGTGCTGCGTTTCTAAAATGGAATTACCATATGGATGGTTTGGACTTGAAGGAGAAAGCCTATCACCAAAATGCGCAACCATTCTTCCCCATAGTATGCGTGCAAATTACATAGCCTTGCCTGACAAACCATACACATCAAACAGCCCAGTACTACCCCATATTGTCAAAAATGGATGGCTGGTACAGGGAACCGTATTTAAGCCAGTAAAATGTCTGGAAGACCCCGCCCCGAAAGCTGTCATTGAATTGACAAAATGTGGGTGTAAATCAGGGTGTGTTGGCTCCAGATGCAAGTGCTATAGTAACAAACTGCCATGCACACCCCTCTGCAAATGTTATGCTACTGAGTGTGCAAATATGATCAGGGAGGAATAACGAATCAGTGATATCGAAGACGAAGATTACAAGTGAATCAGCAATCAGAATTTGTCGTGTTTTGTTTTGCATACATTTTGGGCAAACAGGAGATATGATGTTCCTTGGATACTCCTACAAATATATAGTTTTTTTGTTTGTCTCATTTAATATTCCATATATACTTGCATGTCTTAGTAGTCTAGAAATTTGATATGGCATTCATTACAATCTGAGCTAAGTTATGACAAACTTTGCTTATATAAGTTGCACACAAAATAGCATATGTAAGGCTGACTAACAATTTTCACCTTAACTTACCCACCCACTACTATATCAACAAAAATACCACAAACTCTGTAATGTTATGAGGCCTTGGTAAACAAGGCATGTCTATATGTCTTGGTTTATCTAAGTTGTAAAATGGAAGCTTGACATAATATTTTCATCAGGTCAAACAGCTTCGTTAATGTTTTCAGTGCCGACAAGGCACACAAATGGTGTGATCTTGTTTAGGAGCTGGCAGAATGAGGCCAAGAGCTCAAAATAAAGAACCCATAACTCTTCCAATACATGTAGTTTAACCCTTAAACAATCGATTAATCCAAAATAATCAATGTTGGTACATAAAACACATGGGAGCTATTTTGTGATTTCTCGTCCCCGTTAAATTACCCCACCCAGTACTTAATTAGTTTTTCAGTGGGCAACTCTAGTCAAAAATGCCTCTTTTTCTGTTGTGAACATTAAGAAACCTTAAAAACAACATCTGAATAGTAAAACACAAGGCAAATTTATCGTTTTATCAGGTAAAGTAACTTTGTATTTGTTTACAGTGTCAAAAAACGCATAAAATGGGCGTGTCTTCATTAAGAGCCCAAAAAATTGGGTCAAGGGATCGAAAAAAATGAACCCCATGATTTTCCAATTGTTTAACCCCTAAACAATCAGTTTCAGCAAAAATATCAATTTTAGCACAAAAATCGCACAGAAGCTATTTTTCTGACATCTCGACCTACACTATAATCACTTTAAGTGAAAGGTAGAAGCAACTATATATACTGTATAGACGATCTCTGATTAGAATTGACCAGCCTGGTCCCGAGGTTATAACTTTTCTTTCATGGTCAAATTATCTGAGAGACTAAAGCAAATAACCTCTTCATTTGTCGATATTTTATTTTTTATGAGAGTTAAAATTTCGTGCTCAGTTCAGTTGAACATGAAAAAACTTCTGTAACCTCGGGGCCTGATCTGTGGCGTTTGTGTTTGCGCATTACTTTTCTGCCTGAGTCATTCGGTTTTGGCTCTCAAAGACTTAATGACGATAATGGTCATCTAGCTAATCAAGTTAACCAACTGTATGGGGACTCGGAGTAAAAACATGCTGCTAAATTAGGTTAGGCTCATATTCTCACGGCCTAATGTGTTTCTGGACAGTACAATAGTAACATGGAACATAATGAAAAGAGCCAGTCGCGTGAAACATGAAAAGAGCCAGTCGTGCATCTCAGGACAGAGTACAGGCCCCGAGGTTATAAAACTTTTTACATGCTCAATTCGGCTGAGCACGAAATGTATCCAGCTAATAAATGTTAAAATGGCATTTTAACATTTATAAGCATGATAAATACAACATCTGAGAGCTTAAAGCAAGAAAGTTCTTTTTATCGGTATTTTAGCTTTATGAGCATTTACAATTTTGTGCACAGTCGAGTTGAGCATAAAAAAAAAACGTTTTATAACCTCGGGGCCGGGTCATGTACGTTGAGGCCTCTTCGGCACTTTGTCTATTTAGATACGACGGATCTTCCTATAGTCGATGATTCTTGCAAATCACGATTTTCTGATTTCTCAAAGAATCCATTGGTTTTAACCCTTTGTATACTGATGGATTCTTCTTTCTGGTTTGATACAATAAGCTTGGAATAGTCCATTGTACACATCTAGGGATGTCAGGTTATAATTAAAAAATAGTGTATTAATTGTCTGAAGATCTTTTTTATCTTTACAAACAGTGTAGACACTGATGAAATGCCGCACTATGCATTATGTGGCATTTCATCTGGGTCTTTACTGTTAGCAAAAGTACCCGTTTAGGGGTTTCCCGTTTACCAATTTCTTTCTTTAAGAACATACATCTATTAAAAAAAATCCAAGATCAATGGATCAAGCTCTGCCATAGAGAATACATTTAGTTTAGGTGGCCATATGTACTTCGTCTTGACGCTTCCTGGGAGCACATAGACAGTTGTTATGTAGATAAACATAAAGTTGTAGCTGAACTGGCAAATACACTGGGTGGAAACGTACACAGGATATTGCTCCAAAATGAGCCGATGTTTACACTGAATTAGGGAAAAAACACACAACGAAGGTAAGGAAATCAGGAATTTCTCCTATTTAATTCTTTTTTCGGTACTTGGCGTGTACCAATTTAGAATCGCTATATGTATATTTAGCAAATTGTATGCATGATTTGGCATCAAACACTGAACTTGATTGTGAAAATCACAAAATGAAAGTCGTGCTCACACCAAAATTTAGACACCTATCCCCAAAAAGGAATAATATTGAACCAAGAAAGCAAACTAGTAAAATTCTGAATCGGCCAATTTTTTGCAATGGCATTTAAATATCAATACTGAAAATTTCAGCCTCGTAGGTTGAAACTTGATGGAGATATGGCTCAAAACTGATGGTCAGTTAGTCTCGAAAAGGGTACTGGGGATTGGGAAATCTCAGTTTTAGTGTACGGGAGTATTGTTTTTTAGTGTACTGGGTATTAAATTGAAGATTAAAGGATAAAACAGAGTTCTGATGCTAATTGGAGCTCTTCATGATATGCCGATATGGGATGTTGTTCCAATTATATCCCTTACCGAATCTGAACCCCCATCACCCACAATTTATCACTAAATCTTAAGGTACTAGTTTATATGCACAAACGCAAGCAAGGGATGCTCAGTTGACTCTGTGCAAAGGCATTACTTTTTCAGATTATTTGCTGCATGCACATACAAATTACAATTTTGGACGGACACACAGGCATAAATTTAGGTGTCTGGTACCCCTGGCTGGCTGCGCATTTATTTTAAGTGATGAATTTACGAAAATATACACTAGGTCACATAAGATGAGCTTTATACATGTACATATAATACAGCATCCAAAAGCTATACACGTTTACGGCTATAAGAGCATTGAAGAACCTGTCAAAGCTAAAAAAATGCACAATTTCTTCCATATATTTGCCGTTTGCAAACATAAAAAGGACTTTAATTAATGCATGGGTCGAAAGTTATGGGTCTGATCTCACTGGATAGCTGCGCTTGTACATGTATTGTTAAGGGATTAATTTAGCGAATTCATGCATGACCTAAATAATAATTGGATTGTGACGCGAGAAAGCCTATCTTCAAGGTTAGTGATCAGGCGAGTCTGTTTGGCTTCAGAGACTAATATATTGACTTTCCAGAGATTGAACATCAAAGGTGTTTATCAGTTTGTGAGCATTCACAAGATTGTCTGCACCTATGTTGTGGGCATGCAACAAAGTCAGGATGTTATTTTTTGAGGTGGGCCAATATAGCCTCTTAAAGCCAAAATGCTGGTACGCAAACAAGGATGGCTCTGGGGAGCTTGCAAAATGTACAATCCTGATTGATTTGTTTGTTTGATTTGATTCTTTACATCCCATCAACAATATTTCAGTTATATAGGGACAGGTCTTCCTGGTTGAACCAGTACTAAGGTAGGAATTATGTTCTTGTTCAAGGACACAACGCAGTGACGCCTGTGAAGCTTGGACCTGTGGCCCCTCGGTCTCAAGTCAAGCACTCTACCACTGAGCCACTGCGCTCTTGATTGAGGCTTTCTTGCTTGCATAAAACATAGGGACTTGGGTAACCACACATGCTGAAATTAAGGCGTCTGGTTTCACTTGATGGCCGTGCATGTGTTTTAAGGGATGACTTAATATGCATATGCAACAGATTGTGATTTAGTTTTATGCTACAGCCATTAGGCCCTGGGATAGATATGATTTAACCCCATCCTCCCACAGGCTGAATTTTGTAGACTATGATTTCCATAAAGCCTAATATGTTACAAGTTTTTTTTTGAAACATGTTAGCTGTCTGGCAACGGTCACGTTAGCCTGTAACATCCTGTTACACGTGTTTGTTTTGTTTATTTTGATTCTTTACATCCCATCTTTATTTTGGTGTGAGCATGACTTTCATTTAGTGATTTTTACTATCAAGTTCAGTGTTCATACAATTTGCTAAACATACATATAGTGATTCTAAATCGACACACGCCAAGTACCAAAAAAAGAATTAAATAGGAGAAATTCCAGCATGTCTTTCAGTTATACAGGGACGGGTCTTCCTTGGTTGAACCAGTACTTAGCTAGGATTAATGTTCTTGCTCAAGGATACAATGCAGTGACGCTGGTGAGGCTCGAACCCATGGCCCCTCGGTCTTGAGTCAAGCACTTTACCACTGAACCACTGCGCTCCCTCTGTTACACATGTTACCTATCAAAAATCGTTAAAATGACATGAAATGTACAAAAGTCAAAATGTTATTAGAGGCATATAAATGAGTTGAAGTTTTAAATTTTCATATAGCCCAATCATAAACAACAAAATCTTTTTATTTAAAACAAAATAATATGGTCCACTATGTTACTGATGTGACATTTTGCATTACTACTCTATTTCATGGAAATTACTGTGGCTGTCGTTTCTTCTGAAATGTTTATTATTGTTTATTGGGTCTGGTGTTTGATGCTGCCACAAAGACGATAAACTGAACTATCCAAACTCCAAAGACCAGCTTTTTCTTTACAAAATATCTTTTGTAGGCATTTGAAAATGGCTACCAGAGTATTAATTTTCAATAATAACAAATACATTTTTTGCTAAAAAAAACAAGGATTAAGTCATGCAGTTTAAAGAAAACCCAAATATATTCAGCTGGCATGTTATGAGAGAGATTAATAACAATAAATTATACTTGAGTAGCGTGCTCATCTTGACAACATAATGCAAATGATAACATATAACATCCAAAGATATCTGTGCATGGACCATCCCATTTAGGTTTTTTGTACACTATGATTTTCTAAAGATATATTAAATGCTTAGGAGAATATAAGGTGCAAAATGGCTCAAATTAGGTTCTGGCAGTTAGGGCTTTACTTTGTTACAGTCACGTTGACTCTGTTACCTTTTAAAAATCTCTAATCCTATAGTGCAAATACAAAGTTGAATCTAATTCTAATTCATCAAAATACTAATTGCATCGAAAGCTCTTAAATACTTGCAGCCAACAGCCAGTATGCAGCAAAATAATCTACAGCTATGATAATACTGTTATATACGTTACTTAATAAAATATATTACTGTTTAGAACAGTGCTTTCACTTGACCATTGGCTGCCAAAAGACATCCAAAGCATTGTTCATTATGATTCACTACAAACTCATTATATAAGCCACAAAGTAATGAAGGCCATGGGATACATATGGCTTTGTCTCTCCCAGGGGTAATTTTGCAGACTATGTTATTCATATAGCCGAATGTCTTACAAGTTTTTTGAAATATATTACCTCTCTGACAAGTGTCGCGTAAGCCATGTAACACCTATCACGTACAATACTCTCCAAAATTTATTCAAATTACATGGACTGTTAAAAAGTCAAAAATGTTATTAGACATTCAAATGAATTGAAGTTTAACTTTTTTATATAGCCCAACCGTTTAGCAACAAAACCTTATTATTTTAAACAAAATTATGCTATGTTAAGTGACATTTTTCATTGCTACCCTATTTCTGGGAAATTATTATGCCTGTCGTTTCTTCTTATTACTGACAAAAGGGTCAAGATTTTGGTGTTATCAAAAAGACAACTAACTGACCTATCCAAAATTGTAAAGATCAGCTCCCTAGCTGTTATAGAATATTTTTTGTAGACATTTGATTTGATAAATTTACAATAATAACACACACATATTTTAGCTAAAAAGCATGGAATAAAGTCATGCAGAGTAAATACAAATATATTCAGCTGGCATGTTATGAGATTGAATACCAGCAGTAAATTATACATTAGCGGCATGCTTATCTTGAAACCATAGTGCAAATAGTAACATACATAACATCCAAAAATAAGCTTATGGAAGCCCTCCCCCCCATTAAGTAGTTATTTAGTACAATATGATATCCTTAGACTGCATAGTACAATATGATATCCTTAGACTGCATTAAATGTTTTTTAGAATATAAGATGCAAAATGGCTCATGTTAGCTTCTGGCAGTTTGGGCTTCACTGTGTAACAGCCATGGTAACTCTGTTACCCTATAATTTCATCTAAATCTATTGTACAAATACAAAGTTTAATCTAATTCTTATTTAACGACATGCTCATTGCATTGAAAGATGTTAATAAATGCAGCCAACAGCCAGTATGCAACAAAGCAAATTTGCTACATCATTATATAAACCACAAAATTATATTCGTTAGCTCATACACAGTTAGGGGATTACCCTGCAATATCAAAGTTTACTATGTTACCCTAATAAATAGGAGCTTCTATAGTAAGATAGGAACTTCTTTAGTGATAATATCAAAGTATTTCTTATTCTTACATGTCAATATATTTTTTCATTGAAAGCAAAGGACTAGAAATATGCACCTATTTAAAGTTACATATGTTGCTTTCTTTTATATTCATCATTTAAGTGTAATAAAGCACTATATGAGTTTAAACTACTAGTTGGTATAAATTGCTGCCATTTGAAGGCCCACTTATGCGAAATATGATGAATAGTGTCCTTATTAGTATAAAGCATATTATTAAAAAAAAAAGATTGATTGAAGCATGGGTGATTTAGAGGAAGATACTTGAACTTAAAGCACATAAACTACCATAGACGTTTTTTGTATCAAATATGTAACCAACATTAAAAGAACTGCTAATTTTAATGGTCAAATTACTTTTCATAAAATGGTTTATGATATTGTTTATCTGAGTCGTAAAAATTCAGTCCATGTTTGACAACCTTCATGCCTACCCCTATAGTCATCATCTATTTCTATCTAAAGCATGTCCAATTTGGCTGGATTTAATGTGAAAAATAAATCACATAAGCCAGCATAATTGATTTTGAGAGGGTTGGTTGCTTTGCTTAGTTTGTCTTCCTGGTGTCTCGTGATTGTTGTGTGGCTCGTCCTCGCAGTGATATGGGATTGTCTGTAGTTTGTGATTGTGGTATTTCCTGATCATACTCACTATTTTTCTAACGCAAAATCAATCTGAACCATAAATATTCCATATATTATGTCACCCATTGTAACATAATTTTATCAAAAATTAGAACACTTAATATTTATGAAAGTAGAACTTTATCAATCAATATTTTTTTTCTATCAGAACTGGATTGGTTGAATGTCTGTCATAACCTCTAAATGGTGTCTTTTTTGTTACTGTAAAGGTGGCACCTCAAGAATGCGTAATAAGGACTGGTCAACCTTACAAATAGGTAAAAGCTGAAAATGAGGCATGGTTTTATTAAAAAGTAACTATCATATTGCGCCATTGCCTCATATTAGACGCAAAACACGTTATTTAGTCCTTAAAACGCCAGCAAAATAACTGCATCTGAAAATGTCTATTTAACATAAGCATAGGGGCAAACATTGTGGACACAGATCAGACTGCTCCTACAGGAGCAGTATGATCTGGGTCCTACAGGAGCAGTCTGATCTGGGTCCACTCTGTTTGTCTGTGAGGCTTCAAATATTTTAGTGGATGGCAAAAAATTATACATTTTGTGATTATGTGCTTTAAGGGTTAATAAATGTGAGTTCAGTGTGTATACAGTTAGGATTTTCATGAAATGCACGCTTGCTTGTGTGTCCCAAAAAGCTGATTATCTCTTTACCAAACTATAAATAAAAGGTGATTTCCCTTCCTTAGCAGATGAAATAGCCAAACCTAGCCCAGATATGAATATTAACTTGCCACCTTAAAAGTAAGTGAAAAGTCTATTAATACAATCATTTAGGCAAGACCTAGTTTGTAACTAAATTAAACTCCTGAAACATTTAGCAATGGAAGTGTGGGTCAGTATATATACATGTACTTCAAACTGTTTTTATTGCCAAAGCAAACACTATGGATCCTAACCAGACTGCTCTAAAGATAAGTCTTATCTGGAAACATAATGTTTGCAAATAAGGCTTCCAAAGTACACCAGCAGATTAGAGCAAACATTTAGTCTGTTCTGAGTCTTAGAGGATCGTAAAGTCAATTGTTAGTTTGTCAATTGTTAGGCAGAGAGACGTACGGATGGAATCATGCAATTCTATAGTACTTAAAACTGACTTTGATTAGTAAAACTGACTTCGATTAGTAGGGTGCTAAAAAGGGCTAGAAATTACCTGCCAATCCTCAGTACACCAAATTTAGACAATATGCATTACCCAGTACACCTTTTCCCAATCCCCAGTACCCTTTTCGAGACTAACTGACCATTAGTTTTGAGCCATATCTCCATCAAGTTTCAACCTACGAGGCTGAAATTTTCAGCATTGATATTTAAATGCCATTGCAAAAAATTAGCCGATTCAGAATTTTAATAGTTTGCTTTCTTTGTTCAATATTATTCCTTTTTGGAGATAGGTGTATAAATTTTGGCGTGAGCACGACTTTCATTTTGTGATTTTCACTATCAAGTTCAGTGTTTGATGCCAAATCATGCATACAATTTACTAAATATACATATAGTGATTCTAAATCGACACACGCCAAGTACCGAAAAAAGAATTAAATAGAAGAAATTCCAGATTTCCTTACCTTCGTTGTGTGTTTTTTCCTAATTCAGTGTAAACATCGGCTCATTATTTTAGCAATATCCTGTGTACGTTTCCACCCAGTGAAATAAGCTGTTACGATTTCCTTACTCCAAGTTCCTTTTAAAATAAACCTGCTGGGAAAGGGGTTGGCTCTTGTTTGTGATGTTTAATTGTGGTTTTGTCACTTTCCCATGTGGTATCCTGGGTCAGGTGTGGTATTTGATTGTATCGATTCCTGATATTTGTCGCCTTTCTTACTTTGATAGATCAAGGGCAGTCAAATTATATGGTCTATTTGCTAAAAAACCAGATGTAACAAAGTTTTTGAGCGTAAAATTGAAAATATTTTCTTACCCATCTGTTATTACATATGTTTTGGGTGCTCAAAAGAACCGTTGAGACGGTTCTTTTGAGTACCCACAACATATTGATGAGTTGAGAAATATGAAAATATATTTTTATACTAAAGACATGTAAAAACATAGTAAAAATGTTTGCAGATAGAAGTTGGTGCTCTAAGGCTCATGTTTTTTGTGTTTCGTGTCAATTATGATATCTGAGTCTCTGTACAGTAATGGAATGTCCAGCAGCAAGTTAATCAACAAAGATAATAAACTGACATTGTTATTGATTTGTCTTTTCAGCATTAAACAACACGAATATCAAGGTCAGTCTTTACAAAAGTCAACAGAAATTCTAACGCAGAAGTTCAGGATCTTTTAATTATTGCGCTTAACTTTTTTTCAGATTTTTGAAATAAATGTATTTGTATAAATGCTGTTAAATCACATGATGCCGAGCTGAGCTATATCTGCTTATAGTTAATCACTAGAAGCATCTGTAACTTATGAATGAAATATGAGCTATATTACAGCTTTCCAGTCATTGCCCATATTGCACATTTCATTTCTGTATGAATACTAAATTCACGCTATACACTAGGCCTAGAGGTTGTACAACTTTTTTCCATGCTCAAATTTAACTAAGCATGAAATTGCAACTGCTCATAACATCAAAATGCTAAAAATATTCAAGCTCTCATATGTATTTATCATGCTAATAAATGTTAAAATGCCAACAAGTCGCGTCATTTGAACATTTAGGAGCATGATAAATATTTGAGTTGGGCATGAAAAAGGTTTTATAACCTCGGGGCTAGGTCACATAAAACAGTAGCATTTTCTTTGTTTCATATCTAATCTCAGAGAGTGTAAAATGAACACGTCGCTGATTTCAAAACACTGCCATGAACAAGGGTTTTCTTAACACTTTAAAATAGCCAATGTTACGCGACATTGTGGTAGAACACGTAAACTAGTTTAAAATGAATGAGTATAGCATGAAAATGCGACAATTACATTGCTGTCAATGGCATCCAGAGAAAGAGACACTAGACCACCAACAACATCACACACTTACAAGCAAGAAAACAATTAGAGTAACACAATCGGCTCTCTTCCTAAGCGAGACTAGAAAGATGACAAGAAACTATAAACCAAAACCAGGAGTGAAAAACAAGAGGGCATATCGTCCCTGGGTCGCTCACCTGGCCCCGAGGTTATAAAACTTTTTCATGCTCAACTCAGCGGAGCTTGAAATTTCAACTGATCATGCATGCTAATAATGTTAAAATGCCAACAATTGTTGGCATTTTAACATTTATGAGCAGGATAAGTTTCGTGCTCAGCTGAGGTGAGAATAGAAAAAAGTCTTAATAGCTAAAAGCTAAAAGTCTTACTGACCGTTCCAAGGCGGTACTTCTTTTGTGGATCTTTTATGTTTTTGTTCTGTCTTGTGTTTGCTATGTTTTGTGCGCGTCTGTTTATATGTGCTTTGTGGTCACCTGCTGGGAAAGGGCTGACCTCTTGGCTCTCGTTTGTGGTGTCTTCTTTGAGTTTGTCACTTTCCCATTGGTATCCTGGGTCAGGTGTGGTACTTGATTGTATCGATTCCTGATCTTTGCAACCTTATTACTTTTATAACCTCGGGGCCTGAGTATTGTTTGAAGTTTATCATATATGGTGATAGCTGTTTTATGCTTAAGCCTGAATAAACTTTATGTTATGTTATAATGAAAACTGGCACACCAACGTGGAGGAATATTTTCGACAGATCAATACGTAAATGAGTATGCGCAGGAAATGACACAATCACACACTGCAAACAATCCATGTCACCATGAGAACATTAACAGACACTTGACAGCTAGAAGACAATTAAAGTAAAGCAGCCAGCTATCTCTTCCTCAGCGAGATGATTGAAAAAGTAGAACGGGCATTAAGTACTCCATTACAAAACAATGACCAAAGTAAGTAAGGGTGAAACAACCCCCACAAACAATGGGAAACAATGAATCAACAACAATTGGACAACGGCTTTATAACGGACAGCAGCCGAAGCCACTTTTGAGCTTAAATACATGTTACTTGCAAAATCTTTTCAAAAGATTTGCTTTTGTTAAATCACAAAATGTTTAGCACGCATAGAGGCTCTTTAACTTATGAAATGCCTTATCACAGAGAAACAATCTTATCAAAATATACTACGATGAAACAAAGAATATGGCTCATGACTCACGGATAGTCAGAGCTAAAAACAACCCGTAAGTTGAGCCACCGATAAAGTCAGGGTCGTCATTGAGTCTGAGGCCCGACACACCTTTATGCAATTGACGAGGAAACCATAGCTATAAATCGTGATTGGGTTTACAAACTGCTTGCAGACTGTAGAATGATATCCATGTTACAGCCTACAATAACGCTTGATCTATGTTTTTTTAAGTAATCAGTATATGTAGGCTCTCCAACGATACTTTATAATTTATAAATTGAATTGTCATAAAATATTTTCTTAAATGGTGATAATTAGGAACCAAAGAATACATTAAAAATGATGTATAGAATGGGCAAGATTTTTGGGCCAGACTAGCTAGTTTCCGAAATTTAGGCCTCATCAGTGACCCTCCAATAGTTTCAAAGTTCCACAATGGAATCAATACTGTCTCTGCTATTACCTGTTGCAGAAGAGTTTAAAAACCAACATTATATTTTACAATCAACTTTGAATGTCTGTTGTAGAATGTTGAAAATGCTTTACGACATTTATTATACCGATAGGCGTTTTAGTAACTAAACAGTCAAAAATTGTTTTTTTTATTGTTGAAGTCACAAGACCATACTCTCACAAAACAAGTAAGCTGAGATATATACACCATAGGGATGGAAATGTGAGCGAGAAAAATCTCGATCAAGAAATGTGAAATTAAAGATTTCAAAATTAAAATCATCTCGTTTATAATAAATTTTAGATGAAACTATGCAATATGTCATCGGCAAGTCCAAAACGTAAGACTTTAGTATCAAAGGAATTTGCCTTATTTAACTGAAGTTCTGTGTAATAAAGCTGACTTGCCATGTGTTCAAAATCAAAATATCAATATTAAGCAAGCCATTTAGATACCTTGAGGTAGAGTTAAATGTTTCAATAACATTAACCTTATTATTGTCAGAAAGATACCACATGAAGTGTCTCTAATAACCAAAACACAAGCAAATCTACAACAGGAGGAGCACAAATAGTATATATAGGAATACCAACATTTTGTCCATACATTTCGAGAGAAATCTAAAAAATATATTATCTAAAAGATAATGGAGAATGTCACAAACCTCCTGACATGACTACAAGTTATGTCTTTTATAATGTTCAGAAGTGAAAAAGCACGTTTCTTATTTCAAGCCAAATTAAATGAGCCCTCTCTATACATAGTGCGTTCAATTAAAGCAGTAAACACAAACTTCGTATGGATTTCTTTGACCCCTTTCTTCAAATTTCTAAAGGTGAATTTATGCTTAGGCAGAAGACGAATAAATGAAATTCTTTTATCAATAATATTAATAAAAATATATTATATATTTTTTCAAGTATTTAAAGCATTATATTGAACATGCTCTCCCTTGCACCACCGATTACAAAGTTCTTGTAAGGCACAATATTTGGTGAAGCCTATTAGCGAATGAAACCTGTATTTAAGTCCTTTACAGATAATAGAACAAATTCTGGAATCAGTAGTAAATTTCAAATTTCCCGCAACTATATGACCAGCATGATAGTAATATTTAGAGTCCTTAGATTTTCAAGAATCTGGAAATATTATAGTAGATTCAACATCAAGTTCAGTTATTGATTTATTATAGTTTAATACAGTACTACAAATATGTTTTTGTATTTATAACAAATAATAGGAGATTCTTTTACAAAATAATTAGGAATCGAAGAGATAACTTATTTATCTTTATATATACTAGGTAACTTTATGCATTCAATCCCTTTGTTGACAAAAATTGCATTTTGATAATATGCCTTAAATGTTTAATCTCAGAGTCACTATGAGGACAACGAGCATGTTGAGTATAACACCTTGTAAGAAGTGCTGTATCATAAAGTCTGTGAGCTCTTGTGCAGAATTTATTAGCGTCAGTATCCAAATAACGAAGTGAAGTGAGTAGCTGAAAGTGTCATATGACAGTCTGATTGCTTTAATGTGACATTTAAATCAGAAAGTGATAAAACAAGTCTATTTTTGCGTCTGATCCTGCTTTCGCATCAGTTCATTGCTGCCTTGTGGTCACCTGCTGGAAAGGGCTGACCTCTTGGCTCTTGTTGGTTATGTTTATTGTATTATGTTACTTTCACATGTGGTATCCTTGGTCAGGTGTGGTACTTGATTGTATCGTTTCCTGATCTTTGCCATCTTTCTTACTTAGATTGCCATTTCTGCCTAATTTGTTAGAAAGTCATCTAGTCACCAAGTGTTTTGAATTCTGATCAGCCTTTTTGGAGAATTGTTTGAAATAATTTAGCCGTAAAAGACCCTGGCGACCATAAACTATTTCTGTAGAGGGTCCAATAATTCAATTTCGACCATTGATTTCGGAGGAGAAGATGTTTAAAGTTTCTTGTAAAGGTAACTAAAGGAAACTGACCACCCCACTTGGTAGCCATGTTTTCCCGCTGATCTGAATCTTTAAGATGTTTTTATAAGGACAATGCGAATGGTTTTGAAATTCTGATAAGTCATTTCAGAGAAGATTTTTAAAGTTTCCTTATCCACATTAAGCCACGCCGGCGGGCAGCCATAGTTTTTGAAAGATCAAATCGAATTAAGTTTTTTGTTTGTTAATGGTCTCAGAGTAAGCATCCCTGCCAAAAAGTAAGTAAATTGTTTTCAATGCTAACCATTGATTTTAGAGCAGAATATGTTAAACGTTTCTTAAAGTCGATATAAGAAATACTAACCATGTTCTTCTGAATCCTTTGTTTATTTCGAATATGTTTACCCAGGGAACGTTCCTGTGAAGCTTAGTCAAAATTGGGACACAGGTATAGGGGAAGTTGTCATTTATAGTAAATTATACAATAAGTACATCAATGAAATTTTCCACGACCCCTGCCGGTCATGTTTAATGACGGATACATTTCGTTTTAGCTATTGTTCAATCCTGCCTGTGTTAAAAAGTTATTTTAAAAAGTAAGCGAGATGCAGCCTGATTTCGTCTAGTTCATAAGCTGCGTCAATATTAAAGTTATCTGAATGATGGGCACGTGCATTATGAGACGTACTTTACCTACCTCATGCTGAGATTAGATTTCCACAGTTAGATTAAAATAGTTTTAGTCTTTCAATGCAGCATTTTAATAAATATCTCAAGATTATTTTAAGGGATTTCCTTGAAGCAATCTGCTTATTTTTCGCTGAAATAAAATTACCAGTCTTTCATGTTTGTCTGTAAAAAGTCCTCTGCTGCATAGCTCTATGAGATAATTAAAATGCTTTGTTTGGGAAAACATAAAAATGAATACAACCTTGAAATGTCACAATGCCATATACAGACCAACATATGGGAGCGCCAAAAGGAGAAACAATAACATGAGATGTATGAGTATACAAGTAGGAAAAACAAATAAATGAAACCATCAGGCCCCTAGGTTAGAAAACTATTTCCATGCTCAACTCAACTGTGCATGCGATTTCACAATGCTTATAAAACTAAAACGCCGTATAATGATAGTTCTTGCTTTAAAACTCTAAGGCGGCGTATTTATCCTGCTGATAAATGTTAAAATGCCAACAGTTGCTGGCATTTTAACATTCATGAGTAGAATAAATATCACTCTCAGATGGGTTGAAAAAAAAAAAAGGTATTTTAACTTGTGGTTTGTCTCTCTTCTTCTGTGAGATGATTGCTAGGCACAAGGACAGAACCGTTGCCCTAGACTGGGCAGCACTCACAGCCACTGTGAGGATTGAATAATTATATTTTTTGCAATTCTTTACCCCCTTTTTCTATCTTGTTAGAAGCAATAAATTGTTGGCATGTGTAGAGGATACATTAGGTGAATTTATGTCATATAGCATACTTAGTACATCCAAAAACGTATTCGATAAATACCATTCATTTAAAGAGTGTATCGTGCTGCGAAGCGCAATTTGGTAGCTACTATCCTGCCAGCCAAGAGTGACAGTGACATCGTGCTTTGTTTACTATTGTTGAGTAAAACATTAACTTTTACTCTCCACTTGAGCTAATGTGAGCTTATGTGAATCGATAGATAATACGTGTATTAATCCTATCCTGTGGATAAGATTCATACACAAGTGATCTATCGATTATAAGTCCCTGATAACTTTGTAAACAAAACATGACGTCACTGTCACTCTTGGCTGGCAGGACAGTAGCATGTTTGATATTACGTCTTGATGATGTCATACGAGGGCAGATAGAGAAGTTCTCGACCTCTAGAAATTATTTCTTAAACCGTTAGACACACAACTATACTACGAGGTCTGATAACTTCATTTTAACATCGATACAGTGTTGATACTTTTTATCCTATCCTAAAACCTTCACGATAAATGGGTTCAGTCATTTTAAAACATAATATCGCTTAAAAAGCGGTACCGACTCTTAACTTGGCTAACCCTCCTTATTATCACATTTATTTGCAATTCTTTGACAAGCGATGTATTTGCGTTGCATATCTTTAATGTCGAAATGACTGGTAATGTGTTTACACCACATTCTGACTGGTTTTGTTTGCTGATGATACAGGAAAAGCCTTGTATTTGTTTGCGTAACAGACTGTTTTCCAGGCCTCTGTATAAGAATGTGTAATCAAAACATAACTTTCTTATTTCTCAATCAAAACATATGTTGTGGGAACTCAAAATAACCGTCTTCTATGAGGCGGTTCTTTTGAGCACCACAACCAAATGTAAAAAAACTTAACATTCAATTTTCACATGACGTCGCGTCTGAGAGTGATATTACACCATACAATAACATCGATAAACCACTAGTGGTTTACAGATTTTGTAACGTTACATAATTACGTCCATTATAACGTTGCGTAAAAGATGGCAAATTCTTGACGTTTTCACGCCAAAAATATGATTTTAAGTAATTTTAGTGTCATGTGATACACAACATTTTAGGTGTAAAAATAGAGGATCTAACCATTGTGCTCCTGTATTGTTAAATTTATTAAACTTTTTGCGAAAAAGAGATAAAATGCTCGGAAAGCCTCGCATTTTATCTCTTTTCCGCAACTCGTTTAATAAATTCAAAAAGATCATGTAAGATCCTTTAAGCCTAAAATGTTGTGTATCTGTACTTTTGTTTTTTTCTTTTTGTCAATAAAACTCGTATCCTTATTAACCATATTATCTAGACCAGCCATCCTTGCAGCCTAATTACATCAGCGATACAATACTTGTCTGTAATTGGGAGTCTGGAGGCAGATATCCCTCTTCTAAAATAGGAATAAAGGCTCAGTACTGGGACAGTATCTGATATTTTAGTATTTATTGCATTGTATAGCTAGTATACATAAGGTTTGGATGAAGATGAAGACTTGGACCAAACGTAGCACTGCTATAACATATGAGCATAACATGCTTGATGAGACTTCTGTCGCTAATGGGCATCAATTCCATATAGCGGCTAAGTTTGTTGTATTTGTTGATGAGGCTCATAGCAAGCTTCCTACGTTATACTGGTTACCTAAACTTCATAAACGATCCTATAAGTCGCGTTTTATTGCTAATTCTAGTTCATGTACTACTACCGAGTTGTCTATACGTTTGACATCTTGTCTCAACGCGATTAAAAACCAAGTTATAAAATATTGTACAACAGTTTATTTATATAAGGAATGGTAAAAATATTTTGGAATATTATAAATTAAGGTGAGATTCTTAATGAATTAAAATCTAAAGGTTTTCTAGCATCTTGTGTGTCTACATATGATTTTTCTACTCTCTTTACTACATTGCCTCATAATCTAATCAATGAAAAATTAACGGAATAAAATGAACAAATTTTTAACAGAGAGGGCTCACTTTATTTGGCTTGTAACGAGAACCATGCATTTTTTACTTCTGAACAACCTAAAAGATATAAGTTGTGGTAATGTCAGAAAATGTGTGATGCTCTCCATTATCTTTTGTACACTACATTATTAAGATTTGGCTCGAAATTATATAGATAAATTGTAGGTATATATCCAATGGGTACTTATTGTGCTCCTCTTGTTGCAGATTTGATTTTGTTTCGTTATGAGAGGGACAACATGTTGTCTCTGTCAGACAATAAACAAACTGATATTATTGAAAATTTTAACTCAACCTCCAAATATTTAGATGACTTACATATTTTTGACAATCCTTATTTTGAACCAATGGTAGGCCATATATATCCCACCGAACTTCAGTTAAATAAAGTGAATTATTCTGAAAGAGAAGCCCCAGTTTTGGACTTGGCTTTGTCCATAACGAATGGCATAGTTTCATCTAAAACTTATGATAAACGGGATGATTTTGATATTGATATAGTAAATTCTCCATTTCTTGACGGAGATATTCCTCGTTCTCCTTTCCTTTGATGTATATATTTCTCAGCTTATTCGTTTTGCGAGAATGTGTTCTAATGTTGATGACTTCAACAACCGAAACCTATATTTTGACTGCTTAGTTATTAAAACAAGGTTATAGATATCATAAAATTCGAAATAATTTTCTAAATTCTACCACAGACACTAAGAGTTAGTTGTTCAATACAACATTGGTTTAAAAACTCTTCTGCAACTGGGCATTTCAGAACCTATATTTTATGTGGATTTTAGTGTAAATTCAAAAGAATCGTTGAAAAATTAAATTTTAGCGATAAATTCAAAAAGATTATCAAACGTTATATACAAAAAAATTGGATATTACTTGAATATCATGCGACAGTCTGCATGTCTGGTTTTAAACCCAATCACGGTTTATTGCTATAGTTTCCTCTTTAATTGCACGACGATGGACCAGGCCCAGACTCAATGATGGCTCTGACGTAAAGCTTTAATCGACGGATTGGTGTCTGATGCTTGTTTTTAGCTGGTCCCACCGTGGCTCAACTTGAGGTTATCTTTAGATCTGACTATTTGTGAGTCGTAAGCCCTGTTCTGTGTTTCATCATATTAGATTGTTTCTCCATGATGATACAGTGCAGTAGTAAGGAATCTTCCAGGCGAGCCTAACATTTTGTGCTTCAACAACAGCTGAATCTAGGGTGAAGATTCGGTACCAGTAAAATGCATTGTAGCCAACCCGTGGGTTTTGGCTGCCGTCTGTTCTAAGGCGCTGGTTCTGTTGTTGTTGATTCGTTGTTGATTGTGGGATTCTGTAATTGTTTTATGTTCGGTTGTGCGTTACTTTGTGTCCATTCTAGTTTTGCAATCATCTTGATGGAGAAGAGAGTGTCTCGTGATTGTGTGGCTCTTCCTCACGTTGCCACGAGTTTCTCTGCAGTTTGTGATTGCGGTATTTCCTGATCATACTCACTTATTATTCTTGAACCTCTGGTCCTGATTGATACATCAGAATAGGCGTTTTAGAAGGCTTTATACACTTATACCATAATGTCGTGTACTGGTCCACATATTTTGCACATTAGATGCTATTGGCATACACTAAGTCTAATAGTATTAAGATAATCGATATATGCGATGTGCATATTGTTTGGGACAAAATATAAACTCCAACGAAGAGGCAATTTTAAACATACCAACAGATACTTAACTAAAAATGTTTTCAAACAGCCGGCTTAAAACTAAAACTATTTATAAAGCATCATACTATGCATCACTATATCGATGCACAGAGAGTTTTACCAGCTCCGCACAACGGATCCTTCTAAAGTAGAGCTTGTATAGTATGCCTTATACTGACTTTCTGGCGGAAAGTTTTATTTATGTTTCAAGCTTGTCTTTGTAATGCTGTCCTGTCTGTTCCTTGCAGCCTTGTGATCACCTGTTGGGAAAGGGCTGACCTATTTACTCTCTCATTTGTTGTGTTTTGTAATGTTTTTGTCAATTTCCTAAATATATCTTGACCCACATCAGAACTAAGAGGTTTAAACATGTTTAAAACCCTTCAGTGACGTTTGCTGGCCGTTCTAAGGCGGTGCTTCTTTTGTTGATCCTTTTAATTATTTGTATATCATGTTTATCTTTGTTATGCTGTCTTGTCCTCTGTTCCCTGCAATCTTGTGATCACCTGCTAGGAAAGGGCTGACCTCTTGGCTCTCTTGTAAGTGGTGTTTTCTTGTGTTTTGTCACTTTGCTATTTGGTGTTCCAGGTCAGGTATGGTACTGGATTGTATCGATTCCTGATATTTGCCCTCAGTATTTGCCTTCCTCTATACTATATGCCACCGTCAATAACCTTATATTAGACATAGTCTTGAACATGCTCACTAATTTAGATTAAACTACATGCATTACGTATCCTATCTGTACTGGTGTTATATTACCATGCGTTCTATATAAGATAACCCCAGTAACGTTTACAATTAAAATCAGAAAACATAGCAGTGTCTATGCAAGAGTACATAATTACACTATGCAATGAGATGCTAATCTACTATATGTTACTATTACACGTGCGAACCAACAGGCACATCGGTCCAGTCTGATCAGCCTTGAATTTTTTCATATTAAGATTATTTATAAGCTGTATTTGCTTAACCTTCTACTCCATAATAATGCCTTTTGACGCGTTTGAAATATCATGTATTTGAAAATATTATGGAAACTGTAACATTTGCTCCATTTTTCATAATATTTTCAAAATTATTCAAAATTTAACTTAAAATTTTCTTGATTTTTTTTCTCAATATTGTCTAAAAATAGAACATGATGTAATGATCTAAAAATAGCCTATGGAGTAAAGGGTTAATCCAAAATTTTAATGAGTCCAGCAAATATATTCATTGAAAATCAAATGACAGTGATATGCACAACCCATGTTGAGTGGAAGCTAATTAGTATCCGGCACAGGGAGAAAATTTGTGAAACGGAATTTGTACCTGTAATATTAGTCTGACTTGTTATTACCTATAGGAATGATACTCGGCTGCACCTGCAATATTAGTCTGACTTGGCACTGCCAATAGGAATGATACTCGGCTGCACCTGCAATATTAGTCTGACTTGGCATTACCTATAGGAATGATACTCGGCTGCACTTGCAATATTAGGTATCACTTAATGACGGACCTGACGAAACGCTTTAATCCGTTAGTTGGTGTCTGATGTTTGTCGTTGGCTTGGCCAACCGTAGCTCAACTTGGATATTTCTTTAGCTCTGACTATCTGTGAGTCATGAGCCATTTTCTTTGTATCATCATAATGTATTAATTTGATTTGATTGCTTCTCTGTGATGATACATTGCATTTGTTAAGAAGCCTCCATGCGAGCTAACACAATTTTGTGTTTTAACAACAACAGAATCTAGAGCGAAGATTTAGCGCTAGTAAAATGCATTAAGTCCCCCAGTGGCTTAGGCTGCTATCCGCTCTAAGGCGGTTGTTCTGTTGTTGTTGATCTATTGTTTAATGTACTTACCATTGTTTGTTGGAGTTCAGTGTTTGCCTTTGTTTTGTGACGCATTACTTTGTGTCCATTCTAGCTTTGCAATGATCTTGAAGAGGAAGAGAAAGCTGGTTGCTTTGCTATTTTTGTCTTACAAGTATAGTGTTACTATTAATGTCCTGTGGCTCTTCCTCGCGGTGTCTGCAGTGTGTGATTGTGGTATTTCCTGATCATACTCAATTTTCGGCAATACCTATAGGAATGACTCCCATGATCCAAAGAAGCGACAGTTGCCTTACGCTTGTGTTTCTTACCATGCTACAGTCTGTCATGTTATAAACACCATCGCGGTTTATAGCTATGTTTCCTCATTAATTTTACGATGATTGGTCAGGCCTTAAACACAAAAACGACAATAACGTATAGCTTTCACCGGTGTGGTGATGTCTGATGCCTGTCTTTGGCTGGACACACTGTGTTTCAGCCTGAGAGTCTCTTTAGCTCTGACTATCTGTGATTCGTGAACCCTTTTATTTGTTTCATCATATTGTGTTCATTTGATTAAATTGTTTCTGTTATGATAAATTGCATACGCTAGGAAGCCTCCCTGTGAGCTTATCGTTTTTGTGTTTTAACAACGACATAATCTAGGGCGAAGATTTGTTACCAGTGTAAATGTATTTAAGCCCCCACACCCCAGCGGCTTAGGCTACTGGGTGGTCTCTTATTGTTGATCCATTGTTAATTGTTGCTACCATTGTTTCTGAGGGTTCCGTGCGTGTTCCTTGTTTTGGTGTATAGTCCTTAATGTCCTTTCTAGTTTGCAATCATATTGATGAAGAAGAGAGGTCTAGTTGTTTTACTTTGTCTTCCTGGGATCTTGTGACTGTTAGTGTTCTGTGGCTCTTCCACACGGTTCCGTAGGTTGGTCTGCACTTTATGATTGTGGTATTTCCTGATCATACTCGCTTACTTCTCTTGCAAATCGATACTTTCTAGGAAATTAATTCTCAAACTGTTTCAAATGACTAAATGATAAAAACCCATGTTTCTTGTTTAACATATGTACATCTTGAAATACCCTTGCATAGTCATATAGTAAAATCGTTCAATAAAAAAAAGACACTTATCAACGTATCGAGCGAGAAGCATGTCCTGGTGGTTCTTTTTGAGTTTAGGGGCTTTACTTCACAAATAGGCCTACCTAATGCTGAAGCCATGGGAGATTCGTGTACCAATTGTGGAGAAGGCAAATTTCTTATAAAACAATCTACTTAATCAGTTTAACCCTCATATAAACTGTATTGCTGCACGTTGCCTGGTAAACATGGTCTATCTCACCGCATGTGCCTTTATCAGGCCATGATGACGTTGCACTTTTTAAATGACGTCGCTAATGACGCTGAATCAACACAAAAATCGAAAATTTCGTCAAAATCGCTAATTTGAAGAGTGAAACAAAGGGTAAACTGATAAATAGAATACCAGATTCGCATCTTTTCATATCAAGTTTACCAGGCTAGGCTTTGAGAACGCATGTTGAATCGCTCGGCAAGCCTCGCGGTGTCAACACGCATTCTCAGAGCCTTGCCTGGTAAACTTGATATCAAAAGACACTCACCTAGTATCTCCTATTTTCCTTTTGTAATCCACAATGTACTTAATAATGCAGCTGCTGCTTGATTTAGCCATTATTCCTTGATGAAAGTGTGGCGTATTATGTCAAAACTATTGCAGAGAAATGTAACTGTGGAAATATATGGCTACATTAGCAGCATGTTTCTGTTTTATCATATTACGTCGCGTCTAGACACCACACTAAAACGTCACTTGTCAAAATCAACAAACCACTAGTTGATTACACTTTTAGAAACGTAACGTACCAATGTCCATACGAGTGTTGCGATCATATTGACTTATTAATGTGTTTACGCAAAAAAATGAAATTTCAGAGTAATTTAAACAATTTTGTATTTTATCAACAACAGAATCTATAGCTAGGGCGGAAATTTGTTACCAGTAAAATGCATTTAAGTCCTCCGGTGGCTTAGGCTGCTGCCCGTTCTATGGAGGTGGTTCTGTTGTTGTTGATCTGTTGTTTGGTGTGCTTCCCATTGGTTGTGGGAGTTCTGTATTTGTCTTTGTTTTGTTGTGCATTACTCTGTGTCCTTTCTAGTTTTGCAATCATATTGAAGAGGAAGAGAGAGCTGGTTGCTTTGCTTTTATTGCCTTATGGATGCCTTGTTACTGTAAATATTTTGTGACTTCCTCACGGTGCAATGAGCTGGCCTGTGGTGTGTGGTTGTTGTATTTCCTGATCATACTCACTCACATTTTAATGTCATATGATAAAAGAATCTTACATTTGTGGTACTGTATTATTATATTTGTTAAACTTGTAGCGAAAAAGCTACAAAAAGTTCGACAAGCCTCGCATTTTATCACGTTTCCCTTACTTGTTTAATAAATTCAATAAAATATGAGCACTCAAATAAGATCTTCAATGCACAAAATACGTTTGCCTACTGTACATGTATGAATAAATCATGAACCCTTTGAGAAAAGTGCGACAAATATTTAATTGTTGAAAATACACTTGTTTTATAAGAGTGGACTGAAAGATTAGAACTGCATTGAGATATTTCAACATTACGTTCATATTTTACTAGTTGACTTGCTATGCCTTTGTGCGCGTCTGTAAATGTGTGCCTTGTCGTCACCTGCTGGGAAAGGGCTGACCTCTTGGCTTTCGTTTGTGGTGTTTAACTGTGAGTTTGTCACTTTCCTATTGGTATCCTGGGTCAGGTTTGGTACTTGATTGTATCGATTCCTGATCTTTGCACCCTTACTTACTTCTATAACTAGGAATTTCGAAAACTGGATTATTTTTGAATATCTGAAACTGATCTCCACGTCTCTACAATATTGATCATGCTGCCAGTTAAGCAAAAATTGTCAGCTTGAAATTGCAATTATTCTTTTAAACAGCAACTTAAACATATGTTTTGGTAGCTCAACAGAACCGTGACATTGAGACGGTTCTTTTGAGTACCCACAACATATGTTTTGGTTGAGAAATAAAAAAAAATCAGGTACGCACATTTATCTTGGGGCCTGGATGCATTTTACAGTGTATACGCACTGCATTCAAATTAATTTTAAGTGTGAACCGGACCACTACCGAGGCCCACAAAGGAAATATACAAATATTGCACCTCATAAACCATGAAACAATCTGATCAGGGCTCAAACGCTGTGATGCCAAGTTCATGTCTCGGTTTATATCTATGGTTTCCTCTTTAATTGCACAGCGGTGGGTCAGACCTCGAAGCTTAAATCGGTTAGTTGGCAACTGATGCTTGTCTTAGGCTGGGACCCACCGTGGATGAGCTTGAGGTTTTCTTTAGCTCTGACTTTATGTGAGTCATGATCCCTTTTTGTTTCACCATAGTGTGTTAATTTAATTAGATTGTTACTCTGTGGTGATCAATTGCAAAAGTTAAGAAGCCGCCATGCGAGCTAACATGTCTTGTTTGTATGTACAACAACCGAATCTAGGGCGAAGATTTGGTACCAGTAAAATGCATTGCAGAACCCCGACTCCAGTGGTTGGGTCTGCTGTCCACTGTAAAACGGTGGTTCTATTATCGCTGATTCATTGTTTATTTTTGCTTCCATTTGTGTGTTTTTTGCCCTTGTTTTGTTATTATACTTTGTGTCCTAACTTTTCAATAAATTTGATGGGAAAGAGAGAGCTGGGTGATTTACTTTAATTGTCTTCCTGGTGTCTTGCGGCTGTTAGTGTTCTGTGACTCTTCTTAACGGTGCCGTACGTAGGTCTGCAGTGTGTGGTTGTGACATTTGGATCACACTCACTTACCTTTTTAAAAAAATTGTTGTTTAAGGCAAAATGCAAGAAACGACATCAGCAGATGCCATTTTCAGCTGACAGTGGTGAGACTGACATTATTTGAGCCGCAGCATGAGATTTCAAATTATGTGGTATGTGCGGCCAACAAAGCCTCAGATCAGCCTGCGCATACGCGCTGTCTGATCAGAGCCTTTGCTAGTCGCTTGAATATTCTATGAGTGTTAAGCTACTGACTGAAAATCATTTGATGTTTCTAAGCTTATAAGCGGAAAAAACAGGTTCGTCTGAGTCTACACTTGTCAAAATGCCACATTGTTGGAAATCCCATGCCACGGCTCATTTTTCTTTAAAACTTGAGTGATTAAACAACTTTCAAACAATATTCCTCTATATTACTGGTATCCTATTTGTTCAGCTGGAGTTACATGTATGTTACATATTTATTACAATGAGTTGCCATCGATTCGATATATAGTAGAGTATAGAAAAATTACCGCTCGCAACCAAGACAACTTAATTGCTATTCGGAACAAAAAGAGAGAAAATGTCAGACATGAACATGAAGAAATATTTGTAAAGTAGCAATTAGTTCAGAGATAGTGTGGGTTCATCAAATTACAGCATTAAAAATGGCGAGTTTAGAAGAGTTATTTGTTTGTGAAAGCCTTAACAATCATGTTGCCATGGTAAAATTATTACGCCACTGCAAAATGTGTATATTTGTAAGGCAATTAAGGAAACTTTACTGTTTAAAGATGAACAACCGCAAAAATGGTAGGTTTTCATATTCTGTATATTTTCAAGGTCACACCAGCACATTGCATGTCTTAATTTTGCCGGCGTCACCTTCTTAACTAAAGAGTTTGACAGAACTTCCATAGAAACAGTGCTGGAATAAAGGAACTATCAGATTTTGGTGACATTGACTGAATTCTCAAGGTCACACATGCTCATTGAATAGCTCAACTTTTTTTTATTAAGAAACTTGTCTGCACCCTATCTCTTGACCTGTCCATTTTATATTGCAGCATTGAGACACAATAAAAAGTTAGGCGCTTCTGTGCACCTAATTAAATTCTTGATATTTGCTAACGTTTGTTCCATCAATAATCCATCAATAATGTCCAGTCCACGAACATATGCAGTGCTATCTTGCCTCTAATAGCAAACATTAATGTGGTCACTGGTAGTTTTATTTCTGTATATCTGCTCTGTTCATGGTATTAATCCTTAAAGCGTCAATGATGACTGCAGCAGGCGACACTTTGTGCATTTCTGAATATTTTGATAAAAGGGCTTATTGTTTTCTGTAATTCGCTTGCCTGCAGAAGACCCACGTGCCATCAATACATATTTGTCCTACAAAGGATAAAACATCAAATTCGTCTGCTGCAATGCATGTAGCACGTTAAGACACTAATTCAACCACAATCGAATTAGTATTGATTGGGAATTTAGTATACATCTGAGGACAAATGTCGTACAATGTTCCTTGAATTAGTGACATGCTGCTGGTAAAAAGGAAGATCGGACGTTGTCCATTTAAAGAGATTACTAGAAAATGCGATTTGTGTTTCTATCAGTATCATATGGTACAATCTCGAAAATTTGAAATCAGATTTTCGAAACACTCTCTAATTAGAAATAAATTTGGGACATACTGGATTCAGAATATAGGGCATCTTTATGAACTATTTTACAAACTGTCAATAAAACATATGTTTTAGGTGCATAAAAGACTAAAACGTCTACTTGAGACGTTTTTACGCACCAAAAAGTTATGTTTATTAGGAAATGATGATGATAATATCATTATTTGGTTTTTACATGTTTATGTCTCTCCCCATCCCCCTATAATTCGAGTTTCCGATAAGTATAAATAAAACATCTAGACCCAAGGACTTCGAATTTACGACATTATATCACATTTCTTGTTGCTTTGTATTTGTTTGAATGAACCTTAGAAAACAAGCTCTTTCTTCAGACAATTGTTTTGGAAGTAAATTAAATATGAAGGGAATTACTGTAGATTCGGAAATTTCGCGAATAGCGTTAAAAGACGTATTTGCGAAATTAAAAATTCGCGACAAGGGCATGATTTACCTATATCAGTAAACGACAGAGTGATTTCACCATTTCGCGAATGTTTTCTTTTCACGAAACTTCGCATATGCGAAGTTTCGCGAAAATAAAACCCTCGCGAAAATTTTCGAATTTACCGTAGTCAGTATGGTTGACAGTTACATATATTGACTTTGTAAAAGAAAATCAAGTTCAGTAATATTATAAGTACCATGTTCTAACTATAATTATTGCAATGATATCATAGAAACTAAACTAAAATTGCATGAATTAATTTCCAACAGACCCAAAAAGTAAGTTAGTATGATTAGGAAATGCCACATCTCGAACATTAGTTATGACCTACTCTAAAACCTAGCTATCCGTATAAGCCTATCATCCTTTTTATGGAACCTTAACAAACATTGCAAATAAAGAATCATTCTTAAATGTTTCTTAAACAAATAAAAAGTATAGAGGGTTAGACAATTCGGAACTATTCTGTACTTTATGGAAGCTTAAATTAAACATGCACTTTGATAGCAAATATATGGAACTTTTGAATAAATGTCTATTCAAATAAGTGTATACACTTTCTTATATATCTTTCAATTGATTAAGCAATTATTTTGGGGTGGAAGAGATAGCTGGCTGCATTGCTTTAATTGTTATGTGTCTGTCTGTGCTCTGTGTCTTTCCCTCGTGGTACCGTTAGCTGGTCTGCTGTCTGTGACTTTGACATCTCCTGGTCAAATTACTTACCTTTTGGCATTTAAGCACCCAATTATATTCCAAAATGGGTTGCAATAATGCACACTTGTTTAGCATTGAATTAAGGATGAATAAGCTTTTTATTACAGCTGACTGTTTATCTCTTTTGAAATATTGGACAGATTCTTAGACTGTAATAAAGCCACACCAATGGTGAGTCGACTGTCTTTTAAAATGCTAACAACGAGCAGGTGACATTACGTTACAACGAGCAGGTGACGATACGTTATTATATTTGGGTCAGAATATGACAAAAGGTTCCTTATGGTTGTGTTCATCAAAATCTAGCCAATGTTGCCGCTGAAAAGTACTATCTTTTAAGAGCATTTCCTGAAAATCTAAAGCGGTTATCTTAAATATTTACAAATATATGGAGGTTTGAAGCAACATATGTAATCCTGTTTGGAGCTTGACGTCAAGAAGAATGTTAAACATAATATGACGTCAGCATGCTGGTCTCCAGTTGCTTGTTGGTTATTTTTAACACAGTATAAACATCTAATAAATATGATGTATCCACAAACGTTATCTATGTTAAAAAGTAAATGAAAATGTATGAACTTATACTTTCTAAGTTGTTTTATAGGCAATTAAAGTGGCCCACTCTTCATTATGAGCCGTTGTATTTGTTATGGCCTAATTGTTGCCATGGCAACAGACAAACCTTTAAATTTAGTCAGAAACATGTGTTACTTTGATAACATCAAGCGACATGAACATTTTAGTGGTTATATAAAAGCATGTAAAATTTTGTCAGTTATAGGCATTTTCAAATGTCTATTTTGTAATAATTGCTGGAATGCCTTAATGACCCTTTTCTCAGATCCGCGCTCATTTATAAATGTGACATTGGCAAATAATAACGATCCAATGAAGCCACACCTCATCTGGTGATGCACTGTTTACTGTTAAAGCTATACATGTATTTTACAACTGATATAGATACATGTCGAAAATTTGACGTACAACATCTTTTAATGAATGATAGACCAATTAAACAGGATACACACTCAACGGTTTCGTATGAAATATTCCAGCAAATGCGTGGGCTGGCCAGTTTGCTTATGCATGGTTCTTTTTAGTCTTAGGTGATCAAGGCTCAGATCCAGTCACAATGTAAGTTAGTGTGCCCCATGTGTCCGCAGCTACTCAAAATCCTATTCCTTATATTAATAAAGGATTTAACAGACAAAATCAGGTCCTCTGTTCAACCGTATATGCATACCATTGTGTCATGTACACATACTTTCTGTATTCACTACTTGACTGTTTTATCCTGTAAGAAAACTAGAATAGCTTAGGATAATGATGCTTAAACAAACCTTGGTAAATGTTTAGAAGGTACAATTGAATAACAGTCGCTGAGAACATGGCCATGCGAGATGAACATTTCTTGTACTTCAACAACAGCAGAATCTAGGGCGAAGATTTGGTACCAGTAAAATGCATTTAAGCCCCCCGGTGGCTTAGGCTGCTGTCTGTTCTAAGGCGGTGGTTCTGTTGTTGTTGTTGTTTAATCAGGGAAAGTATTATTTACTGTACCTTATATGTCCAAATTGTCACTAAGAATATTTATCAACACATGGCTTTCAGCAGTTTCTAATCCCCAGATTTTGAAGTTAATTCCAAATGAAAACTTAGTCTGAATCCAACACTGAATGTCACAAAGTAATTCAGAAACAATAATTCCAAACAAATTAATCCTGATATAATAAGTAAGAATTCCAGCACAGAAGGATTTGCTTTTTAAAGGTGAATTATTACCAAGATTCCCTTATTACAATTTACTCATATATATACTCTTTAAGAAAGTTCCAGAATAATCAGGAACCAACTATGATATCATATGCTAAATATAAGACAAAATTATCCACTGGAATGTTCCACAGGTTTCTCACTTCTTCTGGGCGATTCCAGAACCCGCTCAGAGGTTCCATTTGGCATGAAAAAGAAAGTTCCAGGGAATTCCATTATCTCCAGAAACTTCCATGATTATACATTTTAGATTTTAGATGATTAGTCATTTTTCTAGAAAAATCTAATAACCAAACAAATTCTTGTTTACAACAGCTTATCTCTAATATCTGGGTCATCAGAAACTTAGTAAACAACATATCAAACAGATAAACATCATTCATGTCACAATATATTGCCCACACTTTATATGATTGTATTAAGCCCCCCTCGCCGATCCCCAAAGTGGTTTTGGCTGCTGTCGGTCTGTTGATGATTTATTGTTCATTGTTGCTCCCATTTTTTGTAGTAGTTTTGTGTTTGGTCGTTGTTTTGATATGCAGTGTTTAGTGTCCTTTCTAGTATTGCAGTCGTTTTGCTGAGAAAGAGAGAGCTGATTATTTTACTCTAATTGTCTTCTTGATGCCTCGTGGCTGTTAGTGTTCTGTGGTACTTCCTCACATTGCCATGGGTTTGTCTGCAATATGTGGTTATAGCATTTCCAGAGTAATACTCATACTCACTTTTTTTGTTTTGACCTGAATGTCTGTTTTCTCTTAACATTGTTACATTTAACTATACCGTCTGGCTCATCAGCCAATATAATTATAATGTCATCCGGATTTATTACCGTTCTTTTAACTTGCTATTATTCCCTCTAAATCAACTAATGCTAACGTGCACGACCCATTATAGTCAGGTTTTTAAAAGGAAAAACATTGCAAAAACAAGAGCAGTCTGATCTGGAACTATTTTGATTGCTAGAGGATTCTGAAAGGGAGCAGTATTATCAGGGGTAATCTATGGCATTTTCAGCAAGTTTTGTTTTACCTTGGATTGACAGTCAAAATCAAATCAAATCAAAATATTCTTTATTTTCTCTCAGTCCAAGTACATTGGCAACATGAGGAACAATAAACAATAGTGGTTACAATATATGAGGCAGAGATGAAATAACATGAATACAAACATTTTTGCATGCATATAGTAATACTCGTACATATAATGGCGTCTTATGAATTTATAATAGAGCATTGTTTACGACGTGAGTAGTGAATGTGTTTAGAGACCAATAGATATAATATTAAGAGAGGGAGAGAGAGAGCAAACGCCCCATTATTGACGTATTTGCTCTCTCGCTCTTTCTTTTTCTCGCTGTAAAGCGTGGAGAGTCAAATTTCTGAGTTCAGATACAATTTTGAGATTTCGTAAAATAATGATTGTTAATAGTAATTTAGGCAGTATTTGACTAGTAAATTTGGGCAGGTCAGGTTATTACATTTACTAGGTTATAATATGGCTCAGCAATTAAGCATTTTGATTTCTATGGTTTTCTCCAAATAATGATATTATTGAGGTTACTATTGGGGGTTACCTCCGTCTAGAGATTTCTCCCTAGAGTATCCTCAAGAGTCATTTTGGGGAAATGCATCCTTAAAAGTTATTTTTTGGCAAACGTTTGTCTAGAAAGGAATATATCACGTTACATAATATATATTGCATATACAAGTATACAGATATCATTAATTATTCTTCAGGTGTAACAGAGGCTCTGTTACTGAACAGAGTCACACATGCACAGCACACCTGAATAGAGATATCAGTTCATGCAGCTCGAAGACAGCCTTGCCGATACCGAAACTCAAGATCTGAATCTAGGCTGCATACCCATTTATTATAATTTTAACTTTTTCTTGTTCGAGATCGCTACAACAAATGTGCTGAGCGGATTGCGTGAATAGTCCAGATAAGGCAAATTAAAAAATAAGTGTGTTTCAGGTAACAGGTCTGAAAATTTTAGGTAGGGTAGGCACACATATTTTTTTCTGGAAAAAATATATAATTTTATGCACTTTGAAAGGCATTTCGCCTTTCAAAATGCAAAGAATTATTTTTTTCCAGAAGACCTGAAAAACCAAAGGCTTCACCATTAAATTTGGGTAAGGATGGGTTACCCTAAACACAGGTATTTTTTAATTGTTTGGCCTAAGCATATGGTACATGTCATTTGTGGCATTCAATGGCAAAGAACTGCACAATTATCATAAAAATAAACTAGACAACAACAATAATAATAATAATAATAACACAATAGAATAACGTAACAAAAACAATTTCAACAAAAATGGAAAGTTAGTGAATCTGGTACCTATTATTGTTGATATAATAAAGAAAAGGATGAATGTTTCAGAGAAGATAGAACACGGAACCTCTTTTTTATGAGGCGATCACTTATAATTTCCAGTTTGATGATGGGGTCCATTTAAAAAAATAAATTATATGCTTTCCTTGTGATCGTGCAATCTTACAGGCGAACTGAGGTGTTTCAAGTTAGGGTAAAGTCATGTAACTTCAAATATCAGGTAAATTCGGACATACATTTGCAAACAGTGGACATCCAGATGAGCCGGCTCTAAATGAGCCGTCTCATCAGGATGTTAACTGTTTGCTTAGTTAGTTTAAATTGAAATAAGGAAAAAAAGACGGCCACTGTCCGAATTCAGCTGCCCGTCCGAATTTACCCGACTTCAGCCTATACCTTAAATAATCTGAAAAGAGTTTATTTCTGCTTTTGGACACCTTCGCTAAACATATCAATAGCTTAGAGGCTAATATACAGTCAGACATAAGTCAATGTTTCCAAGAAAACGAAGGAAGCTTTCCAGTCATTAATATTTTCTTGTTTTATAAAGTGGTGACAATTTACAGCAAATTTCAATTCGATTATCACAAAGGCAAGCGAACAGGCATGGTAAATGCACACTTACCCCTAATAGTCCCTATTCTCTAACCCATTATGGGATTTTCAAAACGCTTAGACATGTAAAGTGTGTGTGTCATATTGTTACTATATCAAAGACAAGTTCTGTCGAAAATTTTAAGATTCGTATCTCTATAAGAATAAAAGTTATGGATGTGTAAGAATGGCATGTTATATAGGGATAATGCAAACATTATAAACAGGCAATTAACTAAAGATAAAACAAAAGCTTTGAAGCGTGACTCTATTTACAATATTGATATGTTGTTCTAGAAAAAAGGGTTTCAGGCGTTTATTTACATTTACTATATAAAAGCTTTGGCATACACTTATGTTCCAGCCGGACTGGCTCTTTTTACGTATTCTGCATCAAAAGTTTGAAATAGAAAGACCCAAAGGTCATTGGTCAGAGGTCGTGGAACATCTGTTTCTCTTTGATCCTTTATAACTGACATGAAGCCTTGAGTTCGACAAAATCAATTTGGCACTTGATTGAAAATTATGTCTACATCATTTCTGCGTTTATTTGTATTCAAAGTAAGTATTTTGGGATAAGCTGTAAAACATTTTAAGAGTACACCCAAAAATAGGGTTGGTGTATACATGACACCGTAAAAATTCAGCAAAATGACCAAATGGCATTCTGATATGTTCAGCAGACCAAAGGTAGACTAGGGTAACAAAATATTTCAAACATGTTGTTCTTCTGAAGAAATTTGTATACGAAAAACGTTTCTGAAATAATGTTTGGGTGATGCTTAACTTATGTCTGACTGTATATAAACATGTTAACACTATATACTGAACAAATAAGTGCAGCTTTATACAAAAGTTGGTAACCTACATGTAGATTGCCACTGGTTTTGGTGTAGCATATTTTATCACTTTAAAGGCTATGCTTTGTTCCAATGTATCGATTCAGTGATTACCTAAAACGAAAACAGTTTTAATGGTGTACCTAACCATTGAAGAAATGTTGCCCTTCATCGTTTTAGAAGGTACGTAAGTCTTATTAAGTTTACATCAAAAGAGGTGAGAACCTGGCTGCCACCTCTTTATGTAACTTAAACTTATAAACGAGCTCTAGCGATAAGGCGTATATTTTCCCTAGTTGACATGATTACAAATACCAAAATTTCAAATTGCTCTAATGTTTTTAAAATTGGTGTTGTTCGGCAGCACAATATACATAGTATATAGTAAGCATCCAAATACACTTCAAAGCAATTCATCATTTGTTAAGCAGTGAAATCTTGCGCTTTCTACTCCCAACCCTCATTTTACGTCTTTATACTGCTTGCCGTTTAGACCAGGCTTTGAGAAAATGTAATGCTAGTTTTCAAAAAAGTAAAAAGTGCTAAGCTGTTAAGGATAGAAGTGCTCTTCATTTCCAAAACTTTATGGTATTCCTTCAGCGCATGCGTACGAAGTATAATTAAAATTGCGACGTTTGTCATTGGAAAGGTAAAACTGATGTCTATTCGTTTGTTTTGAGATGCTTCCCCCCACCTAGACTTAAGATGCCCTTTAAACAATGACATGTCGCTATAAGCGTATACAACATATACAAACGGCGTCTTGGGTCTAGGAGGGAAAGGGGTTGTACAAGCCAAAGAATACATCAAACATCTGAGAAAAATAGACCGCCTTGAAAATTATCGTTCTTTATGTACATCAACTGTAGAAATTAGAAATATGTATACTCTATCGTGAAAGACATTTGTTTACCTTTGCTTAACGGCCTATTTCACATACATGTTACTGAAATATCAAGAACAGTTGATGACCAAAATAAATTTTCATTCAAAACGAAGTAGGATTATTACATGCAATAAGGACAAAAACGATTTAAATATACGGACTAGGGTGCAATGGTGCATAGACGGCTGGTCAATATGTATCTGTTGAATGTGGCTAGTGTCTCCAGTCGTTATTTCAACAAAATAAAACGAACGTCTCATTTCAGGAAATAGCACGCTTTATCGCTAGAAATCCTAACAATGTATTGGTTATACCGTTTTATTTTATATCTTAACTTTTACAGGGATGATACTCGTTTAGAATGATGAAACAAAACAGTCACATTGACATTTAATATCGTTTGTCTGATCATTAACCCTTTACCACGTACGCTATTTTTAGATCATGACATAATTCCTATTTTAGACAACAATGAAAAGATCAAGAAAAAATTAAGTAAAGTTTTTAATAATTTTGAAAAAATATGTTAAATGGAGCATTTGCTCCAAAGGAGCAAACGCTCCATTTTCCATAATATTTTAAAATGTTGTATTTCAAAGGCGTCAAAAGACGTTATTATGTAGTAAAGGGTTAACTATACAATTTAGATGGCACAAAAATAGAATCCGTATATGAAAATGACAAAACAATACAAATATGCATTTGAAGCGTCCTAACCTATCATTTGGATAGCTTGCTTAAAGCCTAGCGTCCTTTTAATGGGATATCGACAAACAGTGAAAAGACAGATCAGACGCGGCATTCTATCTGATCAGGTTTTGCACTGTTTGCTCATATAATGAACTTTTATAATTTGAATGCAATTGAAATTTACCACCACCAACCCTTAAATTCGAAATTGATTCGTCCAAATGATAAGGACGGGAAAATCCACTAGGCAGAAATAGGTTAACTTTAAACTACTTGTTTTTTTTTTTTGTTCTATTCACGTTATCATATGACGTCACGTCTCAGCATGCATTAAAATCGATAAACCACTAGTGATTTACAGATTTTCGGGAAACGTTTTTAAATGACGCTTTTAACGTCACGCATATGGCAAAACCCTAACGTTTTCACGCTAAAAATATGATTTCAAAACAATTTTAATGTCATACGATAAATAGAATCTAACATTCGCGCTCCTGTATTATTGAATTTATTTAACTTGTTGCGGCAAAAATAGTAAGTGAGTATGATCAGGAAATACCACAATCACAAACTGCAGACAACCCCGTGGCACCGCGAGGAAGAGCCACCCAACCACCAAGAGATACCAGGAAGACAAATTAAGCAAAGTAATCAGCTCTCTCTTCCCCATCAAGATGATAGCAATGCTACAATAGACATAAAGTAACGCACAACAAAACATAGAACAATTACAGACTCGCATTTTTTTATTTTTTCCCAACTCGTTTAATAAATTCAATAAAACATGAGCACTAATGTAAGATACTCTATGTAAATAAGCACTTTTAAGATTGGTTGGTCTCATTTTCCTTCCATGGTCTGGTTTGAGATCAATGACTCCCTTGATACTTGGCCGTCGCAGGCTAACAGCCATTACTAATATGACCACACTTTTCTGTTTAAGGTAGCTTACTGCTAGCCAACATCGATTAGACACAATTGCGAATGATTTTCACATAAGAAAATATTACGCACTATTTCTTATTTAGTTTTTTTTCGCAAATAACATCCTTTATATTTATACAGTTTATGTATGCAAGTGTGATTCACCATCATAACATATAACATAAATAATTGTGTATTTAGCCGTTGCCTGGTGTGTATGTGTTTCTCTTTACGAATTCCCATTTAATTGTCTTGTGACTGTTTATTGTATAAAATAGGTATATTCATAATGCTACCTATATGATTCTCATTTTAATGTGTTTGTTTCTCTATTGAGTTTTAAAATTTATGTCTTATGTTTTCTCCATTATAATGGTTTTTTTCTCCATTATTGCGAACAGCATTATAAATTATAGTTAGCATTTGGGGATAATTTTGACAGGGAACCCCCATATCATAGCCGCGTTAATATTATATAGGATACGTTTTGACCATGATTCAACTAAGGCATAAATGACCCCATAGAATGGCTGGAATGGCATTGTGTATTGCCTTAATTTAGTGTCATTTCTAAGTGTAGAATTGCATGCTGCTACCTATTAAGATAATAGTCTGACCTACAAGACCATTGCGCCTCTCTCACAAAACTGTAAAGAACAGAAGTCCAGTTCAGCAACTGTTTTATAGCCAGATCAGACTTGAAACAACAATCAAAAAATACATCTCCTTTTACTTAACAGAAATAAACATATTTCCATTGACTGAAATACCATACACAGTAATACATTGTCTAGTCCAAGAAATTTGGTAAATATAAAGGTAATATGTTCTTAAAAGGGTATCCTTTTGGAAGCAAAGACTGCACCAAAGAACTGAAACTAGAGTGTGCATATTTCTTGGGCCAGACTAGCTAGTTTCTGCCATTTAGGCTTCATCAGTGACCCTCTAATAGTTTCAAAGTTCCACAATGAAACCCATGATCCCAAAGGACAAGAAAATAAAATCTACACTATAGTGAAGGGCAGGGAGACGTTCTACCGCCGCCACACAGTCCCATCACCAGCTGTAGTGAATTCAAATATGTTCTTAAAAGGGTATCCTTAGGAAGCAAAGACTGCACCAAAGAACTAAAACAAGAGTGTGCATATTTCCAGGGCCAGACTAGCTAGTTTCTGCCATTTAGGTTTCATCACTGACCCTCAAATAGTTTCAAAGTTTCACAATGAAACCCATGATCCCAAAGGACAAGAAAATAAAATCTACACTATAGTGAAGGGCAGGGAGACGTTCTACCGCCGCCACACAGTCCCAGTCACCAGCTGTAGTGAATTCAAATATGTTCTTAAAATGGGTATCCTTTGGAAGCAAAGACTGCACCAAACAACTGAAAGTATATTTCCAGGGCCAGACTAGCTAGTTTCTGCCATTTAAGCTTCATCGGTGACCCTCAAATAGTTTCAAAATTCCATAATAAAACCCATAATCCCAAAGGACAAGAAAATAAAATCTACACTATAGTGAAGGGCAGGGAGACGTTCTACCGCCGCCACACAGTCCCCGTCACCAGCTGTAGCTAAGTCAAATATGTTCTTAAAAGGGTATCCTTTGGAATTAAAGACTGCACCAAACAACCGAAAGTAGAGGTTGCATATTTCCTGGGCCAGACTAGCTAGTTTCTGCCATTTAGGCTTCATCGGTGACCCTCGAATAGTTTCAAAATTCAACAATAAAACCCATAATCCCAAAAGTTGCGTTTTCTCTAACTTCGTAGGATTGGAATTGATCAAGTTTTTTTCCGTGATGCAGAAATGGTCAGTTAAGGACAAAATGAGGCTGGGAATTTTTATCACCCAACATAGTGTCATTGAAACTATTAGACTGCCTACAATTTAATTTAGCATTGATCATGAATTATTCCGTCCTTAGATTTTATTGGAAAATGGTGTGAATCTGAATATTGTCCTTCGTAAAATAACCAAATACGTGAGAAATTGTCCTTTTGTCACGTGAGCCCAGAAAGCACATTGGTATCACGACTGATTAATTGATGTACAGTATTGGAGGAATTTTTGTTTGAGGGGGGGGGGGTGGCTGGGGGAGGCAAGGAGAGGGACCCCTTCGTGTTTCAGAATTATCTCCAGTTGACTTTTGCAATATCAAATGGTGTTCTTGCATAATGTAAATGTGCTCGTAATAACAACAAACAGTAAAAGCTGTTCCTCAAAAGAATCACTGTAAAACCCTCACATAACTGCACTTATTTAAGCAAATCATTTAGCATTTACGTTAGCGGCGCAAATATCGTCAACAAATTAATAACTTAATGTTTTTAGGGTTCAACTAAGACATGGGCTCAAATTAAGGCCAAATATAAAAATGTGTTTAGGGTAACCTGACCCAACCTAAATTTGCTGGTGAAACCTAGAATGTCTTCAGGCTTACTGGAAAATATCAATTTTATGCATTTTGAAACATATGTGTAATTACCCTACCTAAAATTGCCAGCCCGTTACCAAAACACACTTAATTTTATTTGACCTGAGCCTGCGTGATCCTCTTATGGCAGTAATTCATCGGTGTCAGTCTGTCCAACAATTTGTTTTAAATAAATCTCGTAAACTACAGTGTGGAAATGTACCAATCTTCAAAGGAATTATCATTGAATTGTTCTCTTCCTACATTATTTACAAATTTAATTTCGTGTAGAATTCTGATTGATATTGCATCCAAAAAGAAAAACTTTAAAATCCTTATTTTCGACCCATATAAGCCTAACGTCCTTTTAATAGCATAAAGGCAAACAGAGCAGACCCAGATCAGACGCCGCAAAACGCGGCGTCAGATCAGGGTCTCCACTGTTTGCTTACAGCATGTTCGATTAAAATTTGAATAAAAATGAAAAATACCACCCAGCATCGTTTAATATAGAAATGGAATGTTCCAATTCATAACAGTGGGAACTTCCATTCGGCTGAAATGGGTCAAAAAACTACTGGCACGATTTGACAACAATGTGGTACACGTTTTCTTTTGAGGACCCTCTACCAAGATTTGTTCAAACTATTTTGATCCATTGAATAGCTTAGCAGCCAGGGGCGGGCCATATTGTGCTATGTATATTTAGAGAAAATTATAAAAAGTCTTCTCGCCAAACCTTCTGGTCCGATTTAGAATAAGTTGCACAAATTGGCCGTGGATGGCGCTCTACTAAAATTCTTCTAATATTTGATACGCTGGGAACATGGTCACTAGGGGCAGGATCATTTTTCCTATGTATACACATGTATAGGGAAAACCTAACACAACTTTTTGTTATGACCTACTGATCAAAGAGACAGTTTGAAAATAATATGGCACAAATGGTCAATGGATGATGTACAACTAAGATTGTTCAAAATATTTTGTTCTGTAAAACAATCGCTGCCACTTGGGCAGGGCCAGATTTTCCTATGTATATATTGAGAAAACGTTTAATGAAATACAAAACTTCAAGAAATATAATTGTCAAAAATTTTATGGACAAGTCTAAATCCAAAAAGGGACTTCGGTATCAGAATAATTAGCTTAATTTGCCTGAAGTTCAGCGGGATCATCTGGCTTTCCATGTGTTCTAAATAATGATTAAGTTGCTTTACATTTATTGTAGTCTTGCTTTTATGTATATGTCTTTTTATCAGCTACCTCTCATATTAACTGCATTGTTGCAAGTTGCCTGAAAAGCGTTGCCTATCTCACGGCACGTCATGATGACGTTGCACTTTTTGAATGACGTCGCTAATGACGCTGAATCAACTCAAAAATCGAAAATTACGTCAAAAGCGTTTGTTTGAAGAGTGAAAGAATGGGTAAACCGATTGATATCAAGTTAACCATGCTCGGCTTTTGAGAACGCTTGTTGAATCGCTCGGCAAGCCCAGCGATGTCAACAAGCGTTCTCAAAGCCTTGCCTGGTAAGCTTGATATCAAAAGACATTCACCTAGTATTCTCTATGTATCTCCTTCATTTTAACATTGGTTGAACTGTGATTGTGGCATTTTCCCCTTTTTGTCAATATTGAATAAGTCAACCAGTTATATATAGATGGAGAGTTGAAAGTTTCAATAACATTAGCTTGATAACTGTCAGAGACCATATAAGCAAATTTGTATACGTTTGGTTGGTCTGCAGTGTGATTGTGACAAATCCTGGTCATACTCGCTTACTATTTTTGTCTTTGGATAAATAATTGCTGCGACCTGGGTGTCATATGTGATTACATATATAAGGGATGATCAAAAAATTCTCCGCCCCTTGTACTTCAGGCTATCTGGGAATGACCATTACTTTTCAATATAATCTCCCTTCATGGCAATGCACTTAGCACATCCCTGTTCGAGATTTCTTATTCCTTAAGGACAATGTCATACACAATATGGCGTGGTGGCTAAAATCTGCGGGTGCTTTGAATTTTGCGCTGTCACAAGAACAATGTCCAATTTCGCTCTGAATTTCAGAGATAATCATAAGATATATGTAATATAGTTTACAATTTTGTTGCTGAATGAAATATACACAAACAGTAAATAAGTCAAATATTACCTTGAACTTGGTCAATTTTTGCACACAGAATTCTCCTATTTTCCTCCATCAGAAAGTTAAGTTTTTTGCACAAGCATGTAGTGTGATATGTGATCTAGTACAGCCGGAATTTAAATTTAACAAAACTTAATTCAAAAGGTCACTTTTCTTGCTAATCCGATAGTGCATTACACTCATATAATAGCCGACCAGGCGTAATGTACATGTTTATCTACACCTGTAAACAGGGCTACTAATCCATATCCTGCATAGGAAAATACAAATAATACATACATGTATAGTTGTAATACATATCTATGAGCCGAACTTCCTAGTATGAATATAAAGCGGAATCCAATTAGTGCACGTGACATGGTGTTATTCTTTATTATCACCACCCCTTTTTAAAGGGGGTATTGTTATCGCCTCTGCCGGTCTGCCCGTTCGTTCGTCCGTCTGTCTGTATGCTATGCTCTATCCTCCTTAACCATTGGACGAAATCCAACCAAGTTTGGTGTGCGAAATTTTTATATGAGTGGGTTGTGAGACAGCACTCTTTTGGGGCCATCCCCCTGGGGCCCAGGGGAGGGTTCAAAGGTCAACTATCATATTTGAAAAGTCAATTTCAAAGATTTTTATACTAAACTTTATGTTTGTTCTCAAAAATAAAATAATAAGATTTTCATTATGTCGCCTGGGTCGTACCCCAGGGGTGGGACTTGGGGTTGCTTGGGGTCATTTTTTTTCCCAAACATGGTCGTGTTGCATATCAAATTGAAGGGGATGTTGAGCAGAACGGGATACAAGTTAAATTTTCACCGTATGGTCAAACTTGTTATCGCGAGGTATAGTCAATAGGTCAATTATCATTAAATTTCTCCAAGAACGTGGGGTGTTAGCGATGGCACCCCATCGATTATGTGATTACAAGTACTCTCATTTTCTTAGATGTTTCAACATTCGGAGATTGTTGTTCGATTGCTCATTTAGCTTCTCTTTTACACCAATAGATCGTCTGTGGCATGACGCCTGCTCACTGGATCCAATGGAAAGGAATGCTTACATAAGAGTGTGTGAGCTTTCACATCCTTGGATTCAATTTGACGTTTTAACCAAATTAAGAAATTGAAGAAAAGCTTAGGCAATAAATAAAACAAACATTTTATATTAGTGCGTGATATACATTTCAATACAGGAATTGACATTTAACGCAAAAAATGACACAGCGTTTTTTTAAAAGTCAGTGAAGGACAATGAAGTAAAACGGTTGTACAAACCGCCAGACTGATGACCATAATCCTCAATGTGCAACACACTGAAAACAACACATCACCCAAATCAGTAATTTTCAAACAATTAAGACTGCCGAAAGATATGAAATTTTATTTAAAATATGGCCTTAATCGTAACTATTTGTTAACCTATGTTGCTGAGACAAAAGTGATCTTAAGAGAAACGTATTCTATATTAATTGGAAATGATAGCCTTCTGAAGCGCCCACAGGTAATTTAAGTCAAGTCATTGGCCCATTGAATAAAATTCTTTGGGTTTTTATAAAATAACTCTCAGAGTGCAAGATATAGATAGTGACCAGAGAACGCGATATTACCTATTATAGGACTATTGGGGTACTGTAACAGTGGCACATCATGAATGGGAAATTAGGACTGGTCAACCTTTTAAAGACATAGGTAATAGCTGAAAATGAGGAGTGGTTTTATTCGAAAGTAAGTATCATCTTGCGCCAGAACACCTCAGAGAAGACACAAATCATATGAATTAACCCTTAAAACACCAGCAAAATAACTGCATCCGAAAAATGTCTGTTTATTGGTTAACATAATTATAGAAGCATACAGTGTGGACCCAGACCAGACTGATCCTATAGAAGCAGTCTGATCTGGATCTACACTGTATATGGAAGGGTCTTCAAATATTTCAGCAGACGACAAAGGTATACGTTTTTTTTGTAATATATGCTTAAAGGATTATTAAACGTAAGTTCAGTGTATATATGGTCAGGATTTTCATGAAAATCACGCTTCTTTGCATGGCTAAAACAACTTAATAACTCTTTACCAATAGATAGAACCTGATTTCCCTTTTTGAGCAGATGAAATAGCAGAACCACGCCATGATATGAATATTAAAGTTACCGCCTTTACAGACACCAAAAAACTCCATTATACACAAATCTCCGTTCATGTTTTTTGTATTCATTGTATTTGCAAGAAGGAGATAGATTAGTGGACGTGTATGTAAACTTTCTTACCTGTATAACTGACATGTATATTATTGTCAGTGGCTATTACATATGAGTGTTAGGTGTTATCGGATTAGCAAGAAAAGTGACCTTGTGAATAAAATTTTGTAAATTTTAAATTCCGGCTGTACTAGATCACATATCACACTACATGCTTGTGCAAAAAACTTAGATTTCTGATGGAGGAAAATAGGAGAATTCTGTGTGCAAAAATTGACCAAGTTCAAGGTAATATTTGACTTATTTACTGTTTGTGTATATTTCATTCAGCAACAAAATTGTAAACTATATTACATATATCTAATGATTATTTCTGAAATTCAGAGCGAAATTGGACATTGTTCTTGTGACAGCGCAAAATTCAAAGCACCCGCAGATTTTAGCCACCACGCCATATTGTGTATGACATTGTCCTTAAAAATAGAAGGCCTTTTCCTGGTCCCCCAAGTACTCGTTTACTGCCTCTATGACGTCTTCATTGCTTCCATACTGTGTATCACGAAGATGAAATTTCAGTTTTGGGAACAGATAGAAGTCAGAAGGAGCCATATCAGGAGAATATGGCGGATGTGGAAGGATTTCAAATCCACATTCAGTCGCAGCAGCCATGGCAACTTGTGACGTGTGGGCAGGAACATTGTCATGCAAGAGCAGAACACCGCGAGTCAGTTTTCCTCGCCTTTTTCTTGTGATTTCATGGCGCATCCACCTCAATTCGTCTGCATAATATGCACCGTTTATCGTGCGACCTTGCTCAAGACAATCAATCATGATACCCCTTGACTATCCCAAAAGATTGAGGCCATCACGTTCCATGCTGAATGAATGTACTTAAATTTCTTAGGAGTGAGCCAGGGTGCTTCCATTGTCTGCTCTGCATTTTTGACTCTGGGTCAAAGTGGTGAACCCATTTCTCATCTTTGGTTACAACTCACTCAATAAAATCGCAGGGATCATCTTCTAATCGAGACAGGAGCTCCCTAGAAATATCAAGCCGAGCCCTTTTCTGATCATCAGTCAACATTTTTTCGGCACCCATCCTGCCAAAACCTTTGACATACTTAAGATGTCGGTTAGGATTGACTGTTCTTCCCCAAAACTTATGTCAATTTCGCTAGCCATGCTTCGCAGGTCTCACTTTTCACACATAACCAGGGTGTGTATGACCTTGACATTTTCATCAGCGGTGGCATCTTTGGGGCGGTCAGACCGTCCATCATCCTCAACGCTCTCTCTTCCCCTCTTAAACTCTGCTACCCATTTTTTCACTGTGCTATAAGAAGGAGACTCCTTCCCAAAGGTTTCCATGAAGTCTTCATGAATTTCCTTGAGAGACATTCCTTTCTTACAGAAATACTTGTTAACTGCTTTGATTTCAAGCTTCTCCGTTTTGCAAATGTGTCGCACCCTCCTCTCCTTAGAAGTGCTTCACATAAGCAACCAAGCACGATCGCATGCTTTTCACACTCCCAATGTCCTTCAATTAGATCAAATGACGCACTGACAATTTTTTTAATTCAATGACTCCCACTGAAGCATATCGTGCCAGTGTTTGGTATGTGTCATTATCTAGTGGTCAACTACCAAGTTTTTACATATTATGGCACTGACGGGAACAATGGCTGCAATTCTTATGTTAATTGTGTATGCATCATTGACTCTTCTTAGTTTGTTCGTTGTATGGCATAGGGAAAATTGTTTCCCTGTCCTGATGTAATCGTTTACACACGCTTTTATAGAAAGAAAACAAACGAGCATGACCAGAAAACAGGCCTCGAGGTTATAAAACTTGAATATAGTCTCAAACTCAAAATAAAGCCCAATGATTGGCTGCTTGCAGACACGTGTCCGCATAGCAGCCAATCATTTAGCTTTATTTTTTGAGTTTGAGTATGAACTAAACTATTATAATATCGAGGCCTGGTCTTTCGATATGAGTAGGTACCAAATAAAAATTAATATTCTCATTTCTCAAACAAAACATATGTTGTGGGTACGCAAAAAAAACATCTGAGCATCCAAAACGTATGGTAAATTTGATGGGTAGGAACATATTTATAATTAACGCTCAAACATTTTGTTTATCTAAACCTGCGAAAAAAACGACCAATCCAGGACACACAGACGAAGAGACACTTACACAACGACAAAGAATACACTCATAAAGTAAGAATATGATAAAAGTTAACAATCAGTTCTCTCTTTCACAGCAAGACGAATGTTGCAAAAGCAGGTAGGCACAAATAACTTTATAAAAACAGGACCATCCTCAAAACCCAACACACAAGGGGATCAATTGACAACAACAAAAACAGTATCACCACCTTAATACAGACAGCAGCCACCAGGGGAGGGGGCGGGGTTAAGTATTTTACTGGGAAATCTTGACCCTACATTGTATCATGTACACACAGTTACATTGGTAAGCTTGCGTAGTGCCTTTTCAAAGTTATGTATCTAAAATAAGATGAACGACATCAGAAATTTTCGAAACGTAAAAAACCCCAACAAATCAATGCTTTTATTTATTTAAAAATGATATATTAACATTGCATATTTTTTTTAAAAGCAGTTTATTGTAACACACATGTATCAATGTATCAAAGCAAATCTGATCTTAACGGTCTAAGATTAAGCACAGTTGCTCAATCATAATATCAAATTTGGTTTTATTCGAAACGGCTGACATGTTTCAACAAAAGTTAATAGCTTTATGGCGAATTTATTGAGTTTCCAGCCTTTATTTTAATCCTCAATTTCTTTCAGACTTTCTATTGAAATTCCGTCTCCTTCTAAGCATTGTTTTTGTCAGACTGATGTAAAATGAGCAATGTCACAAGAAACTTTTTATGCTGCATCCGAACAGCAAAGACTCTGATCAGACTGTACATCAAGCATCCTGATAAGCGTTTTAGTTCGCGTGTTAGTTAGTATAATAACTTCACTTGCACCATCCGAACTTCAAATATCTTAGCTAATCTGTGTAGGTTATCACATATGTTTTAGCAAAATTTAGAAACAAACCCAGAAGATTGGTTTCGTTGTGGCGAGGCTCACATAAACGTGACCTAAGTCTGAAGAATATAAAGATTAGTGTAATGCTAATATTTTACATATTAGCAGGGATTTCATCCGATCTCAGTGAAATATACTAGAAAGCCTTGATTATCATTATATTAGTGTTTGCTCTTTTGGTGTAATATGAAAATAGAGATACATGTCAGTCTTCAATCATTGATGACCTTTCTTGGAAACTATTATTGATACCAAAAGCAGCTATGTCCGTATTAAGTGGCATTTTTTCCGCCACACATTTTCAAATATGAGCCAGTGCATGAGATTTCCAGCAATGTGGTATTTGCGACCAGCAAAGCCTCAGATCAGCCTGCGCATACGCGCAGTCTGATCAGAGCCGTCGCTAGTCGCTTGAGTATTCTATGATTGTTAAGCTACTGACTGAACACCATTTGGAGTTTCTAAACTTAAATGCAGGCTGCACAGACTCGTCTGAGTCTACACTTGTCAAAATGTCACATTATTGGAAATCACATGTACTGGCTCAATATTATATCGTTAATAAAATCATTTACTTTGGAAATATGTCAGATGTCTTTCATTTCAATTTTAGATACATCACACTAATTAGGTTAAGAAGACACTATGCGAGCTTAACAATTTATCACAATCTAGGGCGATATAATCCAAGATGTTGCCGGTAAAATATTAACCCTCCCCCTTCCCCTGGTGGCCTCTGATTGTTATGTTGTTTGTAGTTACTCCTTTAGTGCCTCCTGCTTTTTTGCGAACGATCTTAAATGGTTCCCAGTGGTTTCATACATACGAAAAACAAACCCATATTTACATGTAGCACTGCTACACAACCTGTATCTCGGGAGAGTTACAGTCTGGGAATACCATATGTCCTTTAAGCAGACAACCTTTATCCTGCTGCAGGGAATTACCAATAAAGAATGATGCTATGTTATTTTGTGTAGTTTTCAGGCTAGTATTTATTGTAATTACAGAACTGAATGGTTGTATTTTCTGAACCAGTAAGAGACTTGATCCCTGATCTTTGCACCCTTACTTACTTTGTGGTGTCTACTATGAGTTTGTCACTTTCCCATTGGTATCCTGGGTCAGGTGTGGTACTTGATTGTTTCGATTCCTGATCTTTGCACCCTTACTTACTTTCCAACTACTAAACATCACACTATTACTATTCAGAAATGACATATTGAATAATGCAACAAAGACAACACTATGAGCAGTGCATGATTATATCAAGAATACTAAACGATTTGATAATGCATGAGCATGTATATTTCCGTTTAAGTTAGTCTGTTTAAAATTATTTATCTCAACAAGGGGAGCATTCTGCAATACTTTCGACCTTCATTAAGCGATACTTGGTCTTGAAACCCTTGAGTATTCTGCAATACATTTGACCTGCATTAAGCGATAATTAGTCTTGAAAACAATTTTCGGTCTTTTTGAGAGTGGCCGTTTTACACAGGTTTTACTGTACTCACGTGTGTTTTCTTTTGTCAGAAAAAGAAAAACTCAATGATCTTACGATTAGAACCTTACACCCTTATTGCGCTCAGGTCGTAACCTGAACCACATATATTATTGTATTGGGCCTAACAAGTGAATTATCATAGCATTGTACAGCACTTTTGTGTTTTACACGACGTACATATAACAAGACACGCTTTCTCCTGTAAACAGAAAAAGTAGCAGCGAAAATCAATGATTGCAATAAGGAGTCTGTATCTAAAATAGTTTATTGCTACAAGTAAAAGGATTGTTTTGGCGAAGCTATAAAACAGTCTCTGAATTTCAGAATATGTAATATTTTATTACAAAGCGGATAGAATTATTTTTGCTGATCGTTCTTTTGAATTTCTGCTGATTCAGATAATGTGCATTGTACAGTGTTACTCTCGAGTCCTTATTAGAATAGTAAATCATTAGTGGTTAAACTTTATGATATCTTCTTTAAATATTGTCGCCTCAGTGAGAAAAGCTAAATTGCGATATTTGGATCGTTTTTGTTGTAATGCATCGTTGATGACATGCATGCACTACTACAGACCTTGATCTTTGTCTCCTTACCCGTTCATCCGTATGTTTGTAAGCTTTTCGTTTCTTTTTGTTTCAGACAACCTTTCCTTCTGTTTCTATCACTTGGTAGGTAGTGAGTAATACCATGACGTGGAGCGGCGCGTTCATATCGAGGGTAGCGCCTACTCAGTTGTTTTTGTTCTTTGAAGATTGAAAACGGATGGTCAATAACCGCATTCATATTAACTGCAGTGTTGTACGTTGCCTGATAAACGTTGCCTATCTCACGGCATTTGCCTTTATCAGGTCAAGATGGCGTTGCACTTTTGAATGACGTCGCCAATGACGCTGACAACGATAATTACGTCATAATCGCTTGTTTGAAGAGTGATCCAAGGGGTAAATTGATAAATAGAATACCAGGTTCACGTCTTTTGATATCAAGCTTACATGTACCAGGCTCGGCAGACCCTCCTGTGAGACATGAAACCGCATCTTCTAGATCTCTAGTCAAGCACACTACCACTGAGCCACCGAGCGTCTCCTTATAGACAAAAGCAGTCCAGACCCAGATCAGACACTGCATAATGCAGTGACTGACCAAGATCTTCACTGTCTGTTTATAGAATGTTCCTTTAAAATTTAGGGAAAATGAAAATTACCACATAGTATCCCTAAAGTTGGAAATGGGTTCATCCTATCGATAAGGCTAGACAAGTCCAATCTGCTTAAATAAGTTAATACATAACACTTGTTATTCTATGAGAAATTAAAATATACTTATTGTCTACTCCGCTTATTTCTGTGTTTCACAACCGATCAGATTGCACACAATTTAAATTTTTAGCCAACTTAATCACATATTTGTCAAAATTTGTAGTACTATCAAGTAAATCATTAAGTAAACCCATGAAGTGGGCAATGCGACAATTTCCATATATAAAATAGCTGCTGGTTTCATCTGAGAGGGTTCATAATAATTGTGAACTGCCTATGGGGATTTATATTGTTTGTGAATGCTTGGTTTGGATAAGACACAGGTTTTCAGCCCGGTGCGGTGTTGACATCTGTGATTGACATGTTAACGTTTTTATAGAGAATTCTGAAACCAGTTTGTTATTGTTTCTTAAATGTCATATTCATTAGCCTGTCAATCCTGATGGGATGTTTTAACGCTTTCAAAAGGTCATGATGACAGATGTTACTTAGTTTAGTAAAATTGCCTAAGCCCAATAAATAGGTCATGTCAATTCTGACATTGATTGGCAGGATTGCGCAATACATTTAATCATATGACCTTTGGGGAATTGCACAACTGGTGTGACTTTGAGTCATTTTTGTATCTTCTGATTGGTTGATATAAATGGAAGCTTACCTATGTAGAGGGCGCTATCTAGTAAACTTGAAATATGATTGGTTAGTGATGATTTCATTAGGTGGCGCTGTGGTCAGCTTCTATCACGTGACTTCATGTTATATAAGATGAAACCCAGTGTCAGAGCTTCAGATTTCGTAACTTTGGGTTATAGATAGTTTCTAGAAGTATTTTAGTTGGACTTAAGAAGATTTAATATATTGTGAAAGTTGTTGCTGAAATTTACAAGACTTAGAAACTTTGAAATCACAACGCGAACTAGAATATTAGAATCAACAACTACCTTACGGCTGGGGCGTTTTTGAACTTTGAAAGCACAACGCGAACTAGAATATTAGAATCAACAACTATCGTACACATAGAAGCAGCCAGGAAACGGGAGAAAACTATAATTAGGTTATAGGTCAGATATTACAATTGTAATATATCATCTATAACCTATACAAAATATTAATATTGACTCGATGCGTTCATGTTGAAGATGATAGTGCAAAATTGCAAGAAAAATATCATAATTCCTCCATTTAAATCACGAATACGTGCTTTGATTTAAACTATCATCATGCATTTGAAACTAGGTTGTTTCCCGATTCCTGTGCTATTTTGCGCTGCTAATAGAATAGAAAATTACACCAAAAAGTATTGTTATACCATGGTTTGTACGCCTGTATATGGATATAAATAAGTTTCTGTGAATAAAAGTATTTCAGCGTTTGTGTATTATGTTAGCATTGACTTTAGATCTCATACGTAAATGTAAGAGCCCTACAGTAGATCTTTTCCTAAAAAAAATCTTGATAATGCTTAACTTTTGACTATGTGAATACATTTATACAATGCTGGTTCTATCATGGGACTGCAAGGTTCAAGTGCAACCTAAGGAAGGAAATAACATGAAAGCGTGTCACCTTGAGTGTGAAAAGAAAATTTGTCCAATAGCTTTTTCAGATCAATACGCTAATAATGATAATGAAAGGCATCATTTATTTATTGCAACACATTTATTTTGTCTGAAACGCTGTCAATTTTGATAAATGATTGTTTCTACATTAGGTTGATTTTATGAAGCATGAAGCAAACGACTTCGTTTAAAGGTGTACAAATAAAGAATTGTGTCTTGGGATTATTCTTTGGCCATAGGTCGAGATAAGCGAACTTTGTTTACCAAAAATGTGCTTATTTTCATAACCATCAGCTTAAACATAAGGTTTAGGCGCTCCAAAGAACCGTCTTTTACCCTTTACCTCATAGAGATGCATTTCAACGCTTTTGCAAACAACGCAGACCCAGATCAGAGCTGCCTGATCAGGGTTTACTCCGTTTGCTTTTGTAAATATGATGTATATGATCCTACACTAGTGAATCTGACATTTAATGTATTCGTTCTATGCACCAGCATAAAAGTTTAATTATATAATTATTCATATTGGGTGGAGCCAGGCATTAATATTAATGAGTGAAAGATTTAATATTATATTTCTTTTTCTGACAAAGAAAGTAGGTATGATCTGAAGATCGATTTTATCATGGCAAACAGTGCAATCCCTGATAAAATGCCACCTTTTGTGGCATTTCATTTGGGCTTACACTGATTGCCTTTGTACCCATTTTGGTATTTCAGTGCCCAGAGGTTGATTTCGTTTTGGCCTAGTTACAGATCCCTGGACAGTTATATACAGGTGATCTAGGATCTGGAACTGGATCATTACGTAATCACTTGATACTTCTTATCTTTTATTGATTAACTACATGTACTTAATATATAACGCTGTTACAGGCTAATGTGCCTGTGTCATGCTGGTTTGATCTCTCAGTTTAATACAGCTGACCTGATACCAATAATGATTGCTTCAGTTTAATACAGCTGACACGAGACCAATAATGTTGGCCTCAAGTTAATATGGATTGATCTTTGATCAATATAGAAATCCATGCAGTATTTTCAAATAAAACAATTTTGTAACATAGTGTAAATTTCCTGGCATGTATTGCATGGGGACCAATACAAAATATACCTACACGAATGCGAGCTTAGGCATGATACATGGCCAGGAAACGTCACACGCGCTTTTTGGTGTATCCATGAGTAATATACAGTAAAACCTGTCTACAACGGCCACTCAAAAATAGACAAATAACAAAGGTCTAAACGACAGATGTTAGCTTAATGAAGGTCGCAAGTATTGTAGAATGCCCCCTTTGAGCATTCTGCAATACTTTTGACCTGCATTAAGTGATAATCGGTCTTGAAAGCCATTTTTTGTCTTTTTAGTGGCCGCTTAAGACAGGTTTTTCTGTATTGAAGGACAAAGCATAACCCAAGCATCACGTCTATAATAAAGAACAAATAGAATATCCATCTCTTTTTTCCCAGAGTGATGATTGCAATTTTTTGAGCGTAAAACACAGTAAGGTAACTCAAAGAACGAAGTGAAGAATTGCTGAGTTACAATGAGCAATATCCAAAGTAGAACGTGAGTATGATCAGGAAAAATGCAGAAAATCCCATTGCATCGTGAGGAAGAGCCACACAACAATCATGAGACACCAGGAAGACAAACAAAGCAAAGCAACCAGCTCTCTCTTCCCAATCGAGATGATTGCAAAATTCGAATGGACACAAAGTAACGTACAGCAAAACGTAGAACAATTACAGAATCCCACAATGGGAGTAACACTCAACAACGAATCAACAACAACAGAACTAAACTAGAATGGGCTAACAGAATATTATAATTAAATTAAGTAAGGGTGCAAAGATTGGCAATCGATACAATCAAGTACCACACCTGACCCAGGATACCAATGGGAAAGGGACAAACTCACAGTTAGACAATACAAATGAAAGCCAACAGGTCAGCCCTTTCCCAGCAGGTGACCACAAGGCACAAATAAACAGACGCGCACAAAGGCATAACAAACACAAGACATAAAAACATAAATGATGCACAAAAGAAGTACTGCCTTGGAACGGTCAGTAAAAATATTTTACTGGAGGGCTTAAGCTGGTTACACAGCGCCAACCTCACCCTTAATTCAGATGTGAATCAAGACACATAGATATTTGGTTTGCATGAAAGACCTCAAACTTAACAATGTGTCATCTCCTAGATCATATAAATCACATTATATAAAAATGAGATAAAGCAAAGATAAGGACACATCAGTAAATAAAACTGAATACAGGAGCAAAAGAAATCCAACAGGTAGACCAGGTGGGCCAAACAAACAGCCAAAGCATCAGGCCCCTACCATCTCATCAATAGATAAGTCTTTAAGTCGGAACCGTCATAGAGTCTGAAGTCCTACCCACCGGCGTGCAATTAAAGAGGAAAGCAAAGTTACCAAACGGGATTGGGTTGATACCGATAGCCTTGTTTTGGACCAGAAACTCCTAAGCAGTGGGTCCACACTGTTAGAGAGGGAAATTAATCTTCAGATAAATAAATACAATTTTAATTATGAAAAGTATAGCCTGTGTGCCCTCAATATATACAATGAACCATCCTGACTTTATTGTATGCTGCTTTATGGAACATTACATTGGTCTAAAGAAAGTTAACTAAAATCTGTTTACTCAAGACTACGTTCTAATTCAAAAGCGAGCTGTTTTGAGTTGGTTTCAGGTGCCTGAACCTAATATAGTCAACAGGTACCAAAGCATGAAAACATGCTAACATTAGGGTCTTAAGAGAAGTGCAATGATTTTGTGAGTACAGGAACACGTACATGTTTAACTATCAGGTGTCAGACAATATAGACTCTGATCAGTCTTTCACGTGTGGTAAAGTTTGGTTATTTATCTGCATTCATTATAAACATATAATAAGGGTCCTTTTGGCGATTAACGCTACTAGAAATGCATACAAGTATCGACATTTTAAAATGCATTTCACACATATTTGATAGATGGGAATGAATTTAATGACATTATTGGAATGCACTGTTTCAGTGGTTTAACGATTCTCTCTTAAACTTGATTTTTGTATACAAACTGCTATTGACAGCGATTCCCTGGATGTACATTAAGCATAATCTTACGACTTTTTCAAAAATTAAAAAACCTTTTTGATACTACAATGTGCAAATTTTTAGCATGGGCTTCAATGGAAACAAACGTTTTCTTCCTGCCCAGATATTTAACCGCTACCCTAGCTAAGGGTGGAAGCTTATTTCACATATAAAACTTGTGAGATGCACTTATTTAATTCTGACAATATTTGATTGAGGCTTGTTTCTAAGACAACCAGCTAAATGGTACGTTAGCACGATGTAATTTGGATCTACTTTTACAGATTATTTAGAGGTCGCAACAGCTGTCGTGGTTTCTGTGTGGTGTTGGTAAAACCTCTCCCCGTGCATCGATATAGTGTTGATTTTTTTTCATGATCTGGTCCTTCAGGAATATAGGTTCTGACGGAAAGCAGACTACCGCTTAAGCTGGTGCTAGGGGCATGAGAATTGTTGCACTTTCCATTAATTCTCATGAACATACTTAATAAAACCGAGTCTGTTGTTTTCTAATATTTTAGGTTCTCTCTATTTCTGAAGGATCCGCTTTTTTCTAGATAATTGAAAACAAATCACTCTCTACTGCTACCTACATGTTGCTAAAACCCCAGTAGGTAGTGGCTTAATCAAGGCCCAGCATAAGATACCAAATATCAAATCGATATTTAAAGTAAAGCAACTAGCCTTCTCTTCCCCAGCAAACTAGATACGACACTAAATACTACACAACAAAACTAGGACCAATTCATGAAACTCTCACATATACTGAACGAAACTTCTAAACCGCCACTCAATAGTTTCTCAAATATCTTAACATATATGATACATAAATGGCTACAATTCACACTCAATATGGAAAAATCAATTAAACTGAACATGTCAAAATTTGATTTTCATAAATTGAAATTAACATGCTCAATTGATAGACTGTATAAAGGCACCATCGCATTTCATTATCACACATACGCTAAAATTTGAACTCACCGCTTAAAATCAAGTATTCCAGGGACCTAAAGTGAAAAACACCAACTTTATGGTGCAATAAATGCACATGTTTGAACATGTTTTGGGTTTCGCTTTTAATAAGTAGGAATTTTCAGGTAATCCAAAATATTCCTATGGAAGCCCATATGACATAAAACAACACAAGAATGCTTTATGAAGATGACATGTTTTTGTCCACAATATTTTTGGAACTTTCTGGTGCTGTAAATGGACATTATTGAACTACTGTTGATTTAGTATTATAAAGTAGCAATTTTCATGCAATTCAGTGCTTCTATGGAGGCCCGTATGGCCTAAAAGAACACAGAAATGCGTTTATGGTGATGAAATGTTTTTGTCGACAAAGTTATTGAAACATCCGTCAACCATTAAGCGTGTACTGCACATCAATCTCGACTCTTCCGACGTTACAATGCAGCATTTGTGAATCACCGCACCAAAGTATGGTGGACTATACAGGACATTTAATGACATACGCAATAATCAGTTTTTGTCGATTTTTCTCGTCATACGAGTGCAAAAATGAAAAATGACCGACAGGTTGTGGTGTTAACTGTCGGCTCTATCAAAACATGCCAAACCTTGTGATAAATTATGAATCAGTCTCAGCGAGGCCCCTATTTCGATTGAACCCACAGCCCGACCCCTCTACTTTATACTCATACAACCCAAACGTTGTCATTTTTGTGATAAAATAAAGTTGTCCGATAGTTGTCGATAAAAATGCGAGTATACACAAGGCGTAAAAACATTTAGCATCGTGTGCCACGTGCAAAACAGGTATTAGTACTCTATCGTTACGCATAAATGAACATCCTTATGGAATCAAACTTTGTTATGTTCAATCGAGGTATACATGTGCCCAAATATACTGTGTTAAATATCATGTCAAACAGTTTAATAATAAATGAGCTATATTGAAAAAATGTGTTGTGTTAACTGGCGGTTTAGAAGTTTCGTTCAGTATACAATGGGGGCAACAATAAACAATTAATCAAGAACAGAACGTGAAATCCGATTATGAACACGGTTTAGTTTGATTTAATAGTTTCTCTGTGATGGTACATTAATTAAGCTTCCACGCGAGCTAAACAATTTTATGTGTTTTATGTGTTTTAATAACAGCAAAATCCAGGGCGAAGATTGTGCCAGTAAAATATATTTAAGCGCCGCCTCTCCCCAGTGGCTTCGGCTGCTGACAATTCTAACTCTGCTAAGTTTAAAAATCATACACACTAGCTACACAACTTTGAGAATATCCCGAATGACGGTTTTTCATAAGACGTGGCTCGTATTTTGATAACATTAAATGTAGTGGTATGTATTAAAATATTTAAAAAAAGATTTTAGTATACAATTTTATTATAGTATCCTGCTTATAGCTATTTCTACTTTAGTAAGGAAACAACAACAGTCAGTTTCACATGACTATCCAAAATATGAAGATGCTTAGTCAAACAAAGCCAACTTTATAAGCGTTTATTTGATTACATTGATTTAGGAACCCTATATTTGTATACATGATTCCCATGCGGTCGTCTGCAAATCGCCTGGTTTTAGCTAGAATTATCACAATTTAGGCACTCTTAGAGCAGCGGCAATTGAACAGAATTACTTCAAAGGGATATGACCTCAGGAAACGAACAGCAGAGGACCCCGGACAGTCTCCTATTCAATCTGCCCACATTGTGATAGCCTGTGGCTAGGATAATGCATAATTGACAACTATATTTTTGTGCTTAAATCAAACCCTTATAATTAGTGCACCTAGCAAAATAAAAATATTTTGAAAATAGTGCTTAATTTTTCCAGGACTCTAAGGTTAAGAGGGGTTGGGGGTATTTTTGTGACCAAATTTTAATTCACAGAGTGTCAAAATTTCGCCTAAATACATGAAAATATTATGTTTGCGGCATAAAACAGTAGAGGAAAGTAATGCGTTTGCATAAAACTCGGGTTGAAAAAGATTTCATCGTTTCTTCTAAATAAGCATTTTGTCCATAACTTCCGACTATTACCTATAATGTTTCAAGTTCAACTGGTTTGACATGTTCACTGGAGTGTATCATACCTGCATACTGTGTACATCAGAGTCTATATAAACACAATTTATCTCCAGGATATAATATTTACATTTCTATTAATAGATGAAGTTCAAGAATTCAGCTTTTTGCAACATTTGGCATGCGCCTATAGACAAATTAACGTGAATGTTAGCCTATAAGTTAAACGTCCTTTGTTTATCAGTATTTGCATGACGTCATTCATGTAGCGCCATGAAGTTACATTATATGTACAATTGCTTTCGCTGGTCCCCATTCATTCATACTTCATGTACATTAAAAAGCCTGATGATTTTCATTATCCGATGCAAACTAGTAAAATCCTTAACTCAAAGTAATCTGCTCAGCTATATAGACTTGTAGAACCTCTAGAGAGTTTAGATGGAACAAGTGTATAAAATGAAAATACTTAATTTAACCTTAAGTTAAATGCAAAATATCAGTACTTTAATGTGCAAGACGTTCGTAATCTGAAGGCAGAGCATTCTGAAAGTTATTCAAGCTTTTCGTACTGTACACATAGTTCTGTATATCCGGTGTTCTGGCCCAGTGATCAGGTCATCGTCTGCAAGATATTGATTTCATTTAGACCCTTGACGACTGGCACAATGCTCTTAACCACTCAAATATGCGCACAGCTACTAAATGTTTGGACAGACACTTTAATGGGTAATACATAGGCCCTTTTTAATGGATCCATTGTGTCTGGAATTTTATTCGAATTAGCGCGTAGTTCGAAAAAATCTGAGTTCGGATTTTCGAGCTTTTCACAGTAACTCTATTTCAATGATGATTTGCTTATCATTGTTAGAAATTATATGCAGGCGGATAATATTCAGGTGGTCTCATGCATTTGACAACAGAGTATGTCTTAGGCATGTTAGGGGACGAAATAATAGTCTGGGCCATCGTCTACTGACACACTTGAGTATGTGAACACCTACGGCTAAGGAGAGTCAGCACGGATGCGCATGCTGGTCTGAGCTTTAAAAAGCTAGTCAAGTTTGTAGTAATTACAGTTTTTATATGAGCTCAATGAAACATGTTATATGTCTTCGCCAAACCCTATAGGGCAACATAGTTGAGTTTTTAATGACGTAAAACTGCCATTCACTGAAGTCTTATACAACTAGTTGTCAGTTGCCGTTTATTGTTATGGTAATTCCCGCTGTTTCTCTAAATTTATTCGAAAACTTTCTCTGTGAAAATTTCGTAATCATCGTAAAAATATATAGCTTGTACAATGGAGCGTCATAAGTATGCGCCCATAGTTCTTTATACTGTATTGTCTTATATTATTAGCAGCAGCTATTGATACACATTTCAATTAGCAAAATAAGGGCTGATTTCGTTTATGTGTACCCCATAATTTCTCCATTTTAAAAGTAAGTAAGGGTGCAAGATCAGGAATCGATACAATCAGGTACCACCACCTGACCCAGGATACCTATTGGAAAGTGACAAACTCACAGTTAGACATCACTAACGAGAGCCAAGAGGTCAGCTCTTTCCCTGCAGGTGACCACAAGGCACATATAAACAGACGCGCACAAATGCATAGCAAACGCAAGACAGAAAAAATACATAAAAGATCCACAAAAGAAGTAACCGAAACTGACAATTACCTGTATTTTCACACCTCATATTGTATTTTCACACCTCACCTGTATTATCGCACCTCTGACAGAACTACAATAGAAAGTGTTTGGGACAACAATAGAAGGTGCCCCATCGTTTATGACGTCATATTAATCGATTTGCCCCAAAGAGATCCCTATGCTGCTAACGGTACACATTTCCATTAGCAAAAATAGGCTTTTACGTATAACCCACAATTTCTCCCTTTTGAGGTAACCGAAACTGACATTTACCTGTATTTGCACATCTCACCTGTATTTTCGCACCGCAAAAAGACCCCTTTGCTGTTATTATTTGGGCCTCAACGAGACAAAACCTGTCTTTGGGGTTCCCGACAAAGCAAGACTTAAACCAGTCGCCTCAGCTACAGAGACTAGCTAGAACATTTAAATTTCGCGTGTAGCAAGTTTAGATATGATAATTTTCGAAAAGCGAATAAAAAAGGCGCTGATCAGTCTGTGCAGATGCGCAGGCTGGTCTGCACCTTTGTTATTCGCGAACCCTGAAGACAGGTTTTCTCGAGACGAGGCCCATTTTATGCACACATTTGTGTATTAAGGGGTCACCTCTAAATACACAAGTGCCTACACAGCCAGCGTATGACCTGTCACTGGGCCAATAAGAACTCACTTGATTAATAACATTTTTTAATTAAATAGCTACTTATCATATATCAACTTTACAGGCAAATGTATCAGTCTCATACTCATTTGACCTCAACTGACCTGAGACCAATATTATTGACCTCAGCCTTCGACCAATACAGAAATCAATGCAGTGTAGTTAGTAATTATTTTGAGATATGGTCCTACATACAAATGTGCAGTCACATGTCTACCTAATAATTGGAAAGGTACCCATATGGCGAGGTGGCTCTGTAAATTGGCATGTCTAATATAAGTAACAAAGGGATATATCCCAAATCGGTTGCTGTACAGGCATTTTTAAATATACAAGTATTATAAACTATACACCGATATCCCAAGATACAGTGACGTACATGTTGATAGGTTCGGCTATTTTACAAGTATACCATAGGTGCACGTGTATTTAAGTGTTGAATGTGTAATTTTAACGCTGGACAGCATCCGAACTTTTGCTAGTGCCGTCGTTGTTAGCATGAAGACCAAATACCTCCAACTCCTGCACATTTTGCTTATTAGATAATTTTAACCATCAAATGTACTGGCATTGAATGCATTTTACAGTAATTTGTAACTCAAAGCTATGCCAGAAATGGCGAAAGTCTCATAAACCCTTATACAGTCAGAGTTGGGGTAATTAAAATTGTAATTGTAATTAATTGTAATTTAATTACATTTTCTAAAGTAATTGCATGTAATTGTAATTAAGAAATTTCTTTAATTACAGTAATTGAATGTAATTAATTACAGGGTCAAAAATTGGAGTAATTAACAATTACTTTCAATTACTTTTTAATTACTTTAAAGATCAGTTATAAACTTCAGTTATCTAAGAACATCATAGATATTTAAAATGCTGCTAAATGGTTCTTGGTCTTTGTAAATGCATATACTCAATATATGAAAAGTTGAAAGCAGCATGGAACAAATGAGAATTGGAACTAGTCATACTAGAATAAACATAAGATAGCATATAACAATTTTACCTCAGACACAGACTGTATGTTACTGCTACTATTTTGAAAGCACCCTTTCTAAGCAAATAGTATATTCTTTGTTCATCTGCTTATAAAAGATAAGGCTTTGAGACAACCAACCTTTAATAGTTAAGCTACCAAAACAATACAAAAACAAAGAAGGTGTGAAAATCTCAACAATAGTATTTACTCAAACAATAGTGTTTGTTATAGGCCAATTTTGACCTCAGACGGATCAAAGGTCAGACGAGTTTACTTAGGAGCACGAGAAAGGTAAATAAGATTGTAAGGGTTGTTTTCTCACCAAATACTTACTGCTCATGCTATCGAAGTAACAAACTTTCCAATAAATATGTAACGACATGACCAATACAACATCTACAGGCTTAGTCGAGCGGTATACGTCTTAAATTGCAAATATTTCGTGGAAAGTTTCAGATTTAGAATCCCTGAGTTCGAGTCCCAAAGATTTTTTTCTTTTTGTTCTTCGAGAAAACTTGAATTTCTCGTGTTTTACGTGAAGGTTTTTTTCTATTTTGCGCGTGCTCAATTCATTTGCAAACGAATCCAAAGCAAACACCATGCCGCTGCAGTGCAGATGCAGAAGATCCATAACCTTTGTAAACAGGAGAAGGTTGTTGGGCTAGCAATATCACTGGATCAGGCAAAGGAAAGGACTTCAACCGAGGCAAGAGTATCACTGAGCGACTGATGAAGAGAGACCAGACAAAAGAGAAGGAACCTGAACGGTCTAGAACGAAAGAGGGTCCAACTGCACGACTTTGAAGTACGCTGAGCATGTTTTGTCAGTAGGGCGTGAAGATCGCGATAAAGGAAGAACATGAGCCAGTGGTGATCGATCTTGCGTCAGAAACCGACTACAGCTCCGATGCTGACACTGCCAGCGAGACGGAGGGCATGTGAAATTAAATGAATCTGAAAGTTAATACGAAAAAAATACATACCATGGTGAAAAAATATAATATAAAAAAGAACACACACACACGCACGCACGTGCATTAAAAGTAAAAAAATATGCCTGACCGAGACTCGAACTCGCATTGATTTCTTTCGCCTTATAAAACAAAATATAATATAGTGATCTTTACCTACTGAGCTACAGAGAACGTTGACTAAATGGTTGAAAGTTTACTTGATACTGTATTATGTATTATACATCTAACACCTATGATACCGCTTTGTAACGGTTTCTACCTGTTTCCCCTTTCACGTGCCGTAAATTCGAATAGTCTGATCTTTGATCCGTCTGAGTTCAAAATTGGCCTATAGTGAATTGACTCCTTGAAGGCAATTTGTTAAATTTTCACACTTGGTATCAACACACTCATATGCTATGGTGCATGACACAATTGTGAGCGTAAAATTGTGATCATTTTCTCACCCATCAATTTAAACATGTGTTTTTATTGCTTAAAAGAACCGTCTTGATGAGATGGTTCTTTTGAGTACCCACATCATATGTTTTGGACTAGAAATAAAGAAAATAGTTTTCCAATACACACCCTTATCTGGAGGCCTGATGATGATAATAATAATAATAATAATGATAATAATAATAATAATAAAATGTGATTCAGAAAATTAAATTGGATTTCACTCGTTCAGTGAACCTGGGACCTATCATTGTTGATATAATAACAAAAAAGAAAAACTAAATAAAATAGATGTTCCAGTGGGGACAAAAATAGCAACCTCTTGCTTGCAAAGCAAGCATTTTACACACAAGTAATATTTTAGTTCATCACTATCTGATATTCCTTTTTGTACTTTTTTTATGCCAACTTTCATGTTTCATAGGGCAACATAGATTTCTTAATTATCAACACTTTTTGAGAACAGAAATTCTCTGGCGTTCAAGCTAGTCTTACGAAATCATTTCCATGGTTTATCTTCCACAATTGGAAGACTTTTCTCCTGTCAATGTGTATTCATTTCTTTTAAGTTGCATCACTTGACAATAATACAAGAAGTCCTAAAAATGAAATCAACCTAAAAGACATATATTTAATTTAGAATTCCAAGTTTACTCAGACTTTTTAGGAAGTTTTAACTCATGAATTTTATATATCTCTGAAATTAAAATCTGATGAAGCTATCTAAGTGGCAGTGAAATGTAATTGTAATGTAATTAATTACATTTGGCAAAGTAATTGTATGTAATTAATTACTTTGCTAAAAGCCATGTAATTGTAATTGTAATTTAATTGAACAATTTCCAATGTAATTGTAAGTAATTAATTACATTTTCAAAGTAATTGACCCCAAGTCTGTATACAGTTCTATATTAACTACATAAATGTCTATCAAATTTTCTCAGCCGAGTTCTGTAATCGGTGAAGATGTTAGGACAAGTAAAATGTGTTTATGTCAGCTGCCTATGATAAATAGTGTGCTAGCAGATGAGAGCGGAGTGAGAAAATCAATCATTAATCGTAGTAATTCTTTCTAAAAGCGCCTGCTAAATTGAAAACAGCGGTTTTTATGATGGCTTGTTTAATCAAATGAGGTGTCTTCAAAATGATCATTATTCAACTGAGCCAGTGCATGAGATTTCCAACAATGTAGCATTTTGACATGTGTAGACTCAGATGAGCCTCTGCAGCCTCCTTTTAAGCTTAGACAATTCAAACTTTGTTCGGTTAGTAGCTTAACAATCATAGAATACTCAAGCGATAAGCAAAGGCTCTGATCAGTCTGCGCGTATGCGCAGGCTGATCTGAGGCTTTGCTGGTCGCACATACCACATTGTTGGAAATCTTATGCACTGGCTCAACTGAAACACGTAAAAGTGGATTTTATTCGTTTTTTGTCTGCAACGTTTATGTTTTTGCAGGAGAAGCATTTATCCCTGTTTTACGAGTTAAACACACATCTAGGGTAAAGATTTGGCCTATAAATTATATGCACCAACCACCCCGTTTGAGGCGCTGAACCAGCGCCTCAAACAGGGTGATCGGTGCCTATATGCTGTTGTAAGTCATTTTTAAATTGGGATTTCTCGATCAATATTGTTTTTTATGATATAGTGCTTTGCATTCTCTCTCTTCTTTAGCACTTGTCTTGCATGAGAGGTGGTATGAGTGTCTGCTTTGGGTGTCGTTTTGTTCGTTAATAAGTTGCTTGACTGTGTTTCTTGATGATCTGCCTTTGTTCTCATGTCTACACAGTTTTCTATGGTTGTGGCAACTCTCGGTCATCCACTTGTTTTTTGATTGATATTTATAAGCTAATCTGTAACAAGCAAACGCTTGCATCTTATCTTTAATCTTGCGATAAACTGGAAACCTGGGCCCGGAATTAAAATGCCTCCTTAAAGTTAAGGAAGACTTAAGTTAAGTATTGATATTTCAAGATGCTATATTAAATGCTAAATAAATTGTATAGATCGATGGGGTACTTTGGTCAAAGATATCATTGTGATCTTCAGACAAAATGAAACTAATATGATTTTTAAAGATTTGAAAGGTTATTTTTCGCATCCTGAAAAATAAATTCTTAACTTAAGTCTTCCTTAACTTTAAGGAAGCATTGTAATTCCTGGCCCAGTAGCACATGGACATGTGAGCCCATCTCCTAAACAAGTGAGTACGATCACAAAATATTTGGGTAGTTGATTTAAGAATAACGGTTTTAAGGTGGTGCTTCTTTTGTGGATCATGTTTGTTTTTTTATGTTTTGTGTGTGTCATGCTTTCTTGTCTGTTCATTGCAGCCTTGTGGTCACCTGCTGGGGAAGGGCTAACCTCTTGGCTCTCTTTTATGTGATATTTTCTTGTGTTTTGTCACTTTCCCATTTAGTGTCCGGGGTCAGGTATGGTATTTGATTGTATCGATTCCTGATCTTTGCCTTCTTACTTCAACGTCATTTTTTCAAATACTTACCCAACTTGTGCCTCTTTTGGCAGTTTGTTCTGGGTTCTATTGCTTCATGCAGCCCCATCTTTGAGTTAATTAGTTCATGACGGTAGTTGTTTATTATAGTAGAACATTGTCTCTAAATCTAAATAGTACAAATACAGTTGTCCACCAAACGCTTGGATTGAACTTTGCGATATTTCTAGGACAAGCTTTATTTTAAACAAATGGTAAATCAGATATATCCCACTGAACTTCAGTTAAAAAAAAGCAAATTAATAAAAAAAAGATAATTAGACGTTATAAAAAGTGAGATACAGCATGGATATCATGCGACAGTCTGCATGCCTGGTTGTATACCCAATCACGGTTTATAGCTTTGGTTTCCTCTTTTATTGCACGATGGTGGGCAAGGCCTCAGATTTAATGAAGGCCATGACGTAAATCTTTCATCCGTAGATTGGTACCTAATGCTTGACTTTGCCAGTGCACACTATGGCTAAACTTGAGGCTTTTTTTAGCGCAAACTGTCTGCGAGTCGTGGGCCCTTTTCTTTGTTTCATCAAAATGTGTTGGTCCTTTGTGATGGTGCATTGGATAAGTTAGGAAGCCTCCATGCGAACTAAACATGTTTTGTACTTTAACAACAACAAAATCTATGGCAAAGATTTGGCGCAAGTAAACTGCATTTAGGTCCCCCGCTTCTGATGGCTTAGGATGGTGTCCTTTCTAAGGCGATGGTTCTAATGTTGTTGATTCATTGTTTGATGTTCCTCTCAATGTGTTTGGGGATTCTGTGTTTGGTCCTTGTTTTGTTATGCATTACTTAAATAGTGTCCTTTCTAGTTGATAAGTTGCTTTACTTCAATTGTATTCCTGATGTCTTCTGACTGTTAAGATTCTGTGACTCTTCCTCACGGCGCTGTGGATTGGTCTGCCGTGTGTGATTGGGATATTTCCTGATCATACTTTTTGTCAATTTTAAGATTATGTTATATAACGTACTGTGATTCTCATGAAATTGAATGAGTTTCGTGAACGATTGCGTGGTATGATGTTATGTGGCGCATCGAAAGATGAGGCCGACTTCAGTAACACTGCAGGTAACAATTAAAAGTTTACAAGATTCATTAATCTTCATTTATTGCTGTTTAAATATCACAAAATCGATAAATACGATTAGCTTCTAAATGCTATATATATAAGTGATTATACGAATTGCATGTAAATGTATTATTGTTTTACTTGTTTCCGCTATCTGTATTTTATTGGGATGGTCCAGTGTACGTCGAAAGTGATAGCTGGTTAAATCAACATATTGACATAGTGTGGTCCTATGTTCTGTACCATACAAACTATACAACGTATAATACCCATACCCTATAAAAACTCTTGAGCTTGGCCCGGAATTACAATGCCTCCTTATAGTTAAGGAAGACTTAAGTTAAGTATTGATATTTCAATATGCTATATTAGATGCTAAATAAATTGCCTGGATCGATGCAGTACTTGTGGTCAAAGATATCATTGTGACCTACAAAAAAGTGAAAATGTTTTTATTTTAATCAGTTTAAAACGTTATTTTTCGCATCCTGAAAAATCAATACTTAACTTAAGTCTTCCTTAACTTTAAGGAGGCATTGTAATTCCGGGCCCTGGTCCATATCTGAAATTGATGTTGTTTAACCATGTTAACGAACTTAACACTTTCAGAATCTCTGATGTCTAATGCTGGCACACGTTTGTTGTCACCGTCTCTTTTTTCGGAATGCTGACATACGTTTGTTGTCACCGTCTCTTTTTCGGGGACGATATGCATTAAGGAAAATATCTCCTTCTTCACGATATGATAGTCAACACTACCATGCTGACTTGTAATTCATCTTATCATGAATTCCCAATCCAAATTTTTATTCTCATTAATTTTGTCATGAAATGGTTTATTACTCAGAATAAAAAGGTGCTGGTCTCAAGCTGATCTGATATTATGGTGCTCAATATGAGTTTTAGGTTGTTCAACTCTCTGTTGTCCCGCGTTTTCGTATGTCGTCCGGTATTCTTCTTCTATAGTCTGGCGTCAGTCTGTGAATCATTTCTTCCAATGACAGCTGCAGGCCACTGGATAGAATTTCAAAACTTCACAAGAATAGTTTCAGTTTCATGCAGATTGGCAACAAAAAGAAATATATTTAAAAAATCGTCTTGTCAAAAAGTACTAGCCCAATTAAAAAAAGAAGCTGGTTCAAACAAGTCTTAGGCTTATTTCTGTATCCCTTTCAAATGTACTGTATATGATTTTTCTTTTGCTCTTTGATGTACTTTATATTTGAATAAAATGTTTTTTACGCTAAAAACAAAAGCTGACCCCCTTATTAAAGTTACCTGTCACAAAACATTGTCTCTAGGGTCTGGGGCAGTGTTTTTTTCCAAAGCATATTATGGAAACAAAATTAACAAATACTAGTCTGATTTGAAAATAATTTGGCACAAATAGTTAGATGACCCTCTATTAAAATCGTTAAAATCATCTTGACATGTTAAAAAGTATTATAAAATAAGTTATGGTATGTCACTTTGCAGGGACAGTAAAACCCGTGAGCGAATTAAGGGTCTACTGGTACTTTTGTTTATTTGTTTGATATGGTTTTGATAAAGGCAGCAGTGCTTACTTTGAAATGATCAGCAGCTACGCGTCAGGGTATATACTGATAGTTTCTCCCTACCTATGGTATGCTTGAGAAAGATGAACACAAATGATCAACCTGGGAATTTTCAGACTATATATTTAGGACACGTTGTAAGTCCTTTTTTTCTCTTGCACAGAAAAACCCTTTGATGTATCAATTTTCTTGATTGCTGTCTTATACCTCTGTTATAATGGCACAAAAGGCGTCTATACGACCGACATTGATTCTTAAGACCAGCAAAATATAATGAAACAAATTCTCTCATATCTAACTCTCCAGTTGGTTTAACTCTTTACATACCAGCAAATTGTTTATGATTTTTTGTCGTCTGCTGATTTTGTTTTTTAAAATTTACAGAAGCATTCTATTTAGCAAACACTCAACGTGGGTTGTGCGTATTACTGTCAGTTAATTCGTTTTTAATTTTTGCTCCCATTAAAGCTGCATAGTCTGTAACTTTTGATCTTTTAATTTTAGAACTAATGTTTCTATTTTTCAAGAACGCAGTAAAAAAACTTAAATTCAGGTATACATTTTACCAATTTCGTAAAACTTAACAAATTATCAGTATCAAAACAACAGCATGTATGTTTAAAATTACCTGTCTATAATTATTGGAAGGACGCAAATAATTACAAACAAGAGAAAAACACACCTTTTTTTTATAAGATAATTTACTTTTCCGTGCAGTTTTCAGCTATAGTGAACAGATTTATTGTGAAAACATAACTTGATTCTACTTTTACAAATGATTTAAAAAGGAAATAAAATTTTTCGCAAAATGTTCATAAGTGCAGACTTAGTCTCTTTAATGGGGAGAGTTATGTATTTGATTCTTGATTTGTTGTGCATTATTAAGTGTCCTTTTTAGTTTTGCTTTCATCAGGGTTGCTTTACTTTGATTGTATTCTTTATAGCATGTGGTTGTTACTATTCTATGCCTCTTCCTTGTGGTATCGTAGGCTGGTCTGCAGTGTGTGAATGTGGCATTTACTGGTTATACTCACTTACTTTTTGGTAGACGGCAAATACTTTGTAGGTTTGTAACAGAAATAATTTTGATTATAATACGTTTTACCATTTGAGCCAGTGCATGAGATTTCCAACAATTTGGTATGTGCGACCAGCAAAGCCTCAGACCAGCCTGCGCATACGCGCAGTCTGATCAGAGCCTTTGCTTGTCGTTTGAGTATTCTATTATTGTTAAGCTACTGACCGAGCGTTATTTGGAGTTTCTAAGCTTAAAAGGAGGCTGCACAGGCTCATCTGAGTCTACACTTGTCAAAATGTCAAATTGTTGGAAATCACATGTACTGGCTCATTTATGAAACCAGAGCCCAATGACAGAATATTTTTGCAGGAACCTCGCTCGTATTGTCGTAATTTGTCAATTCAGTACAATAGTATAATAAAGTTAGAGACGCGACATAAGTTTCCAGCAATGAGACATTATGACATGAACGCACTAAGACAAGCCTGTACAGCCTCCTTTTAAGCTTCGAAACTCTAAATTATGTTTTTGCAATAGCTTAACACTCATCGAATAATCCAGCAACTAGAAAAGGCTCTGATCAATCTTTTGCTGATCGCTTTTACTCTACCGTTGGAAAAGTAAGAAAGAGGGCAAAGATCAGAAATCGATACAATCAAGCACCACAACTGACCCAGGATATCAATGGGAAAGTGACAACGTCACAATTAGACATCACCAACGAGAGCCAAGAGGACAGCCCTTTCCCAGCATGTAACCACAAAGCATTAACAAACAGACGTGCATGAAAGCATAGCAAAACAAGACAGAAATTGCATAAATCATCCACAAAAGAAGCACCGCCTTGGAACGGTCAGTTAAAGTGTTTCACTGGAGGGCTTAAACCGGTTTAACGGTGCACCAACCTCACCTTTAGTTCAGATGTGGATCAAGACAGATAGATGTTTAGTTTGCATGAAAGAACTCTAATTTATCAATGTATCATCTCATAGAACAAAAACTTAATACCGGAGCAAAATAAATCAAACAGGTAAACCTCAGAGGGTCTGACAACAGCCAAAGCATCAGGCCCCTACCATCTCATCAATAGATACGTATGTCTTTAAGTCGGAACCATCATAGAGTCTGAAGTCCGAACCACCGGCGTGCAATTAAAGAGGAAAGCAAAGTTGCCAACCGTAATTGGGTTGACCACCAAGCATGCAGTCTGCTGCAATACATTAATGTTATAGCCAATCTTTTTGGTTTAAACAATATTTTATTCATAAAGATTTACATATTTTGATATATACATGCATACAATGGTTCTAGGATTTGACTGTAAGCGTTGAGCTTATGTTATGTCATCTCCTTTAGATATTTAGATGTACAATGTTCTGAATGAATGAGAAGTGAACAAAATAAAGTAAAAGTAGTGAAGCGAATATAAAGTATAAGTAAGATTATCAGATTGAAGAGAGAGAGAGAGAGAGAGAGAGAGAGAGAGTGATGTGCTTTACAATGTGCAATATTATATCAGAATTAGATGTATTGGCAAATATAATCTTATACAGCAGCCTAATTTAATATGATATTGTACACACAAAACAAATCAAAACAGAAAGCATGTAAATTATATCTAAGCACAAGTCGTATCTGTCATATGTAGACATAGTAGTCTGACTCCTTTCTTTGCCATGTCATATCTTGGGACTTGGTAAGTTTATCGAGGATTAAATCTTCCACACTTTGTTAAAAAGTCCTGTACTTTTAAGAACAATGTTTCGTTCTCATGAATTGTACCGTTTTCATTGCCATATAAGAGATCCTTTAGAGAGTATTCGTGAAGATTTGCTGGGAGATATCTTCTTGTAGCAGCATATAAGGGACATGTAAAGAAAATGTGATATGCACTTTCAAAACCTCTGCAGTGCTGACAGGAAGGGCTTTCAACAATGTTTTTGCGATACAAATCAGCATTTAGAGCACTACATTGCATTCGCAGTCTGGCGTGCAAGATTTGGCCAATACGTGATCCTACCTGAAAGTAATAAGGGGACTGGAGCTTGTTACGGTTTAAGTAATTTTTAAACGCTAAAACAGAAGACAGCTCCTTTGCCTCATTTGGAAGACTGTTCCATGCTTTGATGGTAGAAGGAAAGAATGAGTCTGAGAATAGGTTAGTTTTTGATCTGAAGCTCTGAATATGATCCGCATTCCTGAGAGCATAGTTGTTTGTTTGACCAACAATAGGGGGAAGAGGATCCGAAAGATAGTTTGGGGCTAGACCATGCATAATTTTGTAGAATGTGACAAGTTTGTGCTTATTTCTCCTAGTTTGGAGCGACTCCCAAACAAGTTCAATAAATAGTTTGTCAATGCTGCACAACTTTGTCGCTCCTATGACAATTTGTGCTGCTTCTACATGAACAGCGTCTAAGAGTTTTTTTGATTCAGAAGAGCAATTGTCCCAAACAGTATCGCTATATTCCAAAAGAGGACGTATATATGCAAAATATATTTTTTCCAAAGATTTTCTCGAAACTCTAAATTTGAGGGCTTTTAACAAGTTTAGTCTTGACCAAGATTTTTCTGATATAGATTTGACATGCTCATCCCAACTACCAGTATTTGAAAAAGTAAGACCCAGGTGCTTATGAAAAGAAGTATTCTTTATCATTGTACCATTCATAAAGAAGGGAGGGTGGAGTACAGGATTACGCTTGCGTGAGATTAACATTGACAGTGTTTTAGGGGATTAAATGTGACAAGCCAAGCAGCAGCCCAGTCTGAAATAGTTTGCAAATCTGTGTTTAGAAGTTGTGCTGATTGAAGGGGACAGTCCACAATGATATACAAACTTGTATCGTCGGCAAACAGGCGGATGGAACATCCAATATGTTTTACTATATCATTAATGTAAATGAGAAATAGGAGTGGACCGAGAATAGACCCTTGTGGGACACCAGCCAAGATATGGACCCAATCTGATGACTGACCATTAATTACAACACGTTGTCTCCGCTGAGATAAGTAACTTTCAAACCACTTAACAACACGATTTGAGCATCCCATGCAGCGCAATTTGTAAAGTATTCCCTTGTGCCAGACTCTGTCGAAGGCCTTACTAATATCGCAAAATACTGCTCTTATTTCTTTGCCTTTGTCTACCGCCTCACAAATTTTATGATATGTGTGTAAGGGTGTTAAAAGCTGGTTTGTAACCATGCAATTGTAGAGATGCTTATGGACACAGCGTTCCATCGTTTTACCAGCAATACTCAAAAGCCATATAGGGCGGTAGTTGCTTGGTAATGATTTGTCTTCCTTTTTGTAAATTGGAATGACATTCGCGTCTTTCCATGATGAAGGGAAGTACCCTTGTTCAAGGGAACGGTTGAAGATTATAGAGTATGGATGTGCAAGAATATGACAGCCTTCTTTCAACAAACGAGGACTGATTAAGTCTGGCCCACATGCTTTTGTGACGTCAAGGTGTTGAAAAACATCGCTTACATCTTGGATGGTAATAGTTATGAACTCTAATGAATAATCTATGTCTGGGATTGGAGGTAATTGTGTGTTTGTATCATCAACAACAGCTTGGGATGAAAAATATGTATTTAACAAGTTTGCCTTTTCGTGATCACTCTCTGCGTAAATGCCATTATGGTGAAGAGTTGGTATACTGGCTGAGACTCGTCCTAATTTTAAGATTTGTTTAGATGTATTCCAAAACGTTTTTGAATTGCATTCACCTGTAGATAAAAGCTGATCAAGATTGTCGTGATATGATTGTTTTGATTTCCTTAACTCGGTGATTACTTTGTTTCGTAGAGTTTTGTATTTGTTCCAGTAGTGAATATTATTTGTTTTCTTGTGTTGCCTAAATGCTAATTTCCGTTTCCGTATAAGTCTTTTTATGTAACATGTTATCCATGGAGGATCAGTTGGTCTAACAGTGATTATTTTGTTCGGTATTGAAATCTCAGCTGCTTTTATGATTGCATCTGATATATCTTGGACATTTTTGTCTATATTTCTCTCACATTTTCAATCTTTTCTAAAATATTCGATTCATTTAGGAGCCTTTTATATTTTTCATAATCAGCCAGTTGGAAATTCCATATTCGTCTTTTATAAGAAGGTATATATGCTCTTAAAAATTTAAGTATGACGATAGTTGGACAATGGTATCGGACCTGTTCAGGAATGAAAGAATCGGCAACGCCACTGCACAAAACATTTGTATTGTTGCGAACGAGAATCAAGTCAATTGTTGATGTGGATGTCTCTGTGTAATGTGTGGGTTCTGTTATTAGCTGGGTTAGATTAAATTCGTGAATGAGTTCGGATATCTTATTTTGCGGTTTTGAGATGTCATAATTAAAATCCCCAGTAATAATAATATCTATTATACTAGTGTTGCAGGCCCTGTCAATACTTTCTTTAATGAGGTTGAAATAGTCCACATTACTGTTTGGTGGCCGATAAAAACCGCCCACTAAAATCGTTTTTGTCTTGATATTAACCTCGAGCCAAAGTCCCTAACCTCCACGAACCTCTAAATCTGTGCGCCGTTTGCAGGAAAGTGTGTCTCTAACATAAGCAATGACTCCTCCCCCGGACGATCACATCTGTCTGTCCTATATGGAGGTAGAAAGTTCTCAATTTGTATGGCATTATTGTTTGTGGTGGGTTTTAGCAAGCTTTCTGTAAAGATGAGTATGTCATGTGCAGTAGCTTCGCCTCGTACGAGATCAATTTTGGGAAGTATACTTTGGATGTTAAGATGCAGAATACTGAGATGATTGGCTAATGAGTTAAAAGATGCTGATGATAAACTGTCATTGGTATCAGTACTGCTTTCGACAGAGTCCGGACCCGGGTTCACTTCGACATCACCGCTAAGTAAGATTAGTATAAAAATCCATGTATGAAGAACAGTGAAGATAAGAGAGCTAAATCAGTAGTATGAAAAGTACTTGTTTTTATATGACAAGCAAATCTTACGTGGATGCCTGATATTTCTATGCACCTCGTTACAATGCTGCATTTGCATCAAGAGACAGAACAGGGGAACGAAATCATGAGACGGTTTCAGAACATTGAAACATAATAAGCTGATCAGGAGTAAGTGAGTTTTTCGGTATGAGATTGATTTTTTTGTACCAAGACCCAATGAGCACGAGACACCAAAACAACCACGAAGACCGTCTGTGAAATATCTAAACGGCTTCATGTACTAGATAATAAGAGTAACAGATATATCAAGATAAAGTCTGGTGACGATCCTGGTGTCTCATATAAATGGCATTTAACGCATTTTCTACACGCAATTTGCATTACAACAAACCTAAAGGAGTCAGACATGAGAAAAGAAAAAAGAACATAGATAGAAAGACGAAAGGAAAACAGAAGTAAGAAAGACATGCTGATAACTTTGATTCAGCAACTAAGGCAGTGGTTTCCTTTAAATCTTACAGTTAGTGTTTTAAGAAAGAATCATAGCAATGACGCTAAGAACAATTGCGTTTAGCCCACAACGCCATATCTAGTCAATACAGTTTAATCTATCATTAGACTCTTTTCACTCGGACAGACTTTCTCGTGCTCGCCACCAGAACAAAGTAATAAGGTTGCAAAGATCAAAGCCTCGAACTGTAAATTTTGTATTTTCACGGGCCGCAGTAAGACATTTCTTAATTATGATGCATCTCTTTCGTGTAAATTGGTTTAAATCTGCGAACAGTGCGGATCCCGATGAAATACCACATTATGCAGCACGTCATCCGGGTCCACACTGTTTGCCAAGATTCCTGCTTGCAAGCATCCACAGACACGAGCATTTTCAGCAACTTATAATGATGGCGACGAAGTGTGACATGGATCGACTACAAAGCAGCAAGTCCGTTACTTGAATGTAATGATTATCATGTGAGAAAAGTGCAAAGACTAACATATAACTATATATGATATAATAATTATGGGCGTCTCTATCTACATCGATGCGGAGTTGTACGCCGCGTCGATATGGTATGACATCCACCAAGAGCTTGCTGTGAGTACTGGTCCATTTTTCCTCGTCATAGATTGCAGAATGTCTTTTTACCCGCAAACTCAACCGCTTTTGGATTTACTTGCTTGAATAACTTGCGTTCGTTTTACCTGGTGGTCATAACAGACATTTGCAAACAATGAAGTCTATAAATAGGACGACATCGGGTGCAGAACCCTATCAGGGTCTACAATGCATGTCTGCCTAATTCAAATATAGAATTATCCAAATAACACCAACCCCTGACGAGACGAGAAAGAAAAAATGTCGTCTGCTGTAGTCGTCTGCTGCAATTATTTGCTAACATTGTTTGACAGATTCAAGTACTAAGGCAAACAGGTGTAGACCAAGATCAGAGTGCTCCAACAGGAGCGGTCTAATCTGGGTCCACGCTGTTTGACACGATGCTTCAAGTACACTTGGGAAGTGGACAAAATCAGACGACATTTGCTGTGATTGGCGCACCAAGAGTTAACAACACGGTAATCACATGGTTGTGTACTCAAGATATCCTCATAACCTAAATACACCGAGACGATCTCCTTTTTCTTGGGTTCTGACTGTCAGACAGTTTACAAACAGTGACGATCCTGGCAATAAACCATCTTTTTATAATGGGAAATTATTTTAATGAACTGCGCTGAAAAATTATCAGAGCCAACAATCTTCTTCAATTAATACACCTAGTCATCATAGAATTCAGGTTTCAAACGTCCTTGGCGCAAGAGAGATTTAAGTCCAATTTGGAATTGAGATATAAAATCATAGTATCGTCTATAAAATTTAGAAAACGTTTTGCGAAGTTTATGATACCGATAGCCTTGTTTAAGAAGTTTCTGAGTTAACAATTTATTGCGAGTGTTGAAGTCAGCAACATGGCAACATAGCAAAACGAATGAGTTGAAAGATATAGACTCCATATAATGTAGTGCGAGGAACATCACCATCTAAAATGGGAAATTGACAATTTGAGAATCAAAGTCGTGACGACTTTGATCATAAATTTTGGTAGAAACAATATCATTAGAAAATGACAAATGCGGGTCTAAAACGCCGCTTCGGTATCAGAGGTATTAGCTTTATTAAGTTGGAGCTCTGAAGGGTATAATTGACTTACCATAGTGTCAAAATAAACATTACTAATGTTTAAAATATCGTCCAAATATCTGGATGTAGTATTAAAAACATCAATAATATCAACCTGCTTATCATCAGAACCAAAAAAGAATAAATCTGCAACCATGGGAGCACAATAAGTGCCCATAGGAATCCCAACTACTTGTCTATACAACTTGGTTCCTAAACGAATAAAATGTTGTCCAACAAAAAGGTCAGCGCACCACATACATTTTGACACGACCATGCATGATATTTTTTTAGGTTTTTCTGAAGTAAAGAATGCGTTTCTGTCGTTACATGTTGCGGCTCATTATCTTTAAGGAATATGCACCTCTGTGGTTTGATATCGTCCTACTTATTGCAATATCGATGAGTTGTTGGAAAATAATAGTGTACTTTCCAGAGGAATGCTTTCAATAATAAAATGAGATAATGGCCATGTTGACCTTTACGCTAAACAAACACTGCTACAATTGAGCACAATGACTTGAATTCATTGACTCGAATTTTAATAAGACCAGTCAGCCGAACATGACATTAACTTCTGTAACGTTCGAAAAAATGTTTACATTATACATGTAGTAAATTATTGCAAGATTGGGTAGTTTACATTCTGTAATATACATGTACTAGCATAGTGTTAGTTCTTTCCAATTAAAAACTCCGTTTTCCTCTGTTCAATTATATGCTAAATAGTAGCATGTGTGTGTGTGTGTTGGTCCACATCCGAATTAAGGGTGATGTTGGTACCGTTAAACATGTTTAAGCCCTTTAGTAATTGTAACTGACCGTTCCAAGGTGGTGCTTCTATTGTGGATCCGTTTTGTTATTTGTGTTTCGTGTTTGTATTTGTTAAACTGTCGTGTCTGTTCCTTGCAGCCTTGTCGGGAAAGGACTGACTCTTGGCTCTCTTGTGTGTTATGTTTTCGGGTGTATTTGTCACTTTCTCATATGGTGTTCCGGGACAGGTGTGGTACTTGATTGTATCGACTCCTGATTTTTGCCTTCTTCCTTACTTTCAGTATCAAATAAATGATTTGTTTCACTCATTTGTTTTTGTCTTATAAAGACACGGAATGAAGGTTAATACATGCTATAAAATATTTCACTGATAATTATTGAAAATAAGCACACTTTGATGCTAGCATTGTTTGAAGAACTCTCTGGAATTAATTTAATTGGCAATCGACTCTACATTATTATAAAATGAAACCCATGACCATGAAACTATAAGGCTTCTCACAGAGAAGCGAATTTACTTAACAGTTGAGTCCAATATGGGTACCTACATGTACAGTCATAGACCAGCCAGAATAGCCATCAAATAAATACAGTAAAACCCGTTTTAAGCGGCCCATTTAAATAGGCAAAAATCCGATCTTTATGACAAATGGTAGCTCAATGAAGGTCGTAAGTATTGCAGAATGCTCCATTTTGAGCATTTTGCAATACTTTTGACCTGCATTAAGCGATATTCGGTCTTGAAAACCAAGTTTTGGTCTTCTTTTTGAGTGGCCGTTTAAGACAGGGTTTACTGTAATGTTTTTTCTCAGCAGTTCAGGCCGAGGAAACTATCACAATTACAACCCAGTCAGTGAATAGCGCTCAAATAAATTAAGTTTTTCACTACTAGTCACTCAAGCTAACAGGAGCGGCTTCTATGGGGACCGGAAACAAGTCATTTTCAGGTTTAAAGTCCCGGTGTCCAGAGCGGCGGCTATTACTACTAATACTATGATCTCTATATTCGTGTTTGTGTATTCCAGCTAATCACTTAGCTACTGTCATGCCAACGAAGAGTGACACTGATGTCATTGTTTGTTTACAGTTATCAGGGGCTTATGATCGATAGATCACTTGTGTATTAATCCTATCCACAGGATAGGATTAATACACAAGGGATCTATCGATTTGCGTTAGCTCAAGTGGAGGGTACAGATGAATGTTTACTTAACAATTGTAAACAAACATTACGTCACTGTCACACTTGGCTGGCATGACAGTAGAAAGTTCGCTGCAGCTTACACATCACCATAAAATCTTCCGTCATAATCCTATTAAGGGTCACCAGAATTCCAATTTTACGACATTCCTGCACGTTTAGGGATATAGCGAAGTGTAAAATGCAATATAATGCCGAGCAAAATTCTTGTAATAGACTTACTGTTCACACCTGGGACACATTTTCAATTCGAAGGGGTGGCTGCTATATGAAGGCGGTGATTCTATTGTAGTTAGAAATAATATCCATTTTTATAGGATCATTTGTTGACAACTGCTGTTAAAATGGTTGGAAAACGTGTTGAGAATATTAAAGAATTAAGAGCATACATGTACACGAAAATTCGCACGAAGCTCGGTCATTCGGCTATGAATTGTCATAATGTATACTCATGTCCAATGAAAACACACCACCTACAAAAACAACTATATCTTTTTAACGACATAACATTTTATTTTTGCAATTGCGTCTTATTGTATTGTAGCAATTCCGTAAGTTACTGATAGGTCTTTAAAACGGAATGATCACTGATGATATGTGCTGGAACCATTTAACAAAACAACCGTCAAAACAGAAAGTCACAGAACCAGCCATCGAATAATTCAGAATTTTCAAAAGCATTATTCTGGCAATTTTCTTTGTAAAAATTGCAAAAAATCTCTAAATTGATAGCCAGGAAAAGTCATCTTGCCTTGAAAGCAGCTATAACGTCACGATGTGACGTCACTAGCATAATTTTGACTAGGCGTAAAATCGAGACATTCAAGGAATTTTTTTACAGATGCAAAATTACGACAAGGCCGTAGCAGGTAGATTTCTTGCTCGTGTAGCGGGTCGTTAACATCGACGGAGCGTAGGTATCAACGTTTTTTTTTTTGATAAACGTCAATCTCTATAAGCTCGTATACACAAACCTAATAAGAGTATCTGTGTTAAACCTAATGTTAGATAATACTCGCTCTAACAGATGAACACAATTTTTAGAAGATTTAAGTACAGCTCTTGCTAAGAACCATGCAAAACCTGCAAAAGGTGATACATCGCATGTTACAAAAATGAACCTTTTTTGTTTTTCCCAATTGATTATGTCCTAAAATAAGTCAAATGACCCTTTTTACTGGTAAACAATTTTGTAGAAGAATGCTATCGATGGATTAAAAATCATCATTTGAGATGAAATTCCCATAGGGTTCCATTATGAAATTTGAAGTTAAATTTTCTCTCATGATGGTCCTGTTATTATTATGAAACTGGGTCTAATATATGGCAACAGCCTTTGTTTTCTTATTTAAAAATTTAAACCCGTGTGTTTTTTAGGTTATCTATGGTAAAAAGGCTAAAATGTAGTTGTCATGGAGATACCTCCCTTAATATTCGGGAGAAATCGTCAATTGGAAACGAAAACATTATAGTTTCTATAACTATTTTTGAATAATTTCTTTGAACTATGCTAAAAGCAACAGTTTATTTTTTGAATTATTTGTAACACTGTTATATAGGTTTTGATTCCTTAATTATCCAAAAGTTTAATTATATAACTCCAAATTAATGAGGGATCCCTAACAAGTATGGCAGCTTTTTTAAAAGAGCATGACATTGAAAATGTCCTATTGTCTACGCACTAAACGGATCGACAATGCCCAGTTTAGAAAGATATAGAAATCTTTCACTAGATCTATGATATATATATATTTTTTTTATTTTATAGAGGTTTATCTTCCCTCTTTTCAAATACATAACAAATTTTTTAAAAATTCTTCCCTAATACTGCAAATCAAATCCCTGGCGTAATGATCATAATTTGATCGTGCCAGTATTAAGAGAAAGAAAGAAATCATCTATTACAAATAATTATGAGGCAAAAATATCGGTAAAATTGATGCAATTGCCCTCCCTTGTGCCGTTTTGGAATTAGCTCCCTTGTTGAAATTAATTTCGCAAGTTTTGTAATTCAAATGTGATTATTTGCTTGTTTTAATATATATATTTATTCCAAATTACAATACTTTTATTTTATTTTATAATTTTATATTCTACCAAAGATGCCATTGACTGCAAGCCTTTAATCACTTAAAACAATAATAAAATATAAGCAGTAAAAAAAACCCCATAATATTTTAAATTGGCGTCATATTAATGCATTATAAAACTTATATATAGGCTAAAATAATTACCTCCTCACATTCAGATGATTTATACTGAATGGAGGTGTTCCACACATGGGAAAGATTGACTATCTATCAAATTGACCCTAAAATGGATCCAACCAAAGTAAACGGAAGCCTGAAGAATATGAGCCCTGTTTGAACATTGACCACATCATCATTCATGTGCAAAAATACAGTGATATACACACATATCTACTATAGGGATACTTGACCGTTTCATTCTGGGTACTGCTAACAGGTACTAAGGCAAACAGTGAAGACCCAAACAGTGGCATTTCATCAGTGTCTGCACTGTTTATTAAGATATTTACCAATTTTCAGGTAACTAACAAATTATAAGGCGGAAACAGAAATGACTTACTTTGCAAACATGCAAACAGTCTTGACCAAGATCAAACTGCTCTGAAAAGGATCATCAATGTGTGCTACAGAGACGCTAAAACTGGATCTATAATGGTTGCAAGACTCGATCACATACAGCAAATAGATCTAAAATGATGTCTGTTGTCGTCATCTGCTACATGTTTTAAATTAGCTAATTTCAGTATACAGACAAACAGTGTGGACCCGGATCAGACTGCTGCTATGGTAGCAGTCTGATCTAGGTCCACACTGTTTGCTGCAAAGACGTTTTAAAATGAGCTAGCATACTGTTATATGGGTCTGCTAAGTCAATAGTTAATTTTGGCAAATACAAGTTTATGTATTGTCTAAAAATCGGCCCATCCCACCAGTAGGGCATTCCTCTGGCGGGTCGACAGTGGCAACTCTTGAGTCTTATGCTTAGCTTTGACATAGCTTTTGGGTGCTTGAAAGAACTGTCTCATTAAAGGGCGGAACATATTATTAAAAGTACGATGATTTAGGTATATGCAACAAACTGAAGAATTACTGTAATCATGCTGTTCGGTATGCTGTGAATAATTTCTTATCCAGCTTTTGGGTGCTCAAAAGAACAATTTCATTGGTTGGGAATAAAGAAAAATATTTCAATCACGCAATCTGATCTAGGTTCCTGGCAGACGGACGGAGGGAGTGGCAGACAGACGGACGATCAAATATACCTGTTTTTTTCCTTTCATATCCATCTGGATTTCATGTTCATGCCGCGGCTAATACAGTGTTAAGATACTTAATGATAGTCTAGCTCCTAGACCTTGATGTGTTTGTCAATTTTACTTTACGTTTCATTCATTATAAATTGATTTCATATAGCCAGTCTCATCACTTTCTCTCTTTGACATCAAGGTCTAGCTTATTTCAACTAAGCTTGCCTCAGAATTCTGAGGTGTGGGTCATTAATTACAGCAGTAGAACCAGCCACTTGAAGTTTTATTGGCTTTACTATAACCACAAACTGATCACCTACTGATAAGACATAAATACCTCCCAGTTCACACACTTATTCCAACACAGCTGTTGTTGGATTGCTGCCAGCTGATTATAGGTTCCCTATGCAAGAAAGGGATTCCACAAAACTATCTTCAAAAAGTTGCAAGTACATACATGTGCGCAGTCTGTTCAGTGACTGAGTCTTGTGTTTTACCCTCTGGGAAGAATACTATTTTATAACTAAAGTTACATGTATATCCAGCTAGCACACAATGTCAGGCCACCAGCGGCCCACCAGCGATAGGCCATTGAGACAACGTCGGGCCACCAACGGCCCACAAACGATAGGTCATTGAGATAGCGTATCACTGGTGGGTCGTTGGTGGCCCGACGTTGTGTACTAGGTGGGAAGTTAGTGTCTGCAGCTTTTGTTTCTTTGGTTTGATTCACGTCCCAGTCAACATCTTTTCAGCTACATTGTATGTCGAGACGTGTCTTATAGGATTGAGCCAGTACTAAGCAAGGATTAACGTGTCTTGCTTAAGGACACAACACAGTGACGCCAGAGAGGCTCGAACCAGCAACACCTCGGTCTCAAGTCAAGCACGCTTCCACTGAGCCACTGCTCTCCCAGTCTCTGTAGCTGAGTAAGCTGAATTTAGCCTAACCTGGGAGCAAACCCTGAAGATATTTTTCTTGTGACAAAGGCTTTAAGCCCATTTCATTTCCTCGATATTTTTCACGAGTGCGAAAGAATACATGCCATTGTGTTAAAACTTCTATACACGTCAGCATCGTAACTTTTGCCGGCAGTTCGGATCCAGATCAGGCCTGGGAAAAGTCAGGTCTGATCTGGACTCAAATCTTGCTAAAAGCAAGCATCCTACAGTAGGCCACTTTTAAAACTCCATAAATGCTGGTAACCTTTTCGAGCAGTTTGGAATCAGTTCATGACAGACAAAAGGCAAGTCTTTCTTTGGCTTATGTGTTTTACGTTCCCCCAGTCAACAATCTTTAAGTTATGTCGTGACGGGTCTTCCTGTGTTGAACCAGTACTAAACAGAGGATAAAATGTCTTTCTCAAGGACACAGCGCAGTGCCTTCAGTGAGGTTCGAACCCACAAAACCTTGATCTTCAAGTGACCCCTTTTAAAATCTAAATATGACAGTGTTACGAGCTAGTCATTTATTTATCCACTTATTATCTTCTATCAGCAGACCAAGTTTGGGTTCGTAACCGAAATAGTTTTTGAGATATCTTGATTACAAAATTTCATTCTGACCCTTTAACAAGGTAAAACTCAACAAAGTGAGAAAAATCAGACTAGAAAACAATGGGTCAGCTTTTTTTTGATGAGGAATCCATTTATGAAATTTCAAAACCCTCACTTATTTTTTTAAACGGACAAACAGACACACACACGGAAGCCTCTTCAACTTTTCAAAGTTGGGGACTGTGTTTAAGTCTTGTAAATTTAACGCTGCGCCAACTAAAGTTGTATAATGACCTTTGAAAACAGTTTGGACCCATATTAGGCCCGACAAAATGTCGGGACAGCCCGACTGATCTGGATCATAATTGTTTGATACATAGTTTTTCCAAATAGAATGATTTGAAATAAAATCGTCAGCCAGCAAAAAACATGGAAAAATATCTTTCATTTATTTCCAAGGTTTGTTCAGTCTCAGTCTACAGCCATCTTTAATGATATTGTCGTGCAGCAACTCATGAATACTCAAAGTAGGCAGATGCCCAGGCTGATCTGAGTCTTCGTTGAATGCACAACCATTTTCTTTTTGGTTTTGTCTGCACAGTTTGATTCACTTATGGTACGCTAGGCTTAAATAAGCAAGAGATAGAAAACAAACAGTGTAGACATTGATAAGACACTACAATATGCATCTCATCTGGGTCTGCTCTGTTTATTTGTCTCTTTTTCTATCCTACAGTGAAGTAAGCATCTCATCGGGGTCTGCACTGTTTGAGTATAGAGAGCAACTACTAGTGTCGTCTGTTGATAATTTGTGCAATCAGTTTGGACCCAGATCAGGCACCGATGAAACGTCGGGGAAGATATGGATCCAAGCTGTTTGACATGGATGTTTGATAATTCCTTATTGTTTTAATGATTAAAAGAATAAGCAGACGAAAAATCATGCACAATTTCGCAGTGTGCAAAGTTAACTGATATATTTATGCAACATACAGATTCGAGATTGTCTCTTTCCTTACATCCCCGGATTTTATCCAACTTATTTTCATTCCAAATGATGTTGAATCTACTTCAAATGAATAAAATCTTCTAAGTCTGACACTTTACTCAGTGCCTTTCAAAATACTGTTATATAAACAATTTGCCAGAGAACCAACACTTTAGCAAGATTGCAGATTAGATATGGAACATTAGCAGAGCAATAAATGCCAATCATTTCCGCTAGGGCCACTGGGAGGAAGGTGTATTATACTAGTCTGATATCCACACCTAATCACAAATATTGCTATCATAGAGGAAAGAGAGAGATTAAAGAAATTATTATTTTAAAATGAAATTATCATTGATAGATAAGAATATGATATCAGACTAGTAGCTAGTCTAACTTAATGATATCGTAGAGCTTGTCTTGTTAGAAACTCTGCCCTTTGCAGCTTTCAAAGACTGCGCGTTTCACTCGAAAAATTGCACAGCTTCAAGGATGATTGGTCGTTAATTGTGTATAATTGTACTGTTCGCGAAAATCGTATCACAACTTTAGGATTATCTTTGTCGGGTACGATAGCAATTAAACAATGTGCCTGCAATCGCTTTTTGCTAACTATTGAAAGTGCAGTGTGGCAAAGAAAAAAAATATTGCAAGTCCTTGGGTTGAGCCAGTTATTCAACAATGTGCCGGACAATGCACATACTACCAGACCCTGGGCCACTCCTTATAGGTGGGGCTCAGGGTCTGGCATCTGACTCTGAGACTCTGTGTCTAGGGGTCCGATACCGAACTCACAGACTGCCCAGTACCAGACCCAGAGACACTGAGTATTATTTATTTTATTTATCTTTTGCGTCAAACTTCATTATTCTAGATGTAGCCCCCCATAACATAATCCCTAACAGGCCTGCCAAAAAAAACGCACGCACAACTCATTAAACACAAAAATTCAGTTCTTCATGGCTTTTTTCAGCTATGTCAAAACTTACCACAACGGGTTAGGGCGACCTCCAAGGCACGGATTTATCAAAGCTACATTTTCGATCGCCGAAAATAAGGTTTTCGATTGTCATAACGATAGTATAGTAGAACGCAATTATAGTGTTATCGACCGCCAATATGAAACAGTGTGATTCTGTTTAGCGTTCAACCAACAGTTAAGCATAACGGTCATGGAAAGACTGGAGAAGCCAAGAATCAAACCAACAACCCCTGGTTTATAACCGAGTGGTTTATCCACTATGAGAGAAAAATATCTTGAAATGTGCCTTTTCCCCCATTTCTTAGATTTTGAAAGTGGTTTAATACATATTCCTTAAATTTAATACAATTGCACACAAAATGCATGCATGCTTTTAAAGGACCTCGGACAGTCTTAATGAAGGACTGCCCATAAAATGGCCGGATAAAAGTTTCAAAGAAAATGAATTTTTTCAATGATAAAGATAGTAGGTTCAACCCTCGAATTTTCCACAAAAGTGTTTTTCTCATTGGACAAATAACAATTTAAAGAAATGGATAAAAACTCTGTCTTTGCTACACATATTCAACATATAGAAAATATCAAAAGTTTTACTGAAGTGCTCCCCCGCCCCTCACTGTGGTCAAACTAATCATTTTGTTTACACTTGTACTTTAACATTTCACACATCATAGAAATTTTATGTTAAAATGTGTCATTTTGCTGATTTCTTGGATTTTGTAAAAGGTTGCTGTTACCTTAACACAATTGCACGCAAGAGAAGGAAAAAAAAACATGGGTTTCTTGCATTTTTGTTTAAGAACATACATTACTTTATTGGTTTTAAAACAACATTGTCTTACATTAGTATGGTCATGGGAGAAAAATTATGTTAAAATGTGCCATTTTTTGCCGATTTCTTAGATTTTGATAACGGTTGCTGCTACCTTAACACAATTGCACGAAAGAGAAGAAAAAACACATGGGTTTCTTGCATTTTTGTTTAAGATAGTTCATTACGTTATTGGTTTAAATACATCATTGTTTTACATTAGTATGGTCATGGGAGAAAAAATATGCCTTTTTGGCAGATTTCTTAGATTTTGAAAACGGTTGCTGCTACCTTAACACAATTGCACGCAAGAGAGGAAAAAACACATGGGTTTCTTGCATTTTTACTTAAGAACAGACATTACTTTATTGGTTCTAAAACATCATTGTCTAACATTAGGGTGGTCATGGGAGAAAAGTTATGTTAAAGTGTGCCCATTTTTGCCGATTTTTAGATTTTGAAAACGGTTGCTGCTACCTTAACACAATTGCACGCAAGAGAAGAAAAAACACATGGGTTTCTTGCATTTTTACTTAAGAACAGACATTACTTTATTGGTTCTTAAACATCATTGTCTTACATTAGGGTGGTCATGGGAGAAAAAATATGTTAAAATGTGCCCATTTTTGCCGATTTCTTAGATTTTGAAAACGGTTGCTGCTACCTTAACACAATTGCACGCAAGAGAAGAAAAAACACATGGGTTTCTTGCATTTTTGCTTAAGAACATACATTACTTTATTGGTTTAAATACATCATTGTCTTGCATTAGGATGGTCATGGGAGAAAAATTATGTTTAAATGTGCCTTTTTGGTCGATTTCTAAGATTTTGAAAACGGTTGCTGCTACCTTAACACAATTGCATGTTAGAGAAGAAAAAACACACGGGTTTCTTCCATTTTTGTTTGAGAACATATATCACTTTATTGATTTAAATACATCATTGTCTTACATTAGGATGGTCATGGGAGAAAAATTATCTTGAAATTTGCTGATTTTTCATAATTTTGTTAAAACCCAGATTATAAGTACCCCACCTCCCAATACTTGTTTGATTTTCGTGTACGAGTTATCATAATACAATTGTTAGTATATCATATATTAAAGCCAAGATCAATCTACAGAACTGATATACCAAATTAACTATTTTACTACCATGGCACAAACTCTTGGTAAATCAAAATAACCAAAAATCAGCTTTTTTGTAGCATTTACACTGGAAAATGAGGTAAAATTGAAAATTTCTGGTTGTCATGGCAACGAGCTTCCAATCAAAGAAATATTGAACCAGTCTGTGTTTGGTGACAAGTACTACATGATAGAACACAAATTTACGATTTCTGTAACCATGGATGTATCGCCATTTGCATGGTGCTTAGCAAGAGCTGTACTTAAAACGCTAGCGTTACGAACAATGGCTGGCGACGCGCTAAAAGTTGACGTCAATGATGCAACGTCATTTTTTTAGAGGATTTGTATGCCGTTTTGCATGTTTGTGAGTTTGTACGACGGAAATGAGCATTGAGTAGAACACTAGAACTATAGAAATCGCAATTTAAACATTTTTCGTCGAGTTTTGTCGGACCACTCCGTATTTAAGCTTACATAGTGACATTAGTCGCGTTAGTGTAGCGTAAGGTGTTGCGTCACAACTGTCAAAGTTGTGGCGAAATGACAGGGGATCTATTGGCAAACAGAAAACATTTAAAAGAGATTTTGGGGTCTTTTTGTATACGCCAAAATGCGAATAACACAATTTGGAGGCTGACGTTACATGTACGTCATGTGTTAACGGAGTCATTGGAATTGAATTTTTTGTGCGAAAACATTGCATTTGTCCTAAATAATAATTATAAATAATACAATTTTGCACACATTTTTATAGCCCACAAATATGCGCATCTGAAGAGTGGTGCGTTTTCATTGGACATGAGTATATCTTATGAGGAAAAATAAATGTCACACTGGCACAGAGTAAATTTAAGATGTTGCAAAATTAGAACGATCAGTATCTCCAACAGGCAATAACAATGTCTCACAAATGAACATTGAAATTGATAACAGATAACCCGTTCCCAATTTATAATATCGACAAAGCTGTTGGTATATCACTATCGAGAGTACTTTTTATTCTGAATACGAAATATTTCTGCCAGATGGATACCCCATCTATCGACAGATGAACAAAAGGGTACGGATACAAATGGCCAAGCAATTGCAAAAACGAGTTTCCAAAGTTTAACTGAAACTTTGTTGCTGGTTACGAGACATGGGTTGGAAAATAGAAAACAAGATATGGCTAACCAAAGACGGTAGACCTGTAGTTGTCGAAAGGACAAAGAGCATAATGAAGGTCCTCCTCATGTGACGCTATAGCCATACATGTTCTGGTGTCAAAGGCACTATATACGCTCAAAACTATTACCAGAAACGATGTCCAGGTAGAGAATTTCAGTATACAGTAAAACCTATTTAAAAACGGCCACTCAAAAATAGACAAACAAAGATCTTAGTGACAATTAGTAGCTTAATGAAGGACGAAAGTATTGCAGATTGCTCCTTCTGCAATACTTTCTGACCTGCATTAAGCAGTAATTGGTCTTGAAAACCATTTTTGGTATTTTTGAGAGTGGCTATTTTAAACAGGTTTTACCGTATGTTTGTCTATTGCATGATTATAAGTCTGAGAGTCGCACCCACCGTACTCTCCAGATCTAGCCCCCTGTGACTTTTTTTCCTTTTTCCCCAAACTGAAAAAGTTCTTATCTGGTAGGCGATATACCCACTGACAAGCCCTTGGCTCACCTCAGAGGTGACCTGAATCAATAAATTGAAAAATAATCTTCTTCATAACTGGCCAACATTTCCGGGAGTACCATATTTGCACCTAACCTTGACAAAAAATTACAAATATAATCATATCTTAAAAACAAAACTAGTAATGCCAATTTAATTACAGAAAATGGAGAAAGCCAAATTGGTGCATTATCTTTTAGCAGATTATCATTTAATAACCAGCGCTTTTATACTCATATTACATTAAACTGAAAATTAAATTTTGTCTAAAAATGAAAAGGCGTGTTTGTCTTTATTATCTAAAATTTTACTAAAAGAAGCGGCAGTTTCCTTCTCCTGAAAGGGGAGCAACCACAAGAAATGTACAACACATGGAACCAGCGCGAGATTGCACAAGTTTCTTATGTTGTACATTTCTTATTATTATAACAACAATATAACATGCACTTTAATTTGTTGACTTTTTTCTACCAAAACGAGATAAATGTTGATCAGCAGTTAAGTTGTTTAAAGTTTACTTGTCTGCATAAAGGTCAGGCCCCAGCAGCCTTTTCTTTTGGGTTATCAACTTAATTTTTGGCTGCGAAAATGTCTTACCTTTGTCTCAAAGACGAATGTTTTTAAAAGACTTATATAGGTAGATAAGGATTAATATTCATAAAAAGCCTTGTCTCAAACTAGTTACACTCAGTTTAACCGGCACAAAATCACGTACACGTGCTTTAATACTAGCAAACGGGTTCTATATAGACTTCGAGCTAAAAAGGTCCTGCTCCCCCCCCCCTAGGGAATTTTGCAGACATATCCTATCTTGAAGAAAATTTCAAGCCGCATCTTTTAAGAGATGTTTGCACTCTGTGCTCCGGGGCGTTAGTCTCTGACAGCCTGTTACATATGTTACTGTAACAAACTAAGGAAAAAATAAAAATGAAAGTTTGAGCTACAGAAAGAAGACATTAAACCATCTAATTATTCAAATTTCTTATGTGGTTTGCAAGCTGGATGCCTAAGCTACATAAAAGCAGCATTTTAAACAAAATTACAGCCTTCAATGGTGTTATATGCGTTACATAGATTAAATTTCCCTTTGAAAGTTGAAATCGTGACTAAAATCATTCATTTTACAGACGATTTGTGCATTTTTACAAGTGTTTTTAATCTTAGTTTACTAAATTACTTATTTGACTAATAGAAAAAACAAAGTTTGCTTTTCTATCTCAAATACATTGTTTTATATGAGCTATTAAACAACCCTACCCCCAATTTTAAGTATCCAATTTTGGTATCTATTATTGAAGAAAAATATATGAAAATATTTGACGCTCGTGGATACCTTACATTTTTGGCACTGTCTTGCTAATGCAATAAAGAATCATACATTTGCAAGTTTGACATCAGGATCAGAGCACTTATTAAACTATGTAACGTATGTTACATGGCATAAGGAATGAGCTAGGAAATTTTCTTGGAAGTAAGAGATGATATTTCAGAAAAATACCTTTTTTCACGTTTTCCTATTAATCTCTAGCCTCTGGTGCCTTAGTTTTAGTAATTTCAGTCATTGCTGATAACAAGCCCATGGAATTGTGTTACCTATGTTATATATAACCTTTTTAATCACATATTACCTAATGACTATAATATTAAAATATATAGACATATAGATAGAAAATAATAGTTCTCATTTAAATGACACATTTCAATAAATATTCCTATTAAATAAAATTATTCAAAAACAATCTTTATTCAAGTCACCCTCACAATGTCTATCATTGTGTCTGCTTCTATTGCAAAATAATCACCCATTTCATCACAACCAGTAGAATCATGGCATTGTATTAGGACTGCAAACTGAGTACAATCCTGTTCCTCTCCACCCCTTTGGGAATTGTGCAGACATATCCTACCTTAAAGAACAATTCCAGCTGCATCAAATAAGAGAGGTTTGCACTCTATTAACTAGGGGGTTAGCCTGTAATGGTATGATACGTATGTTACCATATCAATTTAAGAATAAATGAATTGAAAGTCTGAGAAACAGAAAGAAGACATAAAACTATCTATTTATTTGAATTAATCATGTAGTTTGCATGCTGAATACCTTTGGTACATAAGAAAAGATTTTTTTAACAAATGTACAGCTTCCTATGGTGTTATATGTGTTACATTAATTAAGATTTCTTTTTAAAATTGGAAATTGTGACAAACATCACTTATAAGCATTCCGTGTGATGCTCCTCTTTAGCCATCAAAAGGCTTAATTTTCTTTGTATGTGTGGCCAGTGCCAGTGTCAAACAACTTGACTCAGCCAAACTTGAATCCTTAGCATTCTTCAAAAGCAGAAACAGCATGACAGTGTCATGGGATCAAACACCTGATTAAATATGGGTTTAATGCCATTTCACATATATGCATACAATGGAGTATGACTCTGGTATATATCTCTTCCTGTGAAATGGTAAGAGCAATCTAACTGCAGCTGCCTCTGCATCCGTTCTAGTCAAATGATAACTTTGCTCCGATTTTGCAAAATCTATGTCTCTACCGTGTACCTTTAAGAATACTTTAAGATTTCTGACATTGGTCAAACAGAAATTTGATAGGCTGCTTTTTTGCATCATTTGCCATGGAACCTATCCAGTCTTTTGGTGCTTAAGTCCTCAGGTCTTAGATCAATAGTATTTTGCTGCGCCCAAAGAACTTTATAAGATTTCTTTAGTTACAATGTTGTCTCTTGATGGTTTTGGCAGACCGTCTGAAACAATTTCTGTTACACCTTGTATTGAAAGTTACCTGGTATAAGAGAAAGAATATGAAGTTGGACATTGCCATCAATTATGTTTGCAGTTGGTTGTTTTTTGATGTCAGGACATTGAAGCATGTCTTAAAATAATGTAAAACCTATGATTTCTTAGTTTTTGCAGCCATATCATTAGCTGTTTCATTCAAAAGAAGGAAAGTGGACTAAAGGTAGAATGGGATAACCAGTAGTTCTATATTATGCTCTATGGAAGATTTATACAGAGTAAACAAGTTGATAAGCTGCCTCATTTCATGATCCATTGAAAACACTGAAATTGAAAACACTTGCCTCTGACTGTGTAATCAAAAAGGATGTCACGACAATGCCCTTGCTCATTTATTATTCGAGTTATATATGTTACATCCTTTAATAAGCGCTCTTATCTTAGAAACTTAGTGAATCATTGAATTGAAAGGGTCTAATATGCGCTCTGTTCATCCTGCATTTCATTGCTTTACCTGCTGTGATACATCTAGTTCGTTTATCTGAAGGGAAAGAGTTACCTCGGTTTCAGCACTTCAGAAGTACTAAGACTTCAAATAAGTTTTTGAATGCTTGGGGAAAGATAATAAGTGCAGAGACATTATTAGATGAAAATATGTGGGTTGCATGTATGGAAAGGCTACATTTATAAAAATTAACCAGGGTAAGATATGATTCTCTATCACAGAAATATCAAGGTACATCAGTCCAGGTACTCATTGCTCTTAATGGCATAGTTTTCCTCTTTGTAAAGCTTTAGTCTTGCAGAGTATCACTTGAAACACATACTCAAAGAGCCAACTATTAGCAATTCATATCAGTTTCCGAATGTTCCAAGCCATAAATGATAAAATTGGAAAGTTGATAATGGCTCATCAATTTTGATTGTACTGGTGGTAAAATTGAATTACAGTAAATGATTGAAATATTGTGTGATGATTCTACTAGTTGCAAGGAGGCGTGTGATAATAATGATTACCTCAGAAGCAGACAACGACAAACGTTTAACATAAGTGTTAAATCGATGAGAAATAGTTTGGACCATTTCATTTATTGTATTTTCTTGTAAAAATGTAAAACTATCTTTTCTATTTGTGGCTCTATATTTAGCATTATATGCACAGTATTAGGAAATGTGTCCAAAAGGTCATTGATAACATCTGTAACACGTGTACCAGTCCATGGGCTTGATAATCAGAAATGAATATAATTTCTAGTGTTTTGGCACCAAAGACTTATAAGTACACATTAAGCGTCCTGATCTTTAACTTAATGACATCTTGTAGATACATGTATATAAGACAGACTAAGACAATGAAAAAAATCCACACGCTCTAATCGCTTTCATGTGTTTTACTTAAACAGTAATAACAAAATTCGCTTCTCTGTAAAACTGGGAGTAGGGCTATGTACTAGCTCCTATAAGACAATATATTTAAGATAGAAAAGCCAACTTGGTTTTTCCTATTCATCAATTGAGTATATGTTTGTAAATCTAATAAAACAGTTTGAAACCAAGTCATAGTAGTTGTTTAACTAAATGACGATAGCCACAATTATATCTTTTAAATTATAATTAGATACATGTAACGCACATAACACCACAGTTAGCCGTATTAATGTTAAGCAGCTTACATATGTAGTAAAGACATCCAGTATAAAGACTATAAGAATGTCAATTTATAAGATAATTTTAATGTCTTCTTTTGGTAGCTCAAACATTCAAATTTCTTATTTTCAAATTGATATAGTAACATATGTAACAAGCTGTTACAGGCTAACGCCCCGACTTACAGAGTGCAAACATTTCTTATTAAATGCACCTTGAATGGTTACATAAGATGTAATTTGTCTGCAAAATTCCAAAGGGGATTAGGATGGAGCAGGCCCATACTCAGCTTGATGTCAAAATACTGTTTGATGATTTTACTTATCACGCTAACATATGTAACGCTCTCTGATCTTTAAAACTTGATGACAACTAGCAGATCTGTAAGTCTTTATCATAGGAGCCAGTTTAAAATCCCTAAACAATGTAAGATATCCAACAGCTGCGAGTTTTTTCACAATTTTAGCTCAAACTTTCAAACTACATTTCCTTTACTTGATATAGTAACGAATGTAACACACTGTTTCAGACTAATGCCCCAACCTAGAGAGTGCAAACATTCCTTATTCGATGCAGCTTGAGTTGTACTATAAGAAGGAATATGTCTGCAAAATTCCCTCGTGGAGATTTAAACATTTTTAGGCATATCTTACGTAAAGACAATGAGCTTGCCCATTTATTACATCAGGTAACATATGTTACAGCCTCTGATATTAAAAATTTTGTAACAAACTTGCAGATTTGTGAGTCTTTTCATATAAGCAAATAAATCCCAAACAATGAAACACATTCATCAACTGCAAATATTTTTTAACTATTTTTACTTTAGTTTTAATACCATACATTTCACCTTAAAATTGGGTAGGGGTAGGGTTGTTTAATTGCTTATTCCAGAAAAAATATTTAAGCTAGAGAAACAAAATTTAATTTTTCTGTTAGCCAATAGCATAAGCTAGTCAGATATGGTTAAAAACATTTTGCAAAACACACAGAGAGATTGTGAATGTAAATGATGTTAGCCACACTTGCAAATTTTAATGGGTTATCTGATTTATGTAACGCATATGACACCTTAGGAAGCCGCAATTTTGTTCAAATGGCTGTCATAGGTAGTTGAGATATTCAGTATGTAGACTATATGAATGATTTTTAAAAATAAATAGTTTAATATCTTTAATTTGTAGCCCAAACTTTCAATTTACTTTTTCTTAGTTTGATTAAGTAACGTATGTAACAGGCTCTTACAGACTAACGCCCCGGAGCACAGAGTGCAAACATCTCTTAAAAGACTCGGCTTTCAATTCTCTACAAGATAGGATATGTCTGCAAAATTCCCTAGGGGGGGAGCAAACCCATTCTCAGCCATCCGTCTAATAACTTTAATACACCAATTCTGGGCCACTTAATTTTATGGCAGCGTCCGTTAATCGCTCTTAGTCCTGAAAGACGAATATTAATGAAAACGGCCAACCACGTATTGACTGTGAAACGGTGACAATATAAAGCCATAGATTTGCAAATGCCAGTGAATATCACTTTGTATTTATGCAATAATAACGATAAAACATTATGATTTAATGCATAAACGTTCTCCAGTGCTATCGGAACCTGGCGAGCGCTAATGCATGAAAACCATGTTTGATTCCAACTATGTTCTTCATTAATGAAGGGAAGAAAAAACAAATAACAATGCCTTACCATTCTTGAACAGTTACTGTTCTTATATGATCATATTCCGTCGCAAAGCAAGTGAAAAAAATGTACAATCTATGTAAAATACAGTGATCTAATTATGCCCGTCGCAAGAAACACTGTCTCCAGGGTTTGTTATCAAGGTTCCTTGGTCACAAACCCTGAAGACCTACCAAGCTACAGAGACTAGCTAAAATATTGAATCATGAAGTTGTTCCCGTAACATGTACATTGTCCAATCCATTCTTAGCGCATATGTGCAACACCATACTTTAAACGTCAATGTTGACCTGTCCAGTGGGACTAGAGATCAAAACTTTGATTTAAATCTTTTATTTAGTTTTCATTTTTATGTGTGCGAGCAGTAAAGACTCTGGCGAGACTTGTGCAAATGCACAAGCTTGTCTGAGCCTTTGCTGGTCGCATATGCGATAATTACCAAATATTCTTGTTTGGCTCATCTATCATGAAGTTAATAACTTCGACTTATTTTACACCGTTGAGTTTTGGCTCATTTACCAATGAGCTATGACACTCAACTTTACACCATCAAGTTTTGCCTGAAGGAGTTATGTTCATCGACTTACTTCACACAATTGAGTTTTGGCTCATTTACAAAACAACCCATGACCGTCGACTTACTTTATTCCATAGAATATTTTGGCTTATTTACTATTGAGTTATGGCACTCGACTTACTTTACATCAGAGTCTCAAGTGCGACAAGATGCTAGCCATAAAGTCTTCAATGTTTGTTATGCGGAATAACTGAGGCTGTATCAGATCTATCTATTTCACAGAGATGCATGCCCATGAATGACATTTACGCTCTTGGTATTCCGAATGCTTCGTCCATGTTAATAAGATAACTCTTTGCCTACTGGGTAATTTTGCATTTGTATTTGCTCCGATTTTTCTTCTTCTTCTTCTAGTTTCTGGTACGTTCCGTATAAATTTTGTCTGACCGAGCTATCATTAACCAAATGCCTCGGACGGATTGTTCTGAAATTTAAAGATAGAAATAAATTTATGAGGTTTAGCAGCATCAAAATTCAAAACGACGGACTTGCAGGCGTGCCCAAATCACCCAAACTTTCTCCGAACTGTTTTTAATATGATGGATGTAAATATTTGGTTTAGCAAAAAGCTTTGACATTCAAATCCCGGACTCAAACCTTCCATAAATTTGCACATGCCATTCTGATGCCTAAACTGTCCACACATGACGTAGATCTCTCGTGTGATTACAACAAACCATCAACAAAAGCTGGTGGTGACGTAAACGTAAAACATCCAATTCTTTAATCTGGCGCTACAAGTATCAGCTGCTGCTGACCACAAATGTGTCATTTTCCTATGCACCAGTTAAATATGTTATATAGAAGTCATTCCCTCTAATATCACATCACTGCTTCATTAACCCTTTGTTTTCTGATGGGGTTTCCCAAACATATTGATACAATAACAATGGGACTGTTCATTACGTATCTTAGGGGCCACATGTAGAATTTTCTAAACTATGAAGCATTCCTGTCCCTGGAGTTTTTTTATCTCAGCAAACAGTGCAGAGCCTGATAAAAAGCAGCGTTAGCTGCAAATGCAGCGTTATGCTGCATTTCGCCTGAGTCTTCACTGTTTGCCAAAGTACCCGTTTAGGGGTTTCCAGTATACAAATGGCTAAGCCGCGTGTCAAGCCTCGTGTCCCGTAAATGTCACGTCTGCAAACAGTGGAGACCCAGATAAGCTAAGCAGCATGCAGTATCTTATCAGGGTCAGCATTTTGCTATCGTAAAAATTAAAGAAAGTAAAGTAAGTAAGAAGGCAGAAATTGATACAATCAAGTACCACACCTGACCGAGAACACAAAATGGGAAAGTGACAAAAACGCAAAAAACGTTACATACAAGAGAGCCAAGAGGTTAGTCGGAAATCTCGACAACAAATAATATATTTTAAGCAAAAATAGAAACGTTACATTCATTGTAACAACGATTTTAACTCCAAAACTATATCTACAAACATTGCTACGTATTTTACTAGTACGCTGTAGACATCAGGCAATCATCTGCACTACTGTAGTAGTTGTCGGTTCTCATTATTCATCGCAGAATGACCAAACAGCGTCTGAGAATGCATCAAACAATGTAAAATGCACAGAATGCATCAAGCAATGAAAAATGCACAGAATGAATCAAGCAATGAAAAATGCACAGAATGCATCAAGCAATGAAAAATGCACAGAATGCATCAAGCAATGAAAAGTTCACAGAATGCATCAAGCAATGAAAAATGCAAAGAATGAATCAAGCAATGAAAAAAGGCACAGAGCTTATGCGCAAAGACTATCGATTTTGTTAACTGGCCAAGTCATAAATCAAAAACCCTATAAGGCCAAATAAAAAATAAGTGTGTTTTGGATTACGGGTCTGAAAATTTAGGTAGGGTAGGCACACCTATTTTTTTTATTTTTTTTTTCATTCTGTAAAAAAATATAGTTTATGCATTTTGAAAGGCTAGAAACAGTGTTTTCGATTGCCATTTGTCGCCTGTCGAGCGAAAAATGGCAATCGATAACTATGTTTCTAACGATTTTTGATCTACGTTCGTCGATAGTATTAACGTTTTCGATTGCCACCTATCCGGTGTGGTCTACAGAACACAGCTTCATTTTGTCTATGGGATCTTCATTGCATTCCGAGTAAGCATAAAGTGCAATATTCCTAAACAAGATTTTCAGAGACATTTGCATTTAATACGTATTTTTAACGTTTTTATTTCTTTGAAGCTCCCAAACTAACCCATTGTATCACCACAGAGAAAACTACTAGTTGAGCCAATCGATGAAAGTCATTGAATCTGATGCCTGGCCCACCGTTATGCAATCAAAGAAGAAACCATAGCTATGAATAGTAGAAGGCTCTTAAATAGTTGATTTTGCTCACATTTCAATTTTCACCTTGTGCATGCTCTTTGTACTCATGTATTTTATGTATATGATGTATATGCTTTATTTTTGTAGCTTATGCTCTCACGTTACCTGTGAGTGGTATTAGTTTTATGTCAATAAAGATATGTTATGTTCTACAAACCGTGATTGAACTTTATAACTGGGCATTTAGACTTATATAATTACCAGCGCTGTTAAAACGTTTAGTTCTTATTTATCAAGAAAAAAGGCTTTCACTTTTACCCTTTGGGGACTTGAAACCTCTAAATAGATACTCTGTCAAACAGTGAAGACCCTGATAAAATGCCACACAACGCGACATTTTAGGGTCTGGACAATTTGCTCAGACAAAACCGATCTTCAGTGACAGAACTACATACAATATTTCTTTAGAAATCAAAACCTGTGACCCCCCAATGTATACAATGGGGTTAAAACCAAGTTAGCCTAGAAATATTTGTTCTGGTGTGCTCTGTTGCAGAAGATATTCCTAGCCAATATAAAATTCACTTATTATAAGTGTCAGCATTTAAATTTGAAAAAAAAATGCTTTACGAATTCCATGATATCAAAAGCATTGTTTTAGAGTCTAATTTGGATTTCTATAATTAACTGCAAAAACGAATACGTATGGTATCTGCTGCAAATGACAGGTGTCGGTTAAGGGTTGAAGTAATAAGCTATCACAGGGAAGGTGTGAAACAAAGGTGTGATGCAGATCGATGTAATAATCAACTTTATAGACGTCATTCTGCACTTGCAGCGCGTATAATGAAATATGACGTCATACGAGATAACACTTCAGAAAATTATCAAGGAGTAGAACTAGATGTACGCCGAGTGTTGGAGATGCCACACCCAGAGATGAGAATTAAGAAATATATCCAACAAAAAAAAAGAAACGCCCCCATAACGATTTTCACATTTAGTTCAACTTTTAATACGAAAATGTTAATTGTCATGAAATACTTATTACTGATCAAGTATTACTAAAACTTGAGTGTAGCGTAGATAATTATATGTACCTTCCCTGTGTAGGAACAAAACACATCAAGGCGAATGATAAACGAGGGTTTGAAGAGTTTTTACAATGCTACTGTCTACATGGAATTCTGAGCATGCTTTTAAAGTGCAAAGTATGAAAACTATATGTTGTCGTTATGTGAGACAACCAATGTGTTTATTGATGCTTTGTGCTATTCCAAAATCCATCTTCATCAGTTAGGACCGCTTAAATTAATTAAAATAATATTGAAATCTTTACATTTTTGTTACGTTTATCTCCAGTATTGAATTCTTATCCAAATGGTAGTCACAAGAAAGGAGTTACCTAGCGTTCAATAATCGCTAATGATGAAATTAAAGATATAATGTTCGAATAATAAGTGTATGGGTACAATTTGGTCTAGTAAGTAAGTATGGGGACAAAGATCAGGAAGACAGGGTTTCTCGCATCCAGGACCACGTACAACAACATAGCCTGTTTTCAAGCCCTGTATTAAGACATCTAACTGAAAGTTCTATAACTACTACAGAGATAAATATATGATTCTTTATTACTTCCCCATTGCTCAGAATAAATAAGACAGTCAGTGAAATTTTTACAGAGGTGTATATATGCTTGTATATGTATGCGCACATATTTTACTATTTTTCTGTTTACTGGTCTAATACCAGTCTAACAGCAACACAACGACAGCTGTTATGGTCCTATATAGTTTATAAGGAAGACTACTGTGTTCCCAGGTTTGAAATGACCCCCGTTTTTCTTTTCATTTGGCAACTTTAATCCTTACCAGTAACATGATGTGTACATGCCTTAGACAACAAGAAACTTGCTTGAATCCCTTATCAGCAACTATGCACATCTGGATCTGATATTAGTGTTGCTGCACCTTCATCAAAAAGTAATTAATTTACCTGTGTTTTTACTGACCGGGACTATTTTCACACCAATAGACTAGCCAATAAATGGAACTGGTTAATCGTTAATTATTTTAAAGATTTGACCACTTATCAGGAAATAGTGAAGACCCAGATTCGAATACAACTTTATGCCTGGTTTTCTCTATGTAAGAAGTAATATATTTTTTCGAAATTAGCACTGTGCGAACTATTAAAATGGTCTAAAAATATGCCAAGTTAACCAAAGAGGGGGAATTTCGGTTTGTCTTGTTAGCCTCGTCACAGACTGACTGTATGTGTCTGATTAGTATTTGAAATTAAACTTTACATTCGCTACATGATTAAAGCTTGAAAATAAAGAACCAAACAAAGAATCTTTCAGTAAATCACTGTGTCGTCTCCCACATCACCCGTGATTTGTTTCCGAGTGGGCTCGGACCCAGTATAAACGGACTGGTCACTGACGGAAATACAAAGTTATGTTGTCGAGGCTTTGTTTTAGCGCCGGGTCCGAGGAGTGGGTTTGCTTTAGCGCCGGGTCCGAGGAGTGGGTTCACGCCGGACTCGTTCTTTCATCAATATAATGACAACTGTTCTTCTTTGAATCATAACGCAAAGTAAATACGGTAACTTAAGCTGACGTATATCGCAGCATTCGTCAGAGTTTTGTTCTGTTACTTGGGCCTGGACCCCCAACTAACCTACCCCCTAATGAAACTTTCTGGATCCGCGCATGCGCTGTCCGAATATTATGATAATGGCAATCAATGTTGAACCAGATGAAATATCACTGAATGCAGGATGCCGTACCTCATCGGATTTTGCAGTGTCTACTATTTAAATGACGCCGGTCGTTTGGTCATTCTAATTCGTCAATGAGCCCCGATATTATAAAAGTTTTTGTTCATGCTCACCTCGGCCGAGCACGAAATTTTAACTGTATATTGAAAATAAAATGCTGAAATATTAAGATATCTTCTATCTTTCAAACTCTTAGGGTGTATTGTCCATGCTAATATATGTTAAAATGCAAATGATTGTTGGCATTTTAACATCTATGAGCAGGATAAATTTCATGCTCAGTTGAATTGAGCATGAAAACTTGAATATAACCTCAGGGCCCGGTAAAAGAACTACTCTGCTACAGTCGCAAGTGAATAACAATGCACATGACTTGGTCACAACAAGCGACCCTTAGCAGCAGGAACTTTTTTTAGATTGAACACTCTTTGCGTAGTTATAGTCCGGCAGTATTCAGGCAAATTTTAGGGGGACCTGGAACTTGATTTTAAACTTTTTTTCTTTGTTGATTCTGGTAGTGCATACATTGCCCTTGAAAAATCCGAGTGATGCCACTCTGGCATCATTGAGCATTTCGATATATCCAAGATGGCGTCCAAGATGGAGGACAATTATAAGAGAAAAATTGTGTGATATGGAAAATAATGTCTCAAACCCATTTTCTTTCTAAAATTGTTGCTATGAAGTTGGAATCTAACAGAACACACTAGCTTGTAACAAAATAAAATAAGAATGCGGACAAGATGGCCGCCAAGATGGCAGTTTATTACAAAAAGTATAAGAAAATCTTCCCTGAGACCGACAAAGTCCAGGGATTTGCATGCAAAATGCTTATTTTACTGATTCTTGAATTACAGACATCATCCTTGTGATCCCAGTGATGCTTTCACTTAGTATTTGACATATTTAAGATGGCGTCCAAGATCGTAGCCAACAAATATTTCAAACCCGTGGGAGCGGCACCCTACATGTAGGCATAATGATGGATTTGTAACAGACCAGATGCCTTTACAAACACACATATCTGAATAAACAAACCTGGTATGCGTGTATAATAGAGTTGAACTGTAAATGCAGGCATATCTGAGAATGGCACCAGGGCCCGAAATTACAATGCTTCCTTAAAGTTAAGGAAGACTTAAGTTAAGTATCGATTAAAATAACGTTTTGAACTTATTAAAATCAAAATAGTTTTGTTTTTATTCTGTAGATCACAATGGTGTCTTTGACCAAAGGTACTGCATCGATCCTGGCAATTTATTAAACATTTAATGTAACATTTTGAAATGTCAATACTTCGCTTAAGTCGTCCTTAACTTTAAGGAAGCATTGTAATTTTGGGCCCAGTTCAGCAAACATGTCTGATGTGATGACACCTCTGTACAAGTAGCACCATATTTTAGCCATCCTTCTACCTGCACTCAACTAGTAAAAATGTCGGTTGCAGTGGCAACTAACCAGCAGACATGGCCTATAGTAAGGCACCACACCAATGGGCATGGTTGATAATGAGGGACCACACTAGAAGGCATGGCTGATAATGAGGCATCACACCAGAAGGCATGGCCTATAGTGAGGCTCCACACCAGCAGGCACGGCTGATAGTGAGACACCATATACGGCAGGCATACTGATTGAGTGGTAAAAGATCGGCAAGCATATTGATTGAGTGGCAACGGTTCAGCAAGCACCCATCTTGAACATCACTGTAGGCATGTTTGAACAGCAGTGGTGTTTGTGGAAGTTACACTAGGCCAAAATACATATATCTTGCAGCTGCAGCGACATAGCAATAGAGTCTAACTGGACCAGCAGGCATGTTTCTTACATTGACAACGTAGCAATAGTCTTGCCTACTAAAGTTTCACAGTTTAAGTTGGCATGTCTGATGGAGGAGCATCGATCGAGTAGCTTTTCTCTTTGATTTTCAAAGGAGACATGTCTGATTGAATGGTACCAAGTTCTCAGGCATATCTGTTGAAGTTTCATTGAACGGCATCCATGTATAGCCACCAGGCCATCACATCAGACATTCTTACCAGCACGCATGCAAATTATGTGGTACTGAAACAGCGCACATGTATGCCTGTTGCCGAGACGCAGGATCTGCAGTCATGTGTGTTTGTTACATTACACCAGCAATAATGTAAGTTACATTTGCACCCGACTAACAGGAATGCTGGGTACTCATGCGTTGGATCAGTGTGCATATCTGTAATACTTGTACCAGACCAGCAACCCAGCCATTATTGCCACAGGGTCAGTAGACATCTTTACCATTTGCATGTTTGATTAAGCACACATGTCTGAAACCAAGACTCAAGGCCAGCAGTTATATATGTAACAGCTTCAAGAGACTATCAGGCCTGTTGCAGTACCCATGCCTTTAAACTTTGCTCTGAAACAGCAGGCATGTTTGTGACAGTTGCACCCGGCCATTTGGCACATCGATTACAAGCATGCATTTCTGTTAGATTTGCAAACACATTTGTAGTTGTGGGGCTGTGCAAGCAGGTATGTCTGTTACACTTGCCTCAGACCCGCAATTATGTCTTCTATGCGTGTACCCGATCAATGGGCTGTAATTGTACCAGACCATCAGGCATGTATGTTACAGTAGCACCTGGCCAGCAGTCATGTCTGTATATGTTGCATACAATCAGCATACATGTCTCTTATAGTTTCATCTTATCAGCATCCATGAATGTTATATTTGACCCAGCCATCAGCCATGTCTGTAACAATTGCATCCGACCATTTGTCATGTCTAACAGTTGCACCTAACCAGCAGTCATGTCTGTAAAACTTGCACCTACACGCATGCATGTCTGAAAAACCTGCACTGGACCAGTACTAGTATTCATATTTGTTATAGAAATATCCAACCATCTGTGCTGTCTGTTGCACTTGCACCAGACTAGTATAGTAGTAATGGTTGTTACAACTGCACTGGACCAACAGGCCTGTATTTTACAGTTTCTCCTAAGCAGCAGCAATGTCTTTAATGGTTACACCCAACCAACAATCATGATGGTAGTTAACATCTGCTGCATACAGATATATCTCTTACTCGTTGGTTTGTTGATACACTGCACTCTATAAGTAAATAGTATTTTCCCTCTTTTTTTAGTAATTTTTCAGCAATCCATCCATAAACTACTTTCAAGCTGATTTTTCCCGCATATTGATAAAAAAGGTGTGTACTTTGAGCATGCGCGCTGTCACAGAGTTTTCGGTGATATCTTTCGTTCAGCATACCCTGGCATTTATCACTTCATTATTTCTTGACAGAATGTTTGCCCAAAGTATGAACTTTTATGAGAATAATATGATATCAAGGTTCATATTATCAGATCAATCAAAAAGTAGTCTTGAAAGTAGTGCATGGATTGATGGATACGATTACCAGAACAAAGACACACAAAAAAAAACATTACCATTATGAAAAAAAAAGTCCGTTATTTTTTTCAGTGCAGTATATAATAAAAACCCATGTTATTCCACAATATACATCCGGCTATATCTGCCATCTCGGACGACATTTTGGATATTTTACAACGTTGAAACACAACATCATGCCAGTCAAATTCGCCGAATGCAACTACTGTTGAAAACTATCAGAAAAAAGATTATTAACTGTGATTCTGATTTCAAGTGGGATTTTGCTTTAAAATGGCGGCCATCTTGGACACCATCGTAAATAGTTCAACCCTCTGAATCAAACAATGTTCCATTTTAATCATTTGTATCATTTAGACTCTAAAAAGCCATGCAAAGTCAACATTAAAGTGCTTTTCATTGCGTTCTTTGGTCAGATAGGTCTTAGGGGACAAAATGGCGGCCATCTTGGGCGCCATCTTTAATATTTCAACCTTCTGAATCAAATCAATGTTCCATTTTAATTGTCGTATCATTTAGCCTCTACACATCCATAAAAAGTCAAAGTTAGAGCTCTTTTTATCGAACCTGTTGGTCAGATAAGTGTTAGGAGCATAACTGACGGCCATCTTGGACGCCATCTTTAATTTTTCAAAACGCTCAATGATGCCAGAGTGGCATCAGTTGGATTCATCATCTACAATGACTGAACAACAAGAATCCACGAAGAGAAAAACTTTAAAATCAAGTTCCAGGTCATTCTTGTTTTCTACCGGACTATTATGAAAGATCTAGAAGAATTCGAAAAAGATGGAAAGTGAGTAGTTCATATTGAAAATGGTTTTCATGGAACCCCTGCATTTGCTGCAGCCTATGTTTAATGTGTCACGTACGCACCACGTGCAACTCAAATCTTAAACAACACGTGTTCTGATTTGTTTGATCTTTAAAAATCATGCTGTCAATGGTTATTCTACATGTAAAAAAGTAAAGTAAAGTGCTTGTTTATTATAGTGTCACCCCTATTGAAAAGGCCAGCCATTTCTGAGTTATGAGACACCTCAACTTGTCACATTAACTTCCCAAATCCCATCCTTATGCCAGGCACCAGGCAGGCTAGGATCGGTAACCATTACGTTTAACTAGCTGGCGGCTCACCAACCGGCCATATCAGAACGAACCCCAATGTCGCCGACACTGGGAATCGAACCTTCAACCTCCCGCTCCCGAAGCGGATGCCTTAGCCACTAGGCTATCGGGACCTACATGTATATAGCCTTCCGAGATGTGTCCCTTTGTCGTCCGGCTGATAACATTAGCAGACAAATTGTGCACAGATCAGGTCGCCAATACGTCTTTATATATTAAAGAAACTCTCACCATGCTCACGGTATGCCCGATTTTTGTATTCTTTGTGCATGTAGCAGTTTAGCTATTACATGTACTAGTACACCGTCTAGGGCGCTGATAACATTGTGCGGATGCGCAGGCTGAACTGCGCCTTTATTGTTTGCATGCAACAAAGTCGGGTTTCTCGCGACAAGGTGCATATAGTGCCTCAATGCGAGGAACCCTGCTTCTGGGTTTCGAACAACAAAGGCGCACACCAGCCTGTGCATCCGCGCAGTCTTATCAGCGCCTTTGTTATTCGCTTATTAGAAAGACTAATACACTTGTTACAAGCGAAATTTCAAGATTCTAATCTCTGTAGCTGAGTAGGACTGGTTTGAGTCTCACTTTGTCGGAAACCCCGAATACAGGTTTTGTCGCTACGCCGAGGGCCATATGATCTTATTCTACATGCATGTGGTAAATAAAAAAGATCCTGATTAGCCGTCACGATCATCTCAAGGTATACACAAAGTACACGGACGGTAAAATTCGCTTTTTGAACCATTTTCCGTAAAGCTCAAAGAAACAATTGATGTGGGGTTGAGAAGTCTTGCTAGTTTTCATCAAGTGCTTAAATCAAATATTTAATGGCAACAAACGTACTGCACAGATGCAAAAAGTGTGACTTTGGTGGTTCACATGTCTTGTGGGTCCTTGCTGTGGTCGACTCAAACAGGTCGTCATGTTATTTTGGGATAGCTTATCGCAAATGGCTAAACCATTATTTAAACGTGCTTACGCAGTCACCTAGTGGGGCTATAAGCATGCACATTCACGTCGATTCCTTCTATGTGTATACGAACCGTTCATGCTCTAACAAGACTGTGTGAATGTGCAGGCTCGTCTGAGCCTTCGTTGTTTGCGTATGCGATATTTACCATAATCTTATGAGCTGTTTTGTTTCAATTCCAATGCTGAAGCGTGCTACAGTCAAATTATTTCTTGGTTTGTGCGTCTGTGCGTACGTGTGATGGTCCACTCGTGGATAATCATAGGAACAGCCTAATTCGAAATCTATTCGGACATTCCTTTATACAGTTTCATTAGGACCAACAGGACTCCGCGGTCGGCTCATCATTGTCGACACTAACTGTTTGTTTGAGGAATTTGATGTTTAAATAAGTTCATTCGATAGGAATAGTCATTGTGACTGATATATTGAGATATTTTTGCGCTCAGTATTATGCTTATTGTGTGCGCGTTTTGATGAACGTGTCGTATAATTTAATCAATTGATTGAGTTATGTCCTTAAGTCCCAGTCAACTTATTTCAGTCATGTAGGGATCTCCCCCAGAGAGAGAGAGAGAGAGAGAGAGAGAGAGAGAGAGGGAGTGAGGGGGAGAGAGGGATGGAGTTGTGAATATATTTTTTTTTCGGCCCGAGTCTTCATCCCCTTCTTGAGCATGAGACCGTGACGAGATTGCGCAAATGCACAGGCTCTCGAGAGCCTTCGCTGATCACGTTTTACCAGCTCACAAATCAGGCTCCGTGCATGTTAAATTAATGCTCGGACCAGCTTCATCGGCGTGATAATCATGTCTAAAAATAAAATAATAATCTAACTTTTAATGCTACATTATGTCATTTCAACTCTAATGTTTGAAATATTAAGCAAATAACGAATTTTAATCCCTTACTTCACAAGAGATGGAGAAAATGAAAACTAGAGCGAATTTTTCGCGGGACTATTTTTGGCCGCAGTGCGCATTTATTAGATAGACTAGCTGTTGGTTTTAGCGCTATTCTGAGGTAGTTTTCCCTTTAGTCGAATCATAAATTCATTATTTTTTGGGCTAGAAATCTCGTTCAAACGCTCAAATCATTCTTTTTCCATGTTTTGTCCCTCTTTGATACAACATATCGCGTTTTTCTAAAACAAATATTGGATTTTTTTGAAAACTTGAGGTACTGCCTGGCGGTAATTAAGCAGAGATAATTATCATGTTATGTAAGCAACAGATAAGAAATGGCAACCGGAGCGTTAATGACCACATATCTCGGCGAAAAGCGGATTTTCACAGCATGGAGCAACTTTCCCGAGTTACCTTATATTTAACTACAAATCGGGGGTAAGTCGGGTATGTACACGGCATGAAGATCGACGTTTAGCATGTGGATATAAATGCACACAGCGTAACTACATCTTATTTTTTGGAGCAGAACTTATTTTGAACTAAGGCCAAAATGTCCTGCACATCAGAATAACTTAGTGTTTTTCCTTGGGATATATACCCATTTGTGCCTCTTTACTAGTTATCATAAGCTTGATGCACGAGTTTTACACTACTGATCGCTAAGGACCTCTGACACTCTGATAGGGTATCTGCCTATTTTTCAGATGCTTCTCAAAACTTCCCTATGCGTAAGATATCACTGGTATCCTTTTGAATAGGACACTTGATGTATTAGGAACGAATTAGGGTTATAATTAGGCAGGCAGATCCCTACAACAAAACAGGAGACGGTACCAAAGGGGGTAGAGGCTGCAAAATTTGACTTCACCAAAACATTTCACATGTAAGGGTATTAAATCATCACTACTCGATTACAAATCACAGTGAAAGTATTTTAAAGTCCAAAATCATGAGCATTTTAATGATAATTTTTGTTGATGTGTGTTCTATCGGATGTGTTAAGAAATATTTTGAAGTGCAACTGTAGTCCATATTCAACCTTGATGACAATGTATTTACCTGGTGCAATATTATGCAGCAATGTACTATAACCATTCATCCATGCGTAAAGTACACCTAATGTGTTTCCAGAGTGTAGGTGACCCCCGTTTTTCTTTTTTTAAACAGCTTTAAATTGAACCTAGAAGAACGGCACTTAGCATGTGGATTTAAATTCACACCGCGTAACTAAAACTTATTTTTGGGAGGAGCCCTTATTTGTAAATGAGGTAATTTGCCATGGTTTTGTCGTCTGCTGATATTTTTTTTTCAAAATCAGTTTTTTTGTTGTTTTTTTTTTTTTCTATTTATTTTCTCGGTAATATCAGTAGAGTGTCAAGCAGTTTGGATCCAGATCATGCCCGTCAGGTCTGATCTGGGTCTAAATTGTTTGCAACGGTCATCGGCAGACGACACTAGTAAGTAAAGAGTTTATGACAACAATTCAAGCAAATTAGAGAGTTGACGAGAAATAGCGAATCGGGGATATAAATTAAACTACAAGAGCATGAAATATTTGCCTGCTTAAGTTATTTCGCTGATAAACTTTGTCAACAGCCGTAGCCAAGTTCAGGCTAAAATGTTGGCCATTATCTGGATCCATACTGTTTGAAAACCTACTTGTATTCTTGAAAGACATATTTTTTGAAAATAATTATCTCAAGAGAAAATTCAGCAGAGGCCAACAACAACCCAGCATTAAGGTTTAGACAATACTATTACTTGAATCGCTTTTCAACACAGGCCATTTCAATGCATCGGTTTTAGATGTACAGTGAAGTCTATAAGTCAGTATAAACAGTGAATCATAGCCTAATGCGCGAAGATTGGTCCAGTATTAAGCAATTTTAGCGTGAAGCTGCGACTGTCTTCATCAGTTTAAACACGTGTTTTGGGTGCTCAAAAGAACCGTATCATCGAGACGGTTGTTTTGAGTACACACCAAATATTTTTGCAAATATTTAATGGTTGAGAAATAGGAAAAATAATTTTCTGTTATGCACTCTTATCTGTAGGACTGACGAATTACCCTCACTGAACCGTATAAGCCACGTTTTATTTATATCGTTAGGTTCACTTGGGGACTAATTCAAAGAGGAGCGGCAAAAACACACCGAAATTCCATCTAATCCCAGCCTATACAAAAACTCACATTTATGTGGAAAAAATTAATTCAATTACGCGGTCTATATCTAAATTCATTTCTCTAATTTATTTTTCAATTAAAATCACCATTAAAGAATAATTAGCAAATAACGGGGGTCACTTAAGTTCTGGAATCACTATAGTCAATGGTCAAGTAGTTTATGTGTATTTGGATAGATACAGTATATGTGCAAAATAATTCTATTTAGTAAAAAGGACAATTTTCATAATCTAAAGAAAAATATGCTAAAACGCTGTAATATTTCATGACTAATGGGTTAAAAAAAGGAAGCTTACTTGTACTAATTATTTCATTAATACTGGAAAAAAAAAAGATCTTGAAGAGAGCACACCAAAAAACCAAATGCTAATGTTCGGGCTTGCCCAGACGCCACATTTTGGGCTGTGGGATATCATTCCCCCCGAGTTCCGGCTAGCTTTACACATATATTATGTAAAATATGAGAACACACTTACATGCAAAAGGATAAGTTGGAACTCGGGGGGGGGGGGGGGGGTGATGCTTTAAAAATATTTTTCTATTTCCCATATGTATAATACAAAAAGTGACCATTTTAGGCCCAAAATAAAGCCGTACATTCATGGAAATAAGAAATCAAATGCAAAATCATAAAAAAGAGACCAACAGCAAGCTTATATATGAAGATGGAAGCATTTGATCGACTTTAATTTTTATCAAAATTATAGGCAGCGATACACTGTGATTCCCATTACCACCGTCAGAGGTCCTTTATTTATATATCGATAAGGTACACTTGGGGACAAATTCAAAGTGGAGGAACAAAAACTAGCAGAAATCCCATCTAATTCCGGCCTATATAAAGATCATACTGCAGTGAGAAAAATAATTTAATTACGGTGTCTATTTCTAAATTCATTTCTGTAATTTTTTTTTCAATTGATATAACCATAAAGGAATACAAGGCAAAAAAAACGGGGGTCACATTAAGCCTGGAAGCACAGTAATATGACTCAGGCACGTTATGCGTATGTAAAGAACCTTTTCATTTATTTATTCATATAGAAGGTTTTAAAAGCATTTTCTCAATTATATCACACACACGCAGAGTTAATTGTTAAATGCAAGGTTTCTGCAACAGGTCATAGCAGATCTAGTATATTTTAAGATTTTTAAAGCTACGTGCATGAAAGGGCTAATTTGCCCCCCCCCCCCCCCCCCCGCCCCTCTGGAGGCAAAAACTGAAAGTTGCTTTTCAAGTGAAAAATTCTGGCATTTATTTAACTTTTACCGTATTTATGGTAACAAAAATGGCCGACAAAATAGACTTAAGATAGAGAAAGTGCATTTTTGAAGAAATTTCAGACTTTGGGAGACCCATTTTTTAAGAATTAGATATCAGCACAGCTAATTACCAAAAAGACCTTTTAATATATTATGTGACCAGATAATTCTCATCATCTGTTAAAATATTGTTTTAGTATTTGCTTGTGCTCTATGTTAATTCTCTGTCAAATGTCTCAAATTTGCTCCAAAATGGCCACTTTCCTATTTTCAGCCTATTTTGTTGTCCTTTTTTGTTACCATAGCAACGTTAAAAGTCAAATTAATACCCGACATTTACACTTGGGCTTTTGTTCTTATAAACATATAAGGAGAAATTAGTGACAAACAATTTTTGTTTTTTAGCCTCAAAGCCACTTAATGCACATAACTTTTGAAGACTTCACCCCTGCAATTGCGTGCAGTGGTAACTCAAGTACATTTAAAGTAGAGAGGAGGGCAAAGATCAGGAATCGATACAATGGAACTGCCGTAGGCCGAGCCCATTTCCAATTTTAGTGTTTAATAGAGCGTTTTGTAAGCAAACAGTGAATACATTGATCAGATGCTGCGTTATTGCATATGTCACATAAAAAGGACGTTATATAGGCGTATATGGGTTAAATATTATGATGACATTTCTTGGCAAAATGAGCCATTTAAAATGCTTATTTAGGTTCAATTTTTCCATCAAAGGCAATGTAGCGAATAAACAAACTATACAATATTGCACAGATTTCGTATTTTATTACTTTCTGTCTGGCCCAGAGGTTATAAAACTATTTTCATGCTCAACTCAGCTAAGCACGAAATTTCAACCACTCATAAAAACTAAAATATCGAGAAGTGAAAAAGTTTATTGCTTTGAGTCTCTCAGATGTTGTATTTATCATGCTAATAAATGTTAAAATGCCAACAATTGTTGGCATTTTAACATTTATGAGCAGGATAATTTTCGTGCTCAGCCGATTGAGCATGATAAAAGTTTTATAACCGCGGGGCCAGAATTCATTGTGACAGTATAAATTGGTTAATATACTACATGGACATGCTTTAGACAAACTATGCCTCTAAGCCAGAAGAGAGACTTAAATTGATTTTTAACTGGTTGTAAGATTCTCCACAGACTGACAAATCTACATCTTTAAGATCTTTGTTGTCTACGATACACCATACTTTGTCACCATTGATTCTGGTGCGTCGCCTCTCGCTCGTATTCTCGCAAGAGACGTGAACTATATTTAGCTGCCGGTGATCGATATCGATCTGAGCGCTCATTTGCACTATGACTGGGTGTAAAGCACCTTAATAACTTGGATGGAAAGCAGAGTCGTTTCTAGCGAGGTATCGATCGAATTACGCGATTAATTTAATTCAGTCGATCTATTACAAATACGTCTGCTAACAGTAGAATCTTACATTTCAGGAAGACGAGTCGATGGCACAGGGGCCTGGAGTATTAAAGCAAGGAAAAGAACGACATATCTCACACAGACGATCACACAGCGCCGGGGGAAGACCTCATCTCTCCTCCAAACAAGGTCGTCCTTACCAGCAGACGACACTAAGATCAGACGAGAGACTCTCGAGACACACAGGAAATGGTAAAGCGTTAACTAGGAATAACGGTGCTAAGTCAAGACGTTCCAATGGAGACGGTGCCCCGGATATGGGCATTAAGAATATAGTAATGGATAACTCAGATATGGTTCAAACAGTGGAAATATTCAAACAACCCGGTCAAACTCTCGGGTTTTACATCCGAGAGGGGAACGGGTTTGATAGGACGGACGGAGTATTTATATCTAGGATTCAAATTGGGACAGTGGCTGAAACTAATGGATTACTTCATATAGGGGATGAAATATTAACTGTTAATAATGTGGAGGTAGGTAAAATGTCTCTTGACGATGTTGTTATACTTATGTCTATACCTAGGAAATTAATTCTCAAAATTAGAACTAAAAAGAATTGCAATAAGAAAAACGCATCATGTCCATCTTTAGCAGTAACTGAAAAAGAAGAGACGCCCGTCGTCGTTCTTAAAAAGGGGCGGGCCTCATCAACAACTCAATTAGAAAGAACTGAAACTTCACCAGATATATTTGAGCAGACCTATAGTTCTAGTGCCCCTCAGACAGACACGGATTATTTTACTAAACGTTTTCAGCGTGCAGAGAGACCGCCAACTTATGCTAGTATTTATATTACTCCACAAAAAGCTGAAGCCAAGTTAATAACTAGTGATGATGTAAATGATAGTGAAAATTCTAGTGAAGGCTCACTTCCTATGAGTATCGATTCTGGGAGGGACCACTATGTAGGGCACAGGGGCTACAGCGCTCCTATGGGACTCACTGAGGATCCTAGTGGATACCTCGTTCCCCCATCATTGACTTCATACCCACATTCCCAGAGTGAGCTTCTAGAAAGTGGATATAGTAGGATCGTACACCCGCCAGAGAGAAAGCTAACACACCAAAGATCTCCATCAAAATCAAGCACCATGTTACAGCCAGGCGGCTTTCCTCCATATCAGTATAGTAGTTTTGACAGTGACCGGGGCGCATATAGTGACCCATATCAGCCTTTGCAAGAATATCATGGATATAGGGGTTATAGTGACGGGGGTAAGAAACTTCAAGGTGGATTCAGGGAAATGCTTCACACCAAGGCCAAATATGGTAAAATGCCGCGACCTAGGTCACCGGAATGTTATAATTCTGATTCGGAAGTTGTTTATACGCATCCACGTGGGCAGGTTGCTGCGGACTCTCGTGGTTTCGCCTCGGACTACGAGACTTACGCGGGAGCCATGAGTGATGATGACCCTGTTTACGCTGTGCCACAGTTGCCGACAAGTGGTAGCTCTGAGCTACAGCTGCTTCTCAGGAAGTTTAACACTTTATCTCATGAGTTACAACAGGAGCAACATAAGTTACAGAGGCAGTTAACGACAGCTCGAGAGCAAACAGGTAAGAATTTGATTGTTTAATTTGCATGTACACAGTGCTACCTGAACTTAAGGTTACACAAAGTGCACTTGATGTGGACTTGATGTGCACTTGTTGTGCACTTGATGTGGACTTGTTGTGAAATTGATGTGGACTTGCTGTGCACTATATGTGGACTTGTTGTGAACTTGATTTTGACTTGTTGTGCACTTGATGTGGACTTATTGTGATAGTACAGTAAAAACCTGTCTTAAGCGGCCACTCAAAAACAGACAAAACAAATATCTTTATGTTAAATGGTTGCATAATGAAGGTCGAAAGTATTGCAGAATGCTCCCCTTGGAGCATTTGCAATACTTTTGACCTCCATTTAGCGATTATAGGTCATGAAAACCAATTTATGGTCCTTTTGAGAGTAGCTGTTTTAGACAGGTTTTACTGTAAATTTGTGCACACCAAGTACACAATGGTGTAATCTTAATTTCGGGCCCCACTGTATACATAGAGAATACTAGGTGAGTGTCTTTTGATATCAAGCTTTGAGAACGCTTGTTGACATCGCGAGGCTTGCCGAGCGATTCAACATGCAACTCAAAGTCGAGCCTGGTAAACTTGATATCAAAGGCGCGAATCTGTTCACTCTTCAACCTATCGATTATGACGTATTTTTTACGGCGGCTTGCCGCCGTTCTATTATCGCTTTAGATCTAAATTATTCACCAATCAGAAGCATTTTTAAATTGTAATATTCATCACACCGACTGGAAAAAGATGCTCTCATTGGTTGTTACTCAGAATGTCCATACGATCTTACTAAACGTGAAACTAAACTTGAAAACATACATGTAAATGGCAGAGAACCAGTCTGTGCACTGGGTCTAAAAATGCAAATGTATAAACGACTAAATCTCGAATATAGGTCAACCCCCGATGTTCAGTATTTGTAAATTGCTGTCACTATCATTGTTTACATGCATTGCACACAGTAAAGAAGTGCATTATAAAATAATCCACTAAATCCGAAAGGACTTTAAAGTAATATCACGCTATTTAAATAAAATATTTGTAACTTTTCCAACATGATTATAGTCTGTTTCATATATTTCGACAATAGTCTTTTTGGCCGTTATACGGTTATATTCCCAATGCCAAAACGTTTCTTTTCTCCTATGTTCGGATGAAAAAATCCCGATTTCAAGTCCGAAAATATCAAAGAAGAAATCATCGTTTTGTTGAGTTAATTGTGTTTAAAATTGTTTGTTTATTTGGGATCCCGTTCGGACATTTTCAACCGACCCGACTATCGGCATATCAGTCGTGCTACTACGATATAAATCCTCTCGTTGCATTATAAGGGCCCAAGGGTGTTGTGCCATCTAGCGATCGGCATATCAGCTGTGGTTTACCTCTTTGCTTCAACAGGTAATTTCCCCTGTAAGTACAACAATCAATTAAAACGAGTTCTCCGGATGCATAAAAAGATAAATACCAACTAGCTGATACAATTAGGTAGCTTAATTTCGTACATCTGTGTGTAAGAATGGAGATGGAAATGATAAAAGCTAGATGTTATTTTGACTATCTTAACTGTCTCTTGTCTATCACACCTGAAGGAGCTGGTACTTCGGTGTAAGCTTCTGTAGTATCAAGTGCCCCATCCCACTTCTTCAGTTTTTTAAAATTTATTCGCATTTTATGTTGGCTGGGGAAAGGGCTGGGGGTGAACGGAAAGTCATAATGTATAAGGGAACCCCTGCCACATTGCCACATGTTTTTTCAGTGTGTTGACTTAGTCATTTTCATGCAAATGATGTAAAGGGGACCCCCGCTCAAATTTGTTCATGGTGGGTTTGCAGAATCACTTTCAACAGTTAATAGGAAATCTAAGCCTACTCTGCGCTTTCAAAATGCTTAGCTGTCGGAATTTTAGTGGGCCCATGTACCCTCTAAAAATTGTGCCCTCTACATTTTGCCCTATGTACCCTCAAAATATGAGTGGTAGCCCTGGTAATATTCAACATTGCGCAGTCTCATATAATACATCATGCAAGTTAACAGTACAGCTAAATTCAGATTAAATATGATGTGTTTTATGATTTGACAATAAAGCTACCAACACTAAATATTCTCAATTGTAGGCGTTTTCGCGCTAAAATTCCCAATTCCAGGCGTATGTGTCAATTTCCCAAAATGGTGAATATAAACCATTGATTTCTTAAAAAACTGAATAAGTGAATTTAATTTGTTCCATTACAATGGCGTCAAATTAATCGCGACTTTGCACGTAACCTTTGGGTTCAGGCGATTGAGCTTGCCCTAGCCGGCATATGCATTTTCTTACATTGTACAAGAACAGTGTAACTATCGGTAAAGTCTCTTCTATCAATTACGAGTAGTTAAATGAGGGTCTGGATGGGGTATAATGATTAGTGAATAATGACCTTTTTTATAATGAATAGTGAATAATGAACCAAAAAATAATGAATAGTGAATAATGGGGGCCTAAAAATAATGAATATTCCTATATTTTTAATGAATTGAAGAAAAAACTAATGAATAGTGAATAGTCAGATTTTTTTGCCACCTTTCTTGCTTTTAATGAATAATTGGTCTTATTTTAATGAATAATCCAAAATTTTAATGAGATGAACAATGGGCTAAATTTTTAATGAATAGTGAATACCAGACCCCCCACCCCATCCAGACCCTCTTAAATGGTCAAATGTGCGGATCCAGAGGGGGGTATAGGGTCCGCACCCCCTCCTGGAAAATCAAAAGTTCTATGGGTTTCTAGAATTAGCATTTGGATCCCCAGCCCCCGCCCCCCCCCCTGGAATATGTTGGACACCCCCCCCCCCCGAAACCTTGTAAAATTATAGTTTTCTTTGAAATAAACCATTGAAAAGAAAAGACAAAAACCGTTGTCAGAGCTGTTTTCTGGCAGTCTGGCCTGGTCCACCCTGGCAAATATTCCTGGATCCGCGCATAGGTCAGCCAGCATCCAAACTCGGGCCACTATCGGCCTGCCAGCAAAATGTCATTCGGATGGCGTTTCAGTGGCGGGACGATAATGGCCGGCACGTGCTTACTGGGTGTCGATCAGTTTTGAATCCTACATGTATTTATTCCTCGATCCTGGCTATGTTTTTTTCTGGTGTTTGGTTTGTTTCAGTGAACGTTTAATTTTACATTAATTTATTGTCAACACCCTCCCCCTCCCCATTTTCTTAAAAACTTAGGACTTAAAACATTGTTCCCAACCCCTTGCTGGTGAATGCCTAAAATTAAAAAAAAAGATTCAGATGCATTTCGCTCAGCGAAAAGAGTTAGATGTGCACAAAACCAAGCAAAAGAGAGACAAAAACAGGACCACAACTTCGCTGGTTTTAGATTCCAGCATGCAAAGTGGTAGATGGGAATTTCGCCAAAACCAGCGAATTTGGTTGCGTTTATCGTCAGTATTTGAGAGCCGCCGAATATTTTTTTTCAAGATATTTCTTTTTTATTTTAATGTTGATTCAGCTTCATTAGCGACGCCATTTAAAGAGTGCAACGTCATTATGACCTGATAAAAGCACATGCCGTGAGATAGACAACGTGAATCAATGCACTAACATTGTTATACGAGAGGTAATTTATAAATTTAACTTCATAGAAGTCTTAAGGTAAAGAAGAAGGCAAAGATTAGGAATCGATACAATCAAGTACCTGACCTGGAACACCATATGGGAAAGTGACAAAACACAAGAAAACATCACATACAAGAGAGCCAAGAGGTCAGACCTTTCCCAGCAGGTGACCACAAGACAGCATGACAGACGCGAAACATAAATAACAAAAAGTATCCACAAAAGAAGCACCGCCATGGAACGGTCAGTAAATTTTGTAACTGGAGGGCTTAAACTAGTTCCATGGTACCAAACTAACCCTTATTTCTGGTGTGGATCAAGACAAATGGATGTTTGGTCCGCATGAAAGATCCCTAAAGCTCCAATTTGAACATGCTCCGATCCATAGGCCCCAATTAAAATGTGCCCTATTTCAAATTTTCCTGTTGTTTGGCTGCAATAAGAGCGTGCCCTGTGTCATGTAATAATTATGGCGATACAGTCATCAGTGTGAATCAATGTTGACTCAGGCATCGACACCATCTTGATTAATAGAAAATCAAATGATCCACAACTCATTTAACACACATTCTAGTACAGATTAATATTGTAATCGATTTCCATACATCATTTAGATTATTATTTAGTGTCTGGGTATGGTTTTGTTGTTATTATTTATGCTGTTGTTTGTATTCAACATGATAAAATAAAGTCACATACAAAACAATATTGATCATCGTGGCGACGGTAATATGTTTTTAAGAGAGAGAGAGAGAGAGAGAGAGAGAGAGAGAGAGAGAGAGAGAGAGAGAGAGAGAGAGAGAGAGAGAGAGAACAGGAAAATTGAAGAATTGAAGAATACCACCGACAACCCCTAAAATTGGAAATCGGCTCGTCCTATTGATAAGGGTATGCAAGACCATTCGGCCAAAATGGATTAAACGAATATGCTTAACTATCCATTAGGACTAGATGTCTGGGTTCACATGGACCTCCATGTACAATCAAACATTGGTATTGTTCATATAAGACGTTTTCTCATTGTATGACAAACTCAAGATGATAAGTGTTTTCTACATCAAAGCAAAACTGATAGCTGGTCAATACTACGATCTGTACTTTAGTGAAATTAGCTCCAATCCGATTATTGAGTGCATTGGTGATGAGTCTGTATCATTTTCTACACTATTGTACATTGTTGAAGACAACACTTTAATGTATAGATAACCATACAGAAATTATTTGAAACAAGCTTAATAGACTAAACAAAACGCAGGAAATTATTAGATGAACACAATACACCAGTGAAATATAGCTCTTTTCTATACCCCACGATTTCTTTCCTTGCATTTTGATCTGATTCTAGTTATAAAATTGAGCCGCGGCATGGGATTTCCAATAATTTGACATTTTAACAAGTGTAGACTCGGACGAGCCTGTGCAGCCTCCTTTTAAGCTTAGAAACTCCAAATGGTGTTCAGTCAGTAGCTAAACAATCATAGAATAGTACTCAAGCGACTCGCAAAGGCTCTGATCAGACTGCGCGTATGCGCAGGCTGATCTGAGGCTTTGCTGGTCGAACATACAACATTGTGGGAAATCTCATGCACTGGCTCAAATATGATAGGTTTATATGGCGAGGACACTGGCGGGTAACAGCAAGAACTCCTCATCATTTAAAGCCTTCGTTGGTACATAACACTGAGCGCAATCTGGGAGCTGAATATGCTATGATGCTCTTGGTCCGCACTACGCCGACACTAGAAATCAATCAATCAAAATGATAGATAAATCGTTTGACATTGGTTTTTACTAAAGGTATCCAAAGGCAGAAATGTACAAAATATGAGCATAATTTCAACACAGTCCTTGCATACTACTTCAGTAAATTTAGATTAGTGCCCCATCTTCTAAATAACAAATTTGTTTGTTCTACTGACAGATACGATATAGTCATATTGGAATATTAAATATAAAATGTGATTAAATCGTTTTCTAAAGAATAACAAATCAAGTTTATTTAAAGGTGGTACATGTAATCCAGTTTAAGATGGGCGCCAACTAGCGTGTTTATTTGATTTGAGTGTTTCTCCATGATGATACATTGCAATAGTTAGAAGGTTTCCATGCGAGCTAAACATTTCTTGTACTTCACCAACAGCAGAATCTATGGTGAAGAATTGGTGCCAGTAAAATACATTTAAGCCCCCCCCCGGTGGCTTAGGCTGCTTTCCGTTCTTAGGCGGTGGTTCTGTTGTTGTTGTTGACTTTTTGTTTATTGTTACTCCCATTGTGGGAGTATGTACAATGGGAGTCTGTAATTGTTCTATGCTTTGTTGTACGTTATTTTATGTATATTCTAGTTTTGCAATCATCTTGGTAGGGAAGAGAGAGCTTATTGCTTTGCTTAGTTTGTCTACCTGGTGTCTCGTGATTGTTGTGTTTCTCTTCCTCGCGGTGCCATGGGGTTGTCTGCAGTTTGTGATTGTGGTAGTTCCTGATCATACTCACTTACCATTTTTGATATGGAGACTTGTCAGTTTAGAAAATCTGTAGTTGTGGAAAATTTCAAAGCGATTCGCATTAACCCCAAACATTGTGATTTTCTATAATAAATAAACAATCTACACAATTGCTTGTATACGTTACAAAGGACAAGTTTGTCATTCAGTTGAAATCCAGATGCACGTTAACAATTCTCTCAATAGTTAGCTGGCGACATATTTAAAATAACCGTTTAAAGTACATGTGATATTACTTTTTTACTGTTTGGAATCACCTAAATTGTACTTAATATGAAACCTGTGCATATTTTGTACATTTTTGGCCTCTGTGCACCTTTAAAGGCTTTAAAAGCAACTTATGACTAGTTTGATGTTTATAACAGTTTGCACGTGGGGGATATTATCTCGTCGAAAACTTCATGTGTTGCTGGAAATAAAAATCGCAGAGCACACCTTTCACAAGCATAATCTAGGCTTGTCCGTGTATTTGGACTTTGTCTAGAAGTTTTCCTGCTACAAGTGTATCAGTACTTTGCAGGTTGTTTTTGTGCAAACCTCTTTTTGATGAGATTGTTAAAGTACTTTTATAGCGAGATACTATCTTATCAGACTTGTTTAAAACATTTTTGATCAAGATTCATCATTAATATGGAACAAACAAGTAAATGATGTTCCAAATTTGTCGTCTACATAAGTCCTAATTGGCGCTTTCAAAAGCAGGTACATTCTGTATTATCATAGTTAAAGTAAGGAAGAAGGCAAAGATCAAGAATCGATATAATCAAGTACCACACCTGACCTAAGATACAGTATGGGAAAGTGACAAAACACAAGAACACATAACATACAAGAGAGCCAAGAGGTCAGCCCTTTCCCAGCAGGTGACCACCAGACTGCAAAAAACAGACAAGACAGTATGGCAAAGTCAAACACAAATAACAAAAAAGATCCACAAGAGAAGCACCTCCTTGGAAAGGTCAGTTAGAACATTACTGGAGAGAGCATAAGCATGTTTCACGGTACCAAGGTAAAGGCGTCTTTTGTCGATCCTCTATGCTTCACGTTTGTCTTTATTATATACTGTCTTGTCTGTTTCTTGCAACCTTGTGATCACCTGCTGGGAAAGGGATGAGCTCTTTGCTCTCATGTATGTGATGTTTCCTTGTTATTTTGTCACTTTCCCATATGGTTCGGTACTTGTTTGTATCGAATCCTGATATTTGCCTCCTTCTTTACATTCATTATCGTACAGCTAATGGAGCGTCCAATAGTCACATATACGTACTATTTACACTCTTATGAACGAACTTTATAGTTCCGCCACTTCATTTTACACATTTCATAAGAAGATGCAAAATGGACATAAACTTATCTTAGGGAGCTCACATGTTCGATTGCCCAATGCCAGATACAGTATTCGACGTTAACTCTTAAAGCGCCACCTATAGTTAGCAGCAGACGACAATTTCAAATTTTGCTGCTTTTTTCAAAATTAACCAACAAGGCACTATATTTCATGAAAATCGTCTGATTCTCATGTAATATGCATTATTTTTGTCGAAAATTGGGAAATATGTCACAAAATTTGTCGTCTGCTGCAGTCGTGATTGGCGCTTTTTAACTCTTTCACATTTACGGAGAGTTCGCATGATTTTAATCGTCTGCTGATATTTTTTTTCAAAATCATCCTTTTCAAAAGAGTTTCTCAGGAATACCACCAGCGTATCATACAGTTTGGATTCAGACCAGGCCTAACGATTTATAGGGCCTATTATGGGTCCAATCTGTTTACAAATATTATCAGCAGACGCCACTAGCAATTTATCTCTTGAATGTCTTAAGCGGACTCTTCCAGCTCATCCATTCTAGTTATCAATAAATAATTTTGATGAAGCAATAAATAGCCCCTGATTAGACTGCTCCATAAAGTGGAGGAGTCTGTTCTTGGACTATCATTTGCACTTACTTTTCCTGTCTGAATTGTGCCTTGAACTTCGTTCTGGCACTCAAAGAATTAAGGCATTGATTTGTAATAATGGTTTAACCAGTGGTTTCATATTTACTCAGTCACTTAACAAATTAAAATGAAAGAGCAAGCATTATGGAGAGAGTTGCAACGCAGGAAAGGAATCTTTCGAACATTTGTGAGTGTATATCTGAAGAAGACATGTATCGATGAACCGACAACTTGTAGTCGATCTTTGTTCGTAATGCAGTACTTAGTGTCCTTACTAGTTTTGCAATCATCCCGCTGAGGAAGAGAGGATCGGCTGCTTTACTTTTTGTGTTCTTGCTATTGGAGGCTGTTTGTGTTGTTTGTCTCTTGTTCTTGATTGTGACATTTCCCACTGGACTAAGGGACTTACCGGTATACAACAAAATATCAATATTTTACCTAAACCCTTCATATGGACTCGTGATTACCTCCTGCAAGTAGTTCATAATCATCTCATTAAGGTTGGCATTTGATCTGACTGGCATAACCACTAGGAAGTGGTACCACTTTTTAGTGTGAAAATTAGGTTTTTAACACAATAGTGCATTTTAGATTTGTTGACGCATTCTTTATAATTCAATCTTCTGAAATGCTAGTTGTTTTAAAATGTCTATAATTGTTTTTTTCACTGAAATTGTCCACATTAATTCTCAATGAATAAGCCCTTCCAGACCCTAATTCAATCGTATACCAACCTCACCCCCGACCAGGCCCTACGATTTATATATTTACTCAAAACGATCTTTTTAAGATTGGGATTACCGAAATACACGTTTGAATACTAAAGATATGCTGTCCTGATCTGCGTATATTCCAAGCAACATGCGCGTGGAAGCGGAATTGGTTTATCGTGCGGCGCTGACCAAGCCTTGTTTATTTAGTGTTTTTTTTTTCATTTCACACATAAATTTGGGGAAACGTTCATGTGGGCAGATTAAATTGTAATTGTACGATTTGAGTGTCGATTGTCGGATCGTCCAAATATTGCAGCGACTTCAACATGACGCCATTTTGTCGACATTTGAATTGTTTTTGATAACGCAACTTTATTGTTCATGATTTTAACGCAAGTACACGTACGTTGCCTTTTTATCTCCCCAGCTCACAATGTATTTGAAAATAAACATAATTTGTATCGACCGTGCTGTCTTTTGAGAGAAAAATGGTAACAAATCAATTGACCTAATTGCATGAGATAGTGTATGTCAGTGGAGTATGCCAATATGCAAATGGCTTCAAAAATCTTGCTGATCAGCAATAACGTTTAATGCCAGTCAGCAGTTCAGAATCCTCTCGCTCTCTCTCTCTCTCTCTCTCTCTCTCTCTCTCTCTCTCTCTCTCTGGTAAGTTGACTCTGTACGAGATATCATTAATGAGATAGTGATTTATTCGATCGCCATGAAAGAAACTGCCTACGGGGTTTATGACAAAATACAGTCAGCGAACATTACAATGCTGATCAGACTGCGCGAATGCGTCGACTGATCTGCATAGTTGTTGTTTGCATATAGCACCAATAGCTTTTCCATAACGGGTAACTTCTAGAGCTATACTAATTGCTGTGAGAAGACGAGCAGAAATGGGTTCAAGAGAAAGTCTAATACAGGCATGATTATACTACAGACGAGCGCATGAGTAGGCGTGCATTAAGCTGATTATTTTCTTTGAAAACGGCTTAAATTGTTGTTCCAATTAAATCTCACAGATTATTCTTGTTTTATCGGCTGTTCATGTACATGTGTACGTAGTTCCAACGGAGACTTTTCAGAATAATCAGGTCACGATAATAAAACATTTTCTTTACTTATAAGCCCATTAGCTGATTTAATTTGCATATCCCACAAGAGTGTCACAGTAGCTTTTCGACATACTGATTGGCCGAGAGCACAATACGCCACGCCTTCTGCTTTCACAATTCAAGACAGGTACAATCTCGCGAGACCTGACGATATATCATCTGCAACAATGAAGACATGTAAACTTAACATACCCTCGAGCGCGGATTAGCGGTGACCTTCAGATATGTTTGGGGAATTAACTATGCGTGACCATTACTGATAGCTTTGGGGCATCCTCGTCAAGCGTCATTTGAGCCTTCACTGGTTGCGAAAATCTCGTGAGCTGCGCAGTCACATCTGAGCCTTCAATGGTTGCCAAAATCTCGTGAGCTGCGCAGTCTCATCTGAGCCTTCACTGGTTGTCAAAATCTCGTGAGATGCGCAGTCTTATCTTAGCCTTCAATGATTGTCAAAACTTTTTGAGGTGCGCAGTCACATCTGAGCCTTCACTGTTTGCCAAAATCTCGGGAGCTGCGTAGTCTAATCTGAGCCTTCACTGATTGCCAAAATCTCGTGAGCTGCGCAGTCTCATCTGAACCTTCACTGATTGTAAAAATCTCGTGAACTGCGCAGTCTCATCTGAGCCTTCACTGGTTGCCAAAATATCTGGAGCTTACTCGTTTGTTCCATAAAATTTCAAATTTGGTGCCATACCATAAGCAACAATCAATCGGAAAAGCTCGACTCAATTCGAGAATCAAGCCTCGGAGGTATGTAAGGCGTAGTATTATGTATGCTTGTTAGCTGGAACTGGCGTAAGGAAAATCATTTCTTTAGCAAGTGTGGGTTCAGCTCTAATAAATTCCATTATTCTGTCAACAGAATAAATTAAGTTTATGTTTTATCGAAAAAACAAACATTTATTGAAAAAACAAAAAAACTAAACTTCATTTATAGCCTCTTGTGGAATGTTGTAACCTTTTGATTCGCTGCAATCGAACTTGTTATTGTATTGGCATGGTTTTTGTGACATCAGCGTCACGTTATCAAAGTAGACTATCGATGTACATCCGAGGTCTGATTCCACGGGATTGGCCAAGGCAGTACCGATTGAAGCTTCTCAAAATATGAATCTTTCACGTCAAGCAATTTGTTTTCCATGCTATTTATGCTTATAAATAAATTCATCATTATAACGATACATGCTAAAGCTTATGTGGGAGAAATCTTTACAGAGCAAATAATTGAGCCAGTGCATGAGATTTCCAGCAGTGTGGTATGTGCGACCAGCAAAGCCTCAGATCAGCCTGCGCATACGCGCAGTCTGATCAGAGCCTTTGCTAGTCGCTTGAGTATTCTATGATTGTTAAGCTACTGACTGAACACCATTTGGAGTTTCTAACCTTAAAAGAATGCTGCAGAGGCTCGTCCGAGCCTACACTTGTCAAAATGTCAAATTGTTGGAAATCTCATGCCGTGGCTCATATGTCTTACAGTACCAGTATTGATTGGCTGTGCTTTATTAGAAAATTGATGACTCATTCTAATTTTCTGCTGCCTTCAGCTATTTTTTCTACAGAAATGACAACGAGTTCTGGAAAGCTTCGTGTAATGTGTAACGCTAATATAATTATAAAGGTTTTTGTCACGATTGCATACAAGACCCCATCCCTTTCCTGTTGTTCCCAGTGCGCAAGGGCATCTGAGTATTTTAATTTTATTTTTATCTTTATTAGTGTTTTTTTTTTCATTTTCAATTATATTTATATATGTATTTATTTATTTAACTATTATATTTATTAGTTTACTAAATAATTTGTTTGAGGGGATGGAGTCATTGTACAGCACATATCATATCATAGTATTAAGATGAACCTGTATCCTCCACGCCCCAGCCATACCTTTGTGGTTAATTTTTAGGAACCTTCGTTATAGCCTTTCAACCGTTTAACACCTTTTAAAGAATGGTTTTCCGTTTCTATTATAAGAGATACTTTTTCATACTGAGATATTCCTCAGAAAAATCATTTTGTTGTATGCTAGCAACAATAAGACTAAACCAGTATGCACATCTGCGCAGTCATTTCATCGCACTTGTTCTTCGTATTATGTAAAGTAAAGCAGCTCAGCATGCCACACGATTGATTCCAGTATTGCATCTTGTCTCTGTAGCTAACAGATAGGAGTTGAGCCCCAGAGACAGATTCGCTGGCGACAAGACTCATCTGTGCCAGTTCAGGTAGATTTAGTACTTATTACACACAAAAGAGCTCATACGAGTCTGCACAGTCTCCCCAGAGCCCTCGCTGCTCGGAATATATACAACATGGATACCGATATGAACGATTATCACGTGCACTGGTTTCTATAATGATATCTGACTCCTTGATAAATTGCATCATGCAGGGCACTTAAGTGTTGAATTTCTTCCTAAGTGCAAGGGGCATTGACTTGTTACATTTCTTTGAAAATACAGAACTAGAACATTGACTTCATGCAAAGAGCGAGCAATTAAATATTATAATTGCGTTACACATGCCACAGAAACTCTCAAACTACTATATATAGCAAATAAATGCTTCCAACATATACCAAATAGCTGCTTAATGTTAGTTAATACAGCATATAATAAATACCCGCTTTATGGTAGTTCATACAACATATACCAAATAGCCGCTTTATGGTAGTTCATACAACATATACCAAATATCCACTTTATGGTAGTTCATAAGTAGTGGTTAAAGATGTCATTATGGTAGCGCCTACGCTTTCTTATGGTGTCAGCTCTACGATATGCAGTTATTAACGCTAGTGTGGGTACGATATCCAATATATCTGTTTACTAATCCTTTTTGGATATGGAAATATAATATGTATCACATGACTTCGCGTCTTGAAGTGATATAACGTCGCGTATTAGAATCGTCAAACCTCTATTGGTTTACATATTTTGTAATGTTATGTAATTACGTAAATAAAATGTTGCATTTTGACCCTTATAGGTGTTTTTTATAAAAGTATACATGATCAGAGCTGTAATAGAGGCATCCATGGTCCCCGAAAAAGATACGCAATGTACAAAAAGGGTGTGAAATATACAATAATTCACATATAATTGGTTTACTGGTCCTTCACAGTTAACGGGTTTTTAACCACAGAAGCTGGGTCCCAAAATAATCTGGAAAAACGGATTTTTCAGAAATAGAGAACCCAATAAGAAAACAGCAGCCTCTGATTTATTGAGTCTGTTCATGAGATCTTATGGAAAGTGCAACGATTCTCGTGCCCACTAGCACGGGCTTAAGCGGCATTATACTTTCCTTCAGAATCCAATATTCCTGAAGGACCAGAATATGAAAAAAATGTCAACAGTATATCGATGTACAAGGAGAAGTTTTACCATCTCCACGCCTCACAACGTCAGCTGTGGCGACCACTAGATAATCTGAACCCCCCCCCCCCGATCCTTCAGAAATAGGGAAACAGTAGACTTCAGTTTTTTATTGAGTCTGTACATGAGAACTAATGGAAAGTGCAACAATTCTCACGCCCCCTAGTACCGGCTCAAGAGGTATTCTGCTTTCCCTCACAACCCAATATTCCTGTAGGACAAGAAAAGACTGAGATTTGCTGAATGAATTTAAGTTGGACCTCTTTTACCAGTACCACTTATATATCACGATAAAAATAATTGATGGACTCTCTAAACGACTTTATGCTCTAAAATAATTGAGTTTTCTTGAAACACAATATGATAGACGCATCCTTGACTTTTTGCCTTGCTTATTATAATATAGTTGATTAGTGTTTGTTTTCCTTTAACAAACCGTTTAATGATAAGATGATGACTTAGCAGTAAAATGAAACTTTCTCTTAGGTTACAGACACAGTGCAAATGTCAACCTGATCATTAGCAATACAGTCTCTTTTACCGCCATTCTTCGGCTAATTAACGGATACAATTAAAGCCAAATCTCTCGTGCATAGACGTCTTCTTCCTAATTAATTTGAATTAATTCGCATTGTGAATTTTCCGCAAATCTTTGTAATTTATGACACTTTTCACATTGGGCCTCGTGTGCGGAATAATGCATAAATTTACAGATTATTATTTCCTTGTTTATACATTGGGTTGATTAAGTTCAACAACTGATGCTGTTAGAACATGGTAAAATATCCACTCTCATTATACCCTTTTTTTCTTTAAAATAATCTAGAAAATTAAACAGATCTATGAAGAAGAGAGCACCTATAATTTGAAAACAACAAAATCCGTTTTATTGGGTCTGCTCATAATAATAGATAATTTAAAAAAAGACATGACTATTTGGCACTCATGAGTGTTCCAGTTCCTTTGTGATGTTTATATTACCAAAAAGTATACAAAATGTTAAACAGGTGTAACCTTGCAAAAGTTTCATTTTTTCAGTATATTTTCTGCTGTTATATTCCTTAAGTGTGTAAAATTGACAAATGGTAGATTTCTCATAACAATAGTTTAAATTATGAGTTGAACTCGTGAAATAATTATAACATTTATGGAATTCTGTCTAGACTCCACTTAAGCTTAAATTGCTTTTATTTTTCAAATCCATATCTAAATCTAGAGACAAAACCGATGCAATTATATTGTAATTATTGTTTAGCATTTTACCTAATCTTTACAAGTTTTCTGGCGCTGCCTTTCTGCATTATATGGTAAAATGATATACATAATTGAGCCACAATCTGTGAAAACCAGCCTTAATGACAAAGTTGTCAAAATTTAGTTAATTACACACACTTAATCTATGAAGTGTTAAGAAGTTATCCTGCAAATTTTAGGAAGTTATCTCCAATATTAATGGAAATATGGTCTTTTGAAACTATACACTGTCTAAACTTTAACACGCAACGTTAGAAACGTCATGACGTTACTAATGACGTCAAAGTTAACTTTCTGATTTGCGGGTTTGTCGGGTGCATGGAAAACATGCTTTTTCTTGCTAACATACTTTTTTTATTATCCTTAGCAAGTATGCATTGGAATTTGCAGAAAAGTTGACACCGATTCAGTTTCGCCTAAAGTTTGCATGATCTGAAAACGGCTGACCATACTTTTAAAAGTCTGTCAGTTGCTAAGGTAAAGTTGTTGCCATGGAAACATATGGCATGATAACGAAGCAATTTAATCTGGATTAATTGCCAGATTTATTCTACTGCCCACCTGAATAGGTTTTAAGGCAATATATAAAAATGTCAAATTTCTTAATGTTTGGTGTTTTTCAAATGATTTTTACACAAAAAGTCCTATATGTCAATAAGGCAGGTTTTCACAGATCGTGGCTCATATGTTTTTCCTCCGTAAACTGACATAAAGGCTAATGACCGAATGTAAACCAGCTGACTGAATTTTTAGTCTGTCTGAATGTAACTTGTTTGTCAAAATTTTCCTAACTTGACATTTGAATATATAGAAACAGCAGATATGCTGATCTAAACCAGCTTATTAAAAGTGGTAGTCTGATGAACAATCACGATATTTTGGGCGGTAGAAGCACCATAAGTATCATTTAGATTAAGGACCAGATTTTTATCTCAGGAATTATAAGTAGTTTGATATAGAAATAGATATTTATAAAGCATACAGTGAGCCACTTTAGTTACGCACCATTTGTTCGGGGCCCACATTTTTTTTTGACAAAAATGCTGGAATCGAACATTCTCTATGATAATCTATTTATTGACATTTTATCTGTTTGATAACATCGAAAAAAAACATTGGAATCACTCATGCGAATCATTCTGAAACTCAAAGGCAATTTTGACAAATTTTGTAAAATGCACGTGCAAGCGAAACGTCTATATTTTCTATTTTTGTTTTGTGCTAGGCATAATCCATGGTGATCGTTGTGACAGAAGAACGCCAAAAACAATTTATTTATTCAAGTAATCCCCCTTTTTGGTCGTTGAATTTAGAAACAGCGTTACTTTTTGAAGAAATGCTCGTTTTAACGTCATATTAACGTCAGTTACAATAATCAAACTGGGTTTTCATCGCAAATTATTTTGTAATGAGTCACTTGTGGACATAGAAGTATCAAAACACTAAAACATCTTATCATTGACACGTCTTATAGCCTTAGTAGTAGTGACGTCATCACTAACGTCAACACCATAACGCCAATAAATCCATTATTTTTTTACGAAAATAAACGGCGGATAAATGGTTGTTTTAAATGCAATCATAAAAGAACTGTTGTGATAACTAGTTTACTCAGAACCATACGAAATTTTAACTAACTTAAAAAAAAGTACTAAAACAAACTTTTTTCAAACATTGGTCAGCTGGGAACCAAAATAGTAAAACATCAAAAAAAAACTATGAAGTTAACAATCACATACCAGTCTTAGATATTGCCAAGAATAATCCGGCTCTTATATCTGGCATAGCAGAAATTTGACCCTGAAAAAAGTGCAATGTGATCTGAGTTTCATTCGAGATAATGCAATGTGAAATGGTGTTTTGAGGGTAGTGCACTTTAAAATCTATTTTTTCCTTCGTTTCTGATCTGATCACAATTAAAATTCAATGGCTAATGCAAATATTGATGCGCTTTACGTTGGTAGTCTCAAAATAAAAATATCACATTTCTTTTCCGAGTAATTTTACATTTTACATGTGGTGCGTAACTAAAGTGGCTCACTGTATATGACGAAATACACAGAACCAAATATAAGGGAACCCTTTCATTCTGGGGTATTTGTTTTACATTACAGTTAGGGAATCCAAGTCAATATAGGATGTTATCTCCGCGTATCTTATCTAGTATGCTCGACAGGTGTCGTACATGTGTTGCTGCACGTGGAGGTCACGTGGATGTCACACCCTATATTGACTTGAACTTCATGAAATACAACGGTTACCTTATTTATGGGTCTGCGTATATCAATACGTTTATTGTTTCATGTGGAAAGATGTATTGTGTATATGTTTAAGAACCGTTTCACTGATACTGTTTTTTGAAAGTACTAAAACCATATATTTTATTTGGCTGTTTCCCTGGGGTCCATAACCAAGTTACTTAGACAGAAAAGACATTTGCAGCAAAATAGTCCAGAACAGCCAAAATAGTGAGTGAGTATGATCAGGAAATACCACAATCACAAACTGCAGACAAACCCAGAAGAACAGTCTGATCAGGGCTATATATTATTTTGTTTTGCTAAGCCTTTATTCAACAGATATATTGATAACTGCTAAATAATCTTGAAAACGGATTCTTCAAAAATAGAGAGAATCTACAATATCAGAAAATAGCAGACTGGGTTTTATTGAGTCTGTTCATGAGTATGTACTGTTCACTTGCTTACACATTCTCGCAAGCAATAAAGAGACAGAATTCATTGCGCACTCAATAGGTATTAAAATACCTATTTTTATATTGGAATTTTTAAAAGTGGTCTGTTTCATCCATATCAATCGCTCCTGGTACCACAAGAACAGTATGGCAATATCTAGTCATCTTCACTTGTTTACCTGGTTATCAAGATTCACATGTGTACCATATTGTCTTAGCCCTTATCATTCTGATAAGTCATTGCCGTCCTCATAAGGATAACTGACTATGTTTGCAACCTATATGGTAGAATCGGCTATATGGCATAGCCTGAGATAGCCCTTTCTGTGAAAAGTACATGTATGTTTTGCCATGGTGTATAGCAACACTAAATGACACACCAGTGGTGGTTGTGTCACATAATAGAGCATCACTTGCGTTTAAAATAGCTTTCAAATGGCTTCTATACTTTCAGTCAGTAGCCAACAACCTACTTTAATTAAGTGCTGAAAGATTGCAAGCTTTCTTGAAAAGCTTATACTTGTCCCATAATGTTAACACAATAAGTGTGACATTGTCTTTTTTGTATTTTAAGGGATAGCCAGTCTAAATGAATGTAAATTGGTGTATTTCTGTACATGAAGACAGTTTTGTCTAGCAAACAGTGCCTCCCTGATGAAATGCCGCCTTAGGCGTCTTCTCTGTTTGCAAGAGTACCTGTTTACCGGTACCCAGAATGAAAAGTGTTTAATTTACTACTATGAAACGCTTAAGAGCTAACCATAAGTGTTTCCTTATTTTCCTACAATTTTGTGAATGAGTCTACATACTATTTGTACGTACCTAGTTGCCTTTATGAATCATGGTGCGTCAGTTATACTGCCAGACATGATATCTGATGTTTATTATTGAGCAATAAATGTCTTATTTCTCAGCTTCATATTCTGTCTGATATGCCATATCAATGTAGAATACATAGCTCACAATAATCTCAGCTTGTATTGCATTTATAAGATGCGCTGTACCTCTTACAATTCTTTAATATTATTTTTTAAAATAATTCTAATGGTTCCATCTTTACGACTTTTATATATTTTTATTTATTTAATCGTACTATTGGATGAAAATTATTGTTTTTGTAACATATCGTGGGGGTAGGGGTGTGGGTGAAATTCAATTTTCGTATTTATGCAGAACAGAAGGTCCCGTCATCTTATTATGGCAGCTATTTACCCTTTTCATTCTGAATACTGGTAAACAGGTACTTTAGCAATATTTGTGGATAATAATAGAGCATAATTTAGAAATTTTGACCTGTGACCCCTTGATCTATCTCATACTTATTGTGTCAATATACATCTAGGAAAATCCATCAGAATGAAGTGGATAAATGCACTTCCCTTTGAAGATGCATTGCAAAAGTTAAGAAGCCTCCACGCGAGCTAAACATTTTTGTATTTTAACAGCAACACAATCTAGGGCGAAGGAGGTTGGTGTCAGCAAAATGTATTTTAGCCCCCCCCCTCCAATGGCTAAGGTTGTTGTCCATACTAAGACTGTGGTTTTGTTGTTGTTGATTCATTGTTTATTGGTGTTTTATTGGTGCTCCAATGAATTGTTGGGGTCTGGTGTTTAGTCCATGGTTTGGTATGCAGTACTTAGTGTCCTTTCTAGTTTTGCAATAATCTTGATGAAGAAGAGAGAGCTGGTTGCTTTACTTTAATATACTTCCTCATGCCTTTTGACTGTTAGCGTTCTGTGGCTCTTCCTAGCGATGCAGTGGGTTGGTCTGCAGTGTTTGACTGTCTTATTTCTTGGTCATACTCGCTTACTTTTTAATCGTTATAAGGAGGTACATGTTAACTTTTCCAAATTGATTCAGTTGACCAATATTGCTTTGATGGTATCAAACAGTACAGATCCCCAGTTTTGCTGCATCTCATTTATGTATACATTGTTTGTTCATGTCATAAAATGCTGTGTTTATTGGATGCAAGGATTTAAAGATTTTACATTGAATATCGAATATAGACTAACTGTATAGGCATAAACGTATAAATGACAATTTCTTCACGAGGCAGTTTATTTAAAAGATATTTAAGGTCATTTCATATTTCTGTATTCAGCGCCATATATTTAGTGACCAAAAGCATAACTTTACAAATTGCAATTTTTACTGAAGTTCTATCTAAAATAGACTCTAGTTCATTACATATTTTTGCCCTTCAGCTCATGATATTTAGTTACAATAATAGCAATCAATAAGTATGAGACTGCCCATTGTGTATTATAAGGGGTCACAGGTAGAAGTTTAAAAATTATGATGTATTTCTGTCCCCAAAGGTTTTTTTTAATCTATTAGCAAACAGTGAATACCCTGATAAAATGCAGCATTATTTTCAGTCACTGTTTTCCAAAGTACTCATTTATGGGTTTCCGATATTCAAAGGGTTATGGCCATACCACATTTCAATCTATTAAAACAACAATTTACTCGTTTTATGAACTATGCCAGATATATCTTTGGAAAGGAAATAATTCTTAAATATACCATCTAATTTGGATTCAAGTAGCCCAAGCTATCCCATTAATGACTGGGTACCTGTAAAATTAGAACGGCAAGGAACAATGCAGATCCAGGTGAAATGGTGCTAATCTTGTAGGTTTTCTCTATTTCTGAAAAATCTGTTTTTCCAGATTATTTATCCGGATCTACAATGTTTTCTTAGTCAGAGGCAATCTTCAAGGACAGAAATGTGAATTACTTTGAATTTATAACATAAAATCCAAGCATTATTGTTTAAAACAATATGGAGATGGGAGAATGTTTAAATCAAGAAAGGTCCAAAGACAGGAGTGGTCTAGTCTATGAAAAAACTATTATTCGTTTTTCAAAAGTTCACCAAAGAAAAAGGAGTTCCTGATACCCCTGTAGCTTTATCTATAATATGATTGGTTGTTGCTTTACTGGGTATTTTACCTGATTGACAGTTTAAGCGTTTAAGCTCAGTGCCCATTGACTTTCTGACAAGGTAACACAGTAGCCTGATAGATATCTCATATCAGCTAGATCTGGTTAGTGGTCTTATCTGCTAGTTAACTAAGCTCTGGCTATTTACTATCTCATACTGCCTGGTAATGGACTGGGGGGGGGTCAATGATTCTGTCTAAAATACACAAGCAGGAACTGCAAGCTATTTATAGTCGTGCTATTTAGAGATGACTAAATTTGGTGTGCAATATTCCGTTCAAAGTAGTTTGGGCTTGGTAATAGCATATGCATGCGCGGATCCAGAAAAAAATTGTCAGAAGGGATCAAACTTTGACAACGGTTTTTTAGTTGATGAGGGGGGTCCAAATACCATTATAAGTGGGCCATCATCGGTTCGCCAGTGAAACGCCATTTAAATGGCGTTTCGCTGGCGTGCTGATGATGGCCCAACATTGAATGCTGGCTTCGTGATTTTCAGGGGATCTAGACCAACATCGCAAAGAAACCCAATATTTTTGTGATTTTTCAGTGGGGGTCTGCCCCCCCCCCCCCCCCTGCATCCCCCTCTGGATCCGCACATGATATGAATCATCAAAGGTATTCTTTCCATTCTTTACCAAATCAATATCGGGATAAAGTAAGTTGTCTGGGAATGAAATAAGAGAAATGTACCAGTTCGTATGAAAAAAACCTACTACTTTCATTAGAGAGAGTCGTTCGTTAACTGTGTATACGAGGCTTTACTATTATCAAAGATGTCAATGGTTTGGTCTGCCGTTATACCTACTTCCATAGTTTGCTGATTTGGGCAGCGACGACTCAGACGAGCCCGAGCTAAAGCACAGGCTCGTCTGAGTATTCACTGCCCATCTATAGGGTATACTTTTTTCATTGGAGTCGGCTCAAATGTTTTATCGCCAGCTTCGAATATATGCTCAATAGATACACAAAAGCAAACAATGCATTATATGGTTAGGATTCTGAACCATCTGACAGCGTCAGACAAAAGATTAACTGCAAATTATCTTGGTCTGTCTGAACTAAGTCTGTCTAAACCTAGTTATTTTTGTGCATCTATAAACGTTTGTCCTAGTGATAAGATGGCTCTCGTTTGTGATGTCTAGTTGTGAGTTTGTTACTTTCCCATTGGTATCCTGGGTCAGGTGTGGCACTTGATCGTATCGATTCCTGATCTTTGCCCTCTTCTTAACTTTAACTCTAAGCATAGCTTTATAGTGAAACCCAAAATTTGATGTGTCACATCAACTCATGATATAACATTTAAGTTTTTTTTTTTCAAATTACTTTTTGACATATACTATAATAGTCTTTTCTGTATTTAAAATCTCCTTTTCCTCTTTCTAATGTGTTGTTGAATGATAGAAATGGTTCGTCCATATGTCAAATAAGAATTTCTGTAACCTGGGATTGTAGATAACTTATGCACTAATCAGAACAGAGAAGCATTTAACCGTGATATACTCCTCTCACATCTGTTAACCTGATTTTTAAAATCACCATTTTGGGACTGGACGTGATGGAAAGCGTCCATTTCAGCAAGCTCTCTTCCACTCCTATTTTATAATGGTCCACAGCACACTGATAAAATACTGCATCCCATAGCATATGATCTGATAATGAAGTTTTGGTAACTATTACCAGTTCTTAATACTGCTTCGTGTAATAAAGCAAGCGGTTAAATGAAAATTTTGATAAGGGCAGAGAAAAGGTCAGAATTGTTAATTTTATGCAAATGTGTTAAACAATTAGTCATAACATCAATATGGCACTATATTTGATTATGTATTATTTACAAATGGTATCCAACATTTTACTTCAATTATTTAGATCAACTTTGTTCTTAGATTTATGCATAGCTTCGTTTTCCTTATCAACCAAAAATAGTAAGTAAGTAAGATCAGGAAAATACCACAATCACAAACTGCAGACGAACCCGTTGCAGCGCGAGGAAGAGCCACACAAGAATCACGAGACACCAGGAAGACAAACTAATCAAAGTGACCCGCCCTCTCTTCCCTGATCGAATTTTATCAATTATCAATTAGGACAAAATGCTGTTGAACCGGTTAATTAAAACAATGCTGGAAGAGTTTACTTTTGTACATACTATTTACATCTAATCTCTATCCCTATATTACATTACCTTATAATGTAATCATTGGTAAACTAAATGAATTATGATGTGGAATTGGGCTGCAAACATAGATTCCATAAATAAGTGGTCAGTAACACTAAAACGTGGGGTTGTCTGTATATGAATTCTTCCTACGCACCAAAAGTTTTTGTTTTGATTTATATTTCCTTACTGAGGGAAGGGTATATGTTTCTTAACGGATCTGTCGAATATATATTTCATCAGCTTATTTTTATGTACATAAGTATAGTATTCTATTCATTGTAATGAGATTTAAGGAGTAAAGTACCAAGAGTGTTTTAGCAGAATGAGTCCTACGCTCTGCTTCCCAAAAAATGCTTTTACTACAAGGACTTACTGCAATAATTGCTAACAGACCAACACTTGGCACCGAGAGGAAAAGACACAATTACAAGTAACAAACGAATCACTTTATTGAAACGAGAACAAAATGTTTTAGGTACCCACTCATAGCGTTATTACCAAACTAAAACGTCACAAAGCCAAAAATAAAAATGATATCACCCACCCTCCCTCACAAAAACAAAAAATAAAGCTTCTTGCTCAAAAAGAGCTGCCCATACAGTGAGCCACTTTAGTTACGCACCAATTTTTAAGGGCTCATATTTTTTTCACAAAATGCTGGAATCAAACATTCTTAATGATAATTTACTTATTGACATTTTATCTGTTTGATGACATCGAAAAAAATATCGGAATCGCTCATGTAAATTATTCTGCTACGCCAAAGGCAATTTTGACAAAAGTGAACGACTGCGGGTGCATTCTGAATGTCTATATTTTCTATTTGCGTTTTGCGCTAGGCATTATCCATGGTGATCGTTGTGACAGAAAAACACCAAAAACAATTATGTTATTCAAGTAAACCCCCTTTTTTCGGTCGTTGAAATCAGTAACACTGTAGCTGTTTGAAGAAATGCTCGTTTTGACGTCATATTAATGTCAATTACAATAATCAAACAGATTTTCCTTCATAAATTGTCTTGTTATCAGTCACTTCTTGACATAGAAGTATCCAAACACTAAAACAACTTATCATTGGCACGTCCTATAGCCTTGGAAGTAGTGACGTCATCACTAACGTCAACACCGTGTTGCCAATAAATCCATTATTTTTTACGAAAATAAATGGCGGATACATGGTTGTTTAAAATGAAATTATATAAAAGTGTTTTCATAAATGGTTAACTAAGAATCATACAAAAAAATTTCTAATTTTAAAAAAAGTACTAAAATCAACTTTTTTCAAACCTTGGCCAGCTGGAAACCAAACTAGTAAAACGTTAAATTTTTCATAAAGTTAACAAACACATTCCAGTCTTAGATATTGCAAAGAATAAATCAGTTCTTATCTCTGGCATAGTAGAAATTCGACCCTGAAAAAATGCAATGTGATCTGAGCTTCATTCGAAATAATGCAATGTGAAATAGTGTTTTGAGGGTAGTGGCCTTCAAGATCCATTTTCTCATTTGTTTCTGATCTGATCACAATAAAATTTCAATGGCTAATGCAACTATAGATGCGCTTTACGCTGGTGGTCTCAGATTAAAAATATCCTATTTCTTTTTTGAACAATTTTACATTTTATAAGTGGTGCGTAACTAAAGTGGCTCACTGTATTTAATCAGCATGGTTTATTTCTTATTAATGGTGACAATTTTATATGATTTATATTTATGGTTACATGTAGAGAGGGTATGTATATTTGTATATTTGATCTAAACAGTTGGTAGAGAACTGGACATTTTGAACCTTAATTTCACTATTTACCTCTCTTGGTATATTGTTATGACATTACAACGTCTTGAAGGTCTATTAATTCGCCCGCAACATCTACGACAGACGACAAGAGATTTAGATAACAGAATAAGGAAGGAACAATTATACAATAGATATTATAAAATTGATTAATATGTATGAAATAGAATAAGTATGCCTATATTATCCAGTCCATGGACCTCCGTTACAATAATTAGAAACAGGGTGTGCTAGTCAGCAATTGCATATTTATTCCATTGGCTCAGGCCTGTGCGTGGCAATTATTAGTCTGCAACATGTTTCACTTAGTGAAACCTAAAAAAGAGAACAGTTAATAGGTATGTTAATAATCTGGAAAAAACGGTTTCTTCGTCAATAGAGAGAATCGACATAATGACTCGGTTTCTTTTATTATTTACTCTTCCATTAATGTTGTTTGACTTCATTAAATCTATACCACAAAAACGTATCTAATATTTTCAAAATGTCATCCAAAACATGACCTATAATAAATTTCAACTACAGCAAAACCTGACTTAAACGGTCACTCAAGCAGAATACAAAAATTGGTTTCAAGACCGATTATCTCTTAATTCAGGTCAAAAGTATTGCAGAATGCTCCAAGGGGGAGCATTTGCAATACTTTCGACCTTCATTAAGCTACAATGTGTCATTAAGATCTTTGTTTTGTCTATTTTGACAGGTTTTACTGTAAGCATTAGATGCGTTACAAATGCTTAATCAGAACATGTGAAACACCGATCAATTAGCGTCTGCATGGCGTGGTTGTCTTTTTTTTTATTGTATGCTTCATTTAATGTGTGTGCCTTTGTCTGTGTTCTGGTGTCTTTTCCTTATGGTGTCATGGAAAGGTCTGTGATCTGTGTTTGTGGCTTTGGGTTTTACTGGGTTATACTCACTCGTTTTCAAAAGCTGACCGATCTAGTCCTACACTGTCTGATAGGTAGCCCAATGCGTATCAAACTAAATGGTGCCATACAGCTTGAGTATTGAAATGTAACATATTATATTAGATGGATTTGTTAGATTTCCTACTTCATGTCATTGTAATTCACAAAAATAAAATGGAGGGGTGCATGTATATATTGAACAATGTCAGTGGTAGTATCACCTGACATATTTAGCAGATAGGTTTTAAACTTTAATCAAGGACTATCACAATTGGTTTCATGTTGTCAGCCTGCAAAAACTTGAAAATGCTATAAAACACCCAATGAATCTGGCTAGCATTTACGCGTTCTGCAGGTTAGAGATGGCGCTATATTGGGTTAATACGTGTCCTGGCAGTACCAACTCTCTCTCTCTCTCTCTCTCTCTCTCTCTCTCTCTCTCTTGGGTTAATACGTGTCTTGGAAGTAACAAATCTCTCTCTCTCGCTATATTGGGTTAATACTTGTCTTGGAAGTAACAAATCTCTCTCTCTCTCGCTATATTGGGTTAATACTTGTCTTGGAAGTAACAAATCTCTCTCTCTCTCGCTATATTGGGTTAATACTTGTCTTGGAAGTAACAAATCTCTCTCTCTCTCTCGCTATATTGGGTTAATACTTGTCTTGGAAGTAACAAATCTCTCTCTCTCTCTCTCGCTATATTGGGTTAATACTTGTCTTGGAAGTAACAAATCTCTCTCTCTCTCGCTATATTGGGTTAATACTTGTCTTGGAAGTAACAAATCTCTCTCTCTCTCTCGCTATATTGGGTTAATACTTGTCTTGGAAGTAACAAATCTCTCTCTCTCTCTCTCGCTATATTGGGTTAATACGTGTCTTGGAAGTAACAAATCTCTCTCTCTCTCTCGCTATATTGGGTTAATACTTGTCTTGGAAGTAACAAATCTCTCTCTCTCTCTCGCTATATTGGGTTAATACTTGTCTTGGAAGTAACAAATCTCTCTCTCTCTCTCGCTATATTGGGTTAATACTTGTCTTGGAAGTAACAAATCTCTCTCTCTCTCGCTATATTGGGTTAATACGTGTCTTGGAAGTAACAAATCTCTCTCTCTCTCTCGCTATATTGGGTTAATACGTGTCTTGGAAGTAACAAATCTCTCTCTCTCTCTCGCTATATTGGGTTAATACGTGTCTTGGAAGTAACAAATCTCTCTCTCTCTCTCGCTATATTGGGTTAATACTTGTCTTGGAAGTAACAAATCTCTCTCTCTCTCTCGCTATATTGGGTTAATACGTGTCTTGGAAGTAACAAATCTCTCTCTCTCTCTCGCTATATTGGGTTAATACTTGTCTTGGAAGTAACAAATCTCTCTCTCTCTCTCGCTATATTGGGTTAATACGTGTCTTGGAAGTAACAAATCTCTCTCTCTCTCTCGCTATATTGGGTTAATACTTGTCTTGGAAGTAACAAATCTCTCTCTCTCTCTCGCTATATTGGGTTAATACTTGTCTTGGAAGTACCAACTTTCTCTCCTTCTCTCTCTCTCTCTCTCTCTCTCTCTCTCTCTCTCTCTCTCTCTCTCTCTCTCTCTGTATTCCCAATTCCTTTAAAGCTCTTTTTTATTGATGCACCACTAATTTGTTGTCATTGATTTCATATATAAAGAGAAAAGAAAATCAATTAGTCTCTAATCATCTAACAATCAAATCAATATGACAAAGCAGGTCAATACAATGGAATGCTACTTTACCATGTATGTTAAATTTTTAAATTCAGAACCAAATTACCCAGACTAGAAAACTAGGGTAAATCAGGTAACTTCGGACATCAGGTAAATTCGGACGGCGACCTTGTTTGTTTCATATTCTAATTATTGGAATAGAAAAATAGATAAACTAAGCAAGCAGTGAAAATCCTGATGAGACGGCTCATAAGGAGCCGTCTCATGTGGATTTCCATTGTTTGCAAAGGTATGTCCGAATTTACTAGATGTCCGAAGTTACCCGATTTGACCCTATTTCAAAAAACGTTCCGCAGATCTGCCAGTTAATTTAGAAGCAGTGTACTCAAGGTATTGCCATGGGGACAGGGGGTCCGGACCCCCCCCCCCCTGAAATATCACAAAAACATAGGATTTTCTAGCAATACAGGTCCGGATCCCCTGAAAAATCGCAGCTACCAAGCCATTTAATGGCGTTTCGCTGTCGGGCCGATGATGGCCCGCTTATAGTGGTACTGGATCCTCCCTCCCCTCATCAACCAAAAAACGTTGTCAAAGTTGGACCCTCTCTGACAAAACTTTCTGGTTCCGCGCATGACTTCTTCTTTCAGCTACTATTTATTGATAGCCAGGATGGACCGTGACTATTCCAGATCATCAACTAGAAGAGTCTATTTGTAGAAATTCAGCATTTAGAGAGCTCATCCCGGCTGGCTCAAAACATGTCTAATACATGTATAATACGGTTCCATCTTGGTTGACGTGCGCGTACAGTATTCAACAAACAGATCTAAACGTGTGTAGTCATAATAAATTTAATAACCCTTTTCACTAGTTTCATTACAGAAACAAATGTGACCCCTAATGTGTAAGGATGTAACAATACAGTAAAACCTGTCTTAAGCGGCATCTCAAAAATAGACTAAACAAAGTTCTTAATGGAAAATGGTAGCTTAATGAAGGTCGAAAGTATTGCAGAATGCTCTCTTGGAGCATTCTGTAATACTTTTGACGTGCATTAAGCGAAAATTGGTGTTGAAAACAAATTTTGGTGTTCTGTTTGAGTGGCTGCTTAAGACAGGTTTTACTGTATATCAAACTATCGATATTTGGCAACAGTAACTAATGTAATAGCTATACCATTGTTTGTCGTACATGGATATTATCTGGCGCACAGCTACACACTGGTAAATGTATACGTCGATTTGGTGGTATTTACGCGTATTGCCGGTACTTCATAGACCGGAAGTGGTAGATATTGGTGTTAATGCTATATAGAAAAACATGCCATATGCCTAAAGGACTATAGAATTGGATCATTTTTAAGTATTCAAATGTGCATGGCGATTTATGTAAGCATTAAGGAATAGATTCGAGTCGAATCTATTCCTTATTGCTTACATAAATCGCCATGCACATACGGAATACTTAAAAATGATTGAAGTCTATAGTCCTTTAGGCATATGGCATGTTTTTCTATATAGTATTAAGACAAATATCTACAACTTCCGGTCTATGAAGTACCGGTGTAACGGTCAGTTTTTTCCCTAGTCAGTTTTTTCCCCGGGGAAAGAATGAGCCGGGAAAGATTTGACTAGTCAGTTTTTTCCCCACCCAGTCAGTTTTCCCCCCATGTTAATTTTTCGGAAAAGGCTTAAAATGATATATGTGTCATTGTGTAGTTAAATCAAATTAAATATCATTCTGAAATAGCTGTATTATAACTCTACCACCCTCAACATAGCACAAAAGTGCAGAGGGTGTAGAAGGATTTGATTATACATGGTTAGCCTATTCAAAAAACCAAATGAGTATGTTCTTAATTCAAAATGGTTATTTGAATGGGTTACAGGAAAATCGGCCCAGCCTTTCCCCCAACCCACTATTTGGAAGAATCAATTCACTAAGATAAAATACAAAGGTTGGAACACTTTGGAGGGAGATAACAATAAACTTTTTGGTTTGAAAATTTGATTATCTCTTATGAATGAGTCATTCATAAGTCTTCAGATACAGTAAAAGAATAACATAAACTGAATGACTGAAAGATAAATAGAAAGATCAGAACATTCTGGAGGGGGGGGGGGAAGAATGGGCCGGCCCAGTCTTTCCCCACCCCACAATGTAGCAGTACAAATAAAGTGTTTGGTTTGAAAACTTGATTTTCTCTTTGGAATCGGTCATTCATAAGTGTTAAGATACAGTGAAAGAGTAACATAAACCGAAAGACTAACTGATCAATTGAAAGATCAAAAGATTTTGGAGGGGGGAAAGAATGGGCCGGCCCAGTCTTTCCCCACCCAACAATGTAGAAGTACCAATAATCTTGTTGGATTGAAATCTTGATTCTCACTTTGGTATAGGTCTTTCATAAATGTTAATATAGAGTGAAAGAGTAACATAAACCGAAAGACGAAACGATCAATAGAAGATCGAAAGATAAAGGAGGGGGGAAGAATGAGCCGGCCCAGTCTTTCCCCACCCTACAATTACGAATAAACTTGTTGGTTTGAAAACTTGATTCTCTGCTTGGTATAAGTCAAGAGAGTTCAGATACAGCAAAAGAATAACATAATCCAAAAGTCTAGAGGATAAATAGAAAGATCCCAACATTTTGGAGGGGGGAAAGAATACGCGCATATACCACCAAATCGACGTATACATTTACCAGTGTGAGCTAGATAAGTATGGTTTAACAAATATATCAGTGTATATCCTTGCTCTTTACGGGATACATCATGCTAAAGTTAGTAGGGATGGTATTAATAATGTGATTGTATCCTATAGGTAAGCTGCAATGTCACAATATGCTACCAAGAATTACCATTTTGAAATAACGATTTCACAGTTATGCCATTCCTTTTTCGCTATGGAACCAGTTTTCTATAGTTGCTATTTTTCTATCAGGGACTTTTGAAATAGTAATGAAAATGAACCTGCGCATCCACACAATTCCTATCAACGCCTTTGTAAGTAGCACGCAGGAGCGCATACATTTTTATAGCTATACTTGTTTTATGGTTTACCTGCTAGAATATCATATCTGAAACATCAAACGTCATCCAGTCCAAAAAAACTTATACCTTTACTATGTGTTAGCTCATTATTCTATTCAAATGTGTATGCAAATGACTAGTTTTCATTGTAACATCTGAATTTTTGACCCCATCATTTGTATAACTTGTCAATATTAAAGAAATCCAGGTCAATTAATGCTATAGGGTACACCTAGGTTATCTTGCCTTTCAGAATTGGTCTCCAGAGAACTGTAATCTAGCGAAACAATCTCAAACTAATAAGTTAAGTAGCGACGCTAGAAAGTATATATAATCCTTTAACTAGTTTCTTATATTCAGAGTTGATAATAAATATTTCCAGTATTTTATCGACTACTCAGTAAATAGGGATGAGCAGGATCAATATAAAGCAATATGACCATCAAGTTTGGATTGGCTTGAGGTTGGCGCCGTGAAACCAGTTTAAGCCCTCCAGTAAAATATTTTTACTGACCGTTCCAAGGCGGTAATTCTTTTGTGGGTCATTTGTGTTTTTTTGTGTCTTGTGTTTCTCATGCTTTCGTGTCTGTTCATTGCTGCCTTGTGGTCACCTGCTGGGAAAGGGCTGACCTCTTGGCTCTTGTTGGTGATGTTTATTGTATTTTTGTTACTTTCCCGTGGGATATCTTGGGTCAGGTGTGGTACTTGATTGTATCGTTTCCCGATCTTTGCGGTCTTTCTTTTATGTTGGAGCTCTTAAACCCTTTGTATACTTTTTTGGTTTGATACATCCAATATGGGATGGGTCATTGTACTTTTTAAGTGGTCATAGGTTAGTTATTCCAAATGAAGATTCTATTTACTTCAGTCCACTAACCATGTTTATAGCTTATAAAATAGTGCAGACTCTGATGAAATACCGCATTCTGTGTCATTTTATCTTAACCATGTTCATTGTTGCCAAAGTACTCGTTAAAGCGTTTCCGATACACAAAAGGTTAACGTCGATGCTGTTTACTGATAGAAGTGATAACTGATAGAAGTGAAGCTTTTTATCATAGTCTATTCAAATTTTAAGCAGTTACTGGTTGCATGTGTCATCCAACTGTTGGACGAAATAATGCATCCAAAGCACCTTGCCTGGATGAACTGAATGCTAAAGTGCTGAAAGAGTGTTACACTGAGATATCTCCTATATTGGCACTCATTTTCAATTAGCTTAATGACGATTCAATCAGGGATACAATGAATAAAGAAGACGGGGTTAAATCATTCTTAAACTTTTCGTAGTTCTAGGGTTGTGATAATTCGAATTGAACTGTATCTTAACCAATGAGGCATAGCTCAAATGAATCATGCACAAATGACAACAGATATATAGAACCATTCAATGCATTACTGTTCAAATCAATTCATATTGAATTGAATGTTAGAAATTGAATGGAATTTCAGTATCCTTCAATTGTCTTTCTGCGTATATGTAAAACGTTTAATCAATGAATATATTTTCTAGTTATTACAAATATTCCTTAAATGGTTGTGTTGAAAACGGTCTTCTGGGACTTGCCTAAACTCAGGCCATTAACTCAGATTTCTTTAACCAGTGTGCAAGAAAATCTCACCTCTGAAGGATCCGTTAGATAAAAGAGATCTGTCGCTCCCCACTGACATCATTCATAAAACATCGCTATTATTACTATTTACAAGTGATCGGCAATTCATTTGTATGTTGTAGTACCCAAAGGAGTCATAATTCTTCCTATATCAAGACTATTATCAGAAATACATCATTGACAAGTTGTCCAAGAAAAATATTGCTAGGGATTCTTTAGGATTTTTGGTGAATCAATTTACAGTTTTACAGGCCCCAAGATAAGAGTGGGTAATTGAAAATATCTCTACATCAAATAATATGTGGTGGATATTCTTCTTTTTGACACCCTCCACATATTTTTAATTGATGGTTAAGACGATAACTACAATATACGCTCCTAAATTTTCCCTATCTTGGCCCATGTGTAACAAATATATATAAAAAATCCTCTTTTTAAATATAGACCTAAAGATAATTCAAATGGCGATGGTATTGTTGTTGTTGTTGATTCATTTATTATTTTTGCTCCCATTGTTATGTGGGGTTTTCGTGTTTGTTCTTGAAATAAACTTGGAAAACTTGGAATCTTGATTTGTTGTACAATACTTAGTGTTGTTCTATCTTCTTTTGTGGATCATTTATGTTATTTCTGTCTTGTTTCGTTATGCTTTCATGCACGTCTGTTTGTTGATGCCTTGTGGTCACCGGCTGGGAAAGGGCTGACCTCTTGGTTCTCGTTTGTGATGTCTATTGTGACGTTGTCACTTTCCCATTGGTATCCTGGGTCAGGTGGGGTGCTTGATTGTATCGATTCCTGATATTTGCCCTCTCTCTTACTTTGTAATCACCTAGCTAGGGAAGAGATAGCTAGTTGCTATAGCTTATTGTTGTTCGTATTGTTTTTGTGGGGATTTTGTGTTTGGTTCTTATTTAGTTGTGCAATATTTAGTATCGTTTCTAGTTTTCTCATCATCTCACAAGGGAAGAGATGGAGATACTGTTCTGCCAGCCAAGAGTGACAGTGACATGTTTTGTTTGCAAAGTTATCAGGGACTTATAATCGATAGATCACTTGTGTAGTAATCCTATCCGCAGGATAGGATTAATACACAAGTGATCTATCGATTCGCGTTAGCTCAAGTGATGTGTACAAGTTGATGTTTTACTTAACAATTGTAAACAAAACATACGTCAATGTCACTCTTGGTTGGCACGACAGTAGTTGCTTTAGTTTAATTGCTTATTGATGTCATGAGGCTGTAAGTGATCTGTTTCGCTTCCTCACGGTGTCATGGGTTGTTCTGCAGTGTGTAATTGTGGCATCTGCAAGTCAATACTTTTTTTACATATTTACGTACAAGAAATACAAAAAGGACAAATACATTCACGTGGCATATATAATGGCATATATAAAATGAATAACCTTTACCAATATAAGCACGGTCATTATTGAAGTGATCAGCATGCAACCTAAGATGATATGCCCCAGCATTCAGCTTCTGCACTCAGGTGACGGAGCGTCACGGTTGAGTCGCATGGATTCAGCAGAGGGATAAAATGGACAACCAGTGGGATGTGACATGGGTTAGTGGTGAATCTCCCCTGATCCGTTGCGTAGCTTATATAACTGCACAAATGTTAATTTACTTGAGACATAGGCAGTCAGTGGTGAATAAGAGACGTGTTAGTCAGTAGTGTGCGTTTTTGAAAATATTCTTCTGAATTAAGGTTTTAGTCAATTTTCTAACTTTTCACACAGTTAAGCAGACTTGTCCTTTGGGATCATGGGTTTCATCTTGGAACTTTGAAACTATTAGAGGCTCACTGATGAAGCCTAAATGGCAGAAACTAGCTAGTCTGGCCCAGAAAATATGCACACTCTAGCTTCAGTTCTATGGTGCATTATTTGCTTCCAAGGGATACTCTTTTAAGAACATATTTGACTTCACTACAGCTGGTGACTTGGACTGTGTGGCGGCGATAGAACGTCTCCCCACCCTTCACTATAGTGTAGATTTTATTTTCGTGTCCTTTGGGATCATGGGTTTCATCTTGAAATTTGAAACTATTAGAGGGTCACTGATGAAGCCTAAATGGCAGAAACTAGCTAGTCTGGCCCAGAAAATATGCACACTCTAGCTTCAGTTCTATGGTGCATTCTTTGCTTCCAAGGGATACTCTTTTAAGAACATATTTGACCTCTTGACTCTTGTTTGTGATGTTTGATTGTGTTTTTGCCACTTTACCATGTGGTATCCTGGGTCCGGTGTGGTAATTCATTGTATCGATTCCTGATCTTTTTCGCCTTTCTTACTTTCCATGCAAATAGTTGCAGTTAAATGCAGTTTGGATCAGTTCAAATAGTCTAAAATCGATCGTAGACGGACACTTTAACCTCAATTGTCATCAATCAGTTTAAAATATTGGGAACCGTGTTGTATGTAAAGTACAAAGTAATCAATATTTCATTAACACTAATTTTAAATATGTTGCAAATGGGCTCAACATGTTATTCTTGATAATTCTGACTTTAGTCCAACTTCATCGCCACAAGAGGAGAAATGAAAATTCACACCGGATAGGCGGCAATCGAAAACGTTCACACTATCGATGAACGTAGATAAAACATCGTTAGAAACAGAGTTTTCGATTGTCATTTGTCGCCTGTCGGGCGACAAATGACAAAAAAAAATAGTAAGTGAGTATGATCAGGAAATACCACAATCACAAATTGCAGACAACCCCGTGGCACCGCGAGGAAGAGCCGCTCAACCATCACGAGAGACCAGGAAGACAAACTAAGCAAAGCAATGAGCTCTCTCCTACCCATAAAGATGATTGCAATACTAGAATGGACATAAAGTAGCGTACAACAAAACATAGAACAATAACAGACTCCCACAATAGGAGTATAATAAGCAAAAAGTCAACAACAACAGAACCACCGCCTTAGAACGGACAGCAGCCTAAGCCACCAGGGGGCTTAAATGCATTTTACTGGTACCAAATCTTCGCCCTAGATTCTGCTGTTGTTGAAGTACAAGAAATGTTCAGCTCGCATGGAGGCCATCTAACTAATGCAATGTATCATCATGAAAAACACTCTAATCAAATTAACACTCTATGATGAAACAAAGAAAAGGGCTCATGACTCACAGATAGTCAGAGCTAAAGAAAACCTCAAGTTGAGCCACGGTGGATCCTGCTACAGATAAGCATTAGGCACCAACCCACCGATTAAAGCTTTACGTCAGAGCTGTCATAGAGTCTGAGGCCTGACCCACCGTCGTGCAATTATAGAGGAAACCATAGCTATTAACCGTGATTGGGTTTAAAACTAGGCATGCAGACTGTCGCATGATATCCAAATTATATCCAACCCTTATATAACGTTTTACTATCTTTTTGAAAAGGTCACTAAAATTAGGTTTTCCAACAATTCCTTTGAATTTATAGACTAAATCACCATAAAATATAGGTTCTGGTATGCCTTGTTGCAGAAGAGTTTTTAACCCAATGTTGTATTTAACAATTAACTCTGAGTGTCTGTAGTAGAATTTAAAAAATTCTTTTCGAATTTTATGATATCTAAAATAGTAAATGAGTATGATCAGGAAATACCACAATCACAAACTGCAGACAACCCCGTGGCACCGTGAGGAAGAGCCGCTCAACCATCACGAGACACAAGGAAGACAAATTAAGCAAAGCAATCAGCTCTCTCTTCCCCATCAAGATGATTGCAATACTAAAATGGACATAAAGTAACGTACAACAAAACATAGAACAATTACAGACTCCCACAATGGGAGTAACAATAAACAGAAAGTCAACAACAACAGAACCACCGCCTTAGAACGGACAGCAGCCTAAGCCACCGGGGGGCTTAAATGCATTTTACTGGTACCAAATCTTCGCCCTAGATTCTGCTGTTGTTGAAGTACAAAAATGTTCAGCTCGCATGGAAAAAACTGTTTCTAGCGATTTTTTAAACGAGTGTTTATCCGTATTCGTCGATTGTTAAGAGCGTTTTCGATTGCCGCCTATCCGGTGTGAATTTGGTATCTATAAAGTTGAGAGTAAAGAAATTTTTATCAAAAATATTTGTAAATTTTTAGAATGTAACCGCTCTTTATTAAAAAGACAAACCAGATTATTAAGAAATAAGAAATTAAAACTATATAAGATGACTGCACACGTTACCATGTAGATGTTCAAGTGGCTAGCGTTAGCCTTTTTCTCCACTTTTTAGCTATTTGATCTTTTAAGCACAAATTGTGTCAATGTGAATAGACAATGCGAAGAAACCAGAGAGTGTATTACAACAGCCTTAATATGTCCAAAATGCCATTAACAGGAGCTACATTGGCAAACGGTCAAAAACGGAATACACTTCTTGTTAAAATATTTTAAAATCACCAGTATCCAAATACACCTATAATTGGTAATCTATGGTGGCTCCTGATATATACTATTACTTCTAACTGGATGGTAGATCACATTTTCAAGAAAATGGGAACTATTTTTTCTTTGGTATGAACTTAACTCTTAAAAATATTTCGACAAATCGTCCGCTGATGGTGTCTGCTGCAAACCTTTTGCTTATACAACAGATACTTTTCAAATTGCAGACAAACAGTTTTGAACACTTTTTTGCAATTCTGGCATCAAAATTATGACAGCAGACGAACACTGCAGACTACTTTACATCCAAGTAAACACATTTTCTTGACATTGATGATGATGAAGGCAACTATGTCATTATGTTTGCCATTCCTGTAAATATGCTCTTTACTGTAGCACTGAAGATCTCGTGTACTTATACCGAGACATGCAACGGGATTACCTCACACTTTGAAAACTAGTTTGGGTATATAGGGCAAAGCTATCACAATCTTTACTGTTTTTCGTTAGCATTTGTATATGGCCTTGACTCACAGCATCAAAGTAAGAAAGGCGACAAAGATCAGGAGTCCAAGTACATACACTAAAGAGAATGGTATCGATACAAACCCTTAAAGCGCCGACAAAAAAAAATACATCTGAAAATCTCCTCTGCTGATATCGTCTGCTGAAGTCGTCTGCTGTAAATCATTGCATAATATTATTGACGAATTTAAGTTTAATAATGATAGATGGATGTACAGTTAGAAGTACAGTATATCAAATAATTGCATAATGTTATTGACTCCTATAGGAGCAGTCCGATTTGGGTCCACACTATTTGCCATAGAGGCTACTGAAGCATTTCGGCAGATGAAAAAAACAACAGAAAACGTTTGTTGTGATTGACGCTTTAATGGGTAATTTTTTGAAATCCAGAACCAAACTCCTCAAACAGCATTTGCTATCAAACCTGTCAAAGACCAGACTGCTCCTAAAGAACCAGTCCAATCTGGAACTATGTCTTTGCTTTGCTTCCCTCGTCAAATTATGCATCGATAACTAGAATGGATAAGTAAAGATAATCAACTGGAATATTCTAGTTAAGTATACCAGTACTTAAAGAGTTACAATGTACTGTCGTTCAAGCCAAGAGTGACAGTGACGTAATACTTTGTTTGCAATTTCTAAGTTAAATACTAACGTGTACACTTCACTTTAGCTAGCGCGAATCGATAGATCACTTGTGTATTAATCCTATCCTGCGGATAGGATTAATACACAGGTGATCTATCGATTCTAAGTCCTGATAACTTTGTAAACAAAACATGACGCCAATGTCACTCTTGGCTGGCAGAACAGTATGTCTTAAATAACCTGTCTAATGCCGCGTTCCATTCATGTTGTGGCCATTGAACTAATGAGTCATGCTACGGACAATCGATATTGGTCTGTAAATGCCTTATTCAAGCTTTGCGGTGTCGCAAATGGAAGCAAAACAGCATTTAATTATTATTGAGGCAAATCTTACGAATGTCACTGCCAGGTAGGGTTTCAGCGAGACCGCACAGTCTAATTAGTGCCTTCGCTGTTCGCTCATTTGAAGTATTAAATATGCTGAAGTGTCTGACCAAATTTTAATTTGATTTTATATCAGAAAAGTTATTATGCCTAACAAGTGTCGCATACCTGGGTATGTGGCACTTGAGGTATTATGCGGCACTTGAGAGGCTCTTGAAGAGACACATGTATCGTTTTAAAATAAAACAAAAACTAAACGCATAACTCAATTTGATAACTTGTAAAAAATCGTGGACTAATGCATAGGGACAATAGTATTGTTCTAATGCACGGTTCTTTTGACTTTCAAATATCAATGTGTGTACATTGTAACGTAGCAACACACGCGTAGGCGAGTTGTTCTGTGTATCAGATGTGCTTAGGGTATTATCCGTGATTTTTGCATTTCCGGGTAATCTAAAAAATGAGACAGAATTGAAGTAATGTGAACAAAGTGAGAATATCGTGTCTTGTTTAAGGACACAACACCGCTAGTTCGAGACTCACCAGAGCCAGTTTGTCGTGGCCTTGGGAAAGACAGATTATCCTCGTCTTAGTACTGGTTCAACACAAGAAGACAGTAAAACTTCCCAACATGACTGAACACTTGTTGACAGTGACATAAAGCATCAACATAAACAAACAAAATATGAATCCTATACGAAATTGGTTAGGCTATTTTTTTGAGCGTCTAACTGGATAATTTTGCTTTTGACCTAGACACAATCTTGATTTGTAATATTCAGCGCACCTGCAAGAAAACGGTGTTCTCATTGGTTAATACCTCAGACAGACATACAGACTTACTTAAAATGCAACATACAGATGTACAGACTGCTATTTAAAAATATACACCATATTTCGTAATCTTTGTTTGCACATATACATCACAAATATAGGAAAACTCACTTTTAACAGAAGCATGTGTACTTTTTGCATGCCCTGTATAATTACACACAAAAAGAAGTGAATTATAAAATAACGCACTCAGCTAATGTAATGTTAAAAGGTTCATGATTTAACAGTGCTTGAGCAATTATAATTATTGAAACTTTCTTTGCCATTTTCACAGCCTTGTTGTCAATGGAGTGAGGCAATGGTTATAGTCTGTTTCACAAAGTATGACCAATGAAAATGCATGTACTACCTACAGACTATAAGCCTATTTCTAAATTTGTATCTCGATGTTCAATTTGTGTCGATATTTGTATGTCGCTGAATATCTGTTCCAAGATATTTCTTGTTTCATTTCGAGCGGGTGTATAAATTCAACAAGCTATTCATTTATAGCCTGCCTGGACAGTGGTATTCTGCGAATGCTTAATATCCGTAACTTTGACAGATAGTCCAGTTTATGACTCTTTGAAATTAATCCCTGTTGAGCTATACAAGCAAGCTGTGTCATAACCGCCAGTTAACCGCAAGATAATTGAAGCAATCCAATAATTACATGATTACATACAAGGCGCTGTTATGATACTCGAAGAGCAATTAACTTGATTATAATAAATATAATTAACGCACTTCACCGATGGACCGCATAAATCATAGTCTAGTAAGGAAGATATCTTGATAATAAGAGCAAGTGCAAATGTAAATTTAATGTGTCCATGCCTTTCAATGGAAGCAGAGGCCATTTCGGAAACCTTACATACCTCACTGTTATAACCCTATTAAGCGTTAAACATACAGATTTTGAATATACAAATGTAGCTTGAGATCAATCTAATTGTTATTTATTGAGGAATAAATATAGTTTTTATGATACTTGTAACTATTCTGCAGCCCTAGGTCTAGGGTGTGCATTTGACATTATGTCTCTATGACAAATTGTTATTTATAGAATTTATGCATACATCAGCTGTCCCAGACAAAATCTGGGCTCAGTTATCATTTTGCTTGCTTGCTGTTTGCAGTTCTGCATTTGGATATATTTGGATAATTTCAATTTTGTTAACTTGTTTCAATTACAATTTAACTGGTTTAACTTGGATTATTGTTGCTAAGCATGGCACATAGGCTAAGACAAAACAGTAAGCGGAGATTTGTGCCATATGACTTAAAATTGGACAGTGGATAAGTTAAAGACAGAAATTTCCAAGTTTGGTGTAACTTTGACAGCATCTTCCATACCAAAGTCAGCATTATTACAGATACATCAACAATTGGAAGCTGTCCAGAACAAACATGGTGGCAATCAACTCAACCATCCAACGTCTAGTACTTCACAAACGGACAATACATCTCAGAATGTTACTCTAAATATTGAACCTGATAGCATTGTTAGTGATCTGCCATCACCTGAAACCAGCATTTCTATCCCAGCCACTAGTCAAGATATGACAAGTCTAGGCTCCACTCATGAGCTCTCACAATCCAGACTTTTGGACAGTACTATCAGTATGGTTTCAAGTGTGCAGGGAGCTATTTCCTCCCTTCAATCTTCAATAAACAATCTAGTAAATAAACAGTCTTCTAGTGCAACAACTAATCGCCTGGAGCAATATTTTTCTGCACAGACAGATCAAGGGTCAGGATCAGCTATGCTACAAACTAGTTTAAAATCATATGGTATACCAGCTGACAATTTACCTTATGTAGATGTGGTGCCAGACTCAGTGAAAAAGAAAATTATTGCTGGTAAATATGTCAACCTTGCTAGTTTACTTATTCCGGATTATGACACTTCATTGGTGGATAACATGGGTGGACTTGATCAGCAGAGACGCCAGCAGAGAGATAATCGCCTCGACAGAGTTCTTAGCATAACACAATTTTACAAAGCATTTGGCATTTACAAGAGGGTCATGTGTAAGGCTTACCCCCAGCGCCTGGATGAGCTTGACCTTTATGAAGCTGATATTGGCAGAATTTTTGAACATTATGGGTCGGTTTTTTACCAGTACCATGTAATTTTTTCGAAGCAAGCAGCTGCTTATTTAGAGAAAGGCTTTAAAGTAGATTGGTCTAAAAGACACAAGGGCCTGTTTCAGTTACTCATTGGTGGTACTCAAACTAAATTGTGTGATTATTGCTCTCAGGCTGACCATGAATCCTCATTTTGTCCCACCCAGATCAATGTCTCTCGACCCATTAGATTTAAGACAAATTCTAATTATTCTAGTGTAGATCCTACGAAGGATATGCTTGGCAGACCCAGAGTCTTGGTTAGGGGGAAAGAAATATGCAATAACTTTAATGGGGAGAGGGGCTGTATAAGGCCTTATTGTGCCTTCCTACACATTTGCAAAAGATGTAAGGGTTCAAGTCATGGAGAATCTTCTTGTCACCCCAATACTCTTACTGTGCCAGATAACTCCACATCTACTAGGGACAAGAGTAAGTCAAAAAATCCTGTGTGACTAGAATTATTTCAATCTAGCACCCCTTCTACACCTATAGATGTAGATAGATTAGCATTTGAATTGAAGGAGCATCCTGATCAGACATTTGTTAGTTATTTATGCAATGGATTAAGTGATGGTTTTGACACTTTGGTACCTTCTGTAACCCTGCCCATCAAAGAATGTAAAAATTTGTTGTCAGCTCGTCGCAACCCTTCAGATGTGCAAGATTTGATTGAGAAAGAATGTTCGAAAGGCTACTTATATGGGCCTTTTGATAAGCCCCCTTTTGACAACTTTAAAGTGAGTCCCCTGGGTTTGGCCATTGGAAAATATTCCGGTAAAAAACGTCTAATTGTGGACTTATCCTCTCCCCATGATGACCCCTTTCATTCCAGTATTAATGGCTTAATTGATAAGGATTCTTGTAGTTTGACATATGTCAAACTTGATGATGCTATCAAGGCTATTCAGCATTGCGGACAGGGGGCTTTGCTTTGCAAAATGGACATTGCAGACGCATTTAAGCAGTTGCCCATAAAGAGCAGTCAGTGGCCATTGTTTTGCGTTAAATGGAACCACATGTATTATGTCTATGTCCGATTAGTTTTTGGCTGTCGGTCATCCCCCAAGATCTTTGACACCTTGTCCCAAGCTATCTCATGGATAGCTTCTCACAATTATGGAATTGAGACAATTTTTCACCTTTTAGATGACTTTCTCACAGTTGATAAGTCGGATTTGTGCACTGGATTACGCACTAAGGCTTTACTTGACCTCATCTTTGCAATCTTAAAAGTTCCATTGTCACATCATAAGTGTATAGGTCCATCCTGTTGTCTGGAGTATTTGGGTATCATTCTTGATAGTGAGCGCATGGAGGCCAGACTGCCACTCAATAAGGTGCAAAGGATTATCAAGTTTATTGAGGAGCTTTTGGCTAAACCAGCTTGTACAAAACTTGAATTGCTTCAGTTGCTTGGCCACTTTAACTTTGCTTCTCGTGTCATCATACCTGGCAGGACATTTGTATCTTATTTGATTCATTTGTCAACTACAGTTAAAGAACTTTGGAATCAGGTTAGGTTAGACAAGTCTTGCAGAGATGATTTAAAGATGTGGCTGCGATTCCTCCAGTGTTGGAATGGGGTATCTCTGTTTTATGATTCAATGTTTACATGTGCATCTGATATGACATTATATACTGATGCCTCTTTACTTGGCTTTGGGGGAGTTTTTAAGAATCAGTGGTTTTACACCGTCTGGCCCATGAATATTCCCTCTGTCGATGGCGAGGATCTCTCTATGGCGTTTCGGGAGCTATATCCAATAGTTGTTGCTGCTGTTCTGTGGGGAAAGAAATGGACTTGTAGAAGGATTATGTTCATGTGTGACAATTCAGCAACTGTATGCATTTTGCATAAAGGACGCTCAAAATGTCTGGCTATTATGAAACTTATGCGGACATTGACTTGGACTGCTGCAGTGAATAACTTTTCCTTTTCTGCACAGCATTTACCTTCAAAAGAAAATGCTATAGCAGATAGTCTCTCAAGGCTTCTATTACAGACTTTCCTCAAGTTGCATCCAACTGCCAACAAAGAACCAGATGTTTGCCCAGCCCCAGAACTCATAATCAGGGATTACAAGACTTAGATAGGACAGTGAAATCTCTCTGGGACTGTGTTCTTAGTAAGAACACTTTAATAGCTTATGAAACAGCAGTGAAATCTTTCAAGTTGTTCTTAGTAATGAATAACTTAGTACAATCGAGCAATACCTTACCAGTTGTATCAGAGGATGATATAATTCTGTATATTGCTCACTGTTACAAGACACTTAAATTAAGATATACAACTATTAAACTGTATTTGTGTGGCATTCGATTTGCTTACCTTAAGGCTGGAATTACTTGTCCATTGATTCCAACAGATAGCCCCAGTTACACACGGATTATGACTTTACTCAAAGCAGTCAAGCGTATTCAAGGGCATAAACCCAATCTTAGGCAGCCTATCACTGCAAGTATTCTGGACCAGATATGTACAGTACTCAACACAGGGTTTATTTCTGACTATACTGATTCATTACTAACTGCTGTATGCCTAACAGCGTTCTTTGGATTTTTACGTTGTGGTGAATTTACGGTATCCAAGGATGATGCATTTGATCCAGCCGTCAGTTTATGTCTTGGAGATTTAACATTTCATGACACATATGTTGAAGTAATACTCAAGTCTTCCAAAATAGACCCTTTTCGACATGGAGTTTCTATACCCCTATTCAAGAACAACAATTATTCCAAACTTTGTCCTTTCCTGGCTCTCAGAGCTTATTTATCAAAACGGAATATTAAATTTGTGACCTATCAATCATCAATGGACCCACTGTTTCTAACGGAAGAAGGACATCTTCTATCAAGACATTTTTTTATGCAACATTTCAAACACATTCTGTCTAAGATAGGTTTGGACAACACACTATATTCAGGGCATTCGTTCAGGAATGGTGCTGCTAGCTCTGGGTGTGCAGCTCGTCTTGAAGATCACTTAATTAAAACTCTTGGCAGATGGTCCTCGGATTGCTATAGGACCTATATTCACACACCTAAACAAGTGATCCGGTCAGCTCAGATGGCTCTTCTGACTGAGTTATAGTCTGCCCTGTCATAGGAGGCACCTATTTTCAGAAAATCTGTTTTTCAAATACCTTAGAAGCTGCACTGTGCACCTTAGAAGCTGCACTGGGCTAGTAGCAATTCATTTATGCAACTGTGTGGGATAGGCACCTGCCTAAACCAATTTTAGGTGCTTCTTGTGACAGGTTTGGCTGTGCTCCAGGACGTTAGACGGCTATTAACACTTAATTTGTTGTGTTGATTTTTCTGGAGTTTTTTGTTGTTTTTCATTTTCATTTTTGTTTTTGTTATGTGCTTGCTTGCTGTGGTAACATTTAAGTGAATGACAGGAATAACAGTTTTCAAACTTTTGTGTGGTCGTCTGTAGCAATTCTTAAAAAAATTACAAACTTTTACACGGTAATCATTAGTGCCAAACAGTTGGATCCAGAACAGCCAGATGCTCTGTGTGGCCTGTTCAGAATCTTATAAACTGTTTGCAAGTTTATCAGCAAGCTAGCAGGCAAAGGATTAATCAACCTTTATGTTGACAACCTGTCAGGGATATTTACTATGGAATTTTAATTCTCAGACTCAAATTACACACTCACACTCCATTGACATTTTGCCTGCTCTTATAGGAATGTATATAGTTACTTATAAGACGTTATGTTATGTACTACCAGCAATTACCAAGTGTTGAACACGGTGTCCTTTCATTCTAACTTATTAACTTGTGGGGAAACCAACCCAATGTGAACATCTTTTTATCCACATTGTCTTCATTTTGGGGGAATTTAATTTCTATCTGAAATCAACTCATTTCCTCCACATTGCAGCATCCGAATCATGCATGGACTTGCCTGCTTGTACTTACACCCTTTAAGCCTTCAAGCTGTCTGACTGATTAACCTGTTTCAGTTAGGGGTCCGCAGACACCAATTGGCTGGATCAAGTCCACCACAGACTCTGTGGCCGCGACCGTGTCCACCACCCTGACTTGCAGGCTCATACTCTGACATAGTGCTCCACTAAATGCTAGGCAGACCAAGCCTGGCGACCTTGGTGACTCTAACTGTATCAGTCAGCTATCTCTTCAGATATTCGTGGCTATGCAGGTCCACCATGTGCAGGGTCAAAGTCAGCTGGAATCCTGTGTAGTGGCTTGTGCTATGCCAGACCGCATGTACTATGTCATGCTGCACCTTATTATCCTCTGAACAGCACGTACTGGGCTTAAAGGTCTGCAATCATAATAGCTGAGCCAATGCTGGCAGTCATTCATATCTGGGTTGGTTCTTCATGGCCAAAGTTATGTTGTAAATAGAATGATGTTAGTTAATAAATATAGAATCTGACCAGCGCTTTAACTTGAGTTAATCATATTAATTGTTATTTATTGAGGAATAAATATAGTTTATATGATACTTGTAACTATTCTGCAGCCCTAGGTCTAGGGTGTGCATTTGACATTATGTCTCTATGACAAATTGTTATCTATAGAATATATGCATACATCAGCTGTCCCAGACAAAATCTGGGCTTAGTTATCATTTTGCTTGCTTGCTGTTTGCAGTTCTGCATTTGGATACCCACCACCAACCCCTTTCTCCACCTTGTTCAACATTTGGAAAGAAACAACCCAGAATAAAAGTAAGGATTTTTTTCGATTTTTTTTTTCGATTTGAATTTTGATTTTAATGTAATCTAGGGGGGTTTTAATTTCTATCTGAAATTAACTCATTTCCTCCACATTGAAGCATCCGAATCATGCACGGACTTGCCTGCTTGTACTTACACCCTTTAAGCCTTCAAGCTGTCTGTCTGATTAGCCTGTTTTAGTTAGGGGTCCGTAGACACCAATTGGCTGGATCAAAGCCACCACAGACTCTGTGGCCGCGACCGTGTCCACCACCCTGACTTGCAGGCTCATACTCTGACATAGTGCTCCACTAAATGCTAGGGCAGACCCAGTCTGGCGACCTTGGTGACTCTAACTGTATCAGTCAGCTATCTCTTCAGATATTCGTGGCTATGCAGGTCCACCATGTGCAGGGTCAAAGTCAGCTGGAATCCTGTGTAGTGGCTTGTGCTATGCCAGACCGCATGTACTGTGTCATGCTGCACCTTATTATCCTATGAACGGCACATACTGGGCTTAAAGGTCTGCAATCATAATAGCTGAGCCAATGCTGGCTGTCATTCATATCTGGGTTGGTTCTTCATGGCCAAAGTTATGTTGTAAATAGAATGATGTTAGTTAATAAATATAGAATCTGACCAGCGCTTTAACTTGAGTTAATCATATAAACTAAGTTCAAGACTTTCATCAGTTGGTTAGTGCCTGAGGATTGTCAATATCTGTGTCCACCTTGGCTCTAATGGCTCAACCGGTTGCTTTCTTTAGCTCTGGCAGTCTGTGAGTTGAGAACCCTTTTCTTTGTTACATCACAGTTTGTTAATTAATTTGATGTTTCCATGTGATGATACATTGCATAAGTTAGGAAGCATCCACGCGAGCTAAGCTAGTTTTGTGGTTTTACATAGCAGGCTCTAGGGAGAAGGTGTGGCCTATAAAATTTAGTTATTTATTTATTGTTGCTTCCATTGTTTGTGTTTTTGTGTTAGATACTTGTTTTGCCATGTAGTACTTTGCATTATTTAGTTTTGCAATCATCTCGTTGGAGATAGAGAGCTGGTTACTTTACAGTAAAACCTGTCTAAAACGGCCACTCAAAAATAGACAAATTAAAGATCTCAAAGAGAACTGGTAGCTTAATATGAAGGTCAAAAGTATTGCAGAATACTCTCTTGGAGCATTCTTCAATACTTTTGACCTGCATTAAGCGATATTCGGTATTGAAAGCCAACTTTTGGTATTTTTCGAGTGGCCGCTTAATACAGGTTCTACTGAACTTATTTTTTCTTCCTAACGTCATGTGGCTGTTATTGTTATTTGCCTCTTCATCACGATGCAATGGGTTGGTCTGCAGTTAGCGATATTTGGCATTCCGAGTCATACTCGCTTACTTTTTAATTAATCTCCCTACAATTACATGCAAATGCATACGGAAGAATTTCAGATTAACAAAAGGATACTATGCCTATGAAATTTTACTACACTTGCAAGACATCTGATTGCAATAAGGGTATCCAAAGATCGTTAGGATACACTATTTCCAAGGTGGCCAATCACGTGGTCAGCATGATTGGGTTCACGGATTTCCTGAACAAGTAAAATCGTTCATAACGTCAAATTTCATGCGGTAAAGTGCAAAAAATCTTATATTTTTCTGCACAAGACTGTGTCAAAGTTTCTCCAGGGTTTGCTCTAGTTCCCCGGATTACCTCGAACAACTGAAGAAAAAAATCGGAAAAATCTCTGCAATTTGGTACATACTTCATTTGTTCGAGGTAATCTGGAAATCTGCAGCGAACACAAGAGAAATTTTTACACAGTTTCGTGCAGAAAAATATGAGGACTTTTTTTGCACTTTACCGCATGGAATTTGACTTAGCACAACGAAAGTTATGAACGTTTTTTCTTATCTGTGATGTCCGATTACAGGTTCGTAAAGTCCGTGAACCAAGTCAGGCAGACCACGTGGTTGGCCACCTTGATTTCTTCAGAAAATGAATAAATGTTCGACGTATAATGGGTTCGCTTACAAGTCTACATCAGAACAGAACTACATGTAACGTGGTAATAACATGATTCCCAAATGCCGAATACAGCCTTCCATCATTGATAATTTGTTCTGCTACGATTGGTCTAAAATTCATTTTAAAGGATTTCAGGATGTAATATTCAAATTATTTCTTTTATTGAATACTTCTAAAATAATCAGCAATGTATACCATGATTAGGTGTCGTATTTAGCGCATTAAACAGCAACACATCTGGGTCTTAACTGTTTTCTTACTAATTTACACGTCAAAACTTTATACCATTACTTCTGTGAAGCATTTCTTTGGGATCTCACAGTACTCATATATAATAATATATTGTTGACAGGAAATAGTAAATATCCTTTTATACTAAAAATGCAGGGATCATGGACTAAGGAGATGGGATCTTATATATAAGCATTTGGTTCAAGGAATCTGTTTAGATTTAGTGTACTTCGTGTTTTGTTATTAACTTTTCCGAATAAAGTGTGCATAATGCCCTCAATTTAGCAGATGCAATGTACCAGACTGACCAAACTTGATTTTCATCCTGATTTAACCTAAGGTTATGACACCAGTAAACAGGTAAAGTCTCCAAGTACGATCCCTAGCCTTTCCCATGAGTCTACTCCTGCAATTCTAGTAATCCCGATAGGATCCCATCCATCAGATCAAATTTCTAAACTAATAATGTGTATTTTTAACATTGTATACTGATCATTCAAAGTTAATTAATTCCGTGAATTTTGATCCATCAAGAGTGGACCATGCTCTATTATCTCATTCATACTATTGCTCACTGGTCTAAGTGGCGCTCGGAATGTATCTGTATCTGTTAGCAATATGCTTCCCGTATGATCATCGTGGTGATCCTTTATATATTGTTATACTAGCGTTTGGTCAGCTCTGATAATAAGGATAAAGATATGAGTTTTTTTTTCCTGATTGTCCGAGCAGAAAATTGAATTCAATGCCATATTGGAAAAGGACCATGACTGGCAAGTGTAATATATTATTAAGCTGGCATTAATTTTACATCAATCTTAGGTGTTACATTTATAAGTAGGAGGCCCTCGTACTTTGGCAACTCTTAGTGCAATTTAGAAATTTGAGAACATGTTTGTTTGATAGCTGATGTGCTGCTTTGTTTTGTAATTGAATGGTAATAACTAGTCAAAGCTCGTTTTTTGTATGGTCTGGTAACTCTTTGCTTGCTGATGATAACCTTTACAAAAATGCGGATCCGACCAAACGTCGGACCTGATCCATATCCAAACTGTTTGATACTCCAATGGTGGTCATGAAAGATTGTTTTGAAAAGTTTAATACTTAAAAAAAAAATCAATGACGACCAAAACCATGCACAATCACATAGCATGCAAATAGTTTTCTGCAAGGGTAATCGATGATTTCCTATTAAAGGCTTATATTGGTTGTTGGAAATATTGTTTCTGCATGTGTATCGACTGGGTTTGCGGTTTGTTTTGTTCTCTGTACATTGGTATGCCTTATTTCTTGGCCTTCGAATAAGAGTATCAGAGTATAAGAATCCTTCATAAGTGTGAGGGTAGGATAGAAAAATCCGTCCCGTTATTTACCGTTTGGCATCACGAGGCTTGCCGAGTGATGACGAACGGTGATCCCGAGGGACGGATTTTTTCTATGACTCCCTCACACGAAAAACGGATTCTTGTTCTTGCTCACCATATTTTTTTTATATCTATTTATTCATTTTAAAATAAGCTTCCAGAAGTAAGATGCAATTTTACATGATGACGTAACTTGACGTCATAGGTAAGATAGCATGGGTAAGATAAGATTTTCTATACCAGGTTAAAATCTCAGATATCCTTATCCGGTGTGCAAGAAGATATGTTCTTAGATCTCCGCTAATGAAATGTCGTGGATACTCAAAATAATCGTCTCAATGAAACGACTCGTTATACTCTAATCTTAATGATAAGAAAATGACCACAATTTAAGGCTCAGGTTTCCTTATCTTACTAGCAGCGTATATGTGGTTCGTGACTGAAGCTTATTTACGCTCACTAGTGATTACAGCTGCTGACCGTTCTAATGTCGTGATTCTGTTGACCGTTCTAAAGCGACGTTTCTGCTGTTGTCAATGAAAGAGCTGATAGCGTCGCTTATTGGGCAGAAATAATCCTTTCTCCATCAGCATACGATCTGTCAATAATTTCACATGCAATGTGTTCAAAACATGATATGTAAGTAGAAGAGAAACCCACCCATCCATTCAGCCTACTTCTGAAATTTATTTTACCCTTAATTATTACGCAAGGTGGCTGGGGGTTCCCTACCAAAATGTGTTATCATATGACTGGAATGTTCACCTTATTTATAACGCAATATGACTTGGGGTGTCTCTTTTTAATTTGTTTTGTTTATTAGGCTATTTTACTGTGGTGTCCCTACTAAACTTCGTTTAACCCTATATTTTCAGTAGTACATGTATTTCTGGATTTTCGTTGCCGACATGAATGTGCATAGAGCAGAAATCATATTAGCAACAGTAGAATCCAGGGAGGAAAATTTGGCCAGTACATTATATCTCCTCAATCGGGGGCTACGATGTATGTCCGCTTAAAGGTGGTAATCCTGTTGATGTTGGTTCATTCCTTACACGATGCGTTGGGGTTTGGTGTTTGTTCCTGGTTCTGTGATATATTTCCTAGTGTCATTTCTAGTTAGTTTTGTAATCATTTCGCTGAGTGGGCAGATATAATGTATTGGCCAGTAGTTACTAATCATGGATGGGTCCTAATTAAATAACATCCAGTGCATGAGATTTCCAACAATTTGACATTTTGACGAGTGTAGACTCGGACGAGCCTCTGAAGCCACCTTTTGAGCTTAGAAACTCCAAATTATGATCAGTCAGTAGCTTAACAATTATAGAATACTCAAGAGACTAGCAAAGACTCTGACCAGACTGCGCGTATGCGCAGGCTGATCTGAGGCTTTGCTGGTCGCACATAACACATTGTTGGAAATCTCATGCACTGGCTCAATTATTTTATTTAAAGTATGGTCACACAAAGCAGTCAAACCAAACTAATCACATGTGATAATACAAGGAAAATGTCTTCTTAGAATGGACAGCAGTCAAAATCAAAGGGGACTTGATGGCTACTCATATAGGCCTATAAGACACCACTTTAATGGAAATGAGAAATTACTACCCAGCAGCCTTGGAGCTGATAATAATGGGTATGTCAATTTGGTTCTTGTAGTTTAAATATACTGCAGTTTTCATGCCATCTCTTCATCCCATGACTGCGGTAACATAGCAAAGCGTTGACTCCTTGCCTCGAGGTTATAAAACTTGAGTTCATCCTCAGACTCAAAATATAGCTCGATGATTGGCTGCTTGTGGACACGTGTCCACAAGCAGCCAATCATTGCGCTTTATTTTGAGTCTGAGACTGCCTGATCTCGGTCAACACCGTTAACCAGTGTGTCCCTCTTGGTTCTGGGCCGTTATGCATTTATAGACTTAAACAATTCAGGTGCTCCTATCTTATTATTGATTTTAACTGATGATTCATTTCAACAAATGGAATTTCATTCATTATTGCTCCAATTGTCAGGCACTGTCGCTTTATTATTCTTTTAAACACCACATTTTCCAATTGATTTTTCCTGTTAATACAATTTTAGTTATTTTACCGGTATTGATTACCGAATATATACGTGACATTGAACTATGAGTAAACAACATGCCATTGGGCATTTGCGTGTGGAACTCAAGAGAAGACTCGAGTAACTTCAGTACCTAAAGAGTACCTCAAGTTTCGATCGGAGTTATGTATACAGTGAAACCCGTCTTAAGCGCCCACTCAAAAATGCAGCCACTCAAAAATAGACAAACCAAAAATATTAAGCCATATGGTAGCTTAATGTAGGTCAAAAGTACTACGGAATGCTACCGTGGATTCTATACTTTTGACTTGCATTAGGCGATCATTGGTCTTAAAAAACCTATGTGTTGGTCTTCTTTTGAGTGGTACCTTAAGACAGGTTTTACTGTATTTTAAATATATACATATCACAGGCCAATGTATGGCACCTCGAAGAAAAGACACAGAACATAGAAACCCATGCAACAGCAAGAACACAATAAAGTAAATATAGGGCACTTTCCCCTTCAATTCGGCAACCAGCTCTCTCTTCTTAAGCGAGGTGATTGCCAAACCAAACACACAAATATAACACACAACATTGGGACTGCGACATGAACTAACAATATAATAACAACCGACTTAAATAAAGGCAGCAGCCGAGGCCACTGTGGGGGGGGGGGGGGCTTTAATTACTGACCAAAATTCTTCTACCTAAACTCTACATTTTGTTAAAACACAACATTGTTTGGCTAGCATGGAAACAATCAAATCAAATTAACTTACTAGCAATTAAAGTTCGTATAAGAAATATTTATGTTTGTCGATGTTTCTGCCTCGATACAATTACATTTTCACCAAAAATACACAAGGTTGGTGATGAATAAAGGCATGATTTAACTAATCAACAATTGCATCTACCATGTGGAGTGGGAGGCAGTTTGTGGCATCATTTAACTCGCTAGTATATGAAGCATTGCAGAAAGAGTAGAATACTGGACATCCACAGTTTGTTTAACTTCATTTGAAAAAAAAAACTCAGTTCCTGAAGCTCTTCGTATTATAACTTTTCAATATGACGTCTTAAATGGCCTTGCTCCCTGTAAGCCAATGCAAACATCTTACAGGCTGAATGCGTCCATATGAGATAGCATTTGATCAGGATATACACTGCTTTCCATTCATTTTATTCAAAACCTCATAGTTATCATACTTTTTAGACAGTTTTGGATTCATAATACATTCCTTAAGAGAGAACCTGATCTATAAAAGTCCTTGAAAATACAACCGTATATCACAAATCAACCCATGACACGAGCAGGACGTGGCATTAAACTACAGGCAAACAAAGACCCACGAACAACAAAACGATAAACAAAACAACCAGCTCCCTCTGTCTCTTCCTAAGCAAAATGGTTGTCAAACTTGAAAACACACAATTAACTACATCTGAATAAGGACTAAATACGACAGACATCATGCCTACCCTAATATGTCGACATGCCCTAGGAACCAAACATATATTTAGTTTGGCCTCAAGAAAATAAGGCAAAACCAAAATACGATCTATATTTTCCCAATTCCATCCTTCAAGAGTGGCATACGTACAACTGTTCTCTGTAAATCATGAATAAATAATAACAAGCCAGTAAGAAAATTGTGTTTTGTAAAGTGCAAACGTTATCGAAATGGCTAGTAACTGACATCTAGCCTTAGAAAGATCTAACAATGTTACATACATTCAATATCTGGCCTTAATCAATAATCTAAGAAATACACCGAGCCCCATTGTAATGTTGGTTTTGATGATATAGGCTACATCATGTATACAAGTAATTTCTTCAAAAAAGTAAGTTATCGATTAGACAGATCCATAGAATACTAATGCATCGCATATTTGAAAAATATATATACTGAGGAACTTTAAAAACGCACCATTTTACATTCTTTGTCTCTTCCACATGATTAATTTGAGGATGCTTTCATTATCATTTTTAATCCTCTTGCAAAATGGACCATAATTTGCCATTATTTTGATTTGCTCATGCTGTTCATTCTGACGTAATATCGACGCAAGTGTTTTTCAACAATTGTCGTCTGACAAATGTGAATGTGATTCAATTTGAAAACAAACACTTTTAAGTGGTAGCCAGATGTCTTAACAAATGGAAAAACACAAACGTTTTTAGAAATAATCGTTTTATTACACTCCCACTCGCAGCGTTTCTTTGCTAACGTCAGTCTTCAATTTGCAAACATCAATAACAGACAGGTGACGTCCGCGCATGTCGCGATACTTTTGTCTTTTATGCAACTGATAAAGGAGTATCTGTTGGCAACAAAAAAAAATGATTATTCGTGATCTTTTGGATATAAACGGCCAATTACGTCAAAAATCAATGACGTCATATAGACGTAATGAACGTTGCCAGATTATTTGATTTTGTCTTTCCTTTGGCTTTCAAGAGCAAACATTGGTTCAAAAACTTTTTTTCGTTTATAATGGAAGGTATGGGGACTCTGTGACTTTTTGAATTTGAGTTGTCTCAGAATTATCGCGATGTCACGGCAATTATAATCCACAGCGTTTCGATTTTCTTATTGAATGCAAACTAAATGACGGAACATATCAATTTTAATTCTCACATAATGAAAATATCAAATTTTCGACATAAATTAGCTTTTAAGCAGGTGGTGCGTTTTTAAAGTCCTTCAGTATAAAAATATAGAATACACGGCGTATCCTTTGGAAAACATATAATCTTTCTATGCAGTTTAAATCTAATATAATCAGAAAAACAATTCAAGGATATTTACATTCAATCTGATTTCTAATATTAACTACAATAAAAAGTTAACTAAATACATTGTATACATGCGGTTCATACATGCAGTTCCAGATATCTGCAATCACAGTTGATGTTTAGTCTAAGTCACGCTTCAATGGTTAAAATATAGTGCAATTTCAAATAGTTTAACCCTCTATACCGAAACGTCACAAACCTTAAAAATGATTAAATCAAAAATCGTTTGTATTCCATATTCATTGGTCCCGAAATCATTGCTTAATCTCAGTCAAAAGTATGCTACCTAAATTTGCAGTTGTTGTAAATGTTTTACTGCCAATCTGTTGTCAAATTGGATCGGGTATGCCATATCTGCTCATTTTTGGCGAAAAAATTGTTGCGTTATCAGGTGCTATAAGTGATAAATAGGTGATAAAACTTTTCAGTGGTCGGAATTAGAAAACAAGCAATACCAGGTCAGGTATGCAGCAAAAATATAAACGCGAATTTTATTACTTATGAACTTTCGGTAAGAGGGTTGATACATTTTGTAGTGGTACTGTATCGTGACCAATGACCCATCAATTTTACTTTGCATCTTGCTGGATTGCAGATTGGTAGTTCTATCAAAATCAAAAATAATCTCTTTGGAAGTTATTTCTCAAATGTAAAATAGTCAAAATAATTTTAATATCATTCAATTGTTTGTCTGAGTATATAATATCTGGCATGACCAGGGATCCGTTTTTAACAAAATATAACTAAGTTTATTTTCGTTTAGACGAATTTATGATTGATTTGGCACTCTATTGATGACAAGGAATAGTTCTTTTGATCATTTTTGTCGGATTAAAAACTATTCATTTTAATAAATGCAATGCGTTTAATGAAAACGTGTTAGATTTTAGCGCTATCATCCTGACACCAATCTGATTTCAAGGCATAGTGTTGTAGGGTGTATGTGAAACCTTTAGGGCTCTATAATATACAAGTATGAACTGTATATTTTGTGAAGTGTTCAGACAGATACATATCTGACAACAAAGATGTAAGCAAGTAACTGGTGAGGGCCACTACGCATTAACAAATGCATTGATATTAACACACATGTAATCAGTTAGTCTTTATTTGGTCTTAGCTTAATCTGGGTTTTTGATGTAGCATTATCTAGACTCACAACGAGGCACATTTAACAGACGTTTTGTCGTTTTGTCCCCTATCAATTTTTTGAAAATAATGTCTAAAAATGACCAAGAAAGAAATGGTTCTATATTGGCACTAATTATTTAATTAGAAGTTATCTCCTTTTCAATGACAATTTCTTTTTTTATTACTGGATAATCATAAAGTAAATATAATCAGGAAATATCACAATCTCAAACTGCAGACAAAGCCGTGGCATCATGAGGCATCGTAAACAATTTTATACCTTAAATCATTATGAATACAAGTATTAGCTTTTCAAAAAAGCTGGCGGTCGTTTAGCCCTATCATTGTATGTATTCTTGCCCACTGCATCCTTCTGTTTTGAACTTCTAGAGCTTGTTCATGTAGATTTATTCTAGCTCTGATTATTTTAAAACATCTGAACTGTTATTTTCTATCATTTAACACATGCTTCCAGCGAGGATGTTGCTTGATCTTTTGAAAGCACCCGGCTTATGCATGGTATGTTATGGTAATGTATCTAGCATGCGACACATTTATTAAAAATTATTTGACAACACTAGACAGCACATTTTTCTTAAAACTGATGCCAGGAAATCAAAGTGACAGTGTATATGTACAGACTCGGTGGCCCCAAGATGTGTTCACAAACCAAATTTGGGATTCCTAGGATTTATGCTTGTGACACGTTTTTCTAGATCTGGTGGCAGTGGTAAAGGTGCGCGACGCTCCATGACCCTAAATGAATTAAGACACGAATTTTGGCATTCCTACCTAAAATAATATAGGAGATATACTTTAGATATGATATGAACACTAAAACACTTAGGACACTAAGGGCAGGCAGTTTGATTACTATATGCCTCCCTTTGGGGGCATAAAACCTGTTTGTCATGACCGTCATAAGACAGTGCCTAAATTCATAGTAATTCTATGTGATCAGATGTGGATGACAATCATATAAGTACGTTTACTGGTGTGAAGTTCGCTCGCACTCTTTACCAATCAAGGACGTTTTGACTTTTGGACGTTTTGCTTTCGCCAGCTTTTTTGAAAAGCTCATACTTATTGCGTTTATTATATAAGCGGCAGGGCAAACTGACGCCTTAATTAAATTCGCCAACGAGCTTGCCTCGCGCTATAGGTAGCCCCACAGATATCACGGAAGTTTACTTCGCGCTGTATGTCAACCCACGATATCTGGTACCCCACTCGTTGTTCGGCAGTGAATAAAATATAGCCTTAGCACGGCATAAAGGCTTGGTCAAAACCTGAATTTGATGTGTGTTTTGATTGAAGTTTATATAAGCGGCCGGCCATGGCCGACCGCAATGAGCATACGTGTACATCGTACGATATTTAATGCCAGCTTCACAATTGTGACGGCAACTGTTGTCAACTGGGTGAATATAACGACTGGAGACAATATTAATTCCTGGTGACTCATCAAACGTCTATATTTGCCCAGATTAATCAATAGTTACAGAGTATATTCCTCTAGGGACAGACGGTCCTGTCTGTAAAAGATAAATAGAACGTTTTAGCAAGGAAAAGGACAATTAGAGCTTACACATAAGGTTTTGTTACTTATCGTATGGTCAAGCAACGAAGGCTCTGGTGAGTCTGCGCATATGCATATGCGCAGACTCACCAGAGCCATCGCAACTTGCATAAACAATGTATGGATGTAGATACAAACGGAGACCAAAAACAGTATGATCGCTTATTGAAGGCGTTTATGGAGCTTTTATGGATATGCTATAAGAGTCCAAATTTTATGTACTGACTTATTAGATGATGTAGATATGTATGATATCAAAATAACCACGACTTAATATAACTTGTAAGTCTCATCTATAGACACTGGATAAAAAGATCGTACTATGCGTACTATGATCCATTCTACCTGATTCGAGTAGTCTATATATAGTTTAATAATTCTAATCTTTTGCAAATATTAGTTTTCGCTCTGGCTTTAAATGTACTTTAAAATAAGTTGTGTCTTAAATGTATTTTAACATTAAATTTGACGTGAAAAGTGCTTGAACTTATCCTGAACTGAGGTTATCTAAATAAGAAAGAAGGCAAAGATCAGGAATAGATACAATTGAGCACCACACCTGACCCAGGATACCACATGAGAAAGTGCCAAAAAAAACAACATTAAAACATCAAATACAAGAGAGCCAAGAGGTCAGCCCTATCCCTGCAGGTGATTACAAGGCTACAATGAATAGACAAGTAAACATGACAAACACCAAACATAGAAAACAAAAAAGATCCACAAAAGAATCGCCGCCTTGGAACAGTCAGTAAAGATACTTTTACTGGAGGGCTTAAACTAGCTTCACAGCTCTAAACTCATCCTTAGTTCAGATGTAGATCAAGACACATAGATGTTTGGTTTGCATGAAAGATTCCTAACTTATCCATGAATTATCTCCTAGAACATATAAATCAATATATTAAAAGGATATAAACACAGATAAGGTTTCAACAGTACATAAAACTGAAAACCAGAGCAAAAACATCCAACAGGTAACCCCGGTTGGCCTGACAACAGCCAAAGCATCATGGCCCATCGTAGAGTCTGAAGTCCGATACACCGGCGTGCAATTTAAGAGGAAAGCAAAGTTGCCAACCTTGATTGGGTTGATCACCAAGCATGCAGTCTATTGCAATACATTAATGTTATAACCATTCTTTCTGTAAAGCCCCAGTTACACTGTCACGATTTTGGCCACGACGGAGCTACGACTCACCCCGATTTATCAAGTCGTGATGCATCGGCATGAGTCGTAGTAGCACCGTAGAGACATCGGCGTGAGTCCTAGTAGTACCGTGGTGATTCGTGAAGAATCCTGGTGATTTGGGAACCTCCACGACAAGGCTACGACGAGTTTAAACCGTTTAAACTCGTCGGGGTGAATCGTGTTGGATTGTGGGAGTGGCCTAAGTCGTAGCTCTACCGTAGCGGGATCGGGATAATTCCTAGTGGTATCGTGGTAGTATTCGTGGTCATTCGTGGTCGTTCGTGGGCGTTCGTAGCGAATCGGGTTATCACTGACACAATATTCTGGTATAAAAACAGAGGTATTATTGCTGAAAATCATTTTCAAGAGTGAATTTTAGTGAAGCGCATCATGGATTATGTCCAGAGATTTCAAATTGCTAACTTGCAGCTTGAACTGGACGTCATCTGATACAACTGGACATGACACTGTACTTGGGACAGGACTGAGCCCAGCCCGTGGGTCCGGTGACTGTTGTGTGTTGTGATTTTACCGCAGCTTTTGTTTTTAATGGCATGACTGACTTCGTCAAAGATTGAAGAGATAATGATATTTGGTGTCATTTTTTTGCAAACTGTCGCGGGGGGGAGGGGGGGGGTGGTACTCTGATATTTTCATACATACGTAGGATAGGGTAATTTTTGGGGGTTCAAAATTTTGAAGTTCAGTTTTTTTCGGGTTTTCAGAAAAATGAATATTATTTGGGTATGAAGATTTTGTGGATATTTTTGGGGGGTCATCAGAAAATTAGACTTTATTTGGGGGTCATTTCTATGCATTTTTGGGTCTTTTTTAAGGTCAAGGTACAGAATGGGGGTATTTTAGGGGGTTGCTAAAATTTAAAATATTTTTGGGGGTTCTTGAAATTCCTTTTTTTTCTTTTTTTTTTTTTTGGGGGGGGGGGGGTGACGGGTAGATGCTGGGCCCGAGCCTACGTATGTAATAAAAATAAGAGTACCCCCCCCCCCCCCGGGACTGTCGCATGACAACCAAATCGTGCAGATTCGTGGGAGGTCGTGACGCTACCGTAGCGCTACCGGCTTGAATCGTACTAGCACCGTATCGAATCGTGGAGGCATCGTGAGCATTCGTAGCTCCACCGTGGTGAATCGTAGCGCTGCCGTCATGAGTCGTAGTGGGTCCGTAGATGAATCGTGCTGACACCGTAGGAGCACCGTGAGACATCGTTTTGATGCTGGAATATCCTTTTTTGCATCCCGACGCGTCCCGATGCAACCCGATTTTACCATCTGTCTCAAATCGGGATGAGTCGTGGTTAATCGGGGCAAGAATCGTGACAGTGTAACTGGGGCTAAATGAGAAATCATTTTGATAAACTGCGCTGAAAATGATTAGAGCCAACACTCTTCTTCAATGTATATACTAAGTCACCATAGGACTCAGGTTCTGAAAGTCTTTGGCGCAAGAGGGATTTAAGTCCAGCATGCAATTTAGATATCAAATCATAGTATCAGCTATAAAATTTAGAAAAGGTTTTGCGAAATTTATGATACCGATAGCATTGTTTAAGAAGTTTCTGGGTCATCGAGTTATGACTAGATGCTCTAGCAAATCGGATGAGTTGAGAGATATAGACTCCATAGGACTTAGAGCGAGGAACATCACCATCTAAAATTGGGATATGTATAAAAGTACGGAATACTGTACTGAAAAAGCCGTTTTATTAAGTTTATTTTGATCTGGGAGTTTATACATTTTTTTTCTTTTACTTTATTATCAAATTATGGCAGCTGAAAAATACTGAAGTTTGTGTTAAAAAATCTTTTCTGGAGCATGCGCAGTCGCATGAGTAGGATTTTCTACTTGTAATTAAATAGACGTTACCAGTCGTTATATGCGTAGCGGAAGTAGAACTTTATCAACGAGGGGAACCAATCCACCTTACATAGAGGTAGTTCGATCATTCAACTGAACTTTAGTCCGGGTAAGTCTGGTTACCGTCACATGTTAAACATTTAATCGGCAGCCAATCACTGCCATCGAAACAAAAAACTGGTTTCTTAATTTTTAAGAGTTTGGCAAATGCGGAGAACCAGTATCGACCAAAGTAAAAGGTATGGTTGACCAGCAGGAACTGGACATGCGCAGACAAGGGCTAAACAGGAACAGGAAGATAGATAAGTGATCACGTGACACTAAACCAGAGTGAGTTTGATCAACTTTAGTCTAACCGCAGAACCTGCAGTTGAATGATCGAACTACCTCATACACTCGAGGCTTGACTCGATTCTCGAATTGTGCCAGACTTTCCCGGACAATCCCGATCGTCTAACTGTAAGTGCTCTGTATCTCTAACTCAAGATGCTGTGGGTTGTGGAATTTCCTAGTCATACTCACTTGCTTTAAGTTTTCTATACTTTAGAAAAAGACATTTTAAGGTTTGAACCATCATACTCAGCAGCTTAGTGTGGTATATCTGACACTCTGTAAATATAGAGCGCCTAGAAAAGAAAACTCGGGTTTCCTCTTTAATTGCACGACTAAGATTCATTGACGACCCTGTCTTAAATATTTCATCGGTAGCTTGGTGTCTGATGCTTGTGTTTGGCTGGACTCTCCATATTTTACTGATTGAGTTAATGCTTAAAGTCCCAGTCAACAATAGTTCAGTCATGTCGGGACTCCTCCCAGAGAGAGGGAGAGAGAAAAGAAAATGGGATAGAATAAAAGGCCCCCGACCCACATTTGCCTCATGTGAAGCAAATTTCACCCCGTCAACAAGCCGTATATGGCAGGGCCATCTCTCTGAAAGCTGCAACAGAGGGCGCACCACTCTACCACCCAAATAACCGTGGCTCAACTTGAGGTTTTCTTTAGTTAAGACTATTTGTTATGCATGAATACAGTGAGCCACTTTAGTTACGCACCACTTTTTCAGGGCCCTCATTTTTTGACAAAAATGCTGGAATCGATCATTCTCTATGATAAGTTATTTATTGACATTTTATCTGTTTGATAACATCGAAAAAAAATATTGGAATCACTCATGCGAATCGTTCTACTACTCAAAGGCAATTTTGACAAATTTAGAAAAATGCACGTGCAAGCGGAACGTCTATATTTTCTATTTTTGTTTTGTGCTAGGCATTATCCATGGTGATCGTTGTGACAGAAAAACACCAAAAACAATATATTTATTCAAGTAAACCCCCCTTTTTTGGTCGTTGAATTTAGTAACGTCGTTACTTTTTGAAGAAATGCTCGTTTTAACGTCATATTAACGTCAGTTACAATAAGCAAACTGGGTTTTCTTCGCAAATTATTTTGTAATGAGTCACTTATTGAAATAGAACTATCAAAACACTAAAACATCTTATCATTGACACGTCGTATAGTCTTGGTAGTAGTGACGTCATCACTAACGTCAACACCTTGACGCTAATAAATCCATTATTTTTTTATGAAAATAAACGGCGGATACATGGTTGTTTAAAATACAATCATAAACGAAGTGTTTTTGTAACAAGTTTACTCAGAATCATACGAAATTTTAACTAACTTAAAAAAAAAGGTACTAAAACCGACTTTTTTCAAACCTTGGTCAGCTGGGAACCAAAATAGTAAAACATTAAAAAAGACATGAAGTTAATAATCACATTCCAGTCTTAGATATTGCCAAGAATAAATCGGGTCTTATATCTGGCAAAGCAGAAATTCACCCCTAAAAAGTGCAATGTGATCTGAGTTTCATTCAAGATAATGTAATGTGAAATGGTGTTTTGAGGGTAGTGCACTTAAAAATCCATTTTCTCCTTAGTTTTTGATCTGATCACAATGAAATTTCAATGGGTTATGCAAATGTAAATGCGCTTTTCGTTGGTAGTCTCAGAATAAAAATATCACATTTCTTTTCCGAGTAATTTTACATTTTATTAGTGGTGCGTAACTAAAGTGGCTCACTGTACTTTTCTTGGATTCATTATAGTTTGTTAATTTGTTTTAATTGTTTCTCTGTGATGAGGCATTGTATTAGTTAGGAAGCGTCCATGCTTGTTAAACCATAGGGTTAAGCTTTGGCACAAGTAAACTACATTAAAGCACCCGAGTGGTTTGACTTCAGCGTCTGTCCGTTCTAAGGCGGTACTTCTGTTGTTGTTGTTGTTGTTGTTGTTGTTGTTCTTGTCGTTGTTGTTGTTGTTGTTGTTGTTGTTGTTGTTGTTGTTGTTGTTGTTGTTGTTGATACATGGTTTATTGGTGCTCCCATTGTTTGTGGGGGTTTCGTGTTTGCACTTGTTTTATTTAGCAGTACTTAGTGTCTTTTCTAATTTTATACTATCATCTCGCTGAGGAAAAATGGATGTTTTTTTCCTGATTTCTTGTGACTGTAAGGCCCTACTCACAGTATCGTGGATTTGTCTGCAGTGTGTGATTGTGTTATTGCCTGGTCATTCTCACTTTCTTTTTAATGAGTCTACTCACTAAATGGAACGGAAACTGCAATAGACTTTTCACAGAAGGCAGAACAGTACCCTTTGATCATTGTGACAAAGCCTACATATTTAGTCTTCCTGCAGATGAGCTGAGATTTTTAAACGCTATGTCGCATCATCTAGATATTCGGATGATCTATTAAATACTGACAATGTACATTTAGATTGGAAAGTAAATCAAATCTACTTTTCAGAGCTTGATTGATAAAGTTGTTTAATCTCTGATACCTAGGCCCCATAAAACAAATACATATGGCAATTGAATGTCACAGTCACAGTTGAAAGCCCGCATATGATACCAAGCATAGTGGATCCAGAGGGGGACCCTCGCCCAAACCCTTCCCCCATCCCATCCTGGAAATTCACGATTGGATCCGTGCATACAAAGTGATAAACCTTTGTATACTTATGTTGTATTCCATCTGGTTTGGTACAATGAACCTGACAAAGGCAATGTGCTTCGACATTCCATCTGGGTCGTCACTGTTGTCCAAAGTATTCGTTTAGGGGTTTCTAGTATAGAAAGGGATCATACATGACCAATGCATAACAAAACTGATACAATGAGCAGTTTCCCTCTCAAATACTCGCGTGAAATTAACTTGTAGCTTAGGGTTCACGGTCCCTACATAAACGCAATAATGTCTCTGATCGGGCTGGTTGGACGCCCCAGACTTGTCTGAGTCATCACTTGGTGTATGTGTCATTTTGTTGGTTTAGGCATGCGCAAGCTCATAATGGCATATTTGCTCTTATACAGAGAGCACTGTTTAAACATTGCAGGAGACATAGCATCGCATCTCAATAGTAGGAACAAACTTGAGACAACGCTATTAGGAGTGTTGTTATCTTGCGTGTTCGTGTGTGTCTTGGTTTGTTTGCGAGCAAGTGTCTCTTCCTCTTGCTATTCAATCTGTGATTATTTCGTAATCATACATTTATCATATGAAGTTGTGTCTGGGAGTGAAATAGCGCCATGGAATAAATCGATAAACCACTAGTGGCCTACAGATTTCCGGGAAACGCTATGACATCCATAACAACGTTACTTACATAATGACAAAAGTGCAACTTTCTTAACCAGAAATGAGACTCTAAAATAATCGTGATGTCATATGATAAATAGAATCTAGCTCGCCAAGCCTCGCATTTTATCACTTTTCCCCAATTCGTTTAATAAATTCAATAAAACATGAGTACTCATGTTAGATCCTCTATGTATAATGATGTTTTATTTCTCCTATAATTAATGCCGACCATGAATGTTTTACTTTTGTTCAGCAAAATGTTTCATTTGCTTCCATTTCAGTGTCACTACTGTCCATACTTAGGCGGTGATGCTGTTTATTTCATTGTCAATGTTGCTCCGGTTATTTGTGTTGGTCCAGTTTTTTAAACAAATAAGTAACTGAACTGATTCTTCTTCCAGTAAAGTACAGGTCCAACTCTATTGTCATACTTGAATTATGTACAAGGTCTTTGTGAGGCGCAAACTTGTGACCGTTAAAAGCAGTGCTGGTTTAAAACGTCGACATAGTTATGTGTATTAGTGCAGTGAAGACTTGCCAGACGCATTTTGAAGTCAATACTTGATACTGAAACAACTGTTCCTGATTTTTGAAAATGTATAGACTCCAAATACTGGTATCAACCTGCTGGCCATATAGTCACTGGCAATTTGAAATGTATTACTGATTCTAGAATTCAGTGTATAATCTTTTGATGGCTAAATAAAGGTTTCAATTGCTGATATTAGACTTCATTTAATGTCATGAAGAAATTGTCTTACAATAATTTTGTAATCACTGGTGCAAGCGAGAACATGTTGAATCTAATGATTTGAATACTTGGAAACAAGATATGACCTGTTGACTGGTATTTGAAATGAAAAGGGTCTAGGGCGAAGGTTTGGCCAGTCTTTGGCTGTTGTCCGTTCTAAGGCGGTTGCTCTACTGATGTTTATTCAGTGTTGATTGTTGCTAGTATGGTTTATTGGGGTTTTGTGTTGGGAACTTCCTTTGTTTTGCAGTGCTTTGTGTCCTTTCTATTTTTGCAATCAACCTGCTGGGGAAGAGCGAGCTGGTTGCTTTACTTTTGGTGCGTTCTGAATGTCATGTCGCTGCTATCATTATTTGACTCTTCCTCAGGGTGCCATGGGTTGGGGTGTAGTGAGTAATTGTGGCTTTCCCTGGTCATACTCACTTACTTTTTTTAAATATTTAGTAGATACTGAAACATTATCAAACTTCTGTAACCTACATACCACGAACTTTAACTTTCTCTTTACATTTTGAGATGTTGAACCTGACAATATATCTGGTTTCCATGTCTTATAATCAATCATACAGTTATTGCTTGCCAGTACATGACAGTTCTCCATTTCTTTTTTATGGAAACATATGATAGTTGCTATAACGATAAATGGATTTTTTTTAAAAACTAAGCATACTGTTTGGCAAGAAACTGCTGATTTAGCGTTTCGATACTGCCCCTCCCCACACACTTTATATACTCGAAACCCCTAAAGGGTTATTCTATTTCCTTTTTCATGCATATCACCTGCGCTGTTGTATCACTTTAAGAACATGTACATAGTAATGTTCAATAATGTTTTAAAATTACTCACTATCTATCCATGTCACCATACATATATGTCTATATCCATAACCCCTCCATCAGTGCGTTCTCTGGCGCAAACTATTTTGATTATCACAAATGCAACGGATACAGAAAAAATCTTAGATATTTCAGCAATCGGAATAAGGCGCCTGTATTCTCCAATTGGCTTCTTGAAACTTGAAAAAAAACATATTGTTATATCTTTTCATGTAATTTATTAAGTCATGATCGACCCCTTCAATTTTAGAAAAGTAAGAAAGAGGGACAATATCAGGAATCGACACAGTCAAGCTCCACAACCGACCCAAGACACCATTGGGAAAGTGACAACATCACAACTAGACATCACAAACGAGAGCCAAAAGGTCAAATTTTCCCAGCAGGTGACCACAAGGCATCCATAAACGCACAAGAAAGCATAGCAAAAAGAAGACAGAAATAACATAAATGATCCACAACATAAGCACCGCTTTTGAATGGTCAGTAAAATATTTTACTGGAGGTTTTAAACCGGTTTCACGGCGCGCCTACCTCACCCTTAGTTCGGATGTGGATCAAGACACACAGATGCCTGGTTTGCACGAAAGACCTCTAACTTATCAATGCATCATCTCCCAAAGCATATAAATCAAGATATAAAAAGAAGATAAAGCAAGATAAGGACTCAACAGTAAACAGAACCGAACATCGGAGCAAAAGAAACCCAACAGGCAAACCCCGGCAGGTCAGACAACAGCCAAAGCACCAGGCAACTCCTTATGATTATTCAATTCTCAGGTTTCTGATTAAATAACCTCGATGCACCAATTTCATAGCTACACCGTTTGATGCCAAATGAAGCTGTCTAATATTGGTAGTGCGGGGTCCAATTCTCAATTGTCACATAGAAAATGAGTTCGTAGTACTCAGCGTATAACAGCAGATTTTTGCTGAAAATGGTTAGATAAAAGGTTATATTGTATACATTTGCATGTTGCCAAGGCTAAAGCAAGGGCAGTTACCCATGAGGCTGTCCAAATGTATGACGTCACAAATATCAAAATCGCAGAAATTTATTCGAAAACTTTTTTTCAACCTTAATTTTACAGAGTGTTTTGTATATTATCAAACAATATCAATGTATTTAAGAAATAAATTGTATGGGGTTATATTTAACAGCATTTAAAAAATGGAAAAAAAAACTTATCTACGGTGGATTAATAAGGTCATGAATGTTAAGGGTATATTTGTTTCTTATCAATTTCACGAAAGGGGGTTTATCAAATGTAATATTTTCCTTAGTAGTAAAGGAAACAAAATAAATTTTACACACATTTCAGTCGACTATATGGACAAGCAGCAATATAGAAAGTTAAATAAGACATACGGCTCCATTATTGCATAAAAGGGCAAAACGTATAACACCCATTTTCCACGAAAATGTCTGAGTTAAGTTTCATTGGCAGAAAACACGTTCAATAAAATGTTTCTGGTGATCACAAAGTCAGTAATAATGTTTTATAATGCCAATACTAATATTATGAAAGCACAAACCTGCCATATTCATTATTGATCGTTGAAACTTATAATCAGAAGGCCGTAAAACATAAATTTATTTTGTTTCAAAATACTATGATTGTATTATTCTTAAGATAATTGAAGTTTTAAAAGATGTTACGTATATTTTCATTAGCAACAACAATTAAACTGGTTATCTGTTAAAATGTCTTCTTATTTAACATTCTATCAAACAATATGGGTACGAGACCGCCTCCTTATAGCAAACGTGAACTATATAAGAACTAAGAAATTTGCATGACGATTTCTCTGTCTTATAATAAAATTCCTATTACATTTTTAATTCAGCTTTTTATGAGATTTTGGGTTGGGAGATCGTACTAAGTCGCTTAAAGCATCCAGACATCCTACTTATTTGCTGCAAATAATGAAGGCTTTGGTTGAAACCGATGAAGAAACAGAGTGGTAAAAATAAATAAGTAATTACAAAGGAATTTAGGTTTGATCAAAAACATAAATAAAACATTGTCAAAGTGACATACATCGCATGGATATCATGCGATGCTTGGTTGTACATGTAAACCTATCCTGGTTTTCTATGGTTTCCTCTTTAATTGCTTGGCAGTGGGTCAGGCCTCAGACTCAATGAAGAACTGACCTAAAACTTTCATCGAGGGGTTGGTGCCTGATGCTTTTCTTTGGCTGGGCCCATCGTGGCTCAACTAGAGTTTTTCGTTAGCTCTGACTATCTATGGGTCATTAGCCATTTTATTTTTATTTCTCTGTGATGATGCATTGCATAAGCTAGGGAACATGCACCCGAGCTAAACAATGTTTTTGTTTATCAACTGCATAATCTAGTGCGAAGATAAGGCGCCTGTAAAATAGATAATATGTAGTGGGTTTGGCTTCTGTCTGTTCTAAGGCGATGATTCTGTTCTTATTGATTCACTGGTTATATGTGCGAGTTGCCATGGAATCATCACATAGTGTAGAACCAGAGATATATTTTTCTCCTGCCAAGAAGACGAGGTATGAACAGTATAGTTCTGAACTTTGTGTGTTCTCTCACAAAAGTGAAAGTGTAGATAGCCTTTGGAGGGGAACTATCAAAGGTTTATGTCGTGTGAAATAGTCTGTAAGCTGAGATTTGAAAATGATTCACGCGATTATGGTTCTAATGATATAGAGCAGATATTGCAAGCATTGGTCAAGAAGAAATGTAAATGGCACAGGCAGTGTTATCAATACTTCACAAATCAGAACAAACTTGAAAGATTGTTATCAAACCAACCAATAGAACGGGTATCAGAAACAGAATCAGAAGTTTAGGGAGCTTTTAAATTGCAGGATAAATGCGTATTCAGTGGAAAACACCCTACAAACCATTTCTTTTAAGTATAACACAATCATTTTATTCGAAACAAAATTATTTTATGACATTCTAATTATAAGTAACAACATATAGTTATGAATATCGCGTGAAAAGTGCATGTTGGTGCTTCCATAGCATTAGTACTGATTTCATGAAACCTTATTACTGACATTGTGATCTGCAGAAACATTTAACAGATTTTTTGTCTCTTATTGTAACTTAACTGAGCAAATTTACGTGAAATATACGTATTATATTCTTTGCCGTATTATGTAATAATAACAAATCATTTTAAAAAGATTTTTTGCACACTAAGTGCGCATATAATAGACTAAAATATGTGTAAAAATTGTTTTGTTCCCATCACTAGTAAGGAAATTAATACATTCGATACACCCCCTTTTTTTACAAACTATATAAGAAACTTATTTACCCATACTTATTCATGACCATAATAATCCATCGTTGATAAGTGTATCGATTTTTTAAATACTGTCAAAATAACACTACATAATTTTATAATAGAAATGCATTAACTTTGTTTGAAAATATACAAAAAAAATCTGAGAAATTTAAGTTGAAATGAGGCTTTCAGAATGAATTGCTGTAATTTTGATATTTGTGACGTCATACTTTGAAGCTGCCTAGCGAGTTACTGAACTTGATTTAATCTTGGCAACATGCAAATTTATTAAATATAGTCATATATATAATCATTTCTACCAAAAATCAGCTGTTATACGCTGAGTACTACGAGACCATATTTTTGCATGCTTTGACCCCACACTGTGGACTATAAATTGTAGTATTATATATATGTTTGCTGTTTGTATCCTTACGGGTTTATTAAGGCTACTGATATTTGACATATAATCTGTTCTGTTCTGTTGTAATTGAGAAGCTAATTGTAATCAAATGAGACATTATGGGAAAACATAAGAGACATCTTACATGAAAATTAATATTGTTTTTGCTTCCTTCCCCAAAGATGCATGCGCATATATCCTATTGTGAAACACTTGTACGTCTAGTATAGTGTTTGGTTTAAGGTTCTGGTGAGACTGCTTGAATATGCAGGCTCGCATCAGTGGTCGCCTGACACCTAATTGAAAAGTAACATTTTCATATGCACTTGCCTTAAAAGGTTATTGACCACACGCACGTTCATGACCCGGAAATTCTTGTCTTCTGTAATTAGAGTTGCTACACTAACAGGGAACGAGGACAACCAATAATATCTGACACTGGTTAATATCATTGCAAATCGGTCTGTATTTCTGTAGAATTTATGATTTTTTTGCACTTTTGATTATTTTCTAAATTATTAATGGTACTGCGAGGTTGCTTACATGTATATACACAGGTGTTTAATGAGTAAGCTTGGTCCAGTGTTGTAGTTGGTACTTTTTCTCGGGACATGGAACTTATGCGATGCTTGATACGTCTTAATATGTATTGATACCCTTGTGACAATCATCAAATGTAATAATGTCGAATTCCATGGAGCACTCGTTCTCCCTTTAACCCTTTATGCGCCAATCACGACTGCAGCAGACGACAATTTTTTGACACCTTTCCTAATTTTCAAAAAAGGTTAAGTGTGATATTTCATGAGAATTGTCTGCCAGAAGACAATTCTCATGAAATATCGTGCCTTATTTGTTATTTTTGAAAAAACAGCAAATTTTAAAATGTCGTCTGCTGCAAATTGTAGGTGGCGCTTTAAGGGGTTAAAGTAAGTAGTTCAATATGAAGGTATGTAGGTAGGTATGGCAAGAGGGGAGGAGTAGGAAGGCAGGCAGGCAGCTTGAGATTAGTACAACAGCTAGGTATCAGTCAAACCATCTCCGCAGCAGATCGGGTGCACATTATACACATCTTTAGTGGACAATATTTAAGAAATCAGTCCGTGCTACCAAAATATATTTGAATCGAGCACCGACAGATCTTTTTGAAAAAGAGGGAGCTTGCAAGAAAAACAACAACATAATTCATCGGATATTTGTCTATTATCGTTGTTTGCGGCATGTGTTATATTAAATCCTTTAATCAATTATTTTTATATCTGGAGATTTTGTACTATGGCGTGGCTCTTATAGCCAGGACTACCACCTAGCACTATATAAATGATAATATAAATAATAGGACCTTATTCACCCTTATTCTTGAAAGTAGATGTAAATTGCATCTGAAACTCTGCCTCACATTGCTTTCGTGCATTCATGTTTCAATTTTATGAGGGCGCTTCTGGTTCGACTGAATAGTGAATATCCATGTCTTAATTATATTTTCCAAGAAAGGCTAACCATTGGTTTTACCAGATCTGGAACGGAATCATTCAAACATCCATAGCACGGACATGCGCAGACCCAGAAAGTTTTATCAGAGGGGTCCAATTGCAACTTTTTATTTTATTTTTTATTATGTTTTTAGTTAATTGGGGGAGAAAGGACCGAATAACCGCTAAAAGGCTGGCGGGCCGATAATGGTCCAACACTGATTGCTGGCTTGGTAGCTTTGTGATTTTCCAGAGGATCTGGACCAGTATTGCTAAGGAACCTGATATCTTTGTCAATTTCAGAAGGGGTTCGAACCCCCTGTCACTCCTTCTGAATCCGCGCATGACGGAGTAGCTATATCATGGTCTACAAACCAGACATGTACATATACATGTATTCATTAATGGGCCTGCCCATGATATTTTAGTTCTAATCGCATATACACAAAAGCCTCCTTTTGACTTCCATGCTGACGTCTCCATCGGGAGTAGAGATCTAAATTTTGTGCTGAACCATCATCTATATTCATTCTTTCTGCATACATCAGCAACGACTCTAATGAGACTGTGCAACTGTGAGACATGTCTGAGCATTGGTTGCTTGCCGATGCAATTTGTACTGAAGCGGAATGGCTCAGTTGCAAAGTGTTTGACTTGGGATCTTGAGACTCAGCACATAAACTGAGTCTGTTCATTGCTGCCTTGTGGTCACCTGAAGGGAAAGGGCTTGGCTCTTGTTTGTGCTGTTTACTGTGATCTTGTTCCTTTCCTATTTGGTATCCTGAGACAGGTGTGGTACTTGATTGTATCGATTCCTGATATTTGCTGTCTTTCTTACTTTGCGACTTTATGCTAGACTGGGGATATTGAGTTGTTATTTCGAGACTCACATGAGTCACTATGATGTGTCCTTGAGCAAGACACTTTTATCCTCTGCTTATTACTGGTTAAACCCAGAAAGACAGAAAACGTCCCGACATAACTGGAAATATATTGACTAGGACGCAAAGCACCAACACAAACTCACACAAGCACACAAACTTTCATATATAAATGCACTTACCCAAAATATAATTTTTCAAGCGTTATTTTCACATTTCTTCAGTTTGTCTGATGACTAAGAATGTTGTTACTACAGTAAAACCAGTCATAAACGGCCACTCAAAAAAAGACAAAACAAAGATCTTAATGACAAATGGTAGCTTAATGAAGGTCAAAGGTATTGCAGAATGCTCCCCTTAGAGCATTCTGCAATACTTTTGACCTGCATTTAGCAATAATTGGTCTTGAACTTTTTGGGAGTGACCGTTTTAGACAGGTTTTACTGTATATTGATTATCGAAGGTGATAGACAAGGTTTAATAAACTTGTCAACACTGGTCTTTTCTTAAGAACATAATGTACAACAAAGCAATTATAAGTGGCTCTTTATCCTGTTTATTAATTCTGCAAGCAGTTATTCTCAGATATCTCCTCTCATGGAGTTTGAAAATCACTTTACTGTAAAACAAAACATCAGAGTGTGTCAACTTAAAGTAGCTTTAAGCTATTTGCTCAAATTGAAATCGTGTAAGACGCTGTGGCCTTGTACTGTTAAAATATAAGCGTAAATTTACACCAAAGAAGTGGCAACTGAACTATCGCCGGTTGTGTTGTAAAGTTAGAAAGAGGGCAAAGATCAGGAATCGATACAATCAAGCACCACCACACCTGACCCAGGTTACCAATGGGAAAGTGACAACTTTATCATTAGACATCACAAACGAAAGCGAAGAGGTCAGCCCTTTCCCAGCAGGTGACCACAAGGCATTAATAAACAATCGCACATGAAAGCATGACAAAAACAAAACAGAAATAACATAAATGATCCACAAAAGAAACACCGCCTTGGAACGGTCAGTAGAAATATTTTACAGGAGGACTTAAACCGGTTTCATTGAATGCCAATCCACCCTTAGTTAAGATGTGGATCAAGACGCATAGATGTTTGTTTTGCATGAAAGACCCCCAACTTATCCATTCAACATCTCCTAGAACATACAAATCAAGAAGTAAAAAAGGAGATAAAGCAAAGACAAGGACTCAACAATATACAAAACTGAATAACTTTCATTGCTGTTGTAATTCTTTGGTTCGATACAATCTAACAAAACATAGGTTTTGTGGCAGATTGGTGTAAAGTAACTCTATTTCTAGTCATCACTGTGCTAAATTAATTTGACCTTTCAATATATGTTAATCATGACAACTTACATCGTCTGGACCAAAGGGATAGTTGACCCAGCTGTGTACATAACTAATTTAAGTCAAATGAACTAGATCTATTATCTAGATAAATTCTTAGATACTAAGACACATGTACTGTAGACTTCGAGCTAAAAAAGGTCCTGCTCCCCCCCCCTAGGGAATTTTGCAGACGTATCCTATCTTAAAGGAAATTTCAAGCCGCATCTTTTAAGAGATGTTTGCACTCTGTGCTCCGGGGTGTTAGTCTCTGACAGCCTGTTACATATGTTACTGTAACAAACTATGGAAAAAATCAAAATGAAAGCTTGAGCTACAGAAAGAAGACATTAAACCATCTAATTATTCAAATTTCTTATGTAGTTTGCAAGCTGGATGCCTAAGCTACATAAAAGCAGCATTTTAAACAAAATTACAGCCTTCAATGGTGTAATATGCGTTACATAGATTAAATTTCCCTTTGAAAGTTGAAATCGTGACTAACATCATTCATTTTACAGACGATTTGTGCATTTTTACAAGTGTTTTAATCTTAGTTTACTAAAATACACTTTGACTATTAGAATAAAGAAAGTTTGCTTTTCTATCTCAAATACATTGTTTTATATGAGCTATTAAACAACCCTACCCTCAATTTTAAGTATCCAATTTTGGTATCTATTATTGAAGAAAAATATATGAAAATATTTGACGCTCGTGGATATCTTACATTTTTGGCACTGTCTTGCTAATGCAATAAAGAATCATGCATTTTCAAATTTGACATCAGGATCAGAGCACTTATTAAAGTATGTTACATATGTTACATGGCATAATGAATGAGCTAGGAAATTTTCTTGGAAGTAAGAGATGATATTTCAGAAAAATACCATTTTTCACATGTTTTCCTATTAATCTCTAGCCTCTGGTGCCTTAGTCTTAGTAATTACAGTCATTGCTGATAACAAGCCCATGGAATTGTGTTACCTATGTTATATATAACCTTTTTAATCGCATATTTGCTAATGCCTATAATATCAAAATATATAGACATATAGATAGAAAATAATAGTTCTCATTTAAATGACACAATTTAATAAATATTCCTAATATTCCTATTAAATAAAATTATTCAAAAACAATCTTTATTTAAGTCACCCTCACAATGTCTATCATTGTGTCTGCTTCTATGGCAAAATAATCACCCGCTTCATCACAACCAGTAGAATCATGGCATTGTATTAGGACTGCAAACTGAGTACAATTCTGTTCCTCTCCACCCCTTTGGGAATTGCGCAGACATATCCTACCTTAAAGAACAATTCAAGCTGCATCAAATAAGAGCTGTTTGCAATCTATTAACTAGGGGGTTAGCCTGTAATGGTATGATACGTATGTTACCATATCAATTTAAGAATAAATGAATTGAAAGTCTGAGAAACAGAAAGAAGACATAAAACTATCTATCTATTTGAATTATTCATGTAGTTTGCATGCTGAATACCTTTGATACATAAGAAAAGATTTTTTTACAAATATACAGCTTCCTACGGTGTTATATGTGTAACATTAATTAAGATTATTTTTTAAAATTGGTAATTGTGACAAACATCACTTATAAGCATTTTGTGTGATCCTCCTCTTTTGCCATCAAAAGACTTAAGATTCTTTGAATGTGTGGCCAGTGGCAGCGTCAAATAACTTGACTCAGCCAAACTTGAATCCTTAACATTCTTCAAAAGCAGAAACAGCATGTCAGCGTCCTGGGATGAAACACCTAATTAAATATGGGTTTAATGCCATTTCACATATATGCATACAATGGAGTATGACTCTGGTATATATCTCTTCCTGTGAAGTGGATAGAGCAATCTAACTGCAGCTGCCTCTGCATCAGTGCTCGTCAAATGATATCTTTGCTCTGATTTTGCAAAATCTATGTCTCTACCGTGTACCTCTAAGAATACTTTAAGATTTCTGACATTGGTCAAACAGAAATTTGATAGGCTGCTTTTTTGCATCATTTGCCATGGAACCTATCCAGTCTTGGTGCTTAAGTCCTCAGGTCTTAGATCAATAGTATTTTGCTGCACCCAAAGAACTTTATAAGTTTTCTTTAGTTACAATGTTGACTCTTGATGGTTTTGGCAGACCGTCTGAAACAATTTCTGTTTAACCTTGAAAGTTATCTGGTATAAGAGAAAGAATATGAAGTTGGACATTGCCATCAATTATGTTTGCAGTTGGTTGTTTTTTGATGTCAGTACATTGAAGCATGTCTTAAAATAATGTAAAACCTATGATTTCTCAAGTTTTTGCAGCCATATCATTAGCTGTTGCATTCCAAAGAAGGAAAGTGGACTATAGGTAGAATGGGATAACCAGTAGTTCTATATTATGCTCTATGGCAGATTTATACAGAGTAAACAAGTTGATTAGGTGCCTCATTTCATGATCCATTGAAAACACTGAAATTGAAAACACTTGCCTCTGACTGTGTAATCAAAAAGGATGTCACGACAATGCCCTTGCTCATTTATTATGAAGAGTTATATATGTTACATCCTTTAATAAGCCCTCTTAGCTTAGAAACTTAGTGAATCATTGAATTGAAAGGGTCTAATTTGCGCTCTTTTCATCCTGCATTTCATTGCTTTACCTGCTGTGAAACATCTAGTTCGTTTATCTGAAGGGAAAGAGTTACCTCTGTTTCAGCACTTCAGAAGTACTAAGACTTCAAATAAGTTTTTGAATGCTTGGGGAAAGATAATAAGTGCAGAGACATTATTAGATGAAAATATGTGGGTTGCATGTATGGAAAGGCTTCATTTATAAAAGTTAACCAGCTAAGATATGATTCTTTATCACAGAAATATCAAGGTACATCAGTCCAGGTACTCGTTGCTCTTAATGGCATAGTTTTCCTCCTTGTAAAGCTTTAGTCTTTCTCCTACTTGCAGAGTATCACTTGAAATACATACTCAAAGAGCCAACCATTAGGAATTCATATCAGTTTCCAAATGTTCCAAGCCATAAATGGCAAAACTGGAAAGTTGATAATGGCTCATCAATTTTGAGTGGACTGGTGGTAAAATTGAATAACAGTAAATGATTGAAATATTGTGTGATGATTCTACTAGTTGCAAGGAGACGTGTGATAATAATGATAACCACAGAAGCAGACAACGACAAACGTTTAACATGAGTGTTAAATCAATGAGAAATAGTTTGGACTATTTCATTTATTGTATTTTCTTGTAAAAATGTAAAACTATCTTTTCTATTTGTGGCTCTTTATTTAGCATTATATGCACAGTATTAGGAAATGTGTCCAAAAGGTCATTGATAACATCTGTAACAACAGTCCATGGGCTTGATAATCAGAAATGAATATAATGTTTAGTGTTTTGGCACCAAAGACTTATAAGTACACATTAAGTGTCCTGATCTTAAACTTAATGACATCTTGCAGATATATGAGCAAGACAGACTAAGAAAATGAAAAATATCCACACACTGTAATCGCTTTCATGTGTTTTACTTAAACGGTAATAACAAAATTCCCTTCTCTGTAAAACTGGGAGTAGGGCTGTGTATTAGCTCCTATAAGACAATATATTTAAGATAGAAAAGCAAACTTGGTTTTTCCTATTCATCAATTGAGTATATGTTTGTAAAATCTAATAAAACAGTTTGAAACCAAGTCATAGTAGTTGTTTAACTAAATGACGATAGTCACAATTATAGCTTTTTAATTATAATTAGGTTCATGTAACGCACATAACACCACAGTTAGCCGTATTAATGTTAAATAGCTTCCATATGTAGTAAAGACATCCAGTATCAAGACTATAAGAATGTCAATTTATTAGATAATTTTAATGTCTTCTTTTGGTAGCTCAAATATTAAAATTTCTTATTCTCAAATTGATATAGTAACATATGTAACAAGCTGTTACAGGCTAACGCGCCGACTTACAGAGTGCAAACATTTCTTATTAAATGCACCTTGAATGGTTACATAAGATGTAATATGTCTGCAGAATTCCAAAGGGGATTAGGATGGAGCAGGCCCTTACTCAGCTTGATGTCAAAATACTGTTTGATGATTTTACTTATCACGCTAACATATGTAACTCTCTCTGATCTTTAAAACTTGATGACAACTAGCAGATCTTAAGTTTTTATCATACAAGCCAGTTTAAAATCCCTAAACAATGTAAGATATCCAACAGCTGCGAGTTTTTTCACAATTTTAGCTCAAACTTTCAAACTACGTTTCCTTTATTTGATATAGTAACGCATGTAACACGCTGTTTCAGACTAACGCCCCAACATAGAGAGTGCAAACATCCCTTATTCGATTCAGCTTGAGTTGTACTATAAGAAAGTATATGTCTGCAAAATTCCCTCGAGGAGATTTAAACATTTTAGGCATATCTTACGTAAAGGCAATGAGCTTGCCCATTTATTACATCAGGTAACATATGTTACAGCCTCTGATATTAAAAATTTTGCAACAAACTTGCAGTTATATGAGTCTTTTCATATAAGCAAATAAATCCCAAACAATGAAACACATTCATCAACTGCAAATATTTTTTAACTATTTTTACTTTAGTTTTAATACCAAACATTTCACCTTAAAACTGGGTAGGGGTAGGGTTGTTTAATTGCTTATTCCAGAAAAAATATTTAAGCTAGGGAAACAAACTTTAATTTTTCTGTTAGCCAATTGCATAAGCTAGTCAGACATGGTTAAAAACATTTTGCAAAACACACAGAGAGATTGTGAATGTAAATGATGTTAGCCACACTTGCAAATTTTAATGGGTTATCTGATTTATGTAACGCATATGACACCTTAGGAAGCCGCAATTTTGTTCAAATGGCTGTCATACGTAGTTAAGATATCCAGTATGCAGACAATATGAATGATTTTTAAAAATAAATATTTTAATGTCTTTAATTTGTAGCCGAAACTTTCAATTTACTTTTTCTTAGTTTGATTAAGTAACGTATGTTACAGGCTCTTACAGACTAACGCCCCGGAGCACAGAGTGCAAACATCTCTTAAAAGACTTGGCTTTCAATTCTCTACAAGATAGGATATGTCTGCAAAATTCCCTAGGAGGGGGAGCAAACCCATTCTCAGCCATCCGTCTACTGCAAATGATGGAATTATATGTGTTAGCCCAGTCTGTTTTGGTACTTATCGCATATTCATGATGCAATAACCCTCTAACTCCTACTGTCGTCTGCTGATAACTTTTGAAAACAGTTTGGACCCAGATCTGGCCCGACAAGACGTCGGGCCTGATCTGGATCCAAACTGGTTGACACTCTGATCGTATTCCTGAAAGAATTCTTCGAAAAAGTTCATTTTGAATTATATCAGTAGACGACAAAAAGGCGGAGAAAATCCCCATGTGGCAAAGAGTTAGTATATTATATAGGCACCTATCTTAAGGGGTTAAAGAACTCGATGCTTTGGCATGCGGCTGCATTCCCTTCTCTCCTATATTTTTGTACGAGAAATGAAGGCTCTGGTGAGACAGCATGGAAGTTTAACTGGCTTACATTGAAATAAGAGAAGGTTAATCATGCGAGGATCCAGAGGGGTGACAAGGGACCCCCCCCCCCCCTTGAAAACCACAAAAATATAGGGTGTTTTTTTTAGCATTACTAGGATGGATCCCCTGGAAAATCACAAAAAACCAAGCCAGCATTCAATGTCGGTCTATCATCTTTTAGTGTTATATGGATCTTCTGTCCTCCCCTCATCAACTAAAAAACACCTGAGTTGGAGCCCTCTGACAAAGCTTTCTTGATCCACGCATGTTAATGACTCTTGAGATGTTTTGAGTTATCTTAATATACACTCAGTGGCCATAAGTAAGTAGCCAAATCAGCTTACAAGAATTTGACAAAAAATATGGTCTGAAACAATGGTCTTTTCTAGCCAATTAAGACAATTTCCCCAAATGATAACTGCCCTAGATAAATATACAGTGTATATGTATACGTCATCACCAAATTGTATGATGTCATCATCTGTTGCTATGGAGATATTGTGTATCACAAACATTGGCTCCATTTCTTCAAAAAAAGATAGCAGGTGTTGAAAAATTGCTGTAAAAATGCCAGATTATAATATTCTTTGTTGAAAATTTGCAGAAATATTTGAAATGTACTGAAAAACATTCTGTTAAAGTTCAAATTAGTATAGACACTGAAAATGAAATAATGCAGAGCAGAGAACTGGACGGAAAATAATGCCATGAAAATGATCCAACTGCAGTATACTTTGGCTGTAAGAACAAACTAAATGAACAAATGCAGGAATTTGGGGTATGTATGTTTTGTGAGGTATCATAACAGTGTTCAAATTGAAAATAATATATTTTGAATAAATGTTGATGGATATAAGCTATGGTTGGATCCAAAGAAAATCTGCTAATTTTCACTGTCAGTCCTGATATTGGTGCCACAAGCAGCATAACTGGTGATATAATATTTGTGAAATAATTATTTTCAGTTGAAAGTACCATTTTGGGTTACATTTTTACAGAACATTTATTTTTTAAGAAGAACTATCCTATGATTTCACATGAAAGTTCGGGTACCCCCTCGTAAAGCAAAATTTTACTAAGGGGTTAGGTATCGCTGGGTGCTGCATTTTCGATTTGAAAGAGCGAAACATTTAAAGACTAATTGCTTCAAACAATCATATATGGACCCTAGAAAGACTGATACTTGTTGCTGAGTTACCATGTGGATTCATTCAATAATTTAGATTTTTGGGTCAGGGGTACAAATACCCCCCCCCCCCACCCCTAATATGACGGTGAATAAATTAGGAAGATGTGAACACATCTTGTTCACAGCTCACTATTATAACATATTAGCACCATTATCACCAAAAAATATATAGAAAATAAGCAGTATCTATAGCCATGTAAAAACGGAAGAAGTTCAGAACCCACATCGAATTTTCAAATTGTTTCAGAAATCAGGGGTGGTTGAAATGAATAACACCCACGAGCTTTAGGTGACATTATTTCTATAATAATCAAGCATTCTTAAGTTGAAAAATAGCAAATAGTGATATGTTCAAAATTTCAGATAATTTGTATTTCTCGTTTTCAAATTATACAAATTTTAAATGTACTTATTTTTTTGCAAATGAAGCAACGTTTGCCATTTTGGCTACTTACTTATGGCCACTTACTGTATTTTCAACGTTTTTTATGAGTAATAGAATATGCATTTTACAGCTATCAACTCTTAAAACAAGTGCGTCATCACGCAAATTAAAATTCATGATTTTCGCTGATAATCACCAGGTCGATTATTAGTATGTTACACTTAAAGTTTTAGTTTGAGAGAAAGGAGATGACATGTTAGAGCGTGAAATCTCCCTAAAAGTCATTTGTGAAAAGGTTAAATTTTCAAACTGTTAGATTTGCAATAATTTACGTGACTATGAATGAACATATATACGAATTATTCAGAAACATATTTTATGATGTTCAAACCGAGGGCAAGGGGGAGATAGATACGGCTTAATATTACTATTCAAAAATTATATTTTGATAATCTATAAAGTAAGCTTTTTATTGATTCCACAACTGTGTTTTACCATCAAAGAATGTTGAATAAATTTAGGCAAAGTCTGCTACCAGTTAACTGGCAGCAGCGATTTTACGTTAAAATCGCTGCTACCAGTTAACTGGCAGCAGCGAATTTACGTTAAAATCGCTGCTACCAGTTAACTGGCAGCAGCTAATTTACGTTAAAATCGCTGCTGCCAGTTAACTGGTAGCAGCGATTTTAACGTAAATTCGCTACTTCCAGTTAAATTTTTATTTTATTTTGACAAGAAGGTTTGAGTCGGTGATGCATTGTGCAAACCAGTGTTTATACATGCAATAATGTAAACCTGGATCCAGAAATGTGTCTCAGGAGGGGAGATAGTGTCTAGTTGGAGACCAGGGTGGTTCAGACAAAGTTGCACAATTTAAAATGGAGGGTCTGAGGTCCGGATCCGCAGTTCCCCCATTGGATCCGCGCATGTAATTATTCACAGAGGGTTTGGAAACAAAATGGGATTTTAAGTTTTATTAATTTTATTTTGCTTTTGAAGAACATATTATATATATCGTACAAACATTGTATAGAAAGCAACAATAAAATTAACGACTAATGTTAGTATATACATGAGGCCCTTTTGTGACATAATTTAAACATATTTCACTACGATCGTTCTGTGCATCCTGCATTACGTGAGCGTCTTGTACATGAAGTGACATTGCAAAGTATTAACTCCCGAAGAATGATAGGAAAATGTAATTTCAAATAATTTCAGCAGAAGATGTTTTAGTTTAAATTCTTGCATTGTTGGGTCCATTAAAAAGGCCATGGGATTCAAACATCAAAACTATTATTTTCCGTAATAATAAGATGTGCGCTTTTAAAATTAATCAAAACTAGCAACAACATATTTGTTTGTTTGTTTGTTATATAGTCACTCTTTTACGTTTTTGGAAGCTCAACATAGCCCATACTCACACTTTAACATGAAACAAATTCGGAAACACGTTAAACAACTCATTAAGTAAGGCATTCACTAACATTTTGCTACTTCAGTCGATGCAAAATAACTTTCTATACACACTACAATAAAAATACTGAAGCGAACTGGCAGCAGCGATTTCACGTTAAAATGGCTATAACCAGTTAACTGGCAGCAGCGATTTTACGTTAAAATCGCTGCTACCAGTCAACTGGCAGCAGCCATTTTAACGTAAAATCGCTGCTACCAGTTAACTGGCAGCAGCCACTCCGATAAATTTATCAAATAATATCTGATTCGATCTGTCTGATCTGTATACCTGTTCACTATTTAAGCGTTCAAAATACAGTTGTATCATGGTCTAAATATTTTCTTTGATCTTGTGATACAATATATCAATAAACAATGATCTAGATTTCTTAGTGGAGTAGGCGGAGCTAAAAATTGCATTCAGTTGTATTGAGTCTAAATCTAGGTCTAACTGGATGAGTTTTTTTTTGTTACTGCAAAGTGTCAAATTTTATTTGTGACAAAGATTCTTCCTTGTTTTATCTGAGGTTTTAAGGTAAATTGTTGTTTTCCCTTTAAACGCTATCAAAACGCATCTAAAATGACATATGCTCCATTCTTCTGATGCTTTATATTTGCTTACATTATTGACTAATGAAATTGTAGAGGCAACAGTGTTCATCCAGATCAGACGCAGTCTATTCTGTATATTCACTGTTTGACCTAGAAGATTTTAAACATTTCAGCAGAGGATAAAATGATAAGCGCTTTAAGGATTGGATTAACTAAGGAAAAGTTTATATGTTTCTGAGTCAGACAGTAACTAAAACCTTAAGCGCCAAACTGCTTTTAATGTTTACTGAAATGCTTTAAAAGCCAAAAGTCCAACTTTGTAAAACAGTCTAGATGCAGATAAGACTGATTGGAGAAGTCTGACCTGCAGCTACACTGTTTGCACATATACCTGCATAAGTCAGTAATGTTGTTAATTACGTTTACACTGCTCATATTTGGTAATTTTCCAGTAGGTTTATAAAAGTGAGCCACTGAAACGCCATTCCTTTTCACTGGTTGGCCATTAGTGGCCCTAAGATGTGTGTTGACTAGGTTATATCTATCAGCTATGCTTTCACAGTGAGATAATTATCAAACTAGAAAAGTATGAGCCGTGACATGAGATTTCCAACAATGTGGTGTGTGCGACCAGCAAAGGCTTAGACCAGCCTGCGCATCCGCGCAGTCTGATCAGAGCCTTTGCTAGTCGCTTGAATATTTTATGAATGTTAAGCTACTGACCGAACAGAATTTGGAGTTCTACGCTTAAAAGGAGGCTGCACAGACTTGTCTGAATCTACACATGTCAAAATGCCACTTTGTTGGAAATAACATGTTAGGGGTACATCACAACCCTAGCACTAATACAGTGTACATTTCTGCATTCAGTCTTTCTTCACGTGATGTGATACGTTTATTTCCTGGTTTCAATTCATTTGTCGATTATAAGCTTATGTAAGCAGCCACTACGTATATAATTTGCTTAAAATCATTCCACCCACGCATAAATATACCTGTTATAAAGATGCTATTTCAGGATGACGGCTTTTTAAAACAGATATAGCAATTATGGCCGTGAGAATATTTAAAGCCTATAATAGCGCTAAAAGTCATATCAGGAAAGAATGGTTCACAGTTCTACATGAAAATAACCATTAATCTGCCTAACTGCTCATCAGCTTAGATTTATTATACATACTTTTCTTGTGTCCATTTATAAGCATTGTATGGTTCAGTTGCACAGTGACAGGTCAATTGCCAATATGAACTGACGCACAGACTGGCTTCTATTGTTCGCGTGTATACGATTTATCTTGACGCAGCCAAGTTAAGCCATATAATATGAGTGAAAACCATGACAACTGGATGACACATTGAAGGCTAAAGCTCTATAAACGTCAATATCTAATGGCTGGGCTGAAACAAGACAATCCCATTTCTTGCCAGTGTTCTCGCAGCATTATCTCAATAATGCCAATTAGAAATATGCAAATTCATCATGTTAGTTGGCGACAATATTAGAGCTTTTCCAGTTCACCGGTCATTATTAACCAGTTGGTTGTATATAATCCTGCTGCTATAAGCAGAGGTGAAAATTTTCAGCGTTCTTCCTGAATTTAGGATAGTGAATGTATGTACATATCATGAGTGTCAGGGTGGGATAGAAAAATCCGTCCGAGAATCACCGATTGGCATCACGAGCCTCTGCATTATTTGTTACAACCTTTGGAGTATTCCAGTAAAATTTCCATGCTTGTCATGATCAGTTTCTGTGGCTGCTAACAGTTTCTCAACAACTGACTGAAGCTCTGTCAGAGTATCCTCTTTTCTTTAACATAACTATCTGGTAATTTCTGCTCATAAGAAGGATTAGATATGCAGTTTTATCATTGCTTCATACATCAGAAACTTGTGCTAGCCCACATATTTTCTTATTCTTACCAGCCATAACAACTTACATTACGTTAGGCCAGAAGAGACTCACTTTAACTAATATATAGTCAATTCCTGATGACGAATACCTCTTCCCAACGATTTCCCAGTACATCTCATTGATGTAAAATCCACCAAGACAAAATACATGGTGACCCAGCTTATCCCAGGTCTTAGTCGTATCTGATGTGCAGTTACATAGAGCTGCAGGTCAATCCTTGTTACATGTGTTTGTTGATTGATTATTGTCATTTGCTTCTCAACCATTTTTAGTCCAGTATATATTGCATTCCAGTCAGTAGGAATGTCCCGTTTAATTGGGTTGTACCTGATCCCTGAGTTTTGCTTTGGACCTTACTTTGTACCCAATGACAATTTTGTCAACTGTATATTCAAACTTGTAACTTAAGATAGCATGAACTCCCTTACAACTTGGAATACATTGTTCTGAAGGATTTAGCGATTCGGACTGAAGATCTATATGTTTTGAAGGATACATTCGTGCAAACACTATTGTCTGTTTTAGAGATACAGAATATTCTGCCACTGGAAACCATGAGTTCACATCCTCTCTTACCTGTCAATTGGCATAAGTCAAAATATGTTTTAATTGTGTTTGGTCATAACAATATTTCAATAGTTTCTAAATAGTTCACTGATATTCGTCGCAGATTTTACTAGTACATGTGTTGTTCATTATCCAATTCTAGTATCCTCATTAATATCAATGTTGTCGTCGCAGCATGATAAACTATAGTTACTTAAATGCTTATGCTAATATAAAATCTAAGTTATAAACCTCCACTATGCGTTATATTGAAAACAGCAAATAAATAAATATAGAAAGGATAATATCAAACAAACGCTTGAATCTAAAACACTGATCACAAGACTGCACATCTACCAACTCTTTTCATTAAATGTACATATTTTCTAATATTTAAGCAAAATTTGGTCTTTCTACTCCATGGAGTAAACGGGACGCTTCGTTAGCTGGCATGGCTGCTAGAGTAAAATACTAAAATCTGCGTACCAGCCAATATGTTTATTATTCATTGCTATATAGATAATCTACCACCTTGAATACGGTCTGATATCATGCATCAAATAATGAACTTTGCTTACAGAACTTCTAGTTGGAAAACGTCTGGCTTGCGGACAAGCAGCAATTACTAGCATGCACAAGAAAGGTACTTTAAATATAATTTTCTTTAATTTGATGATGGAAAACTGCTGATCTCAAGAAATAAATCAACTTTATTTGAGCTGTTTCATTCATCAACGTTCCAATTTATTGCTTAATCTGTCAGTTAATGTCATCATTTAATCTGTTTTATTCCCATAGGTTATTGAATTTTCAAATCGGCTATCCTTTGAGAAAACTGCTTTTACTGAATACGCGGACAACAATCCATGCAAAGCTCAACCTAAGTTCATCGACAGCATTTTCAGTGCCATTAAGGGCCAACTTGACTGACTGATTAGATTGGCCTTAAACGAATGGCCTAATTGATCAGCAGAAATGTACAGCTGATCTTGGTTCTCTTACCCCTGTCTCCATTAGAATGGAGTTTTGGCGGTGACAATGTACAAACTAGTTAGCGAGAAGATTCCAAATAAGCTGTAATTTAATTGTAGGTTTCCATTACTCTCCAGAACATGTATGTCTAAGAATCACAATTGAATTAATAATGCAAAGTAGATCTCAATTGGTTATCAAATAAAAGTTTTTTTTGTTAATTTATAGATGAACGTTTCCTGAGTAGAATTACGCGAAAAGTTCATGTACCGTTCTCATACTAGCAAATCAAAATGTAAGTGAGTATGATAAGGAAATGAAGCAACCAATAAGGTAACTAACTGCTGCATAACAAAAACAAGGACAAAACACAACCCCCAAACAAACACTATAAAAAGTAAATAAATAAAAACAATGGAGTAGGAACAGGAAATACCAGGACCAACTCACAGCACCACGAGGAAAAGAAACAGAAACGCAAGTAGCCACATACGAGTGTAACAGCAAGAAAACATTTAAATTAAACAAGCAGCTACTTTGACTTTAGCAAGATGATGGCAGAACAAGAAAGATCACCAAAGACAACATTACAGAACAAGGACTCAACCCAAAATTCCTAAACCAAACACTATAATAAGCAAAATCTTAGATTGGGCAGCTGCCACTATGGGTGGGTGGGGAAGGGCTTGCATCAGTTTACTGGACAAATTTTTGCCTAGAAAGAAAAAACAATTTCAGAATCGGAAGAAACAACAAAACTATTCTGAAATGGTTAGTAGTTTTTTAACTTTTCTGTTCTGATTGTAAGCTTCTACTATACCATTTAATATTTTGCATAGGCATGATGAACGTACTCATACTGATGTACATGTAGTCTAAAGCTTGGATTTTGATATTGTATTCATATTCTGGTCCTTCAGGAATATTGGATTCTGACGGAAAGCAGACTACCGCTTAAGCCGTTGCTAGGGAGCATAAGAATTGTTGCACTTTCCATTTGTTCTTATTAACAGACTCAATATAACCGAGTATGTGGTTTTCTTAATTTGTAGGTTCTCGCTATTTCTGAAGGATCCGTTTTTCAGGATTATTCATAATATGCGCTTTGTCGCGACAAAACCCTATAAGGCTCAAGCTAGCCATTCACCTACAGAGACCAGATGAAAATTGAGCCGTCACATAAGATTTCCAAAAATGTGGCATTTTTACATGAATAGACTGAGACGAGCCTGTGAAGCCTCCTTTTAAGCTTAGAAACACCAAATGCTGTTCGGTCAGTATCTTCACAGTCATAGCATATTCAAGCGACAAGCAAAGGCTCAGATCAGACTGTGCGTATGCGCAGGCTGGGCTGAGCCTTTGCTGGTCGCATATACCACATTGTTGGAAATATCATGTCATGGCTCAAATATAGAAACGTTGTATATATTAAGTTAATTAACAGTTATTATACTTTTCATAGAGCGAATAAGAAAGGGGCTGATCAGATTCTGCGCATGATTCATGCAAGGTCAAATAGGTCAAAGGTCAAAAAGCTATCATTTAGGAAGTTTTTTTTTCATATTCTTACAGACCACCTTTGGTCAATGCTGTATCATGGAAACTTTTGTTTAAGAAATACATGTAGTAAACCTTCGTGGGAACTGACATCAATTACAACAAATGCTTCGAAGAATCTGCATACTAAATGCCAATCGACATGGTAGTGATTTATCCACTGTTTGATACAGTCACTGGCTAAAAGTGTTAAAACAGCTAGGTATAATCTGAATGTCATCTATGTTGTATTTACACAAGCCAAAATGTTATCACTTTATATGTGATTTATTTTGGTAATATCTTGATATTTTTTTCTACAAAAGATGATGTTGCAGATGTAGATGATTTGTCATTTGCTATTTGACTGGAGGGAATCCTGTCTTCTGATTGGCCCAATTTGTCTTCATAAATCTCTATATCTACCTGAAAACTAGTCTTAACTGGCCTACGGGTTAATATAGGATGAAAACCATCCAAAATTTGATACTTTTGACACTTTTCTTATATTACCCTCTAGAGAGCTAAAATAGCACGATGAGTATGTAATTAGCATGGACTGCATGAAATCGACATGATTTGCTGTTTCACCTCCCGACAGATAAATTAGAGACTTTTTTATGATTTCTAGCAATAGTTTTGTTTTGTTTTTTCAATTTCTTTGTTTGAATAAACAAAATCTAAAAAAAAAGTTTTATGATTTGCATTCTGCATTTAGAGAATTTATATACATTTAGAAATGCAAAATACTATATTAAAGTAATTTTGAAACAGTTACTAAAACTGGTGAGAAAGTTCTGAGGTTGAACATGACTTCAGCAATACAAATCTAGTTACAATTGTGGAAGTAGAACATTTCTATTCATACTACAAAACAGTTATTGACTTCAATTTCGAAAGACATAAGGATTTATCTACCCTTACAGGTGATATTACCTCGGCCATGTTACCTTGGTTAATAACACTTTTTCAGGTATAGATAAATCCTCATGTCTACCTTATTGGAGTCCATAATTGTATACATTTCACATTTTGAGTCAAACTTTGCATAATATTCTAATTATAATTCCCTGCTTTGAAAAGGTGGGGCTGTAATATATTTGCCTCGTACATGTAATTCCTGTAATTTCTGTAATTTCAGTAATTCCATCATTCATATGTAGCTTTTCAACTCTAATCCATCTACTGTTTTACCAATCATTTTGACACTTAGCAGATGTTTGTTATGGTCTGAAGATTTGGTTGTGATTTTGGTGTAACCTTTTCTTGATTTATTATTTTAGCTTTGGTAGCTTAAATACATTTGACTTCAAGTGATATCATAGTGTATAGACAGTTAGTATCTTGTCAAAAGAACTTCTCTTATAGTTTGCCAACATTCCTTTTCAAACTATGCATATGTCTTCTCTCGTATACAGCAAACCCTGCCTTAAGCGGCCACTCAAACAGAAGACCGAAATTGGTCTTCAATACCGGTTTTCGCTTAATGCAGGTCAAAAGAATTGCAGAATGCTCCATGAGAGCATTCTGCAATACTTTCGACCTTCATTAAGCTACCGTTTGTCTTAAAGAGCTTTGTTTTGTCTATCTTTGATTGGCCGCTAAAGACAGGTTTTACTGTATGTCACATTCCACGCCATAGGAAAAGTAGCATGTATGACCAGGAAATGGCACAATTACAGATCAAAGACCAACCCATGGCACCTGGAAATAGAGACAAACAAAGACACACACATAAATACAAGAATAAAATAAAGCCATAGAAACCAACTCTCTCTCAGTGAAATAGTTTAATGGCTTCTAAGGGTGATGTTGGCGCGCCATGAAACCGGTTTAAGCCCTCCAGTTAAATACTTTTACTGACCGTTCCAAGGCGGTGCTTCTTCTGTAGATCATTTATTTTATTTCTGTCTTGTTTTGATATGCTTTCGTGCGCGTCTGTTTATTGATGCCTTGTGGTCACCTACTGGGAAAGGGCTGACCTCTTGGTTCTCGTTTGTGATGTCTAATTATGAAGTTGTCACTTTCCCATTGGTATCCTGGGTCAAGCGTAGTGCTTGATTGTATCGATTCCTGATCTTTCCCTTTTCTTACTTTTTCTAGTTACATGTATATGACGCACATTACCGAATAGAAGAAAGCATAATGTAACTGTTTTTACAGGCTAAGCCCAGCTGTTTAAGTTAACTGACATTTTATTCCACGCGCGAATAATTGTACTTTTCCTTAGAGTATGTCCGAATATTCCCCTAGGTCGGAAGTGAGAGGTAGTGAACATCATCTGTTTGAGATTTGTTTTAATAGTAATTTTAGTTATTTGTTACATACGTTATTCTACAGGGACAGACAATCCATAAATAATCATGTACAAACATTCTGCAAAGCTTTTATATCAGTTAATTGATACATAAGTGCTAACATAATGGAAAAACAACCTATAGTCCATTGAGGATTTATATTTGTAAAAAATATGCTAGAAAAATTTGTGATAAGTAACACATTTTTAAAGCTGTTCATGGACGAGTCGACAGATATAAAGTGCAAATCTCTTTAAATACGAGAATAGCTGAGATGTCTGCAAAAATCCCAAAGAGGGATTAGGGTCTTATTGGCATTGAGTCTATATTGTATTCTTTATTTTATATACTACTCAAAATTTGATAAGGGTTAAAACTTTATTATGACAGTAAACTATACATGTATTTATTATAATATTCATGTCGTCCATTAGTCCATGATTTCATTCAAGTAGCTAGAACACGTTTCACAGTGTTATTAAGTCAAATTTTGACAAATGAAGCAAATGATTGCAGCCATTTTTAGATTTAATGGGAAATCAAAATTTGCAAAAATGGACTTTCTGCAAAACAGCACCACACTTTTGTCTTTGTTTATGAATTAAACTTGGTAACACTTGGGATAAGAGTAATTCTTCATGTGCCGATTATTTTCTTTTCTTTTTGTTTTAAAAATATTATTTTTGGGTTAAAACTTTTTTCTACAAAAAATGTTTCTTATTCTTTTTATTCTTTTTTGCAATAGAAACATCCTTTGTGTTTCCACGATTGCTACATCAAATACCGGACAAATTTCTGAATGATGGCTTGAGACTGGTTTGAAAAAAACGTGACCCTTATTAAAATGTGTGTAGTATATGTGTATCTAAATGTTTGTCTGTGCCCTTGTACGATTTCTCCTGGATGCAATAAGTTGGTCCGTGATATATAATGGTCCATTTTGATTGTTTGTTTGAATTGATGCTTTACCTCCCAGTCAACAATTTCCAATCATGATTAATAGGTTTGAACCAGTATTAAGTAGCAGATAAAGTACCTTGCTCAAGAACGCAACACAGTGACTCCGGTGAGTTTCGTACTAGCAACCCTTCAATCCCCAGTCTAACGCTCTACCCCAGCAGGCATATGACGTCATAACAATGTCGTATCAATGGCGATGCGACGCTTTTTTGCATTTTAGTGATCTATGCTATACACTGTCTTCACTGACATGTATAAAATGTATGTTATAGCTCATTTCATATGAAAGTATGTTTGCCTAGTACATGTATCAACCAAATACATGTATTCTCCACATTCATTAACTGAGAGTGGACCGTACATCAACTAATTTTAGCCAGATACGGACCATTGCTTTTGCAGATCACAGGCTTCTGTTTTGCGGTGTTATTAAATTCTGTTATTCACAGCAATCGGCGAGATAAAACATATCCTGTCTGGCAGCTTATGGCACAAATTGTGAAAATATGGTAGGGTTCTGCAAGAGCTGTTGATTAGTTTTATATAATAGGTGCAGTTGTGAATCATTTGAGCGTCTGCTGCAGCCATTGTATCAATTTTCTCCTCTGACTCATCTATGTTAGACCCTAAAGGCACCGCAGACAATTTGCAGCAGACGACAATTTCATGATGTGTTCGTTCTTTAAGAACCAGATACTGTTCGATATTTCGAGTGAATTATCTGCTGGGAGACAATTCAAATGATTGAGCATGTATTATTTTTCCCCTACAAAATGTAGAAGTTTGTCAAAATGTATTGTCTTCTGCAGTCGATGTTTGCATTTCAAGAGTTAACCCGTAAAGCACCAATCACGATCGCAGCAGACGACAAATTTTGCGACATCTTTTCTAATTTTCGAAAAAAGTAAGGCATGATATTTCATGAGAATCGTCTGCCAGCAGACGATTCTCATGAAATATCATGCCTTATTTGTTATTTTTGAAAAAGCAGCAAATTTGAAATTGTCGTCTGCTACAAATTGTAGGTGGCGCTTTATGGGTTAATCGATTTCTGTCTGAAGGTGAATTATATCCCACAGTTTGGTCTTATTAAAACTCTTTTTCCAACTATTGTCGTCTACTGTTTCGAGCAAGAAAAATATTGAAGACTTACACCAAGGTATGTGGCTTCCGAAAAGACGACCATCCATAAAGTGCTGCACCACAGTATCAGGACTAAGCACGAAACCTGCTCACACAATACGAACGACAAAAAGTAAGAAATAGCAAAACTGCGGTGCCTAAGACCAGACAGCAGTTATGAACAATTGGTGTGAGAGGGAATATATTTTACCAAGCAATCTAGAGTATGTTGTTAATAAACATATAGGGCGTTTAGCGTGCGTAGAGGCTTCCCCCGAGAATATGTTGATCCCCATTAAATAATGGTTCTGGTATGCCCTGTTGTAGAAGAGTTTTTAAACTACCAACTTCAAGTGTATGCAGTAGAGGTTGGAACATGGTTAACGATTTTTAATATCAATAGCTTTGCTCGGTAATTAAGAAGCTTTCTGTGAAAGTCACCAACTTTGGAACATACTTAAAAGTATTATACTTAACTTGCCAAATCCTTAGATCAAAAGATTATTCAGTTAAAATGTTTAACAGAAGCAATATAGGCCTCCGCGACTTTAACTCATTTATGCCAAATGGAATTTTCAGACAAATATATTTCCTCTCTTTTTTTAATTTTCAAATTCTAGTAGAACTTTCTGTAAATGAATGGTGATGACGGGGACCAGACGCAGCGTTCTGTGGCTTTTGAGCTGAGGTTGCACTGTGTGCTTAAAAATGTAAAAAAAAAACGACATAAGGTTATATGGGATAGGATAAGCTGTCGTTAGGAAGCCGTAAGATACAAGAAATTACGTTTATCATGTTTGTGTTTCTTGGGTCAAAATATATGTCAATGCAAAGATTTGTGAAATGTGTAGTTACATGTAACTCCAAATGTATTTTCTCTTACATCGATCGATGTTTTCTAAACGAAATTAATTTTTAATGCCAAGGCTGTCATGTGTTACATTGTAATTACCAATGACTCATATTATTTCCAGTAATGACCAAAGGACCACACACATCTCTCTCTCTCTCTCTCTCTCTCTCTCTCTCTCTCTCTCTCTCTCTCTCTCTCTCTCTCTCTCTCTCTCTCTCTCTGTTTCTGGCTCATATGATAAGTACCAGTAGCTCGCGGATTATCTCATCCATTCTGTAAACTTCATCTTATATTCTTTCATGCTTACCATTGAAATCAACGTACATGCATAGCAAAACACAAATACAACATTGGTATTTCCTCTAGTGGATATTTAAAGTCACGTTATATGTGTACAATGTTGACAAAGCCATGAAGCGTTTCATTTAAAATTTGTTAGACACATTCACATTCCCATAGAAGATGTTCGATAGTTTCGTCTGTTTTGGTGCATAATGTACATTTTGGGTCTCCCAATGAGTTTAATTTTGTATAATAAAGCGTTTGTTGCTAAAATTTTATGCTTAATTCTGCTTTGGAACCATTGAACTGTACTGTCTTTGGCGATTTGAAATGGGTAAGACAATATGTTCCCAACTCGTCTTCTTCAAAGTTATATTTTTTATTCCAAGAGATTTTTCAGGTGGAAATGTCTGTTGTTTTTTTAGTAGATGTACATGCCTTGTGCTCCTTTTTTACTTTTTAGATATACAGTGTATTTGGATTGAAAATGGTTTGATAGGATTTACTTCTTTATGGCGTATGTTAGCTAGATTAAAAAGGTTTTCTTCCAGGCGAAAATTGATCTTACCAGACCTGAATATTGTAGAATATTAATTGTGACATTATATGTTGCCTTTAGTTCATCATATGTTTAAACACTACCATCGTTGTTTGTGAGATCGTTGATGAATTAAATGCCTTTTTCAAACCATGATTTAAAATACACAGTTTTATCTCCTATTTTGATGTTTTCATTGGAGAAAATTGGAATGGTTTGGAATTGTTGTATCTCTGTTGGCGTGTTCTTTGTTGCTATTTGTATATGCCTAAAGTTTTGCAGAATCCAGTGCAAGCTAAATATCTGCATTTCAACCCTTAAATGATTTCATATGACGGCAATAGTTCCAGCAAATGTTACGTTTTTAATTTGTATGGGAAAAAAACAATTTTTTATCAATTTGCCACATATATGGCATGTAATTTACCTTGTCACTCATGAAATCTACATTTTTACCTCACTCGATGACAAAGATTTCACACTTATGACCAAGAAAACCTTATTATTTTAGGTTATATATAATTATTATAAAATATCTCGTATATTTTAAAAATAAGACATGTGGATTAAGAAGTTTACCTTACATTATTTAAAATATACATTTATCATATCGGCTGAGAAATACAATATATCTAGCATGTTATTAAGATGCTTTTTGTATATCATATTCCAGAAGTAGCTAGAATATAACATACAATGTATCAATTGTTCTCAATAAACAGTTAACATTTTGTCATCAACACTTAGAATCGTTTAGGCCGAAAAGAAATTAAATTCCTTATCTTGTTTGAACCTCTCTCTGTCTCTCTCTCTCTCTCTCTCTCTCTCTCTCTCTCCGTCAGATGTACAGCCTGAATCATCAGCATGCAGTAATTTTATAATTTTCTCTGCAGATTTGACAGACTAAAAGTGCTGTGTTGGAAGCCATTTATATTATTTTGACTAACCTTGAAAACACCAATCAGACTAAAGCGGACGTCGCTCGTATGATACATTTTTTCTGTTTTGGGCCAAAATAAAGCTTATAGGAATCCTTATTTGCCCTGGAAAGATCTTATTTCATTCCAAAATAACGTTTGCTGCAAATACTGTGGCGCTTCAAGGGCTTAGCTCTTTGAGAAAATTGGTTCTTAACCCGAAAATGGAAGCATTTACATTGATTTACGACTCTAGCTTAAATAATTCTATCTGGAACGTTTCTCAACACAAGATTTATGGTAGATTTTAGATCTTTAATATCTGAGGCAGCTCATGAAATTTAGGTCCTTATCGCATATATGCGTAAAGTCAATCTGATAGCTACCTAGTTTAGCTAGGAGCCTTAAATTTGGTCTGTGCCTTCAACTGTTCTAGCTTTACGTGAACGAGAAGCAAAGGCTCTGGTGAGACTGTTGGGACGAACGGGTTCGTCTTAGCCATCGCAGATAGTATAAGCGATAAGTGTCAAAACCTCATGCGCTGGTTAATTTGTTAAAATGCTCATTAAAGCTATCTCAAGACACATCAAATGAGCTCCTGAACACATGTTTCTTGGAGGAGAAGACACATGTATACTGAAAAATAAGACACTTTTATGTATAATGAATACTTTCTTTAGAGATTTTTTCTACTTTTACTATTTTTGGTGCAAAATATATGGTCCGATTTTTTCTACTTTTACTATTTTTGGTGCAAAATATATGGTCCGTTTTGTAAATCTGTTTATTTTAAGTGAGTTAAAGCTGTTTTATAGACAAAACCCTAACATGCACATGTATATTGGGAAATAGATCATAAAACATAATTTCTTAAACCTCAATTGAAAATGACCAATTTCAGCTGGGAAATATCGTTGAACAAAAATAGGTTATTCTTTTATAGAGAGGACAGTGTTTTCAAAGAAAAATAAGAACAATGAATTGGCAAAACTAACAAAATGAGTGTGCAACGAGCGATGATTCAGATCAGCATATGGGCATTCGCCTAGTCTAATCAGACCGTTAACTGTTCGTTCATTGTGTAACCAAGGGCATAAGCTTTCTTCATGTGGACAGTGAAGACTCTAATCAGGCTGAGGTGATTCCTAGGCTGGTATGAGTCTTCTCATGACGCAGTCACATTGCTGATTTTCTCATGATATGACTTATATCTTATCTCAAATTTGTCCAAGAAAACAGATTACTTACGATGACGATTTTCTGGGCAATAAACAAATGGAAGTAGGGACCACATTCAATAGCGTAGCCAGAACGCACATCAAAGGGAGACTACTGGATCAAGCAATGATTCTCTTCAATTGCGTCCCTTTTCAAAATAGAAACTTCTCTTAATGGAAAGAATTTGCTCCCAGAGGGAGCGAATTCTTTCCTTTATAAGCAGTTCCTTATAGTATTGAAAATCACTTGTATCACATTAAGTGACCTCCCTTGAATGTTATTTTGTATTACGCACGTGCGTAACCTGCGTATTGGAAGCTACGCCAATGGACATTGACTAACGTGTTCTCTCCTTTATCTTGCAGGTCACTATACATCATATCCACGAGCGGAAGGATACTATTCGGACGAGTACGGTACTATATATTCATCACCTTCATCCGCGGCAATAACAAAGTCCTTATCACCAGTTCCAATCAGAAAGGCAGCAGCAACACAGACTCCCGCCCACGTGAAATTGTTACGAAAACACAGTGCCGACTGTTTGCTATCGTACCGAACATATCAAATGGAATCCCCCTATAGCACCCCTGTTTCTCAGGAATCTAGATATTCCGCGGCACCTCATATACATTCCTCTTCAACGAAGGGGCAAAAAGAGCCCTCTAATCAAACCGCTACTACCTCTACCGCCACGCCAGTGGTGGAAAGATCAAAATCGGTTGACACAAACGGTAGAGCAATCACTCGCAGCTCAGCTTCCAGATTTAGGGATCTACAGTTGGCTAAACGACCACTGCAGATTCCATATGGTGAGTTCGATTGCTACAAAGTGGACGTTCGTAAAAGAATGGAATTTATTCGGATAAACGGGTATGACGGTGCACTTGCTGTACATGTTCTATGCGGGCAGGGCTTGAAATCAACCAAAATGACTCTTCGGGATTTATATTGTGTGATCTCAGTTGACTCCTTCAACAAAGCCAGAACTATGATAAGGACCGGTGCTGTTAACTTTGACTGGGATGAAGCATTCGAAATAGAGCTTGAAGATGCAAAAGATGTTTCATTCCTTATATATAACTGGGATCCTAATTTTAAACATAGGTTGTGTTTTCATGGTTCCATTTTAATACCGGGCTTTCTTGAGCCAAGTCGCAAAAAGAATGTCGCTCTTAAAATGGAACCCAAGGGTTTATTATACTTAACTCTTCTTTATAAGGAGCCCAAAGTGTTTTTACAACGATCTCCATCCACTAGGAAAGATGGTTTATTCGGAGTAGATTTAGACACAGTGATAAAACGTGAAAATTCGGGGCTTAGTGTCCCACTCTTGGTTGTGAAATGTGTAGCGGAAGTAGAAAGGCGGGGTTTAGATGTAGTTGGAATATATCGGCTATGTTCCTCAGCAAGAAGAAAAGCTCAACTCAGAGAGGTGTTCGAGAAGCATTCCATGAGCGTCGATTTGTCACCAGAAAATGTTTCCGATATACATGTCGTTACAGGTAATGTTAACCTTTTGTATACTTTAAGAATCTATCATGAGTGTGAGGGTGGGATAGAAAAATCCGTCTCGAGGATCATCGATTGCCATCACGAGCGATGGAAATCGGTGATCGCGAGGGACGGATTTTTCTTTCTCACATACCAATGCATACGAGATCGAGTGATCCCTATGTTAGCTCGCTGTCGGAAAAATCTGTCCCACATCGCTACCCATGTGAGATAAGCGTAACTTTAAGCCTCGTTCATATGCACAATATACACCCCGGTGCAAATATACACCCGGGGTGTAAATTTGCACCTGGGGTGTATTTTGGTCATGTAAACGGTGCTTTATGAAAATGCACCCCGGTGCAAATCTGCACCCGGGTGCTAATTTGCTCCACCTTTGTAGGTGGTGCAAATTCTGTGGAGTAATTTAGCTCCCGGGTGCAGATTTGCACCGGGGCGCAAATTGCGCACATGAACGCATTTTGTTATCACATATGTACAATTTGATCTTAGATTTTGATAAATTACCCATCTTTTCTATATGAACATATACATGTGTATGAAAGTAGTCCTTTTATCAAATTTAAGGCCATGTTTCTCTCTGTATTCACTACTTCATCGGCTATGCCGGGTTGCCACGCAGAACAACTGGAATTTCTGGTCTATGGGCTTCGATTTGCACGATTCTATTTCCGAATAATATCTCTTCCTAACCTCAGCAATAGAAATCATAGTTTGCCAGAACCCTGGCGCCATGCACGAGTCCATGCTATCTGATGTACATATCGGTGAAAAGGTCCCCCTGCATAATAACGGAGTGACCACCTTTACGATTCATGTAATTAACGTGATGTTCAGACATAGCAATAATTAAAATATGTCTACCCTCTATCTTACCCTCCCCCCATTTGGGCACCCAAACCTCTTGTAGCCATTGATAACCTCGGTTGAGCCATTTCCCTTCGGAAACTTAACAGAGATTTAGAAGAGAAGACAAAGTAAGTAAGGGTGCAAATATCAGGAATTGATACAATCAAGTACCACACCCGACCCAGGATACCAATGGGAAAGTGACAAACTCACAGATAGACACCACAAACGAGAGCCAAGAGGTCAGCCCTTTCCCAGCAGGTGACCACAAAGTACAATCAAACAGACGCGCACAAAGACATAGCAAACACAAGACAGAACAAAAACATAAACGATCCACAAAAGAAGTACCGCCTTGGAACGGTAAGTAAAATATTTTACTGGAGGGCTTAAACCGGTTTAACGGCGCGCCAACCTCACCCTTAATTCAGATGTGGATCAAGACACATAGATATTTGGTTTGCATGAAAGACCCCTACATGTTTACCATGGACGTAAAACCCGTTTCACACATTCACAAGACGTTTATTTTGCTATTATACGAAGAGGTTCTCAATTGTCCAGTTCTGCACAGTCCTAAGTCAAACTGTCACCAGCAGTTCAATTGAAACAACTTAACGCACACGCGCATTCCGTTGCAGCTATTTGCGCAGTTTGTCGCAGAGCCCGTGACATTCGGAAGCCATGGATCATCAGTACATGTACAAGTCTCAAGCACTACGTTCGTACACCTCTCTTGGCCAGATAGTCATATATTTAGTTAGTACTGCTGCAACAGCTTCTATAAGTGCCATTTATGCATCAGTCATTTGTATCCACTGCTCCCCCACCTATGGGGATCGGCGGGGATAATGGGTTTTCACTTTCCAGAGCCCTGTTATAAGTGCACTGTGGGGAAAAGCTGATGATAACAACCCTGCTCTTTGCCCCACCCTACACAACAGAAAATCCCAGCAGGGTAAGTGCCCCAATGTTATACCCCCACACCTCCCCGGCAATGCGGGGACAATCAAAAAGTAATTGTCCAGCACCTTACTCAGGCTATCCCACGGCTATCCCCGTAGGTGGGGGCCGTGGATACAAATGACTGGTGCATTATACTCTTTAAATATTGTATAAATAAATAAAGCAAATAAAACCAAATGGAGTTGCATTTTTCTCACACGACGGTATCTTGAATTGAATAATAATCGAAACATTCTTAACACATCGAATTTCTCCTTAATGTAAAACTGAAACATTTGTGATATGTTTAAAGAACAAATCCAATAACATATGAACACAATTTATTGACATATGAACGCTACATAAGGGGGTGCAAATTTACTCCCGGGTGCAATTTTGCACCCGGGAGTAAATTTGCACCAGGGTGCAAATTGTGCATATAAACGAGGCTTTAATAATACATGATAAGCCACACGCGGCCGGCTGCTTATGAGGGATAAAATTTTGGGCGCATGACTGTATTCCTTCGAAAACGAAAGATGAATTGTTGCCAGTCAGGAAACAATTCAATGTTGAATTTTCAGCGATTTAAGTCGGCCTTCAACTTGGTTTAAAGTTAAACTGCGCATTTTTACTTACAGTCTTTATTCAATGCTTTGAACGTGCTGAGTGCATTGCGATTGACATATTTAACCTGTTGTGTTGGACAATGAGTGACTGAATCCACCGGGACGAGGAGCCTTGACGATGTAAAACACACACACACACACACACACACACACACACACACACACACACACACACACACACACACACACACACACACACACACACACACACACACATTTTCCTCAACAAAACTACTTACTCGAGTTACTGTGGCTGATTAACTAGTCCTTGTAAATCTATTTTGATGAAATAACCATTTGTTCATTCTTTAATGCGCTGTTTATTTAAGAATTGAAAGTTATTTTTCTGCGTTTCACTGAGGTATGAAATGTCGGGAAAATTACATCTAATTTGCATGAAAACCGAAGGATCATGGCAAGCCTCGTTTCCCACTGGAACGGTGGGCCCTCGGGTTGAGATTTTTCTGTCCCCACTGAACACCAATGATGGATTCTATTTATCCCATCCTCACACGAATTATGTATTATTTTTCTAATACCTCATTTACATTGGAAAAAAAAACATGAAAAAGATTTCCAGAAAATCCTGACTACGCTGAGATGCGACATGGTGACGTCATTTTAACATTGCAATGACGTCACGAATCGACGTGCGACCAGCGTACGGCTGTTCGTGTTTTATCTTTCCCTAGGGCTGGTATGGGTGTGTGAGGTGGAAATATCTCACATGGGTAAAAACAACGGAAATCCCGATCTGGTGTGTGAGAACAGTAATTCCTTAATCCATATAAGACGAATGGAATTTCCCAGTTTTATCAATTGGACCAATCCATTTCCGTTTTAAGGGATGTTTTTCATCGTTATTCAAATTTCAGCAGAACATACTGAAAGCAAACAGTGGTTTTGCGGCGTCCGATCTGGGTATACACTCTTTGCTGATGTCCCACAAAAAGAACGCTAGGCTTATATGGGTTAACGCGCACTTTGGCAAACAGTGAAGACCCAGATTAAATGCCACAAAATGTGACATTTCACTAGTGGCTACATTGGCTAAGACAAATCCAATCTTCAGAGAAAAAAATAATTGTACATGAATTATCGTTGTTACATGTACAGGTAAATGTAATGTTTAGCGATTATTGTATTACCCTTTGCGATTTTTGAATTCTACGTTTTTACATGTCAATGTTTATTAGCGACTGTTGTATTCCCAGACGTTTAAATAGCAACCGCTGCGTTTAATCTCGTACCATCAATAATTTCGTGAACCAATAACCATTTGACATAGCGAAATGAAATGTTGTATGGTCAAAGATCAACCGTTCTCAAATCAATTCAGCATGAGGCGACGTCGATTACGTCACGATTTATGATATAATGTTAATATTCTGACGTCATATCAGCAGCGTTTATTGTAAAATGGCGTCACAAAGTGCAAACGAGCAAGGTATTGTGGTAAAGTTTTATACAATAATCCAAAAATCGTTCTCCGAAATTCGGGAAAACTTGCATACTGTCTCTGGGAATATTGCTATATCGAAGTGGATGAATCACAATAAAGAGAACCAACCGAAAATGACAAGCATACAGACAGACAGAAGTGTTGATTTCCAAGTCTGCTGGTAAAGTAATGACCATTATTTTTTTTGCAATACACAAGGTATATTCTTAAATCACTTTGTTTTTCCGAAAACTGGAAACTATATACAGCTGTCATTAAATCTGAACTGTTGTCAGCTGTTAAAAGAAAGCTCCCACAGCTTCAGAGGTCTGAGATTCTGTTGCACCATGACGACGCGCCGAGTCATAGCGGCCACGTTGTATTGGACACAATGAAATAATTGGATATAGAGTTGCTTCCACATCCACCATATAGTCGAAATTTGGCAATTTTTGACTTCATACTTTTTCTAAATCTCAAAAAGGCTGTATGGTCAGAAATACGAGTCCCGAGAGGACTTGAGGTCCGCCGTTAACAGGCATTTGCGGGAGATGCCACGCGATGGCCTGCAGCACGTGTTCCAGTCATGGGTTGAACGTTGAATAAATGACAACTCTGCCGGGGACATTCCTTTGAAATGGAGTAGAGGTCACATATATGTTGGATTTGTTATACTCGCATTCCAGGATTAGTTCACGATATTATTGATGGGCCCTCTTTTGTTTCTTGTGCCACAATAGAATGACCAAACCTCATGTTTAGTAAATGGTAGAATAGCATATGCCATCTAAGTACATTTATGAATAATTTCTATACAAAAATACCGCTCCTATCTTATATAACATTTACATACGCTAATTGGAGGATTTAACCCTTGGTGTGGTGAATTTCTGTGACATTTTCTCTCACTCAAAATGTGTTCCTTTTTCTCAGAACTTCTATTCATCATTAATGAGCCGTGACATGAGATTTCCAACAATGTGGTATGTGCGACCAGCAAAGACTCAGATCAGCCTGCGCATACGCGCAGTCTGATAAGAGTTTTTGCTTGTCGCTTGAATATTCTATGACTGTTAAGCTACTGACTGAACATCGTTTGGAGTTTCTAAGCTTAAAATGTTGCTGCACAAGCTCGTCTGAGTCTACACATGTCAAAATGCCACATTGTTGGAAATCACATGACACGGTTCAATTTTTATCTGCTTCTGGTTCAAGAACGACGATACCGCTGTATCATCACATTTTGATAACTTGAAATGAGCCGCGGCATGAGATTTCCAACAATTTGACATTTTGACAAGTGTAGACTCGGACGAACCTATGCAGCTTCCTTTTAAGCTTAGAAACTTCAAATGGTGTTCAGTCAGTAGCTTAACAATCATAGAATACTCAAGCGACTAGCAAAGGCTCTGATCAGACTGCGCGTATGCGCAGGCTGATCTTAGGCTTTGCTGGTCGCACATACCACATTGTTGGAAATCTTTTGGACTGGCTCAAATGATCCTTCTTTCATAGGTCCAGACTAGACAATTTGTTGCTCGTAAAATTGTGATTAATGTATTAGCCGTCAGTCTAAACATATGTTTATGGTGCTCAAAAGAACCGTCTCAATACCTACAACATATGTTTCGATTGAGACATAACGAAACGAATTTGTACAAACTACCTTATATCTGGAGATCTGCTCTTTTAATGGTTTGCCAGTTGCATGGTATTGGTTTAGAAATGAATTACTCTAAAGAATATCAGGAATACAGGAAATTATTTTAATTCATATGGTCCATATAATCCTTTTATCCCCAGACTTCTAGTGCAGTCTTATAATAGATTATTTGTATTCTTGATGTCAGTATATATGTCCTCCTGTCAAACGAACCAGTTCACAAGAAAAATGTCTTTATCACACGCATACAGCAATATAAATAGAGTATCTTACATGAGTGCTCATGTTTTATTGAATTTATTAAACGAGTTGAGGTAAAGAGATAAAATGCGAGGCTTGCCGAGAATTTTATCTCTTTTTCGCAACGAGTTTAATAAATTCAATAATACAAGAGCACGAATGTTAGATTCTATTTATCATATGACATTAAATTTACTTTGAAATCTTATTTCTGCCGTGGAAACGTTATAATTTTATCATTATGAACGCAACGTTGTTATGGACGTCATAACGTTTCCCGTAAATCTATAAACCACTAGTGGTTTACAGATTTTATTGCATGGCGTTATTTCACTCCCAGACGCGACGTCATATGATAAACTGTAATTCATGTACACTGTTAATTATACTGACATGGTGCTTTCTTACATACAATATTTAATTCCTCCTTAACATAGTGAAATTTCAGATCATCCCTTGAGAAACAATAAAAATATATCTGTACCTCTTAATCGAACTATTTCACAGAAATCTTGTATTCAATCATCTATTAGGTTATATAATTCTCTGGAAGATAAATTTAATAATGTAACAACATTACCCACCTTTAAAAGGCATATAATCTCAAAGTTTAACATAGCACATTTTCATCTCTACTTTACTATTTGAAATAGATATATGTCTGTCCTACATTCACAAATAAGAAATAAATGCAGCGGTCTTAATAGTGATCTTTCAGAAATCATATTTGTAATAATCCTTTATGCGATTTGTGTGACGTGGTAGTGGATTCCTCCAACTACTTCTTTCAATGCAAAAAATATTCTGTTGAAAGACAGATGCTCAATGATGCAGTTAGAGGTTTTTAGCCTCTAAAATTAATGTGATTTTTTATGGCAATGAAAATTGGAATATGGTATTGTTCAGGGCTGTGCATAGGTATATACACGCATCAAAACGCTTTTGATAACCTTCTATGACTCTGTTTTAAAACACACTTAGAAACCAGTTCTAGATGACCTGACTTGACTTCTTTTTTTAAGTTCAATGGGTTCATATTAGCAGTTTTATATTTTGTTTTTCTGTTCATCTATGTATGTTTTCCATCTCTATACCTATTTACCCACCAAAGAATTGTTATTTATTAATTGATTTATTTAATTATTATATTATTTATATATTATTTTCTATGTATTTTTGGCTCACATGAGCATGAAGTACTCATAGTGAGCTATTGGGTTCAGTCAATGTCCCTCGCCCTTCGTCGTGCGTCATCAACAATTTCCTTTAATGACAACTCCTCCAATACCACTGCGCCAATTTTAACCAACCTTCAAAGGCATATTTCTTAGGTGACTCTCTACAAAATAGCTAAAGTAAATTTGATCCGTCAAAACACATGGCCGCCAGGGGGCGTGGCTTTTCACAGTAACAAAAACTTTGAAGATCTCCTCTGAACTGCTGGTTATAGTTCAAAATTATTTGGCAACAAGGCACTGGTTGACCTTCTACAAAAAATGGATAAAACGAATTTGATTTGTCAAAAACAACATGGCCACCAGGGGACGTGGTCAGTTCTCATTATATACCTATGGGAAAAACTTTAAAAGTTTTCTCCTCTGAAACCAGTGGTCAGATTTAAAAAAGATATTTGGCAGAAATGGTCACTAGGTGACCATCTACAAAAATAGCTTAAAGAAATTCGATCCGTCAAAACATGGCCGCCAAAAAGGGGGGGTCGTGGCTTCTCTCAGAAACAAAAACTTTGAAGATCTCTGAAACGGGTGGTCGGAATTCAAAATAATTTGGTAGAAGTAGTAGTTGGGTGACCTTCTACAAAAAATCAAAAAATAAAACGAATTTGATGCTAAAAAACATTGCCGCCAGAGGGTTTGGCCAGTTTCATTATGTACCTATGGAAGGTAAACTTTAAAAGTCTTCTCTCCTGAAACGGTAGTCAGAATCAAAAATAATTTGGTAAAAATGATCACTGGATGACCTCTCAAAATAAATAACTGAAACTAATTCGATCCAATAAAATATGGCCGCAAGGGGTCCTGGCCAGTTTCCCTTATGTACTGATGGAAGAAACTCTAAATATCTACTCCTCTGAAACCATTGGTCAGAATCGAAATTGATTTGGCAGAAATGGTTATTAGGTGACACTCTACAAAAAAGCCTAAAGAAATTAGTTCCAACAAAAAACGGCCACCAGTGAGCGCGGATTCTAAGTCCCTCATGACTTTGTAAACAAAACATAAGGTCACTGTCACTCCTGTTTTTGTTTGTGGGGGTTTAGTGTTTGTCTTAGTTTTGGTATGCATATTACTTTGTGTTCTGCCTAGTTTTGCAACCATCTTGAAGAGGATGAGAGAGCTGGTTGCTTAGCTGTTGTTGTCTTACGGATGTCTTGTTACTGTAAATGTTCTGTGGCTCCTCCTCACGGTGCCGTTGGTTGGTCTGCAGTGTGCGATTGTGGTATTTCCTGATCATACTCACTTTTTCGTTAGATTTTAGTGACCTTGACCTTATTTTCAAGGTCACACCAGCACTTTGAAATGTCAAATTTTGACCAAAATACTGTTTCTATGGATTTTAGCTAAACATTGTGTATTATATCACCGTGGCAAAAGGAAGAGTTGATAAGATTGTGGTGACCTTAACCTTATTTTCAAGGTCACCATCCTTTAATAAATACTTTAAAGATCACCCATTTTCTAAACCGATTTGTGGATTTCCACCAAACTTTGCATATATACATTGTTTGGAGACAAAAAGAGTTAATTAGATTTTGATGACCTTGACCTTATGTTCAAGTTCACCACTGCACTTTGTGCATGCTCTCCCTTGAAATAATTGATGGATTGCAGCTTATCTTCATATATTGTATCATTATGACACAACAGAGTTTCAGTAAGCATGCTTGCCGACTAAATTTGCGGTTGGGGGACATGTTTTTCCTCTGAAAACACTGTTTAAATTTTTTATGCAAAATATGCGATTTCAAAGTAAGTTTCATGTCATAAGATTAATTGAATCTAACAATCATGCTGCAGTATTCTTGAATTTATTAAACTCGTTTCGAAAAAATAATAAAATGCTCTGCAGGCCTTACATTTTATCTCTTTTCATCACATTGTTTGATAAATTCAATAATACAGGAACACTTATGTAAGATCCTCTAAACAATACTCCTTAATTAAAGCGAATTAATATTTTCTCAGCAGCTATCTTTTGTTAACATAACTGGCAGCTCAGTGGGCAGGTTACACATAATATACAAATACACGTAATAGTTTTTTTTGCGATGTGTATTAACTATCTAAACAAAGCCATTGGAGGGCTGTATTTCCTTATTACCACGCGTGTTCTAATGAAAGTACGCTCTCTCGTCCTTAAACCATTTAGAGAGATTGTCATTATTAATGTTATTGCCTTTGAAAATTTTTGGAATTGAGGAGTCTCTGCGATCCGTTGAATGTATTTTTAAAACACGGAAATTAGAGATTTTTCTATCGAACATAAATAATCAATGATGAAGTTTAAATACGCATTAACCCTTTAGGGTCCTTAGCGTTGAGATATATCAAGACATTATGAAATTTAAAAATATAAGAAATTAGTTAAAAATTAACACTTTCATTTGATAATTATATAGGTTAATGATAAGCATTTACTTGCAATATTATTAGTCACAGTAAAGATCATATAAAATATCTGACAACCACAAAGTGCTAACCAGATGACCATACATGTTCGCCTGGAAAGTGGAAATGATATGCTGTAAGTAAGTTAAAATACAAATAATCTATAGAAATTTAGTTATAATTTGTTAAAATGATTTATCTCAGTCTTTTAAGAATAAAAATACATTATCAATAGGTACATCATCAAACAATTGTTTGATTGTATCAACATTATCATAGTTGTTTCTAATTTGAGAAAAATCGCCACATTCAAGTAGAAAATGACGGACTGTAAAAGGCACATCGCACTCAAAGCAATGCGGTTGTTCCTCTCGCTTCAAAAGGTATGAGTGTGTTATCATTGTGTGACCAATACGCAGACGAGCAAGCACAAATTCTTCTTGTCTGACAGCTCGTATCACTGGTTGAGATTGCCCAATCACAGGTTTAATCTTGAAGAGTTTATTACCAACACTAACTTTCTTGTTTACAATGAAAGTATTGATAAAAGTTTTAAAATTTGAATAAGGTAAAGGAAAGTTTGTTGGATGTAAGTTAAGTGAATCCTTTGCTTTTGGGTCCACATAAATAATCGATCATAAGAATGATCATTGGTTAGAGTATTGGTGATCCAAAAGATAAATGGAAATTAGAAAAAGATGAGTCAAATACTTTGACATCAAATAAGTCTATCTTCCAATTGATACCATGTTAATCTTCTGAAATAAATACAGCATCTCCATTAGGCCAAATAAAAATAAGGGGTTTTCGGGGAACGGGTCTCAAAATTTAGGTAGAATAGGCACACATATTTTTTAAATTATTTTTTTTCTGGAAACAAATATAATTTTATTCATTTTGAAGGGCATTTCAAAATGCAAGATTTTTTTATTCATTTTTTTTTCAGAAAATCTGAAAAAAATTCTACGTTTCACCAGTTAATTTGAATAGGGTCTGGTTACCCTAAACAGAGGTATTTTTTATTTGGCCTTACCTCAAAACTTATATTCGTGCATTTAGAAAAGATTATGTCTTTTGTTCATTGAATTTTTGTTTCCATGTTTCGACCTGACCACACTGCGGACCCTACACCAGAAACACTGTGTCGGTCCATTACTACTAATATATGTTGAAAAGGGTCATTTTCACACGATGTGCAGGGATAATGTTTTAGACAATACATATTGATCCGCTTGTTATTTTACAGACATATCATTTACGCCTTCCCAAAGACATGTGTCAGTTTTGACTGGAACAATATATTCCTGGGAAGTTGGCTAGTACTTGAATCCTAGCGCTCTGTATTATCTTACTTGCATTCTCTCGTCATTCAGCTCGGTATATGGTATATCAGCTTTGTTTTGGACTAAATAATCGTCTTTTAACCCTTAAGCGCTAATCACAACGAATGTCGTCTATTTTGTTGACTGTTGAAATTTTAAAAAAAAAACCTATTGATGCAGATTCCACTGCTGCCGTAGGAACAGTCAGGCATGAGTCCATGCTGTTTGTCTCTTACTTAAATAAGTCAATAATATCAAGCAATTATATGCAGCAGACGGATTGAACAGGCGACATTTCAGAGGCATTTTTGGCGTCGCTTGAAGAGTAAAATCATTTCTAGTAAAACATGTACATTTGGCATTCTTTACTAGTGCTTAAGTCGAAGCTTCCCCTTTTTTAAATAACCACAACATAAAATGACGAGCCTTCATTTTTGGAATCACGATTTACAAAAAAATGTAGTAAGGCTGATTTATCCATAAAATGCTTTACGGACCTCTGTGAAATACGTTGATGACTAAAAAATATCCTCAGACTCAAAATAAAGCGCAATGATTGGCTGCTTGAGGACACCAGACTCAAAAGAAAACGCAATGATTGGCTGCTTGCGGACACGTGTCCGCAAGCAGCCAATCATTGCGCTTTATTTTGAGTCTGAGACTGTACTTAAGTTTTATAACCTCAAGGCCTGATCTGAATCCAAAGTGATTGACACTCTGATAGTATTCTAAAAAGAACTTTTTGAAAAAGTTAATTTTGAAAAAAAATCAGCATACGACAAAAATATTTCTCATCATGCAAAGCGTGAATCTTGCAATGGTGTTCAGTTACATTGTATATTATATTGCCGTCTTGGAATAAATGGACGGTTGCCAGATTAATCATATTCTAGATCTTGTGATGCATTCGTGTTATTGCATATGTTCTATACCATAGCTTTCAGCATTGCAGAGTTAAAGCAATTTAATTTCAGTTCCTTTTGAGTCCAACAGACGGTTACCTAAAAAGTTGATTCCTCTAGTGGTTGAAAGTACGCATTGTCATTTTAATGTAGAATATATTTTCTATAAGTGTGCTATATATATAACTTTGGGGATAGCTTGATTAAACTTCTTACATGTCGCTATCTATGGGTTCTGAAATGTTACCAGCTAATTTTAGATTACACGACCCAAAAAATGTTCAGTGCATTAACAATTTGAACGAAAAAATAGAATGTAGGCTAAAAGCAGTGCAAACCGAAATAGTATTCATCTACATTAATCAAACAATCATCTCATAGCCTCTACATTGGAATTTCGCAAAAACAATTTCTATGGCAATTATATTCTAAAAGAATATATTTCGGCCTATATTATATGAACTAACAATGCCTAGAAAAATTGGTAAAACATACCAAACAATGGGCGAGTTCACTTGTGGCTACCGCACGGTTATTGGCCTGCGATAGCCTCAACGGAATTGCTGTGGCTCGGCTATAACCCGCGAGCTTGCTTTTGTTTGTGTTTTAATGCCCAAGTAAATAGCTATGGTCATGTCGAAAGGGTCATGATCAGTTGGCCTGAGACTAGCTAAGACTAAGCGGTTGACCAGAATTCATACACATACTTTCGCCTGTAACTGGAAACAGCCCTTCTTGAATCAGTGGAAGAAGGAAAATGACCTCCACGAAAGTATGGGATCGAAATCACGATCTCTGGATCAGGAATCTGGCTAGCTACCGATTGCGCTCTAAGGCGGTGGTTCTGTTGTTGTTGACTTTTTGTTGATTGTTACTCCCATAGTGGGATTCTGTAATTGTTCTATGTTTTGTTGTTCGTTACTTTGTGTCCATTTTAGTTTTGCAATCATCTTGATGGAGAAGAGATAGCTGGTTGATTTGCTTTGTTTGTTTTCCTGTTGTCTCGTGATTACTGTGCGGCTCTTCCTCACGATGCCACGGGTTTGTCTGCAGTTTGTGATTGTGGTATTTCTTGATCATGCTCACTTATTATATTTAGTATTTCAATTGACAGAAGGCAGTGTTATTTGTATATTGCTTTCTTCCATGTCTGCGAAACTTTTGTCACGTCCTCGGAACTGATTTAAGTGTTTCGACACGCATATAGCCATATTGCATGTTACATCAGCTCCTTGAGATACTCTTTGATCTGGCAAGATATAGTAATATTCTAGCATAAGGGCATGATAATTGAGTAAATATCCCATAATTTCTAGATTTTCACTACAGAAAATAATACATGAAAAAATATAACACATGAAAGTTACCTCCTTTTCTCATATTTGTATTCTTATCTGCCTGGAAGCGAACAACTTATAATTAGGTCAGTTCAGCCTGGTTTCAGAGATCTTTAATAATTCTACCGAGTCTTGACGCGGGTGCATTTCATACCTACACTCACATAAGCATTATTTTAATGAAAGCCAGATTAAACTTTAAAGCGCCTAAAATGTAGGCACCCAAAATGTCGCATGCAAGTTGCATAAATTTGTCAACATAATTGACTATTGTAAGTGTAGAGGCGAACGATATGGGCCCAGATTAGACTGCTCCTGTAGCAGTCTGGTCCAGTCTGATCTGGGTCTACACTCTTTGACCAAAAGGATTCTAAAACATTTCAGCAGACGACAAAAGTAGACAACTTTCGTGTGTTTCGCGCTTAAATGGTTGACCACTAAAATCAGTAAATTAATGGATACTTTTAAAAACTCATGTGACGTCACTGAATGGTACACTGTGGCATATAAATGCTGCATTTTGGGATGGGACCTATCAATTTATGTTTTCTTTTTAGCATTGCAGTCCGACTCAAATAGGTATAACTTTTAAACAGATAGAAAATTTTGATGCGATTTCTAACAACAGCTGTTATCATTCAATCCTTTGAAACATCTATTTGACTACTTATTAGAGCGTTTCATTTGAACTGACCTATTTATCTTTTGAATGGTTCAGATTCCACAGTATCATTCCATTTTACTTTCAAATTGCTACTATTATTCATATTGGCACCACCTATCTTCTATTATACGGACCAAATTTGTGTTAAATGTGTATTTCGTCTTGATACCAGTGGTGCATGTATTTGGTATGGCAGTTCTACTGAATATTTTCTCGGATTGCTGGTATTTAAAAAGAAGAGACACCGTGCGTATTTGAGAGATTACATAATGAGTCTTAGTGAAATAGGCCAATCGATACTGTCTGGCTCTAATCTGTCCACATTGCATTTCAGCCGCTTCATTAAAGAAATTCTTTGTTTAAATAACCCTTTGTATTCGGGAAACCCATAAACGAGTACTTTTGCAAACAGTGAAGCTGCATTATATCGGCGTCTACACTGTTTGTTAAGGTAAAAGATATCTTTAGGCAAAAGAATACAATATTTTTTATTATAACCTGGCACCCCTAGATATGTACATTGGACTATCTCAAGTTTATTTTATCAAAGCAGAAGGAAGAATTCATTAGTGTATACAAGGGTTAAACTGCATGCGAACAATAAAGGCACATACCAGCCCGCGCGTTCGCGCTATTATTATTGAGGCTTGTATAGGGGGTTAACAGTATCCCATATCCCTGGAAGTAAACAGGAAAGTATCCTATATCCCTTTAAGTAAACTGGAAAATATCCCTATAATTAATTTTCCTAAATATCCAATGTCCCTGGAAGTAATAAAAAATATCCCTGAAATTACCGACACAAAAAACAAATTATACAGGAAGTTAGGAACATTTTGTAAAGTACATACTTCATGTAATTATATCCTATAACTTTCTCCGAATCTACTTAGATGTCACATGTACCCATACTTGTTCTTGAGTGTTCTTGTAAAAGATGAAGTTTTCATCGATTTTACCTTTTCTCATATATCTTCAAGTAAATTTGTTAGCCTCAAAGTGTCTTCCTCCACCCGCAGTATATTACCCCTTCAGTTATAAGCTCATATCAGCCGATGGCTCAAGTAAGGCTTTAGTATGGCAATGGTGTGGCGTCTTTTATACATTCTCGTCGTCTTCGTCATCCATTCACATTTTAAAGGAGTAATTCTCAAATATCAGTTTGTCAAATGCATGCAAACGGTAAAAAATGCTTCATAAGTTTAATGTATCATTGTATTGTACCTTTCAAAGTAACATAAAGCTGACATAGACTTATAATGGAAAACAAACTTTTATTTAAAGACATCCTCTAGCTGAAACCATGAGGACCACCCTTATATATATATAGTGCCCAAATGTTTTTTATTTACATGTAGTATGCAGCAAAGTATTGTGGTCCCCTACATAAATTGTGCCAATCAAGCCCCTGTCAGTAGCATCTACTATTCTGGCATTTAATGGAGAAAACATCTACAAATCTTTTCCGGCAATATGAAAACCTACAGCTTATTTATGTAACAAGGTCCCATAGCACAAACAATAATGTCTTATTGCAGATCCAGGGGTCATAAGTTCGATCCTGGCCTGGTCCCTTGCTTTTGTGGAGATTGATCATGAAATACCTTCTACCACCTTTCTCCTACTTCAGCTGATTGAAGAAGGTTTGGTGCCAGTTACAAGCGAAAGTATGTTAAAAAAGTACTGCACGGTTAACTGCTATGTAGGTTAACTGACAGTCCCTGATATGATCATAGCTTTAACTGGGACGTAAAACCACTAAACAAAAAACTTACATGTTTACTTTGTAGTAGTGTTTAGTGGCCCCCTTCACAACTCCTGTAAACCATGCCCCTGGAGTGCATATTGGCCATGTCCCTTCAATAAACTAAAGATGGAAAATAAGTAACAACTTAGTGAAGCCCACCGTTTAAATATATTTTGGTGTTTAGCAATATCTATTGGCCCTCTTCATAAATGCTGCCAACCATGTCACTGGGGACTAGACTGGTCATGCCCCAGGGAGTATTACCTTCCACAACTTATAATCGGAAAAAAACTTTAAAACAAAATGCTTCTCTGAAACCATGTGACACACAGCTTATAAGATATTTAGTTTAAAGTGTTTAGTAACCCTCAACAAAAGCCGTGCGAACTATTTCCTTTTGGTCCATATTGGCCACGCCATAGGGGTCTTTGGCTCCACTTACTTATAATGATGAAAACTTGAGAAAAATCTTATTCTCTTAAACCATGAGGGTTACAGCTTCTATATGTTTAATTGCTTAAGGGCCCCTATATAAATCATGCCAACCATGTTCTAGCTGTGTATGTTATGTGTAGTAGATACATTTTCAGTTTGACCATGGCTGTAACCTCAACTCCTTAACTTTTACATGACACATTGTCTTGTTATGGTAAACATTCTTGGTAGGTGGCATGATTCGATAATTGGTTAAATGCTTTGCACGGTTTGTTCTGGAAACAAAATGTAAGTGAGAATGATCAGGAAATGCTACAATCAGAGACTTCTGTAGACCATCCTCACTCAGATCAGTGAGGGAAAAACACATATACAGACAGGGCATTCAATTAAACTGGAACAGCCAACTCTCTCTATCATAACAAGATAAAATGTTTACTCAACTAGAAAGGATATCAAGAACCGCACCACAAAACAAGGACCCAGCATAAAAAACTATCCAAAACTGATCAAAAAAGCAATGGATATTGAAGTTTTGATCCAAGTAGAGTTCACCATATATGGTATACGGTCAACGAACCACACACCTAAAACAAATATATCCTAAGCACCTTCAAGTTTTTGGCGGGGTATGACTAAATCATTTGAGTTGAAAATTATACTCTTCGTAGATGCCGGGGCGGAGGAAAAACTTGCCAGGCATTGTATAAACTCATTCAGCTTCCCTTTCTCAGTGGAAAACCTTAAATGACATTTTATTCTCGTTTTTGTCTTTCTACTTTGTATTTTGGAGGAAATATAACAGTATCCCTAATTTGAACAGAGTAGCCCATATTCATTGAAGTAAAATGGATAGTATCCTATATCCCTCCAAAATCCCGTATCCCTAAAACCCCTATACAAGCCTTATTATTGGCTACTTGCCTGCTTATAGACATTTAGTATAATGCATGAACTTATTTAAGATTCTAGTCAGACTCTTAGCTGAGCAGTCTGGTTTGTATCTTGTGTAATCGCAAACGTAAACACAATTACAGGTTTGGCTAATATATTTCCAAGCAATAAAGTTGTCAGACTGCAAATTTTCAGACACGGTCTTTTGCCATTCAAATATGCTAAATATTATTACTCTAGGTCTATTACTTCAAAAGTTATGACCAGCGTTGAAGTTTATCACACACACACACACACACACACACACACACACACACACACACACACACACACACACACACACACACACACACACCGTGATGAAAAGTAATATAGCCCAGATCTTTGCTGCGGAGCAACAATAACTCCATTACCATTTGCGTATGGCTGAGTAATGCAGGGTAAAGTACTCCAACAAACACATGCTAGAATCTTTGTTAGAATTATCCATCTGCAAGTTGACATTGCGAAAAGTTATCATAAATAATTCAACCTGAAATAGATCGGTCCAGCCAAAAAAAGCATCAGGCACCAACCCACCGAGTAAAGTTTTAGGTCAAGATCACCATTGAGTCAGAGGCCGGACCCACCGTCGCGCACTTACAAAGGGAACCATACGTTATGATATGACATTTTTCTTGTTACGCACACACTTATTGTGTTCAGTGGGAGATACTCACCTGGGTCCAAAATGACAATGCTTCCTTAATGTTAAGGACGCATTTAGTTAAGTATTGATTTTATAGGATACGAAAAATAATATTGCAAACTTATTAAAATCAAAATTGTTTCATGTATTCTGTAGATCACAAAGGCATCGTTAACCATATATACTGTAGCCATCCTTGCGATTTACTTAATATTCAGAATATGTTGAAATTTCAATACTTAACTAAGGCCATACTTATTATTCGGGAGACATTGTAATTTTGGGTCCTGGTCTCGACTTGGGTTTTATTTTCAAGCACAGGATATATAGTGTTGAGTTTCTATTTTCTTTTCTAGGTGTTTTGAAAGACTATCTTCGTGAGTTACCGGAACCCCTCGTGACGAACGCCCTCTATCAGATGTTGTTAGACGCTCTCAGTGTGAGACTACCAAGTGACCCGGATGGAAGTGCCAAACTCATGCTCAGCATACTAGAGTGCCTTCCAAAAGCCAATCAGGTGAGCACCTTTTCAAGAATAACTCCAAGCCAAAAAGTGTGATTGAAGCAAAATAAACTGCTATAAATGAAGTTTATGTGGGTATTTTTCATTGAAAAAACCGATAATTTTAGTCAGAAAATTGCATTTATACTCCAAGAGAGGTAACTCTTCTCTTGTCTATTCGTGTGCCTACTTGAGAGGGTTCAAAATGAGTTCCAGCTGATATTTTCTCGAGCACTGTCTTTGTCAGTTTCTTCACTGATGACCGGTGGTGCTACTCCAGTCATTCTGAGGTAATCACTGGTGGTCTGAGAGTTCTTAGCCAATCAGCGCCAAGTACCTTGGCGTGGTGCTTTGCTTATCAGGCGATTCCGCGTCAGTTTGCCAAGAGTGCTTTGTCGGGAGGATCTATTCAGGTCAGTCTGGAATTTTTTTTAACAATTTTACCTATTTGTCTGTTTTTGCGTTACCCTTCTCGTAGCCGGAAATATTTTTTTTTCATTTTCTCTTTCATCGATTTTTCTCTCAAATAGAATTGAGTAGATCTAGATAACTCTTTTTTTAGTAAGCTATAATGGCTGACGCGCACAGCAATGTTCTTGTCCTGGGTCATTCGTTTTCCAGGCATTTACGAGACTGGTCTTTTCGGAATAATTGTATGAACCTGAATTTGGATAGATCTCGTGTGACGGTGTTTTGGCACGGCACGAGGGGGGCGACTGTGTTACGTCCCCGTCCTCCCCACAAGATGCTATGGCAAGATACGCATCTGATCCGCGAATTGGAGGTGGACATCGTCTTCCTCGATGTTGGCAGTAACGACCTGTCTAATAAAGCGCACGATTGGTTGACACACTCGAAACTTGCTGATTGTATCTTGAGGCTAAGCAAAGAATGCCTAAATTTTGGCGCGAAGCAGGTCCTCATTTCAGAAATTCTCCCGAGACGAAACTTGCAAACCTTTAATACTCGTGTTGAAGAGACAAATAAGGAAATAAGATTATTGGTTCAAGAGGATCCCAATCTGTACTTCTGGCAGCATAACCATAATAACTTTTCCTCTCGCTTCTTGTCTGATTATGTACATCGCGATGGGATCCATGTTGACCCGGTACGCGGAATGGCCAGATATTTCAGCTCGGTGCGGGGCTCAATCATTTCTGCCGAAAATCATTTGCTACAAGCTTATTAAGCTTGTTGTGTCTCCGCCCATTTTTGATCGTCAAAACTCGGTCGTTTCCGTCACTTACGTCATACGAGTTTGCAATTGTCGTTAAGAAAATTCAGTCACAGGAACCTCGGCTCTTTCAAATAAAAACATGTAGGTTGAAACTTGGTTATGTTGTACCCAGGAATGACATAGTCCTGATCGCGCTGCATGGCCTGATGGAGCACTAGTTAAATTTTTAGTTGTAACGAGTGTCATGAAATTTCGTTGTTATAGGTTTTCGCGTTTTTACCACCATTTAGAATTATGCATTTACCGGATACCAGTGTAGTTAATTTTCCTATTCCATCCGCTCCTGTTATTGCTGTTGTTGAGGTTTTACCTCACCTTACTGTCTAGTCCATTGACCAGTAGAGTGTGTGCTTCTGGCAAACTGAGGCGGGGTGTGTACCGCTAGTTCATAAAGCTTTTATGCTATATTATTGCTTTGTTCTTAGAGTATGCCATCAAAACCATACTCAGAAGTTAGCTTTTTACCTTTATATGTGTGGCGGGGTGTGTACCGCTAGTCAATAAAGCTATTGTACTGTATTATTGCTCTGGTTCGTAAATATTTGTGCAATCTGAGCCATAATGGGGTCTTGGTGCTCAACTTTGGGACTTGGGCCTATATTTCTTGTGAATGTGTGAGATAATAAGATTATATCTCTTAAGGTTCATTATGTAGATTAACACTTTAAATGTTGATTTACATGTAGATTAAATTGTCTTGTCCGGTGGCAAATGACCAGACTTCGTTGTTAATTTTGTCATTTAGTAAAGACATATATGTTTGATTTCGTATATAAAATCACTCGTCCGGTGGCAAATGACCGGACATTTTCAAACAAGAACTTTAACTTGGTTGTTATTTACTATCGGCCCTGTCCACAAATTAAACAAAAGGCTACCAGCATGATATCCACAGTTGCAACACGAGGGAGGATTTCTAACATAGTCTAGCTAGGGATGTTGGATATGCTTCCATCATGTTTAAAATCTGCTTGCTTATGAGGAGGAGTGTCTAGAAAACCAAACAGTGCTTAGACCAGCTTGTGGGTTCTACCCTGTAATCTATTCATCCTCTTCACTTGTAGGCAGATATACTGTCAAACTAAGTCCACAAACAGAGCGGGCTTGGAACTTATCTCTGCAACTAGCTGAGTTTCTATTACCACAACAACAACAACATATTTCTTGATCTGCGGACGCAAATCCTGTGGCAGGATGCATGATCTTCAGTATTCTCTTAGGGACATGCTGGATATCTTTTGTCTTGCTTATATTCTGCCATGCAGGGGAGGGAGAGTATGATGGGTGTTCAATTACTCTATAGGGAGTTTGCTAGGTAGCTACTTGCCTGGGAATTATACTTAACCCTCCTTTGCTGGCAGTGTACCTATCCCCTTTGAAATGCTCATTGTCGACTAGTCTGCAGAGGATCTCCGTGTTTCAGGGTGTTTAGGTTGAGCAAGCCACCAATGTATGACTCCTTTAGGCACTCTCACTGTCTGGGCAGCTCTCCTGTCATTAAGTTACGCCTTGAGGGACGGTGTGCCTCATGTAAGGCATTCTCGTGTCGGAAAGGGGGGATGTGCTCCTGTCTCCTCTCTGCATAATTTGAGTTCATTTGACTTAATCTGTATGCTTGTTTCCTTCTAAGCAGGAAGGGAGCAAGCCTACTAGAATTCTCTCCCTGATCAGGTGTTGTTAGTGTGGAGAGGATTCAGGAGTATATTGTCCCAATCAAAATACATGGGGTAATTACGAGATTCATGAGAGACATGGTAACGCAGGTTAAATCCAACTATAGTTATCGGAATAATCTTGCTTTCACTCCTTGGAGTATAAAACCGATAATTTTAGTCAGAAAATTGCATTTATACTCCAAGAGAGGTAACTCTTCTCTTGTCTATTCGTGTGCCTACTTGAGAGGGTTCAAAATGAGTTCCAGCTGATATTTTCTCGAGCACTGTCTTTGTCAGTTTCTTCACTGATGACCGGTGGTGCTACTCCAGTCATTCTGAGGTAATCACTGGTGGTCTGAGAGTTCTTAGCCAATCAGCGCCAAGTACCTTGGCGTGGTGCTTTGCTTATCAGGCGATTCCGCGTCAGTTTGCCAAGAGTGCTTTGTCGGGAGGATCTATTCAGGTCAGTCTGGAAAAAATTTTAAACCCTCTCCTCCCCACCTCCCGCCGGGGGTCTTGGTGCCCAACTTTGGGACTTGGCCCTATATTTCTTGTGAATGTGTGAGATAATAAGATTATATCTCTTAAGGTTCATTATGTAGATTAACACTTTAAATGTTGATTTACATGTAGATTAAATTGTCTTGTCCGGTGGCAAATGACCAGACTTCGTTGTTAATTTTGTCATTTAGTAAAGACATATATGTTTGATTTCGTATATAAAATCACTCGTCCGGTGGCAAATGACCGGACATTTTCAAACAAGAACTTTAACTTGGTTGTTATTTACTATCGGCCCTGTCCACAAATTAAACAAAAGGCTACCAGCATGATATCCACAGTTGCAACACGAGGGAGGATTTCTAACATAGTCTAGCTAGGGATGTTGGATATGCTTCCATCATGTTTATAATCTGCTTGCTTATGAGGAGGAGTGTCTAGAAAACCAAACAGTGCTTAGACCAGCTTGTGGGTTCTACCCTGTAATCTATTCATCCTCTTCACTTGTAGGCAGATATACTGTCAAACTAAGTCCACAAACAGAGCGGGCTTGGAACTTATCTCTGCAACTAGCTGAGTTTCTATTACCACAACAACAACAACATATTTCTTGATCTGCGGACGCAAATCCTGTGGCAGGATGCATGATCTTCAGTATTCTCTTATGGACATGCTGGATATCTTTTGTCTTGCTTATATTCTGCCATGCAGGGGAGGGAGAGTATGATGGGTGTTCAATTACTCTATAGGGAGTTTGCTAGGTAGCTACTTGCCTGGGAATTATACTTAACCCTCCTTTGCTGGCAGTGTACCTATCCCCTTTGAAATGCTCATTGTCGACTAGTCTGCAGAGGATCTCCGTGTTTCAGGGTGTTTAGGTTGAGCAAGCCACCAATGTATGACTCCTTTAGGCACTCTCACTGTCTGGGCAGCTCTCCTGTCATTAAGTTACGCCTTGAGGGACGGTGTGCCTCATGTAAGGCATTCTCGTGTCGGAAAGGGGGGATGTGCTCCTGTCTCCTCTCTGCATAATTTGAGTTCATTTGACTTAATCTGTATGCTTGTTTCCTTCTAAGCAGGAAGGGAGCAAGCCTACTAGAATTCTCTCCCTGATCAGGTGTTGTTAGTGTGGAGAGGATTCAGGAGTATATTGTCCCAATCAAAATACATGGGGTAATTACGAGATTCATGAGAGACATGGTAACGCAGGTTAAATCCAACTATAGTTATCGGAATAATCTTGCTTTCACTCCTTGGAGTATAAATACATATACTTCATTTATTATGCTGATTAAATTTTTCAGATAATCAGATTAATCGATTTTAATAGAACTGAACCCACATGCTACAGAACTAATTTTCAATACGCCAGTTCTGACCTCGGACCCAAAATTCTGGCTAACAAAATGGAGCTTTTTGGTACATAGTACTACACGTAATGCTCCTTATGTATACCTGAGCCATTATTCGATTCTCGAATTGTGGCGGACTTTCCTGAATTTTTAAGCCTACACTGATCTGATTTTTCTCGTGACGCACAGCCACATTGTTGGGTTTCTCATGGAAGTTTGGAAGTTTATTGTTAAACACCAGGCCTAACGACCCATCTATACTCAGAATAACGATTGAAGGCTATTTAGATTCAATTTCATCTCTAACATTCAATACAAAATATACATGCAGTTCATAGTTCCAGCTATCTGCAATTAAAGTTGATGTTTCCTTTAAGCCACACTTCAGTGGTTAAAATACAGTGCAGTCCCAAATGGTTTAATCTTCTATACTCAAAAGTCACAAACGATAAAAATTGATTAAAACCAATTCTTATCTTTTGTATTCCATAATGATTGGCTCCAAGATCATCGCTGGCTCTCAGTCAAAAAGTATGACACCTCATTTTGTAGTCGTTGTCAATGTTTTAATTCCACTGTGTCGTCATATTGGATAGGGTACGCCAAATCTTCACATATTGGATGAAGAAATTGTCACGTTATTGGGTGAAATGGGTGTGAAAACTTTTCTCTGGTCGGAATTATAAAATAAGCAATGACCATGTCAAGTTTGCAGCAAAAAATATAAAGCAAATTCTATTGCTTGTGAACCTTCGGTAAAGAGGGTTGTTACATTTTGCGTGGTACTGTATCGTAACCAATGACCCGCAATTTTCATTTTGCTTAATTGTTTATTGGTTGTTCCGTCAGATACAAAATACTGTATGTAATAAAGTCAAACGAAGTCCATGACACAAATTTGATACTTCTCGTGTTTCTTAATTTAAAGAGGTAGGGAATCTTTAACTGATAATATTTCTCACACGAAACAATTGACCCCTATCACAAAAAATACATTTTCAATTCGTTAAATTCATTTTAGTTTGGCCATTTTTGTATGTGTTACTTACAAATAAACACTCTTTAACATACAACCAAAATGAGTGTTTTTCCTTCTTTTTTAAAACATAAATTAAAGCTGATGTCCAAGTGTTGTGTTTTTAAAATCTGTCAGTATATATAAAGTTCACCATGTCGCCTCTCATATGTTTCAGGCAACAATGGCTATGGTGCTAAATCATCTACAGACCGTGGCTCGGAACTCTGACAAGAACAAGATGCCCCTTGATCAATTGGCAGTTTGTCTAGGGCCTGTTTTACTGTGTCCATCACCCTCCTCATCAGATAACGCCGACCTTGAATTTAAGAAACATATTGAAGTATTAAAATATCTCTTAGAAATATGGACTGAACAAAATGGTATGTATCCGCATATATGGTGTTATGTTTGATCCAACCAATTATACTAGTTTATCAATCACCGCTTATATTAACTGTATCATTAAACCTTGTACATTTCCTGCGAGTGTATCCGCAGGGAAGAATTAATACAGCACAATTGTTTAGAATGCTCAAAATACCAATATAACGGACACCAGCAATTAGGCAATCAAAAGTAGAAAAGTAAAGTTGATATAAATGGGGATCTTTCCTTGTTTATAAAGCAGGGTAAATGGCGATATTGTCTGTAACCCCATTCATATCAACTTTTATCAGCTCCCTCTCATATTAACTGTATTAGTGCACGTTGCCTGATAAACATGTTCTATCTCACGGCATGTGCCTTTATCAGGTCATGATTACGTTGCACTTTTTGAATGACGTCGCAAATGACGCTGAATCAACACACGTCATAATCGCTAGTTTGAAGAGTGAAACAATGGGTAAACTGATAAATAAAACACCAGGTTCACGTCTTTGATATCAAGTTTACCAGGCTTGTCTTTGAGAACGCATGTTGAATCGCTCGGCAAGCCTCACGATGTCAACAAGGGTTCTCAAAGCCTTGCCTGGTAAACTTGATATCAAAAGACACTCACCTAGTATTCTCTATACCTCGGCAAACCGGGCGATATCAACAAGCATTCTCAAAGCCTTGCCTGGTAAACTTGATATCAAAAGACACTCACCTAGTATTCTCTCTATTTATATGCTATAAGTATATATCCAGGAAATGCCACAACCACAGACTACAGATAAACTCATAGCACCACAGGCGAAATACACAGAAGACATGTACATAACAGCAAGAATACAATGGCTTTAAAGCAACTATTTTTCTTTTCTCTTCCAAACTTGAAAGAACACATAAAACTACAATGCAAAACAGCACAAGTACCAAACATAAACCCCTACGCAATAGGGGTTGCATCTTAAAGTCAGTTTAACCAAGAAGTGCCACAATTACACACTGCAGACTAACCAACGGCATCATCAGGAAGAGACATACAACACCAACAGTCACATGACTTCCAGAAGACAATCACAGTAAATCCGCCAGTTCTCTTTTCCTCTCCAGTGAGATATTTGCGAAACTATAGAGCACAGTAAGAGCTTCACAACAAAACATGAACCAAGCACAAAGCCTTCTCAAACAATGGGAGCAACAATAAACAATGAATCAACAACAACCAAACCACAGTTCAGAACAAAGGCCATTAGGGGCTAAAATTAATTTTACTGGCCAAAACTGGTGGAAAACATAGTCACAACGGTTATTTATCTGTGTGTGCATATGAAGCAGACAAAGCATAACACTGTCTTATTCATACGACCTGAATGAATTACACCAGAATAGAAAATATTGGGCAGCCAATGAATACTAGGTACTTATCATATATACCTTGCCACACTTTAACCCTTTGAGAACGTGTAACCCTTGTAACGGGTATTATGGACAGATGAAATGCGGCATAATGCAGGGTTTCATCAAAGTTTGCACTATTTGATAAGACAAAATCGTTCTTCAGAGAAAGAAAAACAGTAATGTTTTGGAAATTATATCCTGTGACCTGTCAATGTATAAAATGGACCATCCTAACGTTATTGTGTGCAGCTGTATGGAAAATACCATTGGTCGGAAAAGGGTTGAAAACATACATGTGCAGCTATCCATTGCTACCATAACTCTAGTTTATTGTACTGAATATTATGTTCTATGTCTGTATGGATGCATTGACTTATTGGACATTTCAGTACTTCCCCAAGAAGTCATAATGGAGCTGATATGGAAGTATTTTCATGTTTTATTAAATATATTTATTACATGACGTCGCGTATGAGAGTGATATAATGCCATGCAATAAAAAAAGATAAACCACTAGTGGTTTACAGATTTTGTAACGGTTTGTACGTTGTAATGATGTCTATTTTATCTTTGCATAAAAATGAAAAAAAAATATTGCATTTTTACACCAAAATGCGTTTTATAGAAATTTTAATGTCATCATATAAATATAATCTAACTTTCGTTCTCCTGTATTATTGAATTTATCACACTCGTTGCTTAAAAGATAAAATGCGCGGTGAGCCTCGCATTTTATCTCTTTTCCTCATTTCGTTTAACAAATTCAATAAAACATGACTACTCATGTAAGATCCATAAGACATGGGCAGATCCAGCAAAATTCCATCAAGGAGGGTCCTTTTTAGTAATCAATGTATTTCACAGAGGGCTGTACAAACTTCCCTCTAGAAGCAATTTGACCAATTGCTTCTCGAGAGGGTTCATATAAGTATTTCAATGCAAACCAATAGTCACTTGTGATTTTCCAGGCGAGGGACCCCATGTTCCCCACTCTAGATTCGCTAATGAGCTTGTAAGAATCCATCATGAGTGTGAGGGTGGGATAGAAAAAATCATCCGGAGGATCACCGATTGGCATTACTAGGCTTGCCAAGTGAAGACAAACTGGGATTGCGAGGGAGTGAATTTTGCTCACCGCTAAGTACCACATTTTATATTGGAAAAATATAAAAGATCCTGAATTCCGTAAAATGCCACATGGTGGCGTCATTTTAACATTACTATGACGTCACAGATTGACGTGCGGCCGAGGTGCGGCTGTTCGTTTCTTATCTTTCTCACGGGCTGGTACGGGTATGTAAAAATGACAGAAATCCTGATCTGGTGAGCAAGAATAGTTTGTATACCCCTTTAATATTCTTTGATGGCATGGTATACATTTAATCTCTTTTTCTACTTTGCTTGATTTTCAACACTACCTAGGTACCCGTAAATGTAATGTCATTGACCTATTTCAGACTGATTGACTTTCCCTTAAAGCTACATACAATAAAGTCAGAATGGTCCAATTTAATTATGGAGTGGTCAAAGGTTATTTTCCATAATATATTATATATTTCTTTCACTGAAGATTGATTTTGTCTTAGTTAACAGTGCATATCCTGATGAAAAGGCTCCACTGCTTGCCAAAGTACCCATTTAAGCGGTTTCTGTCTATAAAGGGTAAATTTGAATGATACGTTTCTGTTATAGGTCGCTCATTAGAGACCAGTGGTTCTACATCACCTAAATCTGACAGATCCCAAGTGGACCAGACATAATACTCCAACAGAAGCTGTGAAACAACAGGCACAAAACTTGAATGATCTCAAGATGCTACCCATCATATAATGTTGTACTCTTTGAAAAATATAATGAAAACAATAGCTATTTCTTTGAATCATTTTTTTGTTTGAAGTATGGATACACAACTTTTAAACACTTAAAGTACACAACTTTTACACAGTTAAAGTAACATCAATTCGTGCTTATTCCATTTGTCTCAGTTAATAAGTAAAGTTTTCAATTTGATAAAGCAAAACTGAAATTTAACAACAATATCTTAATGTGCGTTTTTTTTTTTATTATTTTGATGCCCATCTTTTTAACAACAGATTTAAATTTTGTAAACGTTGAATAGACATTTATGGACTCTGATTATTAGATGTGTTTACATGATATCTCTAGATATTTTGTTTGTTTTGATTCTTTACATCCCAGTCAACATTTTTTCAGTCATATCTGGATGGATCTTTCATGAGTTGAATCAGTACTAAGCAGCTGATTAATGGTCTTGCTCAAAGTAAGTAAGGCTGTATAGATCAGGAATCGTTACAATCAAGTACCACACCCGTCCAAAACAAAGTAACCATCCCCACTAGCAACTCTTCCATCCTCAGTCTAATGCTCTACCAACTGAAGTTCATCTCTAGATATATTTATGTGAATAATCATTAAAATTAGGGCAGATCTAGATTAGTTTTCTATTGCATTACATAGCTCAAATGTTTTTATCTACGGGTATATCTAATGAGATTTCATATTAAGAGAGTTTTATTGAAAACCCTATAATTGTTCTGGAATAGTAAATGATCTTGATTAAAACGTTTAGCCAATTATTCATGGGTGGATCCTAAGAGGGAGACAGGGGGTCCAGACACACCCCCTGGAAATCACAATTTGCTATATGTTTTCTTAGAGATACTGGTATGGACCCCACCCACCCACCCCCTCGAGAAGCAATTGGACAATTGCTTCTTTAGGGAGTTCGTAAGTCCCTCTGTGAAATTCACTGATGACTAAAAAAAGAAGAAAAAAACGTTTGTCAGGACGCCCCTGTCAATATTTTCTTGATCCATGCATTTGATTCCGCTAATCTCAAATATTTTGATACAACATATTGGCTTGATAAATATTAAAAATAAACGGCACTTTCAGTCATTATTGTTATGTTGATATCTCATAGTAGGATCAACATGCTGATATTTTAAAAAAATAACAATACTCATATGGATGTAAAACTGAATGAAACTAGAAAAAGGAAGCAGTTTCAGAGTTCCAAGGATGTTGATGTCATGGACTTTTGTTAGTTTGTTAACTTTTTTGTTGACAAAGGTGATAGCAATGTAAAGCTGAAGAGGAATTGAACGAACCACAATTCTAGAAAATAACATGTATTCTTGTATGATGTAGGGTAAAGTAGGGTAACTTGGGACATCGGGTAAATTCGAACACACATTTGCAAACAGTGGAAATCAAGATGAGACAGCTCCATATGAGTCATCTCATCAGCACTTTTACTGTTTGCTTAGTTAATTTGATGTTTTATTCCAATTATTAAAAAATGAATCAAAACATGGTTGCGGCCCGATTTTACCTGATGTCCGAAGTTACCTGACTTTACCCTAGTTGGTTAAAATCAACCTCTCTGAATTATATTCTTTATAGGGCCCCTATTGTGTAGTGACATATTCATCACAGTTGAGGATAAATAACTGAGAATGAAATGCCCTGACAGTCATCCCTCTGTAGCTGATCATGAAAGTCAGTTATATTTACCATTTCTCAAAGGGCTATATTCTTGCAATGTTCAAGCCAGACCACAGTATCAGGCCACCATCTGCCCACCAGCAAAACGCCATTTTAATGGTGTTTTGCTGGTGGGCAGATGGTGGCCCACTTTAGGATTTTTACTGAGGTTGTTCAACTATGGATGGTTGTGACAAGGGATCAGTGATATGAAGATTATCAACAGAATGTATACTTTGTGTTAATCAGTGTCCTGAAAGGTACTAAATGATTGCATAAACACAACTACCATTTTGGACTTAGTGTATCCACTCTGTAATCTCATTCCTAAAAGGATATAATATGTTGTTTTTATATATAATTTAAAAAAGAGTTCTATCATTTGAAAATGGTCGTTTTTTTAGAAGTATCAAAAACGCTACTCCTGTTCATTAATAGACTTAATAGATCTAGAACTTCTCCCCATACATTGATATTGTGATGATCGTATTTTCATATTCTGGTCAGAGAATACAAGAGAGTTCAAGAGACATAGAAAACAGACACCCACATAACAACAAAAAGTGTAAATCAGTCAGCTCTCTCTTCTTCATCAAGATGTTTGCAAGACTAGAAAAAGAAGTTAAGAACCGCAGCACTACACAAGGTTTCGAAACAAAACCACCAAACTCAATAAACATTCAAGCAAAATATAAATTGAAAAATGTTACTTGCAAAGCTTTAAATAGACACTAAACTGCTACAAAAAATGAATGACTTCCCGTTTTGGAGTCATCTAAAATCACGTATTAGAACAGACAAAACACCTGTGAGTTACATTTTTAGTAACATTATGAAGTCCATAACAACGTCGTGTATTAAAGGTTAACATGACGTTTTCACACCAAAACCATGATGTCAAAGTATGATAAATAGAATCTAAACATATTTGCTGTTTATCATTAAATGTATTAAACTAGTTGAGAAAAAGAGATACAATGGGAGGCTATTCTCAGCATTCTATTTGTTTTTCCTTAACTATTCGCCTATTTAATTGAATATCTCATCTGTCATAAATGTATAACGACCATTTTCTTATTATAAAACCATCTTAGTTATTTCTGTATAGAGCTATATTACTACCTACTGCTGTGCAAAACATGCTGATAATGAAAAATCAAAATTATGCTTTTTCAGATATTGCTTCTTTTCAGATAAAGTTAATGTTATGATTGTATTGTACAGTAATACCTGTCTTAAGTGACAACTCAAAAAAGACAAAACAAAGGTCTTAAAGCCACTTGGTAGCTTAATGCATGGCCATGGGAGCATTCTGCAATACGTTTGACCTGTATTAAGCAGTGATTATTGGTCTTGAAAACCAATTTGGTCTTCTTTGAATGGTCGCTTAAACAGGATTTACTGTACCTTTATTGAGGTATCTAAATATAGTGCTGGATCTTTTTCATGTGGTCATGCTACATGTATATGATGATATGGTTGTTTACTGTAAATTCAGAATTATTTGGCGAGGGTTTTATTTTCGCGAAATTTCGCAGATGCATCTGCGAAATTTTGTTAACTTAAAACCCTCGCAAAATGGCCAAATCACTCTGCCATTTACTGATATAGGTTAAGCATGCTCCATCACATACTTGTCTTTTAACGTTATTTGCGAAAATAAAATCCTCGCATAGATTTCTTAAATTCCAAGATACATGTATCTCTTTCAATCCTTCACATTCCTTGGACAAGGGAGATCATCGCCAAAGCAACTAGATTTATCTGGAACACACAGTAAGTTGACATCAAATCCATAAAATTCAAGAATGTAATTAAAGTACATCAAATCCATAAAATAAAAAATGTAATCAGTTTAATCAACTACCTGTATGCAATTCATCAAACAAAATATCTTGAGATCCTGCCCAGAGATTATAAAACTTTTTTCTGAGAATTAATTTCAATTGCTCATAACTAAAGTGTTGAAAAAGGTTTATCTTTTTTTCTGCTTTAAAGCTTTCAGATCAGGATAAATTCCATGCTACTTTGAAAAATGTTTTGTAACCTCGGGTCCATAACAAGTACGTGTCAATGTCTAATTGCGTTTGTGATCACATTTGAATAGTTTTGCTTGTGTCTGGACTAACGTGAATTTGCATATTCATTTGAAACTCAAAATAAAATAAGCTGAATAAATGAAAGCAAACAAGATCCCTAAACGGTATATCTATCTGTACTTCACTGTTTGCAAAAGTACCCATTTAAAGGTTTCTCGTCTACAAAGGGTTAAAATAATTCATTATAAGTGTATAAGTGTTAACATATATATTCCGTAATACCAGATGAGTACTTCCTCCAAATAAATTCATTTTGTGTAGGGAGAATGAAGACTCTGGAAAGACTGCACAGATGGGCAGGTCATTTGAACCTTTACTCTTGCATGTATGTGAAAACAAAACTCGCCTCTAGATGGACCTCGTCGCTACATAGCCTGTCTTCTGGGTTTCTGACAAAGTGAGATTCAAACCAATCTCCTCAGCTACAGAGACTAGCTAAAAAATTGAAATTTTGCTTGTAGCAAGATTAGATATGATGCTTTCCAAAAAAAGCAAATAGCAAAGGCGCTGATCAGTAATAATACCAGCATCTAGTGACATATTGAGATGGGCTTAAATTACAGAGATTTATTCTACAAACAGTACTAGTAGGAGTAAACGATCAAACTCGGCTAACTTAATGGAACACCTTCTTAATCAAATCTTTATATGTATGAATCTACTTTAGAACTTGGTATATGGAAGCCTTTTGGTGTATATCTACATAGCAAAATTTGAACTCAACTTGGGTTGTGAGATAAATGAAAGTGATATGAAGTTATCAGATTATATATAACCCAGAAAGCATTTAAAAGCGGGCCGCTATCTGCCAACCATCGAAACGCCATTTAAATGGCGTTTCGCTGGTGGGCCTATAGTGGCCCGAGATTGTATGCTGGCTGGGAAGTGATGTTGTTTATTGCGAGGATTTAGACGTGCGTTACAAGTATTTTATGAAATTGTTATATTAGATTGTTGAGTATTGTAAAAAGAGATTGTTATAGCTTGTGTTCATACTATGTAGATTTTTGTATTCTTACAAGAACGAATAGAGCCACTGAAATGATGTATACCTCGAACACATGTATAATGTAGTGCCTCTTTTAATCATGTTATATTCCTTGAACTAGACACAAAGAATCAATAAAACATACAATCACTATTTAGAATACTGATGGTGTAAAATATTTTTTTATTGTTGAAAGCAAAAAAAGATGGCTATTTTTTATTAAAACAGTAAGGTTTAAAACAAAATAAGGCGAAATTCTGCTGCACTTGCTTTTGTAATGCGACTTCTGGATGGATAACGTCAAAAATTTGCTACAGTATATCCTGCGATATATGTAGGAAGCAGTTTGACGTCATTGGAGTAAATAGGAATGAGCCGTTTTATAAGTGAACCATGTCATAAAGGGACAGTTTTACAAAGGAATTATAGAAAATGACCATAAAATGGTCATTTTCCTATAATTCCTTTATAAAATTACATTGTAAAAAATGGGAGCCACATGACTATGATGTATCCAAATCTGTCTTATAATGAGAAGTGTTATATAGGGACTACATTGTATATAGTGCATTTAGGCCAGGCTTGACTGCACCTGCTTTGTGTATGGTCATAAAGACAATATTTTACAAATAAATGTATGTGCCGGTCAGTGACTAAGATAGTACTATTCATTGCATATACGTTCGATCATTTTTTTTCAACTTCTACTTTTTTAACTTCAACACGAGGTACAAATGCATATATTTTAGCTGCTCTAATTGTTTGACTTTAATCAACTGCATTTTAGTATTTATACTGGGACCCGCAATAGGAAAAGAACACAAAATCAACTTGAACTTAGGCTATTCTTGGTGTAAAATTTCAGCATTTCGTTGTTCAATATTTTAAAGATTTCACCAAACATGCTGAACACATTTTTAAAATATAATTTGGAAATAACAAAAATTGTAACTTCAAAGCTGGAAAAGACAGATTATTCCGATCGAGTCAACATCTACAGCAGTGAAATATGTATTTTGACGCTAATCGCGAAAATAAAATTCTCGCGAAAATTTCCGAATTTACAGTACCAGCGTCGCATGGATTCAATTATTCATTTCTCAATAATTCATCGCATTAGCTAAAAAAATCAATTCTCTGAGCAAATTAGTTGTTTGGGTACCTACTAGAAGTATCTCCTTGTATTCAATGGAATTATGTCAATGAGACACTTTGAATGAGTACAACAACACACTCATCTGTGAAGTAATATGAAAACTATTCATATTCAGTTGAGAAAAATGTCATATACGACACACGTTCAAGTTTCAGTCTGGTTCATCTTGAGGTCAAACTTATGATTTAATTTTGCTTCTTATCCATTGCAAAGAGATCACCAGTCAACAACATAAAATGAAATAAAACAACAAAGTGTTGAAACTATCAAAGTGTTACTTCTGTATCTACAATGTTTAGATATCCCCATCTCGTTATAGTAGAATATTAACATTTTCGTCGCATATGTTTGAAGCATGATTTTGTCCAGGAAACTAACAATCACTCAAATAATACATATCCAAGAGCTACTAATTAGTGCTCAATATTTGTATGAACTCTTATGAACAAATCTTGAACAATTCTAAAACAATTTTTAAGTTGATGTAAATTCGTATTACGCAGTTCAAAGAGACACAACTCAAAAGTGTAAATTATAGAGTTATGCTTAGGAGTTATGTCTGTAGCGTTCTGAAAGTTTTAATATTTGAATGAAATTTCTTGAATATACCTTGAGCTTTTGCTATCTGCATGCCATTTCAAATAAGTGGCTATTTGCATAGAGGCTTGAAATAATGAATATTTGTGTGATTTCCTAAACAGTAAAGCAAAATATTTGCATCAAAGCCACAAAATCTGATGATCTAAGGATTTGGGGAAAAAAATCTAAACAAGCATTAGAAATAAAAACGTTAGAACTTTTTACGAAACAATATAAATATGATGTTGTTTTTTTTTAAGAATCACTGGATGCTGAAATTCAATAGATCCCTAAGCACCATAAAACTAGTTCGTGAAATATTCTACATAACTTTTGAGTGTTTCCCTTCATGATTTTGAATGACTGAGCAGACACCATTTTGTTACAGGTGCCACTGGCCAAATCAATATGTCTCTCAGGAAACAAGACGGTTTTTGGGCCAGGGGTCTATCATTGAGAATGACTTTATATAAGGGTATAGCAAAGCATAGCTCCTCTCAAAGCCCAGCTATTATGTTTAATTAATCAGCAGTTTCATTATAAAAATTTACATGGAAAAGTGTCCATTTATTATGTTGACAAAAGGCACAGGATGTTGACACTCTGGGCGGGGCCATTTTTGGTCATGGTCATATTGTGAACAAAGATGGTAGAGGTCTACTAGCCGGTGCTACATACCAAATATCAAGGCTCTAGAGCAAGTGATTTCAGACAAGAAATGTTGTGTTGTCTTTCTTACTAGGCCTTGCTATTTCCGATTAAAAATTAAGTTTTAGCAATATTGACATTTAAAAACTGGTTACGCCACCTAGTGGTCATATTTTTAAAACAGTCAAATAATTTTAACAACATTGGTAGAGGGTGTTCCAGGCAGACGATTTGTGCCTATTCTTTTGAAATCTGACCAGAAGTTTTTGGCAAGATTTTAGAGTGCTTCCTTTTGGTTGACAAGGCAACTAGATTTCTACACATAAAGTCAATATCTTTGAACAAGTTTGAAAGGGGATCGATCAACCCAGTGAAGATTGGTGAGATTCCACCCAGTGGTTTAAGAGGAAGCTATTATTGACGGACGACAGAAGGGCGAATGGGTAGCTGGCAGGACGGACATCCTATGACCACAACGTGAGTTAAAAAAAAGGGATCCACAATTCAAAGATATATGAAATCGTGGAAAAGCTTAATCTAGCTCTCCTTTAGCTATATATAAACCTCACCCTGAGAAAATATTATTTTTGCATATGCCAAAAGGCGCAGATAAGCTCTGTAAATACATAGCTGGATCAGGGTCTATGTTTCTTAGCTAAACTGATTGAAAATTTTCCTGCACTGATTGAAAAATCTCCAAAGATTCTCAATCTAAAATTAAAAGACTAGAGTTTGTTTCTGTACCTACATGGACACAAGCTGGCGAATCTGGTGCACTGACTCCAAAGAAACGTTTTCTCGCGACGCGGCTCATATAATTGATTTGCAGTCTTACTCCTGTCCCAGATTTTTCAACTGTAAAACATATGTAATTAACCTGTAACCTGTTTGAACCACGTTATAAAATCCTGACATATATGTGAAGAATTGGAATCGAATGCAAAATGCAGCAGATTTGGGGCGTATCTTATCGATGTGAAGATTGCGCATGTTTGCCACATATAATTTCACTACGTGCGCAAATTTCACAAAATGTAAAATATTGGTATGAAATATGTGACGTATTGGTACCAATTTTTCACGCGTTTTGGAGAAATGGTACCAATTTTTCACAGTGTGAAATTTGCGAGATGTGAAATTTGCGGTTCAACAGAGCACCCAAAGCATATGTTAAAACTGATGGGTAAGATAATATATACAATTTTACGCTCAAATGTTTTTATATTGACCTATGCATTACCAATATTTTGTCTTCTCCTTGCCTATACCACCTACCCACCAATCTTGAATATCATCATATATTTTTCTATGCTTTTGAAGTGAGTGCAGATATTCGCAGAGCTTGCAAGCTGCCACTGAACTGGGTATATTCAACCCTGTAGTGTAATACATATCCTTCCGACGCAGGTAAGAAAATATATCTCTCCTTATCAGCACCTAGCTTCTTAAAAAATCTACCAAGTTCAAAATGTATTTTCCCATCCTTATCAATTGGACGAGCCCATTTCCAATTTTAGGGTTGCTGAGTGGTATTTTTCATTTTTATTCAAATTTTAAAAGAAACTTCTGTTTGCAAACAGTGGAGAACCTGATCAGACGCCGCGTCCTGCGGCGTCTGATCTGGTTTTGCACTGTTTCCAAATGTCCCGTAAAAATTGCCGCAAGACTTATATGGGTTAAGAGTGCATAATCAAACATTAATTTTCTTATTTCCCACCCAAACATATGGTACATGTAAGAGCACCCAAAGCATATGTTAAAACTGATGGGTAAGATAATATTTACAATTTTACGCTTAAAATGTTTTTTTATATTGACCTATGCATTACCAATCTTTTGTCCTCTCCCTGCCTATACCACCTACCCACCAATCTTGAATAGCATACATTTTTCTATGTTTTTGAAGTGAGTGCAGATATTCGCAGAGCTTGCAAGCTGCCACTAAGCTAATGTGCGTACAGGAATTCAGTGAACAACGCTTTTTTGCGTTTATTTCGTTATGTGCGGAATGATCGCACAATGACCATCAGAATTTAATACATCTATAAACCGCCTAATTGGTGATATTTTTTTCGTTATAAAATGTATTGTCAAATGGGCTGTGATATGATGGAATTTGTCCTCATTTGAGCATCTGCATTTTTTAATTTACCCTAAATGCACCTTTGTACGGATCACTGCCTTAAGTATACTATCGATGAAAAATTATACGGTTTTATAAGATGAAGAAACGTGCAAGGAGAAGGGATTCTTATCATATCAAAATCTAATGCAAATTATGGTCATAGTTTGGGCGCACAGAATTTCGGCAAACGAGAAAATATTGAGGCCTTCCTAGTGGGTACCCGTCCGCTTGTTCCTATGAAATGAATCTCTTTGTTCCCATGTTCCTCAATTTAAAATCTTGATTTTCTGTGTTCCCTGCTCCTTCTCTGATCATCAGATTTTTTAAAAAATCAAACTTGTTTTATTAAATAAATTGAACTTTCTATTTGTTTATTGCAAATACTGATTTGTTGACACCAGACAATGCAAAACATGCATTTTGGGCAACTATAAGTGATAAGATAAAATAATCACAGGGCTCACCCGTCAGGTGTGATATTCAAATGAAAAAAGACTCATCCAATAAAAATAATGCTGAGGACAGGTCGGAAAGAGAAACTAGTGATGGGGTGGGAATGTTTGATTTGATTCTTTACGTCCCATCAACAATCTTTCATTTAAACAGGGACGGGTCTTCCTGGGTTGAACCAGCACTAAGCTAGGATAAATGTGTCTTGCTCACGGACCACAACGCAGTGACGCCGGTGAGGCTCGAACCCGCGGCCCCTCGGTCTCGAGTGAAGCACTCTACCACTGAGCCACTGTGCGCCCTAATGGGGTGGGAATGTGCATGGAAATAAGTTGAACAATATATCAGCGGATGTCATATTTGTGTTTGTGGTCAATATGTTTTTTTGGGTGGCTGAGAACTAAATGTTCATGCGAAGTGCATCAGAGGCTATAAATAATGCACCAGTCATTTGTAACAGCCTCTGAGCAGGATGGGGATACAATGTGCTGTGTTTTTACTTTTACGTTGTCTCAAAAAGCGGAGGAAATGTAAGTGTTTGATAGACCTAGACAAACGTTGCTGTGCAGTATAATAACAGACTGCGGGGGAGAACTGTCATGGTTTTGCCAGCTAGCTGCCCCCAGAGTATGGTGGTTACTATGGGGAACTTCAGACACAAAGTCAAAGTCCTCGACATTCCTCTGAGCCGGGGGTGGTCACAATTGACTGGTGCATAAAGACGAAAGAAATTATGTGCACCAATCATTTGTAGCTACGCACACGTCGGGCAAATGCGCTATTAGTACAAGGTCATACCAGAGACTGTAGCCAGAAAATCAAAGCCCCCGCCGTTCTCGGCTCTGTGGGCCGTGCATGAAGTTACGAATGACTTGTGTATTAGACGATGTAGAGTGCAATCAAATAATGTGATTCCCGTTAATATATCTGATGAACAGCCTCCTCATTATATTTGATTTTAATATTATTATCTGTTGCACTTGAAATATTTGTCCTAGAGCTGTCGAGCCACGACACGAGAAAACCTGTCTTCTGGGGGTCCGACAAAGCGAGTCTCGGCTAAACAGGCTAGATAGAAAATTGAAATTATTTCGCACGAGGCAAGTCTAGGGATGATTCTTCTCAAAAAGCAGACAGCAAAGTTGCTGATGAGACTGCGTGGATGCGCAGGCTGGTCTGGGCCTTTATTGTTACAAATCACCAGACTGGTTTTCTCAGTCGCAGTCGAATTGCTATGTGTGTCATTTAACCAAAACAAGATGTGAAGTTTGATTATCGTGCAATATGAGAATTCAGACAGAATTGTAACTTGTGCAGTCTCTTCAAAGCAGTTTCAGTGAATATATTGACATACCAAGTGTTACATGTATCCCGCTGGTGACCGTTTTCTTTATCATATACGAAAGTAAACATGGTATTCATTGAACTGTATAAACCACGTGTTACCCACATAAAATACACTGAGGGAAAATAAGGATTTTTCTAAATCGAAAATGACTAAGTTATTTTATTTCACAAGAGATTCCAGACTTATTTTTGTATCATAAATATTCAAAAATGCAATTGTATATTAGGCGGTGCTTTATTATATGTATGTGCAAAATTCTGGTCCAAAATTTTATCACTAAAGACATTTTAAAAAAGAGAAACGATGTTCACTGAATTTCTGTACGGACTATAGGTACGTTCAACCCTGTAGTGTAATACATATCCTTCCGACGCAGGTAAGAAATATATCTCTCCTTGTTAGCACCTAGCTCCTTTAGAAATATACCAAGTTCAGATGGTGATTTAAAATCATTGGCATCTATTATAGTACCTTTCGGTGCAATCTTGGAGTAGTCTGTAGGGCCGCGAACAACTACTATGATATCCTCATTGAAAAATTTGAAAAGTTTTTCTGTAACGTAGTCTTTGTAGAAAGAGTTTTCAAAGGCGAGATAGAACTTGTACTTCCCGACAATATTATCAGAACATTGAGAAGTACCCAGGCCTCTCCTTAGCCCATTTAAGCCGAATCCTTAACAATTGGACGAGTCCATTTCAAATTTTATTGTGGTTTGGTGGTATTTTCATTTTTATTCAAATTTTAAAAGAAACTTCTGTTTGCAAACAGTGGAGAACCTGATCAGACGCCGCATCCTGCGGCGTCTGATCTGGTTTTGCACTGTTTCCAAATGTTCCACAAAATGGCCGCCAGGCTTATATGGGGAAAGGGAGCATAATCAACATTAATTTTCTTATTTCTCAACCAAACATATGGTAAGAGCACCCAAAGCATAGGTAAGATAATATTTACAATTTTACGCTAAAAATGGTTTAATATTGACCTATGCATTACCAATCTTTTGTCCTCTCCCTGCCTATACCACCTACCCACCAATCTTGAATATCATCATATATTTTTCTATGTTTTTGAAGTGAGTGCAGATATTCGCAGAGCTTGCAAGCTGCCACTGAACTGGGTACATTCAACCCTGTAGTGTAATACTTATCCTTCCGACGCAGGTAAGAAATATATCTCTCCTTATCAGCACCAAGCTTCTTTAGAAATATACCAAGTTCTGAATGTATTTCCCATCCTTATCAATCGGACGAGCCCATTTCCAATTTTAGGGTTGTTGGGTGGTATTTTTCATTTTTATTCAAATTTTAAAAGAAACTTCTGTTTGCAAACAGTGGAGAACCTGATCAGGCGCCGCGTCCTGCGGCGACTGATCTGGTTTAGCTCTGTTTCCAAATGTCCCACAAAATGGCCGCAGGGCTCATATGGGTTAAGAGTGCATAATCAAACATTACTTTTCTTATTTCTCAACCAAACATATGGTAAGAGCACCCAAAGCATATGTTAAAACTGATGGGCAAGATAATATTTACACTTTTACGCTAAAAATGTTTTTATATTGACCTATGCATTACCAATCTTTTGTCCTCTCCTTGCCTATACCACCTACCCACCAATCTTGAATATCATCATATATTTTTCTATGTTTTTGAAGTGAGTGCAGACATTCACAGAGCTTGCAAGCTGCCACTGAACTGGGTACATTCAACCCTGTAGTGTAATACATATCCTTCCGACGCAGGTAAGAAATATATCTCTCCTTATCAGCACCTAGCTCCTTTAGAAATATACCAAGCTCTGATGGTGATTTAAAATCATTGGCATCAATTATAGTACCTTTCGGTGCAATCTTGGAGTAGTCTGTAGCGCCGCGAACAACTACTATAATATCCTCGTTGTAAAATTTGAAAAGTTTTTCTGTAACATAATCTTTGTAGAAAGAGTTTTCAAAGGCGAGATAGAACTTGTACTTCCCGACAATATTATCAGAACAGTGGGCGGCGCCTTTTGGGCATAACTTATTTTTACCACAACGCCCTACTATGTCCACGTTTACTACTTTACTTAGATCTTCCACATACTGTTCTCGTAAGCTCTTAGTTATACAGTGACTCACAAACCATAAAATATCATTATCATATGACGTCGCGTCTGGGAGTGAAATAACGCCATGCAATAAAATCTGTAAACCACTAGTGGTTTATCGATTTACGGGAAACGTTATTACGTCCATAACAACGTTGCGTACATGATGACAAAATCATAACGTTTTTACGCCAGAAATGAGATTTCTAAGTATGTGTCATATGATAAATAGAACCTAACATTCGTGCTCTTGTATTATTAAATTTATTAAACTCGTTGCGAAAAAGAGATAAAATGCTCGGCAAGCCTCGCATTTTATCTCTTTTCCCCAACTCGTTTAATAAATTCAATAAAACATGAGCACTCATGTAAGATCCTCTATTTATCTTTCTCCTCAAAAATACTGTCATAGTTCTTGTTGTCTAAGTTAGTTGTATTCTTGCGCTCCCATATGTAAGAGTACGGTAAATATATATCAGAGTCAAGACGAAATGACATTGTCCAGTTGAATTCTTTTACCCAATACTTCCCTATGACTTTCTCATCTAAGTGTCGTATTTGAGGGAGAGTGTCTCGAACTGCCAGCACAAATACCTGGTTCGGATCTCTCCGTGGAGGAGGTGATAATTCGAATACAGCCTTTCCTTGGATCACAACAGCATCCGCGTCGAATGGGTGTTTTAGCGATGCGTTTCTCTTGGTTAGAGCAAATCTGTATCTACAATTACTGATCTGACAATGAGAGAATGTTGTTTTTGCTGCACGTGAAAGCAAACTCTGGCGTTGTACATCATACCACACTATCGTCTTCATCTGCGGTGTGCCTCCGGTGACGTTGTACGTGTTGCCTTTTATTTCTTCGTCATTGTCATTGTGTATATCCGGGCTGTAAGGAAGCAGCATCAACATTACACATCCGCCAATGACACTAAGACATAACCAAATTCTTCTTGCTGTTGACCTCATTGAATCTGACAAAAGAAAACGAATGCAAGTTGATTGTTTATGCCAAAGATTATGTATTCAGAGGGACTGGTTTGCTGCTCGGGTTTGCGTTCAGGAAACTTGGCCATGTCCCACTCGAAGGTTGCACTAAAAATGCCCTCGAACAATATATATGCCTGCTTAACCAGCCAGGAACAGCCATTGACAATCTTACTGAGTTAAGATAGTCGATGTTTCGCAGGAAACAGGCAGAATCCAATAAGCTACCTCCAACAAAAACTTCTTTTCTTCAGATTGTCGAAAGATCTCAAAATCGGAGCATATTATGGAAATCTATAACTGAGCTATTTCCACTATACTGTTGCCTGAAAGGCATGGTTGGAGAAGAGGAGGTTACATTTATGTTACTATTATGACAATTTGCCTCCATCTCCGCAGACACTGCTCTAGCTAGTAATATATGGTTGCAGTAACTTTTCGCCACATATAACTTGTACTGCACTAGAATTTGTTCTGCTTATTACAATGGTGACTTTTGAGGAACATACCATGTCCATGTCGCCTCAGCGATATGTATCTGACTGATAGACTGGGTCTATAAGCCCAGCAATCAACAAGTCATATAGTATGGCTCCAAAGCAATCAAATAGAGCAAAAAGCTGAACTTAAGCATGATAGCAGTACCATAATTGGATTCAAGGGCCCATTTTAATCAAATAGGAACCCCAAAATGAATTGGCCCTGTAGCACAATCGGTAGTGAGTTCGATTGTTGACCCAATGGTTGTGAGTTTGATCCCTGCCCAATACTTTCGCAGAGATTGGTCATGAAATATAATAAATTACTTTCTATGGTCATTCGTCTCCTTCTGATTCAAGAAGGGTTGTTGCATAGGGCCAGTTCAGCCGACTTTTGAGCATAAAATTGCGGTTATTTTCTTATCCATCAGTTTAAACAAGTGTTTTGGGTGCTCAAAAGAACCATCTCATCAAGACGGTTCTTTTGAGTGACAACATGTTTCGTTGAGAAATGGAATATAATAATTTTCAGCTTGGCGCTCTTATCTTGGGGCCTGGCTGTTGTCAGTTACAAGCGAAAGTATGCGTGCAAAATACTGGTTAACCGTTTAGTCTCAGCTTGCCCAGGAAAAGTATGCTTAAACTGACCGTCTCGGCATGACCATGGCTGATGACTGGGACATTAAACCAAAACACAAACAAAAAACAAGTTGGGCTCCAGGGGTCAGTCATTTTTACACAGAATGGTCCCAAATAAATCAAAAGAAGTAGTAAGAGCGTCTCTATAGCGCCAAGTTTAAAAAAGGTCCCTTATGACCATACAAAATCGTGTAAGAAGGCCCATTTCAACCAGACAAATGGATGCTGTAGAATTATAGCATCAAGTTTAAGGTCACTCTTGAAATGACGTCATTTTCTATTTTAGTAACTAACACGTTCAGACCTGTTTATCTATATTTAGACATTATGACCTCTTACACTCTGAGCCCTTTTCTTCTGACACGTATTCAGACAGCTGTGTGGTTATGAAAAATCAATTTTAATAACCGCTATAAAGAAGAGCAATAAAATGCACCTGATCGATTCTAAGGTCCCTTATGACCACACAAAATGAATGCTTATTGGCATAAAGACTGTATATGTATGATAAATACATACGGGCGCGTAGGGCAGTCTGTAACATACCAGAGTGCAGATACTTGTCTGTCTGCGGATCCAGGGGTTGCGAGTTCTATCCTGACCAGGTCCCACGGAGATTGATCTGTTTACCATTTCTAAGGCCCCTTATTACCACAATGAGGCATTTCATCAGGGTCTTCGCTGTTTGGTAGACGCCCATCCGACGTTCTACCTAGGGGGGTCCACTTTAGGCGCTGATGAAGCGATAAATGATAGAGATGTGCAGACTGGTTTGACTCAGTACTGGGTACACATGAGATAAGTATTAATATCTATCAAAATGGCTCATTGCTCATGAGAACAAAAATTTGAGCAGCCTTTGCAGATCTTTCACTGTTAACAGACGACGCTAATAGGTAAAGGGCTTATTTGATTAGGAAAAATACCTCATATGAGCCAAGAAAATTTGTCATTTAAGGCTCACTGAAGGGTCAGACTAGTCTGCGCCAATGTGAAGACAAGCAAATGCGCATACATGCACAGAAAGACAGACAGACACACACACACAGGACAGTGACCTGATCTTGATCCAAACTGTTTTCAAAGGTTACCAGCAGACGACAGTCATCATAAAATAATTTGATTGTATCTAAATTAAACACTATTGGTAATCGTAAAAAAGCAATAAAATGCACAATAAAGTTTATTAAATATGACTGATTTATGGACATATCACATGGCAAATGAGTTTTATGTTTAAACTGGACATTATTAAAACAGACAACTATATATTCGAGTGCATCGATCAATTGAATTGTAATACTTATACTTAATGGTTATTTTCAGTAATACGAGAACTAGTCAAAATACAATACTATTTATATGAATCAATAATATGCACGACCCATGATGAGCATTTTCACTCACTGACCTCAATAATTAGAATACTTATACTTAATGGTTATTGTCAGTAGTACGAGAACTAGTCAAAATTTAATACTATTTATACGAATCAAAAGGGCGAAATCAGGGGGTAGGCGAATGCGAAAATGTAACAGTTTTTGACACTAAATATTTATTGATTTTTCGTTGACGATTTAAGACAATTTTAGGCGGGTTTATTTTTTCTACAATAACCAAGGTAGACCATATCCCCTCTATAGCTAAGGCTAGCTGTTATTTAACGTGCATAAAACACGCATTTAAGCACCCACAAACACGTACACACCTCTACAGAGAACCATGCAGACAGACAGACACACAGACAGACAGACACACACACTTATGCAGAGAACCATGCAGCCAGCCAGACAGACTGACACACACACACACGCACGCACACACCTTTGCAGAGAACCGTACAGACAGACACACACGCACGCAGACACACACACACACTAATGCAGAGAACCATGCAGCCAGACAGCCAGACACACAAACATACACGCGCAAAAGTGAGGGTACGGCTGTAGTTCGGTCGACATTTAGGTGGAAAGCGTAAAAATAACAACATTAGTATACTTTTCTATATTTATTTTACCAGGATCCAGCGCATTAACAAACAAACATACAAACAAACATTTTTATAATAGGGATACAGTGAGGATACTGTGAGGATACAGCGAGGATACAGCCAGGATACAGTGAGGATACAGCCAGGATACAGTGAGGATTGTTATGCACATCCATTTTTATATTAACAAATATATATTTTCTCCCCTAGCATTTGTTTTGCTCTCTGTCATATCTAGACACACTAATTGTTTGGTGTATTTATATATATATATATATATATATATATATATATATATATATATATATATATATATATATATATATATATATATTGATGTTCAAGCTTAGATCACAAAATAGGATTGAAATTACCTCTTGTTAGTCCAATCAGTGATTACCTTTTTCATCCAATCAGAATCCAGGTGTTGACCAATCAATGATTACCATTTTTATCCAATCAGCAGACAGGAGAGTTAATTATCAGCCAATCAGATATTTGTTTAATGGAATAACCCTTGAAATGAACTTGCCCATATATAAAACATTGATAGGAGTGCATTTGGTCAGTTGGCTTATGACTGCTAAACCGAAAGGTCTTAATAAGAAATTGGGAGGCTATAAAGACTATTGGACAGACAAGAAGATATAATATACTGGTAATTTACCTACAGAGTGAGGAGTTGACTGAAACATGTCTACCGAGCTTTGTAGTATATTTTATCCCAGTATATAGTGGCTGAGCCTCAGAGATCTAGCTCATTTCAGCTCATTGTCTTAGAAGGCTATTTGACAGACAAGAGCAAATATATTTAGTGGCTAGGCCTCTCATGAATCCTGTATAAGGCGATTGGGAGACCTGGCTCACTCTAGCTCATTTGTTTACAAGACAACTTTGTGGCTGCTCACACTGTGACAGCCTGTTATATATATATATATAACCTTGTGATTGCTCCGGCAGTGTTGTCACTCCGGTAATTGCTGTACAACACAGTATAATACTTATTTAGCTTTGGTTATTCCAACGGCTAGCTGCTTTGACAGCGTATTTATACTTATTTTCCTCTATAGGATTTTGACTGCTCTTGCAGTATTTTTCATAGTGTTGTACTTTTGTAGTGTTTGGGCTCAAATAACAAGGTTGTTAAGGTTGTTTTGAATAGGTCAATTTGAGCTGCTCAAATATTACTCTGATAGTACTTTTGTGCTCACTGTGGCTCGCTATATATATATAATTGATCAAGGGTTTACATTTTACTACTTGGACTGCTTTGATTATAGTTATTGTCAACTTTGGCCCATCTCATAATTTGACCACATTGAATGGTTTTATTATTAAACACCAAGTAGGTGACTCAATCATTGTTTGGAGCAGATAGCTCTGTCTTAATTGGGAAAAATCATTTATAGCTCATTGGGCTCATTGAAGCTCAGATCTTTTGATTTATATTTCTTTCTTGTTGCTCCTAGGCTTGCAAAGCATACCTGGGCGTAACCATTGGGGGCTCGTCCGGGATCCAATCCACTGATAACGTTAAGTGCATTTTTGTAATTCCAAGTAGTGAACCCTCATAAATTTTGCTTAGTAGGACATTTAATTGAAAATGGATCCTCAAGTTGAAGACTTTGTTAGTGAGCCAACTATTGAGAAGTTGTTAAAATTGAAAAGGGAACACCTGATCTCTTTGATGAGCCATTATGACCTAGTGGTCGATAAGTCAAAGAGGAAGGCTCAGATCAGATATGTATTGATTTCTCATATGGTCAAGAATGATATTTTGAATGATGATGCTCTGGAATATATGTCCAAAGAAGAAAAGTCAGACACACTGAGGATAAGAGAAATGGAGCTTGAGCATGAGAAAGAAATGAGATTAAGAGAATTAGAATATGAAAGAGAAAAACTAGAGTTTGAAAAAGAGCAAGAGATGAAAAGACAAGAGCAAGAAAGAGAAAAACTAGCGTTTGAAAAAGCGCTCAAACTTAGGGAGCTGGAAATAATGGCAGCTGAGAAAGAAAAAGATAGGGTTATGAAGATAAAGTTGGAGCAATCAAAATTGGAACATTTTGATGCCTCCAAATATGTGAAGTTTGTCCCACCTTTCATAGAGAAAGATGTTGACAAGTACTTTCTTCTTTTTGAGAAAGTAGCGAAAGATTTGAACTGGCCTTTGGACAAGTATACTATACTTCTTCAAAGTGCTCTCAAAGGTAAAGCCAGTGAGACATACACTGCTCTGTCTCCAGAGTAGACATCTGATTATCAGTTTGTCAAGGAAAGCATCCTTAAGGCTTACCAACTAATTCCTGAGGCTTACAGGCAAAAGTTCAGGAATTACAAGAAAGAAAATGACAAAACACATGTGGAATTTGGTAGAGAGAAAGAAAGATTATTGGATAGATGGTGCGATAGCGAAGAGATTAAGAAAGATTATGAGCGAATAAGGCAGATGTTTTTGCTGGAGGAATTCAAAAATTGTGTATACCCTGCCATCAAAAACTATATTACTGAGCAGAAAGCAAACACTCTGAGCAAAGCAGCAGAAATGGCTGATGAGTATTTTCTCTCCCATTAACATTTGCTCCAGAAAGGTTCTCCTCAACAAACATTTCAGAGAACCTTTCACTCAAATAAGAATAGGTTTGAAGGTAGCTCATCTTCCAATAAGACTACTGATTCAAAACCTACTGATACAAAATCGACATTTCATAAGTCTTCTTGGAACTCAAGTCAAGATCACCGCCCAACATGTTTCTATTTTAGAAAAAAGGGTCATGTCATTTCTGAGTGTATTACAAGACAAAGAGACCAAAAGACAAAAAGCAAGGAGGCCCTCCCGAATGCTCTCACAAATTTGAAGAGTGAACCCATGTCTTTTATACCTAAGAGTGAAATCTTTACGGACAAATGTAAATCTGACTTTATACAAGAGGTGTATGAGCCTTTCCTCTCTGAGGGGACTATCTCGCTCTTACATGACAAATCTATTACAAAGCCAATTAGGATCCTAAGAGACACTGGCGCTTCTCAATCTTTGATATTAGCTGATGCCATTCCTTTGTCAGAGAAGTCGCATTCTGGTAAGAGTGTTCTGATCCAAGGTGTAGAATGTGGTTTGGTCGCTGTGCCACTCCACAAGGTTAACCTCAAGTCAGATCTAGTCTCTGGTACTGTAACTGTGGGTGTTTGACCTTCATTGCCAATAGAAGGCGTGCACTTAATATTAGGCAATGACTTGGCGGGTGATAAAGTAGTAGTAAATCCAGTTATGACAGAAAAGCCTGAAGTTACTGCTACAAATGACCCAATTGAAGAAGAAATACCTGACCTATACCCTTCATGTGCAGTTACAAGAGCAATGGCTCAAAAAGCCAACGTAGAAAATGCTCGGGAAGGAAAAAGCACAAACTCTGACTACAAGTATGATCTAAATGACACTTTCTTATCAAGTATGTATAATGAGAGTGATCAACAGACATCCAGAGTTTGTCTTCCTGAAAAACAGGACATTGATCAAAATGCTCCTTTGACTCAAGATAAGGACTTAATTGAGCCAAACGTTTATGTTTCAAATAAACAAGACCTTTCAACAAAGACTTTAATCTTGGAGCAGCAAAAGGACTCAACTCTTTCGTCCTTGTTCCAAAACATGGTGTCAGAAGATGAGATATCTTCTGTCCCTTGTTGCTATTACAAAAAGAATGGTGTGCTCATGCGCAAATGGAGACCACCTGATGTTCCTTCAGATGCAGAGTGGGCTGTTAAACACCAAGTTGTATTGCCAAAATCATATCGCAATGGAGTTCTCTCTATGGCTCATGAGACTCCTCTAGCTGGTCATCTTGGGGTAAGCAAAACTTACAACAAGATATTGAATCATTTCTTTTGGCCCCTCATAAAAACAGATGTTTCAAACTTTTGCAGGTCATGTCATACCTGTCAAATGGTAGGGAAGCCAAATCAAAAGATTCCGCGTGCTCCTTTGCACCCAATACCAGCCTTTGAAGAACCTTTTAGTCGGGTCATAATCGATTGTGTAGGCCCACTACCAAAAACTAAGTCTGGAAATGAGTTTCTGCTCACTATAATGTGTGCCTCTACTAGGTTTCCAGAGGCAATTCCTTTAAGGAACATTAAGGCCAAGACCATTGTAAGAGCTCTAATAAAGTTCTTTACTTTAGTTGGATTACCAAAATCCATTCAGTCTGACCAAGGCTCAAACTTCATGTCTGGCCTCTTTCAGCAAGTTATGAGTGAGCTAAACATTGAGCAGTACAAATCGTCTGCGTACCACCCTGAAAGCCAAGGTGCTTTAGAGAGGTTTCAACAGACGCTCAAAAATATGATAAGGACATACTGTTTTCAAACAGAAAAACACTGGGATGAGGGAATCCATCTATTGCTCTTTGCTTCTAGAGAATCTGTGCAAGAATGTCTAGGATTTAGTCCTTTTGAGCTTGTTTTTGGACATTCAGTTAGAGGTCCTCTCAAACTCATGAAAGATCTATCTGATGAACAAGTTCCAACCAATCTTCTCAGATATGTATCTGACTTCAAGCTCAAACTTTCAACCGCTTGTGAGCTAGCTCAAAAGAACCTTCGCTCTTCCAAGGCCAAAATGAAGGCTAGATACGACAAAAATACTGTTGATAGAAATTTTAAAGAAGGAGACCAGGTTCTAGCTCTTCTGCCTATTCCTGGCAGGCCTTTACAGGCCAGATATTTTGGTCCCTACACTGTGGCTAGAAAGATAAGTGATGTGAATTATATTGTACACACTCCAGAGAGGGGGAAAAGCAAGCAGTTGTGCCATATTAACATGCTGAAGAAATATGTTAATAGAGATAGCTCTCTGGAATGTTCTGTGGGTTTGGTAACACCTGTTTCATTCCCAGATGCTGAAAATGAGCAACTCATTTCTGAAGATTCCATGGAGAATCTAAATGACCCTGACGTTCAAATAAATAGCAAAATGCTCAGCTCGCCAAGGTTGAATAATTCAGATATCTTGAATAACTTGGATTCAAAGTTGGGTCATTTAAATCCTACAGAGCGTGACCAATTGTCACAGCTCATATTTGATTACAAACATTTGTTTCCTGATGTCCCTTCTAAGACAGACAAAATATATCATGATGTTGACATTGGCGACTCAATGCCAATAAAACAACATCCTTATAGAATAAGTCCAGTCAAGAAAGAGTGCTTAAAGGAAGAAATTCAATATTTGCTGGAGAATGACTTCATTGAGCCCAGCAATAGTGACAGGTCATCACCATGTATTCTTGTACCTAAACCTGATGGTGCATATAGATTATGCACTGATTACAGAAAAGTAAATGGTGTAACAAAAACAGATTCTTTTCCCATACCAAGAATAGATGACTGTATTGACAAGATTGGGAAAGCCAAATACGTCACAAAGTTTGATCTATTAAAGGGATTCTGGCAAATTCCCTTAACAGATAATGCCAAAGAAGTATCAGCCTTTGTGACACCAGATGGGCTATTCAGATACAAGGTTATGCCCTTTGGTAGGAAAAATTCTCCAGCCACATTCCAGAGGTTGATTAACAGTTTGGTTGCTGAAATGGATGGGATTGGGGCTTACATAGATGATGTGATCATCTACAGTGACTTTTGGGAAAATCACATTGGAACCATAAAAGAGTTCTTTGACAGACTCACAGAGTACAGGTTAACAGTAAACTTAGTCAAAAGTGAATTTTGTCATGGCACATTGACATTTCTTGGCCATGTAGTTGGACAAGGACAAGTAAGACCTGTATCAGCTAAGGTTCAAACCATATCTGATTTCCCTATCCCTACAGGTAAAAAGGAGCTCATGCGTTTCTTAGGTATGGCAGGTTACTACAGAAAATTCTGCAGTAACTTTTCTACTATATCTGCTCCTCTTACAAACCTTTTGAAAAAGAATACCATATTTGTCTGGACACAAAGTTGTCAAGAGGCTTTTGATAAATTAAAGGCCATTCTAAAGAGTGAACCAGTGCTCGCTGCTCCAGACTTTCAGAAATCTTTTAAACTAGCTGTTGATGCTAGTGATGTAGGAGCAGGAGGCGTTCTCTTACAAGAAGATGAAAGTGGGGTAGACCACCCTGTTTGCTATTTCTCTAAGAAATTCAGGAAATGTCAGAAAAACTACTCCACTATAGATAAAGAGTTTCTTGCTTTGATTCTATCAATTCAACATTTTGAAGTGTACATCTCTTCTTCATCTTCTCTTGTGACAGTTTACACTGATCACAATCCACTCACATTTCTACGGAAAATGAAGAATAAAAATCAGAGATTGTTACGCTGGACTTTCCTATTACAGGAGTATAACCTGGATGTCAGACACATCAAAGGCAGAGAGAATGTTGTGGCTGACGCTCTTTCAAGAATAACATAGTACAGCACTGTACTACAGTACATTTGTAAAAGAAATCTTTTTGTAAAATATTTCTTTTTCTTTAAGGGGGGGGGGGGTGTAATGCACACCCATTTTTATATTAACAAATATATATTTTCTCCCCTAGCATTTGTTTTGCTCTCTGTCATATCTAGACACACTAATTGTTTGGTGTATTATATATATATATATATATATTGATGTTCAAGCTTAGATCACAAAATAGGATTGAAATTACCTCTTGTTAGTCCGATCAGTGATTACCTTTTTCATCCAATCAGAATCCAGGTGTTGACCAATCAATGATTACCATTTTTATCCAATCAGCAGACAGGAGAGTTAATTATCAGCCAATCAGATATTTGTTTAATGGAATAACCCTTGAAATGAACTTGCCCATATATAAAGCATTGATAGGAGTGCATTTGGTCAGTTTCGGAACCTGATTTCTATGGTGACTTGGTGTATAAGTTGAAGAAGATTGTTGGCTCTAATAATTTTTCAGCGCAGTTCATTAAAATAATTTCCCATTATAAAAAGATTGGCTATAACATTAATGTATTGCAACAGACTGCATGCTTGGTAGTCAACCCAATCACGGTTGGCAACTTTGCTTTCCTCTTTAATTGCACGCCGGTGGGTCGGACTTCAGACTCTATGAAGGTTCCGACTTAAAGACTTATCTATTGATGAGATGGTAGGGGTCTGATGCTTTGGCTGTTTGTCGGGCCCACCGGGGTTTACCTGTTGGATTTCTTTTGCTCCGGTATTCAGTTTAATTTACTGTTGAGTCCTTATCCTTGCTTTATCTCCTTGTTATATCTTGATTTATATGTTTTAGGAGATGATGCATTGATAAGTTAGGGGTCTTTCATGCAAACCAAATATATATGTGTCTTGATCCACATCTGAATTAAGGGTGAGGTTGGCGCCGTTAAACCGGTTTAAGCCCTCCAGTAAAATATTTTACTGACCGTTCCAAGGCGGTACTTCTTTTGTGGATCTTTTATGTTTTTGTTCTGTCTTGTGTTTGCTATGTTTTGTGTGCGTCTGTTTATATGTGCTTTGTGGTCACCTGCTGGGAAAGGGCTGACCTCTTGGCTCTCGTTTGTGGTGTCTTCTGTGAGTTTGTCACTTTCCTATTGGTATCCTGGGTCAGGTGTGGTACTTGATTGTATCGATTCCTGATCTTTGCACCATTACTTACTTTTATGACTGCTAAACCGAAAGGTCTTAATAAGAAATTGGGAGGCTATAAAGGCTATTGGACAGACAAGAAGATATAATATACTGGTAATTTACCTACAGAGTGAGGAGTTGACTGAAACATGTCTACCGAGCTTTGTAGTATATTTTATCCCAGTATATAGTGGCTGAGCCTTAGAGATCTAGCTCATTTCAGCTCATTGTCTTAGAAGGCTATTTGACAGACAAGAGCAAATATATTTAGTGGCTAGGCCTCTCATGAATCCTGTATAAGGCGATTGGGAGACCTGGCTCACTCTAGCTCATTTGTTTACAAGACAACTTTGTGGCTGCTCACACTGTGACAGCCTGTTATATATATATATAACCTTGTGATTGCTCCGGCAGTGTTGTCACTCCGGTAATTGCTGTACAACACAGTATAATACTTATTTAGCTTTGGTTATTCCAACGGCTAGCTGCTTTGACAGCGTATTTATACTTATTTTCCTCTATAGGATTTTGACTGCTCTTGCAGTATTTTTCATAGTGTTGTACTTTTGTAGTGTTTGGGCTCAAATAACAAGGTTGTTAAGGTTGTTTTGAATAGGTCAATTTGAGCTGCTCAAATATTACTCTGATAGTACTTTTGTGCTCACTGTGGCTCGCTATATATATATATAATTGATCAAGGGTTTACATTTTACTACTTGGACTGCTTTGATTATAGTTATTGTCAACTTTGGCCCATCTCATAATTTGTTGTTGACCACATTGAATGGTTTTATTATTAAACACCAAGAAGGTGACTCAATCATTGTTTGGAGCAGATAGCTCTGTCTTAATTGGGAAAAATCATTTATAGCTCATTGGGCTCATTGAAGCTCAGATCTTTTGATTTATATTTCTTTCTTGTTGCTCCTAGGCTTGCAAAGCATACCTGGGCGTAACAGGATACAGTGAGGATACAGCAGGGGTACAGCAGGGGTACAGTCAGGGTACAGCAGGGGTACAGTCAGGGTACAGCAGGGGTACAGTCAGGGTACAGCAGGGGTACAGTGGGGACCAGTAGGGGTACAGTGGTGGTGGGTGGTGGTGGTGGGTGGATTTATCGAGAAAGCATAAAAATACCACAAAAACTAGTATATGTGTTTAATATTTATTGTAATATAGAACCCAGAACAAGCACTACATAAATCGTACATTATGACATCATTTCCTCTGCACTTGACGCTTTGGAGTACACAATTTCATCATTTTAGTCACTATCAAGCGATCATTTCGCTTCTTCTGTTGTACATTAAAGTCTTTTACAATGTCTTTCATCGTTTTTCCCTGATGTCTCTTCATAACATAGTATGCGCAGTATAGACCGCACACATTGGATGTAGATTGCTGTAGTTGACCAACGTTTTTGAGGTATTTCTTTTTTAGGATCTTTTCAAATCCAACTCCATAGTCTTTTGCCATGTGTCCCAAGGAGTCAAAAAATTCGAAACGACCACGTTTAGGAAAGTAAAATGCCACCCAGATGTTCACCTGGACCTTGGCTCGTGTCTGTATTGGAAATGAAGAATCTTCCTCTTTGTATTTTAAGTTGATCTGCAGTGCATATTGTGACTGGATAGCCAAGCAGCATATCATACAAGCCCTTTTCTTCTGATACGTGTTCAGTCAGGTGTTCAACCGTGTTGTCAGATGATTTTTGTTCAGTCAGGTGCTCAATCGTGTTGTCAGACGATTTTGTTTACTTGTCCTTTTGCACTGCCCCAATCACTGACCAGAATAACGTGTGTTGCGCTTTTATAATGAGATGTTTTTGCAACGTAAGAATCTCTCAAAAAGACACTAGTATAAGACCACCATGTCCAACCCAAACGATATGACATAATATTTTGATCAGGAGGAGGTAAAGTGTCATATCAAGATCATGGAATGGACAGGTGTAATAGGCATCATATTTATCTCTCTTAGCACACCACTCTATATTTTAGCAAGCATGGAATGGTCGAATAACAATCCTTTTGATTATGTAATGGAAGTCAATCAGACTGCATGCTCATATCTGAAGCAATTTGATCTCAAAGATAATGTAATTTTATCGGTGTGCAACAGAGATGGAGAAATCATGTTAGATATACGCCTCTTCCTAAATCAAACGGCTACCATTCGTGGTATCCCATTGAACCTAAGACAATGGAACGTTCTACAAGGAGTATCCAAAAGTGTGAATAGAGCTATCAAAAAGGAAAACACATGTTAGAACCAGTGATCAAGGAAAAAGTTCAATTCATGATGGAGCTTTCAAGTGTCTTTAATCGAATTCATTTCTTATAAGAGTTGAAAAATGCATCAGGAAATGACAGAATCATCATGTTAGAATACATTACTCCAGGGCAAATGGCCTGTATAGGAGAGATAGGGCGCAGAATATACCACCATACATTTCCTTTGTTGATTCGAGACCTGGCTTATTGTGAGGACAGAAGCTTAGTGTTACGAGTGTTATTTTCATTAAGGGTATCTTTTCGTGGAAAAGTAGCCACACTAGTTCGTTACCACAGAATCTTGTCAAGACTTCTAAGAGCGTATTACCTCCAGGCCACAATCCAAGATCAAATACAATCTCAATGAGAATCTTATTTTTACCATAACATGAGGTCGAGATGGTGGTGGTGGGTGGTGGTGGTGGTGGGTTGGTAGTGGTGGTGGGTTGGTGGTGGTGGTGGTGATGGTGTTGGTGGTGGTGGTGGTGGTGGTTTTGGTGGTGGTGGTGGTGGTGGGTGGTGGTGGTGGGTGATGGTGATGGGTGGTGGTGGTTTTGGTGGGAGGTGGTGGTGGGTGGTAGTGGTAGTGGTGGTGGGTGGTAGTGGTTTTGGTGGTGGTGGGTGGTGATGGTGGGTGGTGGTGGTGGTGGTGGTTTTGGTGGTGTTGGTGGGTGGTGGTGGTGGTGATGGGTGGTGGTGGTGGGTGGGTGGTGGTGGTGGTGGTGGTGAGTGGTGGTGGAGGTGGGTGGTGGTTTTGGTGGTGGTGGTGGTGGTGGTGGTGGTGGTGGTGGTGGTGTGTGTGTTGGTAGTGTTGGTGGTTGTGGTGGTTTTGGTAGAGGTGGTAACAATGATCCAATAATTGTAAGGAGGCTGAAAAGCGTAAGAAGGTATAGACACATTATTCGTTGAGACAAAATGATCAGGTGTTTGATCTGCAACCAGTCCTATAGTAGGCGTGTTGCATTGCGAAGACATGAACACAATGTCCATGGCAGTGGAAAAAATATCGACCAGTCACAACCATTGAAGGAAATAACATTTCAACATCCCTTTTCTTTGATGGTGATTGGGCCCAGTGGATCAGGGAAAACTGAATGGACTAGAAAGCTGTTACTCACCTCATTAATACACCCATCTCCAGAACGTATCTTATGGTGTTTTGGGCAATGGCAACCCTTGGACAAGGATCTTCAGAAGAGAATTCCATGGATAGAATTTGTGCATGGCATCCCAGACTATCTCAATAGTCCTCAGTATATCAATCCAGGTAAACGGAACCTAATCATCTTTGATGATCTGATGACTGAAGCGAAGTGTGACTAGAGAATAGCTGATCTCTTTACCAAAGGCAGTCACCACAGAAATATATCTATTGTGTACCTTACCCAAAACGTGTTTCCTCAAGGTAAAGCTTGCAGAGATATTGCTTTGAATACGCAATACTTGGTCTTGTTTAATAATCCAATTGACAGACAACAAGTGGCAACCTTGGCAAGAAGAATTTATCCATCAACCAGCGCTATGTTTATGAAGCGATTTGAAGAAGCCACTTCACGACCTTATGGTTATCTCATCATAGATCTTAAATCGAGTACATCAGAACAAGACAGATTACAAACTGTTATATTTGAGTCCACTGATCAACATGCTTTTGAACCTCCAGATGAGGAAACTCTGTCTGATGATGAAGATGCTAGCAGTGTAGAGTCTCTAGACTATATAAACGATCTTGGACCTCCTGGTAAATGAAGAAAATTAAGAGATGTCCGCTCTAGATGGGAGATTTCAAAATCCGCTCAGGCAGGCCAACATAGAACAGTTTAAGGCTAAAGTAAATGCCTATGAAGAGCAAGGTTTTACCTTGGAAAAAGTTATCCATTTTGCTGCCAACGGTGAATTGCCTTTTCTCCGTAAAAGACTCAGACAAGAGTACGCCCAATTTCTAATTGATTTTTATGAGTTACAAGAGGACCCTATTCAACAACAAATACTAGAATCTGCGAGAACGATCAGAAATCAACATGATATGAATCAGACTGACTCTATCAGACAAGCCATCAAACTCAGAAAAGACTTATTTATGGACATATGGCCAAATCATAATATAGAAGAAAACCACGAAGAGGATGGAGCCTCTGAAGAGGAATGAACAACGTAAGAGTGATGCGATACCATACAAGAACAAGAACAATGGGGTCAATGGAAGTATACGATGCTAAACAAGAAAAATGGGTTCCCTACATGCGTGACTACAATGCATGGTATCAACTTTTTAAAGACTTGAGAGATGGATACGTCCAGCCCGACCATATGGGGCGCTATGTCGTGGGCAGTGGGAAGAAATACAGAAAGCTAAAAGAAATAGAAACACGAGAAAAGGAAATGGAAGCGCGTGAAAAACAACTTGAAGCACGTGAAAAACAAATAGAAGCACAAGAACAGAAAAGTCCCACTTTGAAACAAATCACACCCATAGCTCAAGCGATCGAAATAGCCAAATCAGAGATTGAGCGTAAATGAAAAGAGAATGATAGTCAGAGTATAACAGGTGGAAATCTGCAGCATAAGAAATGCAAAGCAACTGTGGACTGGAATTCATTCAGATATTAAAAGATGAACAGCAAACAACTGTTTGATATGCTGCTTGGCTATCCAGTCACAATATGCACTGCAGATCAACTTAAAATACAAAGAGGAAGATTCTTCATTTCCAATACAGACACAAGCCAAGGTCCAGGTGAACACTGGGTGGCATTTTACTTTCCTAAACGTGGTCCTTTCGAAATTTTTTGACTCCTTAGGACACATGGCAAAAGACTATGGAGTTGGATTTGAAAAGATCCTAAAAAGGAAATACCTCAAAAACGTTGGTCAACTACAGCAATCTACATCCAATGTGTGCGGTCTATACTGCGCATACTGTGTTATGAAGAGACATCAGGGAAAAACAATGAAAGACATTGTAAAAGACTTTAATGTACAACAGAAGAAGCGAAATGATCGCTTGATAGTGACTAAAATGATGAAATTGTGTAATAGAAAGCGTCCAGTGCAGAGGAAATGATGTCATAATGTACGATTTATGTAGTGCTTGTTCTGAGTTCTATATTACAATAAATATAAAACACATATACTAGTTTTTGTGGTATCTTTATGCTTTCTCGATAAATCATCCCACCACCACCACCCACCACCACTGTACCCCTACTGGTACCCATTGAACCCCTGCTGTACCCTGACTGTACCCCTGCTGTACCCTGACTGTACCCCTGCTGTACCCTGACTGTACCCCTGCTGTACCCCTGCTGTATCCTCACTGTATCCTCACTGTATCCTCACTGTATCCTGGCTGTATCCTCACTGTATCTTTGCTGTATCCTCACTGTATCCTCAATGTATCCTCACTGTATCCCTATTGTAAAATGTTCGTTTGTATGTTTGTTTGTTAATGCGCTGGATCCTTGTAAAATAAATATAGAAAAGTATACTAATGTTGTGTTATTTTTACACTTTCCACCTAAATATTGACCGAACTACAGCCATACCCTCACTTGTGCGCGTGTATGTGTGTCTGTCTGGCTGTCTGGTTCTCTGCATTAGTGTGTGTGTGTCTGTGTGCGTGTGTGTCTGTCTGTACGGTTCTCTGCAAAGGTGTGTGCGTGCGTGTGTGTGTCTGTCTGGCTGGCTGCATGGTTCTCTGCATAAGTGTGTGTGTCTGTCTGTGTGTCTGTCTGTCTGTATGGTTCTCTGTAGAGGTGTGTACATGTGTGTGCTTAAATGCATGTTTTATGCACGTTAAATAACAGCTAGCCTTAGCTATAGAGGGGATATGGTCTACCTTGGTTATTGTAGAAAAAATAAACCCACCTAAAATTGTGTTAAAACCCGTCACTGAAAAATCAATAAATATTTAGTGTCAAAAACTGTTACATTTTCGCATTCGCCTACCCCCTGATTTCGCCCTTTTGATTCGTATAAATAGTTTTAAATTTTGACTAGTTCTCGTACTACTGACAATAACCATTAAGTATAAGTATTCTATTGATTGAGGTCAGTGAGTGAAAATGCTCATCATGGGTCATGCACACTATTGATTCATATAAATAGTATTATATTTTGACTAGTTCTCGTACTACTGACAATAACCAAGTATAAGTATTACAATTCAATTGATAGATGCACTCGAATATATAGTTGTCTGATTTAATAATGTCCAGTTTAAAAATAAAACTCATTTGCCATGTGATATGTCCATAAATCAGTCATATTTAATAAACTTTATTGTGCATTTTATTGCTTTTTTTTACGATTACCAATAGTGTTTAATTTAGATACAATCGAATTATTTTATGATGACTGTCGTCTGCTGGTAACCTTTGAAAACAGTTTGGATCAAGATCAGGTCACTGTCCTGTGTGTGTCTGTGTGTCTGTCTGTCTGTCTTTCTGTGCATTTACGTGCATTTGCTTGTCTTCACATTGGCGCAGACTAGTCTGAGGCTTCAGTGAGCCTTAAATGCCAAATTTTCTTGGCTCATATGAGGTATGATTCCTAATCGAATAAGCCCTTTACCTATTAGCATCGTCTGTTAACAGTGAAAGATCTGCAAAGGCTGCTCAAATTTTTGTTCTCATGAGAAATGAGCCATTTTAATAGATATTAATACTTATCTCATGTGTACCCAGTACTGACTCAAACCAGTCTGCACATCTCTATCATTTATCACTTCATCTGCGCCTATAGTGGACCCCCCTAGGTAGAAAGTCGGATGGGCGTCTACGAAACTGCGAAGACCCTGATGAATGCCTCATTGTGGTAATAAGGGGCCTTAGAAATGGTAAACAGATCAATCTCCATGGGATCTTGTCGGGATAGAACTCGCGACCCCTGGATTTGCAGACCGACAAGTATCTGCACTCTGGTATGTTACAGACTGCCCTACGCGCCCGTAGGTATTTATCGTACATATACAGTCTTTATGCCAATAAGCATTCATTTTGTGTGGTCATAAGGGACCTTAGAATCGATCAGGTGCATTTTATTGCTCTTCTTAAATAGCTGTCATTAAAATTGATTTTTCATAACCACACAGCTGTCTGAATATGTGTCAGAAGAAAAGGCCTCAGAGTGTAAGAGGTCATAATGTCTAAATATAGATAAACAGGTCTGAATGTGTCAGTTACTAAAAATAGAAAATAACGTCAGTACAAGAGTGACCTTGAACTTGATGCTATAATTCTACAGCATCCATTTGTCTGGTTAAAATGGACCTTCTTACTCGATTTTGTATGGTCATAAGGGACCTTTTTTTAAACTTGGCGCTATAGAGACGCTCTTACTACTAAAAGAAAACGAAAAACACTCAATTTCATAATAATGTCCTACGGGATAACAAGTTCAAAAATGGGTTCTGTGTTAATTTTATCGAAATGGAAGCCCAAAAACGGGTTCCAGGGTTCAGAAAAAAATGAAACAAATCATTTTCGTATCATATGACACAAATAAAGACAAAATATTAATTCCAGCACGACATTCCTACATAACAAATGCTTTGAAATTGATTACTTATATATGTGCATATGTAGCACTATAGCGGCCATTTGATGACGTCATCATTCGGTCCAGACGTAGATCTTAGATGTGTGAACTGGTTTAAATTGTTACATATGCCCCAAAATTGTTTTGGATATAGGTCACCGAAAATTGTCATGAAATTTACACGGGATTCCCATCCAACATACAGTTTGTATCCTGACTTTCACTGTGTATGCATATAATGACGCATAACAAAAGCTTTAAAATCATTTTAGTTTATATTCATCATAGCTTTCGTTGTTCCATCAACAAAACTGTCCATCACATAAAGTAAGTACTTCGGATCACTTAGCGATTCACGGTTACAAGGAAACAGGTCAGTTGTGAGTATGATACCAATTTAAATGAAGACTTTTTCAGCCAATATTATATTCGGCCAAATTTTTACAGGTGACATTCAAGATATTGAAAAGTGGATTTTACAATGCTTTTAGAATGCTGGATAGAAGTATGAAATATACATTTATGCTTTCAAAAGTGCAGTCAAGAGATCAGCTCTGATTTAGTTCTGATATAAAGCAGTTATAACTATAGGGATTGGCTTGGCGTGTGTCATACCATTTAGCAAAAAAAATCATTTCAGTTTATTTTTTTCAAAAGACAAGGATAAAGGACCATATTAAATTTTCAATTCTCGATTTCGATCTACACTTGAAATGACCTACAATTTTACAAATTCTGAACAAGATTTTACTCCTGAATGGCTATCGAAACTGCCTCGGCCAATTCCGCGAAATTCCGTGGAAACAAACCTAGGATGTACATTGAGGATCTGCTTTAATAACGCGGGTGAAAAAGTAACGCTGACGTCACAGAAATCATGTTAACACAATAACAAGTGTGATTGCAGCAAAACAAACGGTAATAAATGAAGTTCTTTTTTCAATAAAATATCGCTATGGCCATATTTTATTGAAAAACACATAAACTTCATTTAGTCTGCTGATAAACTTTTCTGATAATCATAATGATCGATCGTTGAGTATATTATTATTATGATATATTTACTCAACGTCAGTGAAAAGTTACCAGTGAATCACGTACACTTAAAGCTGCATAGTCTGTAACTTTTGATCTTCTAATTTTAAAAATAATGTTTTTATTTTTCAAGAACACAGTAAAAATACTCAAATTCAGGTAAACATTTTACCATTTTCGTAAATCTTAACAAGGTATCACTATCAAAACAACTGCATTTATGTTAAAATTCAACGGTCTAGAATTATTGGAGGGACGCAAATAATTACCAACAAGAGAAAAACACACCTATTTGATGAGATAATTCACTTTTCCATGCAGTTTTCAGCTGCACTGAACATTTTTATTGTGAAAACACAGCTTAATTCTACTTTTACAAATGATTTAAAAAGAAAATGAAATTTTTCGAAAAATGTTCATAGTTACAGAGTATGCAGCTTTAACACAGGACAATATTTAGTCCATTCTGAATGAAGAACGGTGGATACTTCAACACTCAATTTTATTGCATAATTTCCAATGCATAACCACTATGGCAAACGGTATCCATCACACCCAAATGCATTATAATCATTCTTGGTGGGCCCCTGCGGTTTTGATAACCATTCAGGAGCAATAACTTGTTATCAGAGTTGTTTTTCTGTGCTGCATGGCCGCCCTAAAAGTCTCCCCACACTTTTATTTAATGCTCTTATGGTATCCTGGGTCAGGTGTGGTACTTGATTGTATCGATTCCTGATCTTTGCACCCTTACTTACTTTGTTCAGAATTAGGAAAATTGTAGGTCATTTCAAGTTGTAGGTTGAAATCCAGAATTGAAAATTTAAAAATAGTCCTTTATCCTTGTCTTTTGAAAAAATAAACTGAAATGATTTGGAAACGTAACGTTTTTTGCCAAATAGTATGACACATGCCAAGCCTATCCCTATGGCTATAACTGCGATATATCAAAACTAAATCAGATCTGATCTCTTGACTACACTTTTTTTAAAAAAAAAAAAATCACACTTCTATCCAGCATTCTAAAAAAAGATGTAAAATCTACTTTTTGTGTAACATGTATGGTGTTTATCTGTTTAATATGTTTACCAAGTTTCTGTTGACCCAGATAGTGGAGATATTGGTGGTAAACGAGATATTGTAAACAATGTGTTGATTTGGTTATAAGATTTTTCTAGAAGGATGACTAATCATCTAGAAATTAAAAATGTACTGTCATGAAAGTTTCCAGAAAAGTCTGGAATTTACTAGAATTTTCTTTTCCATGCAAATAGAAGCTTCTGGAATTAAGTGAAATCTTCCAGGATATTGTAGGACTTTCCAGAACCCATGTATTGATCTATATTTAGCATATGATATCATACTTGGTACCTGATCGTTCTGAAACTCTTTTAAACAGTATATATAAGAGTAAATTTTTATAAGGGCATCTTTGGAAATAATTTCACCATTTAAAAGTCTTAACCTTTTGTACTGGAATTCTATAGTGGAATTCTGTGTTTAATTTATTCATTCTGGATTACTTAGGATTATTCAGGTTTGGGTTCAGACTTAGTGTTCATTTGGATTTAACTTCAAAATCTGGGGTTCAGAAACTGCTGAAGACTTCTGTTGATAAATATTCTGAGGGAAAGTTTGGACATATAAAGTACTGTAAATTAGACTTTCTTTGATTGTATAAATATTTTCCATTTTTAATAAATTTTGTTATATTTTAAAAGTGCTTTTTGCTGACTTTCAAAATAGCAAATTTTGGTTTCCTGAATTCTTTTCTAGTTACGCCTGGCACGTAACACTTGTAATAACTTGAACGTCACCTGTAAAAATTTGGCCGGATATAATTTTGGCTGAAAAAGTCTTCATTTAAATTGGTATCGTAGTAACAACTGACCTATTTCCTTGTAAATGTGACTCACTACGATGACCGACGTTTCCTATTTCCAGGTAAATAGAGCATTTCCTTTGATAGTATTATTGGTTGAGCAAGTGTTCCAAAGTACTAACTGTATGTGATGGACAGTTTTGTTGATTGCACAACGAAGGCTATGCTGAATATAAACTAAAACCATTTTAAAGCTTCTGTAATGCGTCATTATATGCATACACAGAAAAAGTCAAGATACAAATTTTATGTTGAATGGGAATCCCGTGTAAAGGGTACTTTGATTGAGAGGCTATTTTGTCCCCCCAATGAGGTCAAAAAATAAAAGTTGCTCTTCACAAGTATCTTCTAATTAAGTTATTAGAAGACTAGCCAACGTGTAAAAGTCTGGCATTGATTCTACTTTTACGGTTGTTATGGTAACAGAAATGGCCGCCAAATAGGTTGAAAATAGGAAAATGACCTTTTTGAAGCAAAATTGAGACATGTAACAGAGGAATTAATATAGAGCACAAGCACATACCAAAAATATATTTTAACAGATGATACGACACAATATATTAAAAGGCTTTCTTGGAATTCGCTAGTGCTTATATCTAATTCTTACAAAGTCGGTCTCCAAAAGCCTTAAACTTGGCCCAAAATGGCAATTTCTCTATTTTAAGCATATTTCGTCCGCCATTTTTGTTACCATAGAAACGTTAAAAATAAAATAAAAGCCGGTTTGTTCTTCAAATAAACTAATTGGATGAAATTGATGAAACACAACTTTCAGTTTTTGGCTCCAGAGTGGGCCAAATTTGCCCCTTAATGCACTTAGCTCTTTTATGACGATTTTCGGTGACCTATATCCAAATAAACTGTGGGGCATATGTAACAATTTAAACCAGGTCACACAGCTGAGTTCTGTGTCTGGACCGAATGAAGACGTCATCAAATGGTCGCCATAGTGCTACTTACGCACATACATGTATGTAAGTAATGAATTTCAAAGTATTTGTTATGTAGAAATGTCTTGCTTGAATTAATGTTTTGTCTTCATTTGTGTCATATGATACGATAATGATTTGTTTCATTTTTTCTGACCCCTGGAACCCGTTTTTGGACTTCCATTTCAATAAATATGACACAGAACCCATTTCTGTACTTGTTATCCCGTAGGATATCATTCTGAATTTGAGTGTTTTTCGTTTTCTTTTGATTCAGATGGACCATACTATATAAAAATGACTGACCTCTGGAGCCCATCTTGTTTTTGTTTGTTTTTGGTTTAATGTCCCAGTCACCAGCCATGGTCATGTCGAGACGGTCAGTTAAAGCACATTTTTTCTGGGCAAGCTGAGACTAAGCGGTTAACCAGTAATTTGAACGCATACTTTCGCTTGTACTGTTGTGCCAAGCAAGAGTGACATGACGTCGTGTTTTGTTTACAATTGTTAAGTGAAACATTAACTTGGACACCATGCGAATCGATAGATCACTTGTGTATTAATCCTTTCCTGCGGATCTATCGATTCTAAGTCCCTGACTGCTTTGTAAACAAAACATGAGGTCACTGTCACTTCTGGCTGGCACGACAGTAATTGACAACAGCCCTTCTCAGAAGGAGACGAATGACCATAGAAAATCATTTATAATAATAATAGTAGGCAAACTAACCAGGCCCCGAGGTTATAAAACTAATTTCATGCTCAACTATACTGAGCATGAAATACCAACTGCTCGTAAAAAATGATGCTGAAAAATTCAGATTGGTCTTGTTTTAAAACTCTCATATGTTGTATTTATCCTGCTTATAAATCTTATTAAAATGCCAACTGTTTTCTCTCTTTTGTAAAAAATTTAAAAGTGGCGCACTGATTGGCGTACTATCATGGTACACAATTATTCGCCACTTTGTGGCGTCGTCGTTTAGAACAGCGTTATTCCAGAATATTTGTAAAATTACTGTCAAATATGAATGCATGCAAGCAGCGAAAGAAAGTACATAGCAATATATACCCGACAAAAAAGAAACGCACCATTTAGAACTGTTTGACTCTCAGGAAGATCACTAGGGATTGGCCAGTTTAGTTTATATCAAAGCAAAGGCGTGTCAGGTACTGCTGCGTTACACGTCTTTTGTAATCAGGCGCCCAAATTGTTTTAAAGAAAATTGATCATGAACAAAGTGGGGGTCTAATTGAAAAGTCACAGGAAATAAGCGTTTTTATAATGCTCTCTTGCTGGATAAGTTCAAGCAATGGTAATCATCTCAGTAGACCAAATTGTACTCAGACACTTATTCTTTGCAAATTTTATCTTTTAATTAATTAAACGCGATAATTGAACGCTAGGTAGCTCATGTATAGTTACTACCCTTTGGATAACGATTCCACACTAGAGATAAACCTTACAAAACATTTAAAGATTTCAAGATTGTTTTCATCAATTTAAACCGCCCTAACTGATGAAAATGGATTTTGGAATAACAAATATGCATCAATAAACGCATTGGTTGTCTCACATAAAGACAACGTATCTTTTTCATACTTTGCAAGTGTAAAACATACTCGGGATTACACGTAGACAGTAGCATTGAATTAACGCTTCCGCAACTCCTTTACCATTTGCTTTGGTGAGTTTTGTGCCTACACATGGAAGGTATAGATACACATCTACGTCACACTCAAGTTTTAGTAAGATTTGATCAAAAATGAATATTTTATTACAATTAACATTTTTGTTTTAAAAGGAGATCTAAATGGGAAAAATCGTGGTGGTGCGTTTCTTTTTTGTTGGGTATATACAATAAAATATTAAACTGGATACACGTTTGGTTCTCTAGTAGAACACGTTTAAAGAGAACGTATATTTTAAAATATGACGACTCACATTGACACACCGGATAGGTGGCAATCGAAAACGTTTATACTATCGACGAACGTAGATAAAAAAAAAACAATAGAAATAGAGTTTTCGATTTCCATTTATCGCCCGACAGGCGACAAATGGCATTCGAAAACACTGTTTCTAGAGATTTTTGATCCGCGTTCGTTGATTGTTAAGAGCGTTTTCGATTGCTGCCTATCCGGTGTGATTGATGAATATGTTAAAGTCACCGAAAAACCTTTTGTGTTAAAATGATTGGTGTAAGAAAACAACATATAACAGAAAACAATAGTAAAATGTGTTTATTTTGTAATTCATTTACTTTTTTCATGATTGCAGCTTCTATAGTTTTGCAGCAATTTTTTATACATGTTATATGAATAAAATATATTAAGAAAATAAAACGCATTAACATAAACGACGACGTAACAAAGTGGAGACCAATTAGGTCTCATGACAGTACATGGTTAACGTACCTTTTAACGTCCAACGTTGCTCTTTAAGGAATACGATGTCCACGTATGTATTCCTTTTTTTCTTCAAATGAGTTCTTAATCCGCTATGCTCACGCCGAAAAGACGAACGTCGTTTCTATCAAGCAGACTACGAGTTGGTCCACGTCAGCTCAACTCTTGGCGTTTTCTAGTTATTGTTAAAGAGTATTCCTTCATCATATGACTTCTAAAAATGTATTGACCCATCATTCATAGTATAGCCTAACAAATTAACCCTTAAATGGGCCGCCTGAATTGTTCAAAATTTAAACATTTTTGTTAAAATATTAGTCGCATGTGCGGATCCAGCTAGTTTCATCGGTGGTGGGGAATCTAGGTCCAAAAGCTCGTCATTTTAGTCATTAACTTATTTTACAGAGGGGGATGAGGTTTGTTCCAGTATTGCTAAGAACACTTTTCTCGGTAAAAAAAAGGCTTTTCATCATCGGCTCGCCAGCGAAACGCCATTTACATGGCGTTTTACTGGTGGGCCGATGGTGGTCAAACATTGAATACGATATAACTTTGTGATTCTCCTAGGAGTAAGGGGTCCGGACCAGTATTCCTTAGGAAATTTGTAGCTTTGTGATTTTCCAAAGGGGGTGGGGGCAGTCCCGTCACCCCCTCTGGAACCGCACATGAGTAGGTTCTTTAGCAAGCCACTAAAGCTTGATATTTCATATGATTCATATGTGATGCCCAGAATTATTTCTTTAAATATATCAAGAAATTTCCTTTTTAGTTGTTTTTGTCTGTTGCGGCCGTGGTTGGCGCTTTGAGGGTTATGGTTAAAAGTGTCTCTGTTTACCTAATGGGATATACATTCAAAAGATTGTTTATATAAGGTATTTCGTTTAAATTATTGTACTGTATTGTATTGTTAATAGCTGGCATTGTGATTTGGGGTTTAATAAAATCACATAGAGGAGAAATCGACTAACATTCCCGGCTGTCATTTCATAAGTTTTTTTATGACACTGTCAGACGAGTCTACCGGCTTGGTGACCAAGATGTCGCGGGCTCGCGGTATGCCATTAAATCAGTTTCCTCTGCTTATATATGAAATACAGGTTCAACCCTGGAAAACGTCTCGACATGGCTGAATACAGGCGCTGGTCCAGAGGGGAGACAGGGGGTCCGAAGCCCCCCACCCCATGAAAATCACAAAAATATTGGGTTTCCTAACAATACTTGTCCGGATCCCCTGAAAATGTTGGGCCATCATCGGCTCACCAGCGAAACGCCATTAAATGGCGTTTCGCTGGCGGACAGATGATGACCCGCTTATAGTGCTATTTGGATCCTCTCTGCTCTCATCAGCTAAAAAAACGTTGTCAAAATTGGAGCCCTCTGACATAACTTTCTGGATCCGTGCATGGAATACAAAAAGCATCAACTCTTGTAAAAGTCTTTTGCCGATTACAACTTTAATGCGCTTTTTTTGGTTGATAAATACGAAACATAATTTCCTAGTATGCACTCTTATCTGGAGACCAGGTAGTTGAGTGCTAAGAACGCACAAATGCACTATCATGGCCGGCACATGAGATTTTGGGTGACCATACCATCCTGTGTGTCATCGCAATTCCGTTAAAACCTTTCACTGTACGCACACGCTAGGTTTGCAGTTGGTACAGGCTCACCGGGGGCACTGTGCTGTGCCCATGAGCAAGACACGTTATCCTCTGGTTAGTATTGGTTTAACTCAGGAAGACTAGAAATCGCCCCGACATGGCTGTTAATTGTTGACTAGGCCGTAAAGCATCAAAAGAAAAGCAATAGGATAAAACTGGACCTGTAGCCTGGCAGCATAACACAAATACTTCCCTCATACTATCGGATACTTTGGCAAACAGTGGAGAACTTGCTGAACTGCTGCTGAACAGGTCTAGCATTTTGCCTGAACTGCCATTCAGATCCTAACCTAGTGTGAGCAAAAAGTGAAAGTCTGCACTGTTTGCTAGGTACCAAACAACGATGATAAGTGAAATGTTTTTTGAGCCACCCCACCCCATACACACTGTTGTTGTCCGTTTTAAGGTGGTGGCTCTGTTCTTGTAAGTTCGACGAGGTTAGCTTTTAAAAAATCTTAGAACCATCGCATGGCGTTATACAGTCATTAAAGAGGAACTTTAATAGTGTTTTAATATTGCATTTGCTGAAGCCACTCTTTTCAGTATTTTATGTGCTTCAAGCTCTTGGTATTTCTTTTTTTGTTTTTGTTAACGATATGTACATTTGTGATCCATTGGAAGCAAATAAAACACAGGTAATATGCATATTCCAGTATCCCTCAATCGAAGTCAATGCACATAATGCCTAGGGGGCATATTGTAACTGATCCATCTACATTTAGTTATTTCGTCACACTTAGCCTAGAATATCCGAAGGCTCCACGTTTGATCTGGATTCTAGTTCAGTTGTAAGGTCACTAATAGGCCTTTTCGTTTTTAGAAGCAATCCGGTATCCAAAGTGTATCAAAATTGCTCACGTGGAATTCTAGAAGGGGAGTTTGTGAAAGAACCGTAAAAGACACTGCTGCTGGGGAGTTAGCAACTTGTTAATGGAACAGGCCTGAATCGAACACGCGCCCATGGAAGATCACTAACGTATATCACCATCGCTGACGCGATTGTGAATTATAAGATCCTCCAATTGCGTGCGTGGAGTGTGCTCAGTCCAGGCCCTGAGGACATTAAACTTTTTCATGCTCAACTCAACTGAGCATACGGTCATAACTGGTCATAAAGGTTAAATGGTGCAAAAAAATGCTTTGATACACTCAGGCCCCGAGATTATAACAAAAATTTCATACTCAACTCGGCTGAGCATAAAATTTATCACGCTCATGAAACCATATAAGCCTAGCGTCCTTTTTGTGGGACATCGGCGAACAGTGCAAAACCAGATCAGACACCGCAAAACGCGGCGTCTGGTCAGGTTCTCCACTGTTTGCTTACAGAAGTTGCTTTTAAAAGGGGGAGTTCCAAATCTGCCCACGCATTGATTTCGATAATATTTTGTATGTTGAATACCTACGTTTTAACAACTACAAAAAATGAAATTATTTTATTCCTCGAAGTCTGTTAGGCCACAGGGGGGCACCTTGATGTACACCATCTTTGTACTAATATATGACCTATTAAATATCAGTCTCAAATCATTAACATAATTGACTGCTACATTCTTTGAATGGAATATGAAAGAAGACTCCCCATGGTATACCTTACTACCATTAATGTATATGAATATATCTAGATAATTTTTTCTGACCCATCAAAATTTGAATTATCCCCATATTGAACACTTAAGTTAGTGTGCATACTTCTTATTAACTCTGAGACTCATAAAGTAAGTGAAACCAGGTCAAGTGTTTAAGAGATTGTGTACATTCTCACTATTTTGGTAGGTTCTTTTTTCAGAAAACTTGGATTTCGCAGCAGCTGTCTTTGCATCGGGTTAAACTTCCCCCATACATTGATAAAGTGTTTATTTTCATATTCTTGTCCTTCTGGAATATTTAGTTTCAGCAGAAAATAGAAAACCATTTAAGCCAGTGCTAGGAGGCATGAGATCTGTTGTACTTTTAATTTAGTGTCATTCAGAGACCTAGTGAAACTGAGTTTTAAGTTTTAAAACTTTATAGTTTATTTCTATTATGGAATGATCCATTTTCCCACCTTATTTAAATACTAGCCTTATTTTGCAGTCTCTTTGTCACTCAATGTGTACATTTTAATGAATGGTTTACTGAATCTTATTTGAATTGAATTCTATATTAACTGGTATTGATGTGGTTATTTCTCCTACATTAAGTTCTATCTGCCAAAACATTTCAAAAGAGTATCCAAAAATACTTATCATAAACCCCATTTAAATCATTAATATTCCAACAAAAGCTTTAAAACTGCTCTAATAAATAGAAATGGAGTTGATGAAAATAAAAGATGATAAATTGATTTTCAAATATTAAGAAACACTTAGCGAATTTTTCAATGTATACATACTGAACATCTGGCATTAGACGAGGTGAAACAGTCTTTGTGCTGTTATTTCCATCCTGGTTATAGATAAACGAATTTGATTCTCAAATGACCTCATAATCATAATGCTGACACCCTAAACAATTCTGTACAACTGGACATAAATATTTATAATGAATTCAATAATATTTATTCATTTAACAAAAGTCTGACTCACCTTTCAAACAAAATATATTTCCAGGCTTCTAATCTTGTGAATATTATCCTTTTACATATAGTCAAATTAAATATAGATGGGAAGGTTGACAAGAACAAAATTCAAACACACCAAAATTAAAACCCAAACATTGTTGATATAATCTGCACAGCTAAACTTGAGTAAATATTTTAAAAGAAACATTATTTAAATCATTTTATGCGATAGATATGGTAATGTGTGTACCACACACATAAGCTAGAACTCACAGATTATTCTAATAGTTATCAATATTAGAAATTATTTCTGATAGATGTAAATTGGGCTGATTGGGGGGGGGGGGTACCTCTATAATCACATACTACACAATACCAAATGTGTGACCAACCAATGAAAAGCGATAGAAAACAAAATACTTATAAGCCAAACAGTCAAATTGCATAATATCATCAAGATCAATGCCTGTGCAGAACAGAAATCATTGTAAATTGAGCATACTGCTGGAAGTTTACATAAAATCTTGATTTTTACATTCTTCAAAATTTTGACTATTAAGATTGAAATTCAGAAAATTCCATTTTACCGGTTTTATTTTTTCTTCAGATTTTATGATTATAACAAACACATGTGTGGAAAAATTTGATATAAATTTTATAGGTTGACAAGAACAGCAACTAGGCAAAATTGACAATTTAATTTGTTGAAAATATTTTCAAAATGTTAAATTTAGTGATACCTTCTAACAAAATTTGATGTGGATTTGTTTATTTCATACATTAAAATACTTGTATGGAACATACATAATTACAAATTACTAGGCATCATGTTGAGAATAGATTAGGTTGAAAAATCAAAAATCTTGTCGTCTAGGGTCACTTTTTATTAGGGCGTCCATTTTTTTAATTTTAAAATTAAAATTATTTAAATTTAACAACTGAAATAGATGAACAGGTAAATATCTCACAAACAGAACACACATATAATAGACAATCTTTCTACAGAATTTTATAAAAGTCTGTGCGTGGGCAGAACCCTATGTAAATTCCATATAAGGTGGAACTCCCCCTTTTAATAAAAATGAACAATACCACCCAACAACACCCTAAAAATGAAAACGGACCAGTTCAATTGCTATGGATGGGAAAATACATTCGGCATAAATGGGTTAATATCAAAATGCCAACAACATTTTAACATTTATTAGCATAATAAATACAACATCTGAGAGTTCGAAAGCGTCAAATGTCTTTAGCTTTTCCACATTTTAGCTGTAATGAGCAGTTGAAATTCCATTCTCGGTTGACTTGAGCATGAAAACAGTTTTATAACCTCGGAGCCAGACGTTGTATTTACCGGGCTTATAAATGTAAAAATACAATTGTTGACATTTATGTGCATGATAGATTTTATGCTCACTTGAGTTGAGCATGAGAAAAAAATTATCTCTAAGTTATTTCTAGTTTTGCAAGAGAGTGCTGGTTGCTATGCTAATTTTGTTTTTGCGGGTGTACCTGTGTATCTACTTCTTGGTGCCAATGGTTGATCTAATGAATCCTGTCACATGGTTAGATAAACATAAAAAACAGCGTAGAAATGTAAATATTTTCTTACCAATAGTTTTTAGCATATGTTTTGGGTGCTCAAAAGAACCGTCTCTTTCAGACGGTTCTTTTACATGTAAATACCCACAACATGTGTTTTGATTGAGAAATAAGAAATTTATTTTTCTGTTACGCACCCTTAACTAAATGCCTTATCATGGTCTGTGATTGCAGTATATGGTTTACCTTTTATAGTGGATACCTGGCATAACACAACGTTTTACTTTGTTATTACAAAGTAGTTGCATAAAAGTTTAATACTGGTATACAAAGTATTGGGATTTCTATACATATTCTAACTTTCATTGGTTTGAAATTTAATTTAAACTGAACTTTTTAAATTGAAAACGGTGTCTGAGATCAGACTTTCTTATCAAAATTATACTTTTGTGTTTAATCATCCACTTAAACTGTCTTATTTCATTATTTTTTTTAGTTAATTTTAATTAATATTCGAGGGGCGTTCAATATGTAATGAAAACGCATTCATAACTCCACCCACAAACGATTTTGGATTCTATACGACATGCCAAACAAAATATCATAGCCTGACCTTTCTAATGGTGCATCAACTCTTATTTTTTATTTTACTTTTCTAACTTATTTAGTTACATACTTTTAAACAAACACACTTATATACACTCACTGTATATGTATTTCCTCTAGTATGCAAAGAAACATTTTTACAAAGGTAGGAAAGTATAGTATATTTTCTAAAACAAACATTTAACCGGCATGAATCGCATTTCAGACTCAATTCCCTTTTACCTGCTGAAACGCTGTCAACTTTTGATCAGTACCGATATATCTCGTATGGCGGTTTTATTACGTTACCCCCTCTTTCGTTGATGTCGTTTAAAGCGAGAGACGTAACGCTAAAATATGCACTGTTATTGAAAATCGGCATTTGGGCTTTAGATCAGGAAAGAGCAATATATCTTTTATCGAAGTCAGACCAATTAATGTGGGGATCTCATCTAAGTGGTATGCCTTTTTCATTTCCTATAATTTTATAGTCTAAACTTGGGAAGCCAGATTATTTACATGTCATTATATATGAAAATATACAAAAATGCATGCCAATGCAAACATCGATGAAAAACGGTGCTTTGTCTATTTAATTTCAGTGTAAGCCAGAGATGGCATTCTTTTAAGTAATTTTCTTTATTTAAATGATGTATTTATAGATACTTTATGAGCGAGAAAAATATCAAAATTTCAAACTTGAACGGCTGTATTACTTGCAAACGAACACCATAAGGACCAGAATACATGTTACAAGCGATGTTCGCAAACATTTTTGCTGTGTGATCTGAATGCCAGAGAAAGTGGCATCAATGAGGATTTTAACCAAAATGAAGGCCTCGCTATTTCATAGAATTTAAAGCAATTTCAAAGATTTTTTGCAGTCATTAATCATCTATACATGTATATGGATATACATCACACGTAGAAACAGGCTGAAAACATTCTTAGTTCATGTAGTTTTCTATTTTTGAAAACAATGTTTCATTTCATATTGCAGTGGATTTCGGTACCCTTTTTTGAAAGCGGCTTGTGTAGATTAGATAAGAGCTGGACAGCTGAAAATTTACATTTGCATAGCCAAGAAGCAGGCTTTTATAATGCATCAAACTTTTGGATTTATTGGCCTGTTTTCATTACACATTGAACCCCCTCATATGAACCAGTTCATGACTATTGGTACTCATCGTATTTTGAGCAGCCACAAAGACACACACAAAATAAGGACAAATGGGATGATGACTCGGGCAAACGTTATGACCTTTAGCGCAACATGCATGTTTAAAGAATCACACCGGATATGCGGCAATCGAAAACGCTCTTACTAATCGACCAAGTGCGGATCAAAAATCGCTAGAAACAGAGCTTTCGCTTGCCATTTGTCGCCAAAAAAATCGTTAGAAACAGAGTTATCGATTGCCATTTGTCGCCCAAATTGCAATCGAAAGCTCTAGTCCGAGAGCCAGCAATACTTTTAATCAAGTGGTTGAGGCCAAAAGGTTGGAAGGTGTGTTCTTATGTAGAAAAGTATGCTGAATTCAAAAATCAAACTCTTAAAAAAATCGGCTGGTACACAAAAGTGCTATGGGCGACGGAATACCCCCCGGGTAGGCAATTTCTCAAATAAGCACTGAAATGGGGTACCCTATACTACAGAATCTAATTTGACATACCTTACAACCCCATGGCACTTTTTTCATTGGTGACAAATTGTTTCCTGCGCCCCTTGAATTAGAAAAAAATGATCCTAAACATAAACTCATTTGGGCTATATGAAAATGCATGGTTACCATGGCAACCCTGATATGCAATTCTTACAGCTAGGGTGTACATACAAACTCAATCATATCTTAGCTGATACTTATCATAGATCCCTAATCTTGGTACCAAATTAAAGGTTAGACATATGCCTTTAACCACATGACCTGAGATGCAAATTACCTAATTTGCATATTCATGAATATTCATGAAAACCTTAAAAATAAGGTGAAAATCATAAAAAACACGATAATTAACTGATTTCAGCCCTAAGCCATCATCATACCACCATTGTTGCATGTTTTTATATCATCAGTGATACAATTCGACAAATGCTGTCATCTTATGGTCTTGTGTGGAAATTATCTAATTTGCATATTCATGAAAATTAATAAAAACTTTAAAAATGAGGACAAAGCCATTGCATAAAATAGAACCCCAAGGGGTAATTAGACCTATGTTGAATTCCTGGGAGCATAGCTTATTGATTTCAAATGGTTCAATGAGGCAACTAAAAGTAAAAACTCTATATCCTTCAATAATACACCCATTTAGTTATTTGAAATTGCATGGTTTCGAAGGCAACCCATTTTGCGATTTTAAAGACTGGGTGTGTAGCTTCAAAAATATTCAGCAGCATCTCATTCTAGAACACTAAATCTAGTATCAAGCTATTTTGCAGACAGAGCACGTTTACAGGATTGTCGGATATGCAAATTATCTCAATTGAATATTCATGAATGTTAATGAAAACATTTGAAATAAATGAAAAATCGCAGAAAAATCAAGGGGTAGGTACTTACAAAATTAATCATATCTCACTTGATAATTGCCATAGAGTACCAAACTGGATATCAAAGTAATGCTAAGACATAGAAATAATACCTTATGGGTGGTTACAAAAGAAATCTAACTTGAATATTCATGAACTATAATGAAAACATTAGAAATAAATAAAAAAAATCGCTGAAAAACCAAGGAGTAATACTTACAAAATTACTCATATCGTACTTGATAATTGCTCTTTAGTACCAAACTTGATATCAAATTAACGCTAAGATAAAGTACTTTTACCTTATGGGTGGTTACAAAAGAAATCTAATTTGATTATTCCTGAATTTTAATGAAACCATTAGAAATAAATGAAAAAATCGCGTAAAATCAAGGGTTAATACACACAAAGCTACTCCTATCTCACTTGATAATTGCCCTAGAGTACAAAATTTAATATCAAAGTAATGCTAAGACATTGTACTCTCAACTTATGGGTTGTAATTAAAGAAATCTAATGTGAATATTCATAAATTATAATGGAAACTTTAGAAAAGAATGAAAAATTAAGGCAAACGGAAATGCACGTACATACAAAATTGCTAATTTCTTTAATGCTAATTGCTTTAGAGTAGCACAATTGGTCTCATATAAAAACTATTACCTTGGCTTTGACTCTATATCAAGTTTAGAAGCCTAAGACTAATACCAGCTGAGATATGAGCACTTTTGTAAGTATGCCCCCTTGATTTTTTTGTGATTAGTTCATTCTTTTCAAACGTTTTCATTAAAATTCATGGATATACAAATTGATTCTTTCCATATCTGCCCATAAGGTAAAGGCGCTATGTCATAGCATTACTCTGATATCAAGTTTAATACTCTAGGGCTATTATAAACTTAGATATGAATATTTTTGTAAGTATATGGGCTTGATTTTTCCGCAATTTTTCAGTAATTCATAATGATTTCATAAAGATTAATTAGTATTCATATAAATTTGTTTTCATATACATCCATAAGATAAGAGTGCTATGTCTTAGCATTACCTTAGTTATAAGTTTTGTACACTAGGGCGTTTATCAAGTGAGATATGAGTAAAATTTTAAGAATGCCATTCTTAATTTTCCCACGATTTTTCATTATTTTCTAATGTTCTCATTCAAATTTCATGGTTATACAAATTAGATTCTTTTCCTATCTGCCTGTAAGGTACAGTCACTATATTTTAGCATAACTGTGATATCATGTTTGGTACTCTAGGGCAATGATCAAATGAAATACAAGTAATTTTGTAAGTATTACCCCTTGATTTTTCTGTACTTTTTTTTATTAATTTCTAATGATTTCATGAACATTCATGAATATTCAAAATAAATAATTTGCATATCCAAACATCACATAAAAGTGCTATATCTGCAGATTAATTTGATACCAGATTTACTGTTCTAGGATGTGTTGCTGTTGAGATATGAATACTTTTTTGTATGTACGCACCCAGTATTTTAAAATTGCATAATGGGTTGCCATGGAAACAATGCAATTTCACATTAACAAACCAATTTATTATTGAGGAACATAATGTTTGCCTTTAAGTGACCTCATTGAACCATTTGACATCAATAAGAAATGCTCATAGGAGTTCAATGTAGATCTAGGTCAAATAACCCCTTGGGGTTCTAGTTTATGCAATGGTTTTGCCTTCATTTATTAAGTTTTAATCAATATTTATGAATACGCAAATGCGATAGTTTTAAATAGGACCATAAGATGAAAGTATTTGTCAAATTGTATCACTGATGATATAAAAACATGCAACAATGGTGGTTTGATCATGGTCTGGTGCTGAAATCAGTTATTAATGGTGTGTTTTATTATGATTTTCCCCTTATTTTGAAGGTTTTCATGAATATTCATAAATATGTAAATTAGGTAATTTGCATCTCAGGTCATTTGATGAAAGGCATATGTCTAACCTTTAATTTGGTACCAAGGTTAGTAGTATATGATAAGTATCGGCTAAGATATAATTGAATTTGTATGTATACCCCTACCCGTAAGAATTGCATTGATGGTTGCCATGGTAACCATGCAATTTCGCATTGCCCAAATGTGTTTATTTTTCAGAAACATTGTTTTCTCATTCATGGGGCCCCAAGAAACAATTTGGCACCAATGCTTGGGATGCAAGGTAGGTGAAATAAGACTATGTGGTATAGGGTACCCCCATTTCAGTGCTAATTTGAGAAATTGCCTACCCCCGGGGTATTCCGTTGCACATAGCATTTTTGTGTACCAGCCAATTTTTTTAAGAGTTTGATTTTTGAATTCAGCATACTTTTCTACATAAGAACACACCTTCAAACCTTTTGACCTCAGCCACTTGATTAAAAGTATTACTGGCTCTCTGACTACTCTGTTTCTAACGAGTTTTGATCTACGTTCATCGATAGTAATACCGTTTTCGATTGCCGCCTATCCGGTGTGAGAATGCTTCTTTTAATCATATAAACCAACAAGTACCAAAAATCATGAGCTGAACCATTTAGTTTAAAACTTCTTGCTAGTTTACATATTAGGGACTACAGTAACAACACTTGCAGATCACAAAGATTTTGGTAGATTAAGCGCCACCTATAATTTGCAGCAGACGACAATTTCGAATTTTGCGGCTTTTTCAAAAATAACAAATAAGGCACGATATTTCATGAAAATCGTCTGCTGGCAAACAATTCTCGTGAAATATCATACCTTTTTTTGAAATTTGGGAAAGATGTCGCAAAAAGTGTCGTGTGCTGCAGTTGTGATTGGCGCTTAAAGGGTTAAATATGCGAATTGATAGAGGCCAGTACACGACTTCGGTATCCATCGCATCGGTGAGCAGTGAAGGTCCGGGCGAGTCTATGCATAAGCACAAACTCCCCAGAGTATCCGCTGCTCCTATAAACAAAGTTTACATCAGACCAAAATTTAGAACACTAGTTTCGCTCAATACCTAAGCATTGACGTTAATAAGAGGCATATGCGATGCGCATTTGCGATAAATAGCGAAATGTCCTGTGCTGGCCCAGGCATGTGTGTTTTTCAAAACGTGTCATATTTACGAAGGAACCAGTGTATTGGTGAAGGTAAATAAGTGTCCGTTATGACATCAGTTATTTCTAGTTTTCTAGTTAGAGACGGCTGGTTTGGGTCTATAATTGCTGGCACTGCTACTCAATACATAGTGTCAGTTATGCAAATTTTGTTAGCGTAAAATTGTGATTATTTTCATACCCATCTCTTTAAACATATGTTTTGGTGCTCAAAAGAACCGTCTCATCGAGACGGTTCTTTTGAGTACCAACAACATATGTTTTGGTTGAGAAATAAGAAAATTATTTTTTGGCACGTACTCTTATCTGGAGTCAATATACATCTATACTTCGTGTATGCGAGCAACGAACACTCAGTTGAGACTTGCACGAGCTTTTGCAGCTTAAACAGTGTATATTAGAACCGGAATCGCGTGTGCTGCCAATCCAGAAATGCATAACTCTTTCAATATGATCTTATGAGTGAAAAGTAAGTTTGTTTGGAATTGTGAGGCTACAAATACGTGTACCCACTTCTTGATTCAAGCCAATTTAGTGTTACAATATCCTTTGCTGTCTCATGACACCTTACACAACATTAACAGGCAGCACAGATCAGAATCAGGCGGCTCCGATAGGAATTACCAGATCATGACTTTCTCTGTTTTACATTTAAGCAGTACTCAGCAGAGTAGACTATAATGAGGCAAAATTCTATAAAATAACAACGGTTACAATTATGAATTTGAAGAATAAATGCGCACACTGTAGACCCAATTGAGATGTAAAGTATTGTTAATGCCAAATAGTTTCAACCCAGATCTGGCCCGATATTTTGCAAACACAAACCTTTGTGAGAAAAGTTTCCAAGTCTTAAACTCTCCAGCAAAAACAAGGCTTCTCGTGTCACACAGAAATTCTTCTTACTCTGCATTTGAAGTCCTATCCAAATAAGGTAAGGAAGCTCTAGATTAACCGTTGATCATATATTTGCAATTACATGTAGTCGGTTTTTTGATTTGGCGATCGTTGAGTTCTTTTTTCCGCTTTTGGAGCGGGAAGTCGTTAGTTCGAATCCGGGCCGCACCATATCAATCACAGCTAATGTTGTCTGTTTGAAATAAGCGACGTTAAATAAAGTTTCGGCTAAGTGAGGTATTCTTAAATATTAGCGCTTTATCAGAACTAATAGACTTCGAGCTAAAAAAGGTCCTGCTCCCCCCCCCCCCCACCCCTAGGGAATTTTGCAGACATATCCTATCTTGAAGAAAATTTCAAGCCGCATCTTTTAAGAGATGTTTGCACTCTGTGCTCCGGGGCGTTAGTCTCTGACAGCCTGTTACATATGTTACTGTAACAAACTAAGGAAAAAATCAAAATGAAAGTTTGAGCTACAGAGAGAAGACATTAAACCATCTTATTATTCAAATTTCTTATGTAGTTTGCAAGCTGGATGCCTAAGCTACATAAAAGCAGCATTTTAAACAAAATTACAGCCTTCAATAGTGTTATATGCGTTACATAGATTAAATTTTCCTTTGAAAGTTGTAATCGTGACTAACATCGTTCATTTAACAGACGATTTGTGCATTTTTACAAGTGTTTTTAATCTTAGTTTACTAAAATACTCATTTGACTAATAGAAAAAACAAAGTTTGCTTTTCTATCTCAAATACATTGTTTTATATGAGCTATTAAACAACCCTACCCCCAATTTTAAGTATCCAATTTTGGTATCTATTATTGAAGAAAAATATATGAAAATATTTGACGCTCGTGGATACCTTACATTTTTGGCACTGTCTTGCAAATGCAATAAAGAATCATACATTTGCAAGTTTGACATCAGGATCAGAGCACTTATTAAAGTATGTAACGTATGTTACATGGCATAATGAATGAGCTAGGAAATTTTCTTGGAAGTAAGAGGTGATATTTCAGAAAAATACTGTTTTTCACATGTTTTCCTATTAATCTCTAGCCTCGGGTGCCTTAGTCTTAGTAATTACAGTCATTGCTGATAACAAGCCCATGGAATTGTGTTACCTATGCTATATATAACCTTTTTAATCACATATTTCCTAATGCCTTTAATATTAAAATATATAGACATATAGATAGAAAATAATAGTTCTCATTTAAATGACACAATTTAATAAATATTCCTATTAAATAAAATATTCAAAAACAATCTTTATTCAAGTCACCCTCACAATGTCTATCATTGTGTCTGCTTCTATTGCAAAATTATCACCCATTTCATCACAACCAGTAGAATCATGGCATTGTATTAGGACTGCAAACTGAGTACAACCCTGTTCCTCTCCACCCCTCTGGGAATTGTGCAGAAATATCCTACCTTAAAGAACAAAGCTGCATCAAATAAAAGATGTTGCATTCTATAACTAGGAGGTTAGCCTGTAATGGTATGATACGTATGTTACCATATCAATTTAAGAATAAATGAATTGAAAGTCTGAGAAACAGAAAGAAGACATATAACTATCTATTTATTTGAATTATTCATGTAGTTTGCATGCTGAATACCTTTGATACATAAGAAAAAATATTTTAAAAAAATATACAGCTTCCTATGGTGTTATATGTGTTACATTAATTAAGATTACTTTTTAAAATTGGTAATTGTGACAAACATCACTTATAAGCATTTCGTGTGATCCTCCTCATTAGCCATCAAAAGACTTAAGTTTCTTTGTTTGTGTGGCCATTGCCAGCGTCAAACAACTTGACTCAGCCAAACTTGAATCCTTAGCATTCTTCAAAAGCAGAAACAGCATGTCAGTGTCATGGGATCAAACACCTGATTAAATATGGGTTTAATGCCATTTCACATATATGCATACATCGGAGTTTGACTCTGGTATATATCTCTTCCTGTGAAGTGGCAAGAGCAATCTAACTGCAGCTGCCTCTGCATCCGTGCTAGTCAAATGATAACTTTGCTCTGATTTTGCAAAATCTATGTCTCTACCGTGTACCTCTAAGAATACTTTAAGATTTCTGACATTGGTCAAACAGAAATTTGATAGGCTGCTTTTTTGCATCATTTGCCATGGAACCTATCCAGCCTTTTGGTGCTTAGGTCCTCAGGTCTTAGATTAATAGTATTTTGCTGCGCCCAAAGAACTTTATAAGTTTTCTTTAGTTACAATGTTGACTCTTAATGGTTTTGGCGGACCGTCTGAAACAATTTCTGTTACACCTTGAAAGTTATCTGGTATAAGAGAAAGAATATGAAATTGGACATTGCCATCAATTATGTTTGCAGTTGGTTGTTTTTTTATGTTAGTACATTGAAGCATGTCTTAAAATAATGTAAAACCTATTATTTCTCAGTTTTGCAGCCATATCATTAGCTGTTGCATTCAAAAGAAGGAAAGTGGACTATAGGTAGAATGGGATAACCAGTAGTTCTATATTATGCTCTATGGAAGATTTATACAGAGTAAACAAGTTGATAAGGTGTCTCATTTCATGATCCATTGAAAACACTGAAATTGAGAACACTTGCCTCTGACTGTGTAATCAAAAAGGATGTCACGACAATGCCCTTGCTCATTTATTATGACGAGTTATATATGTTACATCCTTTAATAAGCGCTCTTATCTTAGAAACTTAGTGAATCATTGAATTGAAAGGGTCTAATTTGCACTCTGTTCATCCTGCATTTCATTGCTTTACCTGCTGTGATACATCTAGTTCGTTTATCTGAAGGGAAAGGGTTACCTCGGTTTCAGCACTTCAGAAGTACTAAGACTTCAAATAAGTTTTTGAATGCTTGGGGAAAGATAATAAGTGCAGAGACATTATTAGATGAAAATATGTGGGTTGCATGTATGGAAAGGTTACATTTATAAAAGTTAACCAGCTAAGATATGATTCTTTATCACAGAAATATCAAGGTACATCAGTTCAGGTACTCATTGCTCTTAATGGCATAGTTTTCCTCCTTGTAAAGCTTTAGTCTTTCTCCTACTTGCAGAGTATCACTTGAAATACATACTCAAAGAGCCAACTATTAGGAATACATATCAGTTTCTGAATGTTCCAAGCTATAAATGGCAAAATTGGAAAGTTGATAATGGCTCATCAATTTTGAGTGGACTGGTGGTAAAATTGAATAACAGTAAATGATTGAAATATTGTGTGATGTTCTACTAGTTGCAAGGAGGCGTGTGATAATAATGATTACCACAGAAGCAGACAACGACAGACGTTTAACATGAGTGTTAAATCGATGAGAAATAGTTTGGACCATTTCATTTATGGTATTTTCTTGTAAAAATGTAAAACTATCTTTTCTATTTGTGGCTCTATATTTAACATTATATGCACAGTATTAGGAAATCTGTCCAAAAGGTCATTGATAACATCTGTAACACCAGTCCATGGGCTTGAAAATCAGAAATGAATATAATTTCTAGTGTTTTGGCACCAAAGACTTATAAGTACACATTAAGTGTCCTGATCTTTAACTTAATGACATCTTGTAGATATATGAGCAAGACAGACTAAGAAAATGAAAAATATCCACACGCTGTAAGCGCTTTCATGTGTTTTACTTAAACACTAATAACAAAATTCGCTTCTCTGTAAAACTGGGAGTCGGGCTGTGTATTAGCTCCTATAAGACAATATATTTAAGATAGGAAAGCAAACTTGTTTTTTCCTATTCATCAATTGAGTATATGTTTGTAAAATCTAATAAAACAGTTTGAAACCAAGTCATAGTAGTTGTTTAACTACATGACGATAGCCACAATTATAGCTTTTAAATTATAATTAGGTTCATGTAACGCACATAACACCACAGTTAGCCGTATTAATGTTAAACAGCTTCCATATGTAGTAAAGACATCCAGTATTAAGACTATAAGAATGTCAATTTATTAGATAATTTTAATGTCTTCTTTTGGTAGCTCAAACATTCAAATTTCTTATTCTCAAATTGATATAGTAACATATGTAACAAGCTGTTACAGGCTAACGCCCCAACTTACAGAGTGCAAACATTTCTTATTAAATGCACCTTGAATGGTTACATAAGATGTAATTTGTCTGCAGAATTCCAAAGGGGTTTAGGATGGAGCAGGCCCTTACTCAGCTTGATGTCAAAATACTGTTTGATGATTTTACTTATCACGCTAACATATGTAACACTCTCTTATCTTTAAAACTTGATGACAACTAGCAGATCTATAAGTCTTTATCATAGGAGCCAGTTTAAAATCCCTAAACAATGTAAGATATCCAACAGCTGCGAGTTTTTTCACAATTTTAGCTCAAACTTTCAAACTACATTTCCTTTATTTGATGTAGTAACGCATGTAACACGCTGTTTCAGACTAACGCCCCAACATAGAGAGTGCAAACATCCCTTATTCGATGCAGCTTGAGTTGTACTATAAGAAGGAATATGTCTGCAAAATTCCCTCGAGGAGATTAAAACATTTTAGGCATATCTTACGTAAAGACAATGAGCTTGCCCATTTATTACATCAGGTAACATATGTTACAGCCTCTGATATTAAAAATTTTGCAACAAACTTGCAGATTTATGAGTCTTTTCATATAAGCAAATAAATCCCAAACAATGAAACACATTCATCAACTGCAAATATTTTTTAACTATTTTTACTTTAGTTTTAATACCAAACTTTTCACCTTAAAACTGGGTAGGGGTAGGGTTGTTTAATTGCTTATTTCAGAAAAAATATTTAAGCTAGGGAAACAAACTTTAATTTTTCTGTTAGAAAATTGCATAAGCTAGTCAGACATGGTTAAAAACATTTTACAAAACACACAGAGAGATTGTGAATGTAAATGATGTTAGCCACACTTGCAAATTTTAATGGGTTATCTGATTTATGTAACGCATATGACACCTTAGGAAGCCGCAATTTTGTTCAAATGGCTGTCATACGTAGTTAAGATATCCAGTATGCAGACTATATGAATGATTTTTAAAAATAAATATTTTAATGTCTTTAATTTGTAGCCCAAACTTTCAATTTACTTTTTCTTAGTTTGATTAAGTAACGTATGTTACAGGCTCTTACAGACTAACGCCCCGGAGCACAGAGTGCAAACATCTCTTAAAAGACTCGGCTTTCAATTCTCTACAAGATAGAATATGTCTGCAAAATTCCCTAGGGGGGGGGGGGGGAGCAAACCCATTCTCAGCCATCCGTCTATAATGAAAGATGGTGAGCTAGCTGCGGTGGGGAGTAAGTGCCTTTGGTACTGTTATGTAAAACTTTTCAAACATACGTCACGCATATCTCAAGCTAATTCTTTCTGTCCTAAAACATGGTTTAATTCGGACTCGATTACAATTTTCCTCACCATAAACTGATATGGGTAAAGCTAATTTTTAAACACAATAATTAGTGAATTAATTTCTACTTAAAGCGTATGTGCCGCATATATCGCATGTACAAAAATGCATCCATTTTTTCTGTGTTTATATACTTAGAAAAATGCTTAACCAAAAGCCAAACTATGTAAAGATGTCTGTTCACCCAAAAATCATAATTTCAGCTAAAAATGGATAATTAAATAAACATAATATAGTGACGTATAAATTTTCCCTGTATCCTAAACAAGTAACTGCCATTTGCCAAAAATTGTTAAAATGGCTAGATACAGTCAACTGTCATTAGTCTAAAAACGTTAAAGTTGCTATTGACAGTCAACTGTAAATAACCATTTTAACGATTTCAGTTGACTGTAAATAGCCATTTTAACGTTTTGGGCTATTTACAGTGGACAGAAGCCACTTTACACCGACTCGACAAGGCCTTTGGCGCTCGCATAGACACAGTATTGGTGTAGATGAAGACTCAGACCAATCTTTAGACCTCTAACCTGACTGAATACTTCAGTATGGACGTTGGAAGGAGTCTTGTTTATTTGAGACGAATATAAGAATCTATCATGAGTGAGAGGGTAGGATAGAAAAATCCATCCCGAGGGTCGCCGTTTGGCAACACGGGGCTTGCCGATTGATGACAAACGGTGATCCCGAGGGACGTATTTTTCTATCCTACCCTCACACGAATAATGGATTCTTTTTCTTGCTCATCGCTGTTTTTTTATTCGAAAATAAGCTTCCAGAGGTCCCTGAATACGCTAAAGTGCAATTTCACATGATGACGTCACTTAACCATAACAATGACGTCACTTGACGACAATGTGCGTGAGTTCCAATACAACCAATGTATGAAGCCCTCACGTGGCAGCCTGGGTAAGATAGCATGGCTTAGATAAGATTTTCTATCCCAGGGTAAAATCTCAGTTATCCTTATCCGGTGTGCAAGAATATCAATTCTCATGTTGTGGCTCACATGTTGTTTTGCCAGCCCTGATCCCACCAGTCAGATATATTTTTTGTAGGATTTTCTATGATCGTCCAGTGTATGCAGATTCTCACATACACTCAGTGGTCATAAGTAAGTAGCCAAATCAGCTTACAAGAATTTGACAAAAAATATGGTCTGAAACAATGGTCTTTTCTAGCCAATTATGACAATTTCCCCAAATGATAATTGCCCTGGATAAATCTACAGTATATATGTTTACGTCATTACCAAATTGTATGATGTCATCATCTGTTGCTATGGAGATATTGTGTATCACAAACATTGGCTCCATTTCTTCAAAAAAGATAGCAGGTGTTGAAAAATTGCTGTAAAAATGCCAGATTGTAATATTCTTTATTGAAAATTTGCAGAAATATTTCAAATGTACTGAAAACATTCTGTTAAAGTTCAAATTAGTATAGACACTGAAAATAATATAACGCAGAGCAGAGAACTGCACGGAAAATAATGCCATGAAAATGATCTGACTGCAGTATACTTTGGCTGTAAAAACAAACTAGATAAACAAATGCAGGAATATGGGGTATGTATGTTTTGTGAGGTATCATAACAGTGTTCAAATTGAAAATAATATATTTTTAATAAATGTTAATGGATATAAGCTATGGTTTGATCCAAAGAAAACCTGCTAATTTTCACTGTCAGTCCTGATATTGGTGCCACAAGCAGCATAACCGGTGATATAATATTTGTGTAATAATTATTTTCAGTTGAAAGTACCATTTTGGGTTACATTTTTACAGAACATTTATTTTCTTAAGAAGAAATATCCTATGATTTCGCATGAAAGTTTGGGTACCCCCTCGTAAAGCAAAATTTGACCAAGGGATTAGGTATCGCTGGGTGCTGTCTTTTCGATTTGAAAGAACGAAACATGTAAAGACTAATTGCTTCAAACACTCGTATATAGACCCTAGAAAGACTGATACTTGTTGCTAAATTATCATGAGGGTTCATTCAATAATTTAAATTTTTGGTTTAGGGGTGCAAATACCCCACCCACCTCTAATGTGACGGTGAATAAAGGACCTCGGACAGTCTTAATGAAGGATTGCCCATAAAAATGACCAGAAAAAAGTTTCAAAGAAAACGATAGTTTTTCCATCAAAAAGATAGTAGATTCAACTCTCGAATTATCTGCAAAAGCGTTTTTCTCATCGGACAAGTACCTACTTAAAAATATGGGTTGAAAATCCAGTTTTTGCTATTCAACATATAGAAAATAGAAAAAGTTTTACTGAGGTGCTTTCCCCCCCGTGACCAAACTAATCCTTTTGCATACTGTTGTAGTTTTACATTTCACACATCATATATAAACGGCTTGATTGGTCACGGGGGGGAACGATGTCAAAATGCTCAAAAACAACTTATTATAAAAACTTATCCGGAACTTATTTTGTACAAACCTGTAGGTAAATATCAATTTACAATGGCATTTATCAGGGCTATAGTTATGATTGCGTACCAAGTAATTAATTGTTTAATTTCTCAGCCAAACTTATGTTGTGGGTACTCAAAAGAACTTTCGCAATGAGACGCTTCTTTTAAGCACCAAATTATAGGTTAAATCTGATGATTAAAAAAAATATTAATTATTTTAAGCTCAAAAGTTTTGCTTATCTAGACTATAACTTATACAGTGTACAGGTATGATACACCTCAGTGAACATGTCAAACTGCAACAGGTAATTGTCAAAAGTTATGGACAGCACACTTATTTAGAGGAAGCTATGAAATCTTATCAACCTGAATTTTATGCAAACGCATCACTTTCGTCGCAAGTTTTATGCTCCAAACATTATATTTCCATGTATTAGGTGAATACCCGGTGAAACTTTGACTTTCTGTGAAATAAAATTTGGTCACAAAAAATACCCCCACCCCCTAAACCCTAATGTCCTGGCATAATCATGCAATATTTTCAAAATATTTTTATTTTGGTAGGTACACTAAATGTCACGGTTTTATTTAAGCACAAAAACATAGTTGTCAAATATGCATTATCGAAGCAACAGGCTGTCAAAATTTGGGCAGATTGAATAGGAGACTGTCCGAGGTCCTTAGGAAGATGTGAACACATCTTGTTCACAACTCACGATTATAACATATAAGCACCATTATCACCAAAAAATATATAGAAAATAAGCAATATCTATAGCCATGTAAAAACGGAAGAAGTTAGGAACCCACATCGAATTTTCAAACTGTTTCAGAAATCAGGGGTGGTTGAAATGAATAACACCCACAAACTCTAGGTGATATTATTTCTATAATAATCAAGCATTCTTAAGTTGAAAAATAGCAAATAGTGATATGTTCAAAATTTCAGATAATTTGCATTCCTCGTTTTCAAATTATACAAAATTTAAATGTACTTAAATTTTTGCAAACGAAACAATATTTGCCATTGTGGCTACTTACTTATGGCCACTGACTGTAGTTTACAATAAGCTTTCTGTGCTTCCTCAATCTTGTCTGTAGCTATGAAATTGTCCTTTCTTCTCAGATAGGACAAGCAAAGATCTTTATCCGTGGCAACTTTCTTAAGGTATTAACCTAACTCAGTGGCTGACTTGAAGTCACTAGCATCGATCACCGTCCCAGGAGGTACATGTTTTGTATAGTTTGCACCTCCACGGACCACTACAATTATATCTCTATCAAACCACCAGAACAGTTTCTCTGTCACATAATCAGTGAAAAAACTATTTTCAAATGCAAGATAGAACTTATACATGGTTTCAGTTTCATTAAAACAAGTTGTATTCTTTTAAGGACAATTCGTTATACCACAAGCCCCGTATATATCAACGTCAATTACGGCGCTTAATTCTCTTACATAATCTACTCTGTGACTTTTAGTTTTACAGTGACTGACGTACCAGGCAACCTCTTTAGATTAAGCCCTATATATAGCATCATTGTTTTAATGACACGATTTGCTCTGTTTGTGCGTTCAGAGATGTCAGAGTATTTGAGAACCATAAAGAGCCAGTGCATGATATTTCCAACAATGTTGTATGTGCGACCAGCAAAGCCTCAGATCAGCCTGCGCATACACGCAGTCTGATCAGAGCCTTTGCTAGTCGCTTAAGTATTCTATGATTGTTAAGCTACTGACTGAACACCATTAGGAGTTTCTAGGCTTAAAAAGAGGCTGCAGAGGCTCGTCTGAGCCAACACTTGTCAAAATGTCAAATTGTTGGAAATCTCATGCTGCGTCTAAATTCTCATGTTGTGGCTCACATGTTGTTTTGCCAGCCCTGATCCCACCAGTCAGATATATTTTTGTAGGATTTTCTATGATCGTCCAGTGTATGTAGGTTTTCACATAATTTACAATACGCTTTCTGTGCCTCCTCTATCTTGTCCGTGGCCATGAAATTGTCCTTTCTTCTCAGATAGGACAAGTAAAGATCTTTATCCGCGGTAACTTTCTTCAGGTATTTACCTAGCTCAGTGGCTGACTTGAAGTCACTGGCATCGATCACCGTCCCAGGAGGTACATGATTTGTATAGTTTGCACCTCCACGGACCACTACGATTATATCTCGATCGAACCACCAGAACAGTTTCTCTGTCACATAATCAGTGAAGAAACTATTTTCAAATGCAAGATAGAACTTATACATCGTTTCAGTTTCATTAAAGCAAGTTGTATTCTTTTTAGGACAATTCGTTACACCACAAGCCCCGTATATATCAACGTCAATAACGGCGCTTAATTCTCTTACATAATCTTCTCTATGACTTTTAGTTTTACAGTGACTGACGTACCAGGCAACCTCTTTAGATTTAGCCCTATATATAGCATCATAGTTTTTTGTTACACGATTTGTTCTGTTTGTGCGTTCAGAGATGTCAGAGTATTTTAGAACAATATCTGAATCTAGGCGGAACGTCATTGTCCAATTGAATGCGCTTATCCATTGCTTCCCGGCTTCTGTCCTATTTGCTTTGCGGATAGTACCAGTTGTTTCCCTGACTGCAAGAACAAACACTTGATTCTCATCCCGCCTAGGTGGAGGAAACATCTGTAAAAAGGTGCTTCCGTGGATTAAAATTGCATCAGCATTGAAATGTTTCTCAGGCTTAAAGTCCATTTGTTTTATTATATATTCAAATCTACATTTGTTAAAAGTGCAAAGGGATAAGTCTACTTCAGTCGAATGGTTCAACATGCTAGTCCTATGATGACCGTACCAGAGAATAGTTTTCACATCTTCTCTCCCTCCTTGTAACGTTTCTGCATTTCTTACTCTAATAAATGAAGAGTAGATTGACGATTTATCTCCCTGTATCTTCCGCACTAATGGTAGACGCTGTCGACTCAATGTTAATATTACAGCCACGCAAATAACACACACGACCAGAACTAATTTAGTGAAGGCTTTAGGACCAAACAATTCTGGAAAAGAAGAGGAAGAGAGGAAGATTCAACATCTTAATCATGGGTTTAGATAACCAAATAGTGTTAGTATAAAAGTGTTAATAATGTCTTAGCAATCACAGTTACATATGATTTGGTGCTCAAAAGACTTGTGTTTTAAGTTTTGGTTTGAGAAATAAGATTTTGTTTTGTGAAGCACTCTTAACTTAATACATGAGTTATTTATCATTCTTAACCTAAGCGCATGGGGTTCATCTAACCCTTAACCCATTAAAGCGCCAATCGCAACGAAAGTCGTCTGCTTTTCTCATCAGCTGAAATGTTTAAGAAGCCTCTATGACAAATAGTATGGACCCAGATCAGACTGCACCAATAGTCTGTTCTGGGTCCACGCTGTTGACTTCTATACTTTATTCGTTAGTAATGTTAGGCAATTATTTGCAGCAAAAACGACTTCAGCAGACGACATTTTCAGATGGATCTTTTAGGGTTAAAGCGCCAAGTACAAATGCATCTGAAAATGCTGTCTGAAGAAGTCGTCTGTTCATATTAGCCTAACATTTTGATTGATTTTGTTTAGGCTTTAAGTCCAAGTCAACAATATAACAGTCATATTGGGACCCTCCTATAAAAGAAGAATGTGATGGACTTAAAGGTCCCAACCATGTCCAAAATTGCCTCAAGTGAGGTAAATTCCATGCTGTTAGCCAGTCTAATAAGACAGGGTCATCTACCTGAAAGCAACAGCAGAGAGCCGACTACATTTCACCAAAGCATTGACTTATTAAACCCCCTGTATCTTGGAACACCTTAACAGGCAGTTTGAAAACTGTAAAGACCAAGATAGATGCAGCATAACGCTGCATTTCATCAAAGCTGGCATTGTTTGATAGGAGTCAATTAACCATTGATTCAGGCATCTGATAAGAGTGCGTATTGGAAAACTTTTTCTTCATTTCTAACCCAAAACATATGTTGTGTTTACACAGAATAAGCGTCGCAATGAGACGGTTCTTTTGAGCACCACAAACACATGTTTAAATTGATGGGTAAGGAAATAATTACAGTTTTACGCTTATAAAATTTCTTTATCTGGACCTATGCAGAAAAACATCATAACTTAGAAACTCCTACCTGTGACCAAATAAAGAGAAAAATGGGATTCACATACTTGATACAATTTGAATTGGAACATCCACCATAATACATTTAGCGTTAAAACATAGAAGCAAATAATATTAATCCTGATCAGACTGTTCACACAGGTTTACACATGCATGGTCGTGTCAAAATGTATGTGATGCGCTGACCTTTTTGTTGGACAACATTTTCATTCGATTTGGCACCAAGCTGTATAGACAAGTAGTTGGGATTCCTATGGGCACTAATTGTGCTCCCCTTGTTGCAGATTTATTCCTGTTTTGTAATGAGAGGGACTTTATGATGTCTCTTTCTGATAATAAGCAGGCTGATGTTATTGATGCGTTTGACACTACATCCAGATATTTGGACGATATTTTGAATACTAATAATGTTTATTTTGACAATACGGTTAGTCAAATATACCCGTCAGAGCTCCAACTGAATAAAGCCAATACCTCTGATACCGAAGCCGCATTTTTAGACTTGCATTTGTCAATTTCTAATGATATTAATTCTACCAAAATTCATGATAAACGTGACGACTTTGATTTTGAAATTGTCAATTTCCCATTTTTAGATGGCGATGTTCCTCGTTCTACATCTTATGGAGTCTATATCTCTCAACTCATTCGTTTTGCTAGAGCATCTAGCTATGTTGCTTACTTCAACACTCGCAATAAATTGTTAACTCAGAAACTTCTAAAACAAGGCTATCAGTATCATAAACTTCGCAAAACATTTTCAAAATTTTATAGACGATACTATGATTTGATTTCTAAATTCCAAGTTGGAATTGAATCTCTCTTGCGCCCAGGACTTTCGAAACCTGATTTCTACGGTGACTTGGTGTATAAATTGAAGAAGATTGTTGGCTCTAATAATTTTTCAGCGCAGTTCATTAAAATAATTTCCCATTATAAAAAGATTGGCTATAACATTAATATATTGCAACAGACTGCATGCTTGGTGGTCAACCCAATCACGGTTGGCAACTTTGCTTTCCTCTTTAATTGCACGCCGGTGGATCGCACTTCAGACTCTATGATGGTTCCCACTTAAAGACTTATCTATTGATGAGATGGTAGGGGCCTGATGCTTTGGCTGTTTGTTGATAGAATTTCATTTTATTGCAACAATTTAGATCTTCTACCACCTAAACCTAAATTCACTTTTAGACACTTGAAGAAAGGCTTCCAGGAATTTCATAGGAAGTTTGTTTTGGCCCCCGCAGATAAGGCTGCTAACAATGTTGTGGTCGTTTGAAAAAGATACTATATTAACACCCTAAAGCAAAAACTTAGCACTGCCAAAATATATGAGCATAACAGGCTTGATGAGACGTCTATCGTTGATAGGCATCGATGCCATATGGCAGCTAAGTTTGGGTTGTTTGTTGATGAGGACCATAGCAAGCTTCCAACGTTATACTGGTTACAAAAACTTCATAAACGGCCCTATAAATCGCGTTTTATTGCTAATTCTAGTGCATGTACAACTACTGAGTTGTTTATTCTTTTGACTTCTTGCCTCACTGCAATTAAAAACCATGTCATTAAATATTGCACAACAGTTTATGAAAGAAATGGTAAAAATTTATTTTGGTCTATTAAAAATTCAGGTGAAATTCTTAATAAATTGAAGTCTACAGGTATTCTAGCATCTGGTTTATCTACATATGATTTTTCTACTCTCTATACTACTTTGCCTCATAATCTCATCAAAGAAAAACTAACAGAATTAATTACACAAACATTTAACAGAGAGGGCTCACTTTATTTGTCTTGTATTGATAAAAATGCCTTTTTTTACTTCTGAACAACCTAAACGATATAAATTGTGGTCATGTCAGAAAATGTGTGATGCGCTCCATTATCTTTTGGACAATATATTTATAAGATTTGGCTCAAAATTATATAGACAAATTGTCGGTATCCCAATGGGTACTAATTGTGCTCCTCTTGTTGCAGATTTGTTTTTGTTTTGTTATGAGAGAGAATTTATGTTGTCTCTGTCAGACAATAATCAAGCTAATATTATTGAAGCTTTTAACTCTTTCTCCAGATATTTAGATGACTTACTCAATATTGATAATCCTTATTTTGAACAAATGGTAGGTCAGATATATCCAACTGAACTTCCGTTAAATAAGGCGAATTCTTCTGATACTGAAGCTCCGTTTTTTTTACTTGAACTTGTCAATAACAAATGGCATAGTTTCTTCTAAAATTTATGATAAACGGATGATTTAATTTTGAAATAGTAAATTTCCCATTTCTTGATGGAGATGTTCCTCGCTCTCCTTCCTATGGTGTATATATTTCTCAGCTTATTCGTTTTGCTAGAGTGTGCTCTAATGTTGATGACTTCAACAACAGAAACTTATTTTTAACTGCTAAATTATTAAAACAAGGTTATAGATATCATAAAATTCGAAAAGCATTTTCTGAATTCTACTACAGACACTCAGAGTTAATTGTTAAATACAACATTGGGTTAAAACTCTTCTGCAACAAGGCATATCAGAACCTATATTTTATGGTGATTTAGTTTATAAATTCAAACGAATTGTTGGAAAACCTAATTTTAGTGATCAATTCAAAAAGATAGTTAAACGTTATATAAGGGTTGGATATAATTTGGATATCATGTGACAGTCTGCATGCCTAGTTTTAAACCCAATCACGGTTTATAGCTATAGTTTCCTCTTTAATTGCACGACGGTGGGTCAGGCCTCAGACTCTATGACGGCTCTGACGTAAAGCTTTAATCGGTGGGTTGGTGCCTGATGCTTATCTGTAGCTGGACCCACCGTGGCTTAACTTGAGGTTTTCTTTAGCTCTGACTATCTGTGAGTCATGAGCCCTTTTCCTTGTTTCATCATGGAGTGTTAATTTGATTAGAGTGTTTTCCATGATGATAAATTTGCATTAGTTAGATGGCCTCCATGCGAGCTGAACATTTCTTGTACTTCAACAACAGCAGAATCTAGGGCGAAGATTTGGTACCAGTTAATCGCATTTAAGCCCTTTTCTTTGTTTCATCATGGAGTGTTAATTTGATTAGAGTGTTTTCCATGATGATACATTGCATTAGTTAGATGGCCTCCACGCGAGCTTAACATTTCTTGTACTTCAACAGCAGCAGAATCTAGGGCGAAGATTTGGTACCAGTAAGGTGCATTTGGGCCCCCTGGTGGCTTAGGTTGCTGTCCGTTCTAAGGCGGTGGTTCTGTTGTTGTTGACTTTTTGTTTATTGTTACTCCCATTGTGGGAGTCTGTAATTGTTCTATGTTTTGTTGTACGTTACTTTATGTCCATTCTAGTATTGCAATCATCTTGGTGGGGAAGAGAGAGCTGATTGCTTTGCTTAATTTGTCTTCCTGGTGTCTCGTGATGGTTGAGCGGCTCTTCCTCGCGGTGCCACGGGGTAGTCTGCAGTTTGTGATTGTGGTATTTCCTGACGATACTCACTTACTATGTTTTACATTGTTGGATGTTTTTGCTCCAGTATTCAGTTTTATTTACTGTTGAGTCCTTTACTTTGCTTTATTTCCTTGTTATATCTTGATTTATATGTTCTAGGAGATGATGCATTGATAGATTAGGGGTCTTTCATGCAAACCAAATATCTATGTGTCTTGATCCATATCTGAATTAAGGGCGAGGTTGGCGCCGTTCAACTGGTTTAAGTCCTCCAGTAAAATATTTTACTGACCGTTCCAATGCGGTACTTCTTTGTGGATCTTTTACGTTTTTGTTCTGTCTTGTGTTTGCTTTGTCTTTGTGCGCGTCTGTTTATATGTGTTTTGTGGTCACCTGCTGGGCAAGAGCTGACTTCTTGGCTCTCGTTTGTGGTGTCTAACTGTGAGTTTGTCACTTTCCAATTGGTATCCTGGGTCAGGTGTGGTACTTGAGTGTATCGATTCCTGATCTTTGCACCCTTACTTACCTTAGTCTGATCTATCTCTACACTGTTTGTCAAAAATGCTTCTTGAGCATTTCAGATGAGAAAACCATACAGTGTATTTATAACAATATTAGCTTATTTGCATATGCTCCGCCTAACTAGTGTTCTAATTGGTTTACATTACACTCTTCCATTACTGTTGTGTTAACCAAGAGTGACAGTGACGTACTATTTTGTTTACAATTCTTTAGTAAAACATTAACTTGTACACTCCACTTCAGCTAACTCGAATCGATATATCACTTGTGTGTTAATCCTATCCTGTGGATAGGATTAATACACAAGTGATCTATCGATTCTAATTCCCTTGTAAGTTTGTAAACAAAACATGACGTCACTGTCACTCTTGGCTGGCAGAATAGTAAGTATCATGCAGAATTATAGGATGTTGTCTAAAAGTGTTGCTAAACAAGGTAGTTTTACATACAATAAATATCAAGTCAGTTATTATGTGCCTATACATGTCCTAGCCCTACAAGAGATATTACATTGGCGGAAGGGTACAAGGATTAATTTGACAAAACATTGGAAAACTATAATAAGTTGAATAAACTTTGCTGGATACTGTGATAGAAGATGTTCATTACTAACACCGAGGCGTCTACCTTATTTAAATGACACAATGAATATTACTTCCTGGTTTCAATGTTCAAGAGCCAGTGGTGGACACTTGGTGGAAATGGTGTGCATGTCTAGAGAACTTACTAGTGGGCTTATAAAAAAGATAGTAAAACATTATATAAGGGTTGGATATAACTTGGATATCATGCGACAGTCTGCATGCCTAGTTTTAAACCCAATCACGGGTTATAGCTATGATTTCCTCTTTAATTGCACGACGGTGGGTCAGGCCTCAGACTCTATGACGGCTCTGACGTAAAGCTTTAATCGGTGGGTTGGTGCCTGATTCTTATCTGTAGCTGGACCCACCGTGGCTCAACTTGAGGTTTTCTTTAGCTCTGACTATCTGTGAGTCATGAGCCCTTTTCTTTGTTTCATCATGGTGTGTTAATTTGATTAGAGTGTTTCTCCATGTTGAACCATTGCTTTAGTTGGATGGCCTCTATGCGAGCTGAACATTTCTTGTACTTCAACAACAGCAGAATCTAGGGCGAAGATTTGGTCAATACATGATGACAGAATGTTCTCATCATCTCGACCAATCAGATGACACTATACATTTGCTGTGATACTTGCACAGTAGAAGAGAACAAAACAACAAAGATGGCCGTGCACGCATCACACGAATAAAATCAGATTTCACAGAAAAAACAAAATGACAATAAAACCATGAATGTGGCAAACTTCTGATATAGGGCGGAGGATAGAGCATGCAATTGTTTATTCAAATGGTATACGCACGAGATTGTAACCTGAATAATAACGGTGTAATTCACCCAGAAACAATTTGTGCAGTAGCGGAGTGACCGTCCTTCCCTCTACTACGTAGAGGGTATACAAGTATAGAAAAAATATCAACGTCAAGCTCCTGTGTTCTCGCACACCAGATTTGAATTTCCGTTGTTTTTACCCATGTGAGATATTTCTATCTTATCACACACCCGTATCCGCCCAAAGGAAAGATGAAAAACGAACTTGAAAAAATACTTCCAGAAAATCCTGAATACGCTGGGATGCGACATGGTGACGTCATTTTAACATAAAATGACGTCAAGGATCGACGTGTGGCCAACGTGAGGCTAAACGTTTTTTAATCTTTCCCTAGGGCTGGTACGGGTGTGTGAGATTAAAAGGATCTATCATGAGTGTGAGGGTAGGATAAAAAAAATCCGCCCCAAGGATCATCGTTTGGCGTCACGAGGCTTGTTGAGTGATGACAAACGGTGATCCTGAGGGACAGATTTTTCTATCCTACCCTCACACGAATAATGGATTATTTTTTTTTTTGCTAAACACTGTTTTTATTATGAATTAAAAATAGTAAGTGAGTATGATCAGGAAATACCACAATCACAAACCGCAGACAACCCCGTGGCACCGCGAGGAAGAGCCGCTTAACCATCCCGAGACACCAGGAAGACAAATTAAGCAAAGCAACCATCTCTCTCTTCCCCATCAAGATGATTGCAATACTAGAATGGACATAAAGTAATGTAAAACAAAATATAGAACAATTAAAGACTCCCACAATGGGAGTAACAGTAAACAAAAATTCAACAACAACAGAACCACCGCCTTAGAACGGACAGCAGCCTAAGCCACAGAGGGGCTTAAATGCGATTTACTGGTACCAAATCTTCGCCCTAGATTCTGCTGCTGTATAAGTATATGAAATGTTCAGCTCGCATGGAGACCATCTAACTAATGCTATGTATCATCATGGAGAAACACTCTTATCAAATTGATACACCATGATGAAACAAAGAAAAGGGCTCATGACTCACAGATAGTCAGAGCTAAAGAAAACCTCAAGTTGTGCCACGGTGGGTCCAGCTACAGATAAGCATCAGGCACCAACCCACCGATTAAAGCTTTACATCAGAGCCGTCATAGAGTCTGACGCCTGACCCACCGTCGGCAATTAAAGAGGAAACCATAGCTATAAACCGTGATTGGGTTTAAAACTAGGCATGCAGACTGTCGCATGATATCCAAGTTATATCCAACCCTTATATAACGTTTTTCTATCTTTTTGAATTGATCACTAAAATCAGGTTTTCCATCAAATCGTTTGAATTTATAAACTAGATCACCATAAAATATAGGTTCTGAAATGCCATGTTGCAGAAGAGTTTTTAACCCAATGTTGTATTTGACAATTAACTCTGAGTGTATGTGGTAGAATTTAGAAAATGCTTTTCGAATTTATAATATCTATAACCTTGTTTTAATAACTTAGCAGTTAAAAATAATTTTCTGTTGTTGAAGTCATTAACATTAGAACACACTCTAGCAAAACGAATAAGCTGAGAAATATATACACCATAGGAAGGAGAGCGAGGAACATCTCCATCAAGAAATGGGAAATTTACTATTTCAAAATTAAAATCGTACCGTTTATCATAAATTTTAGAAGAAACTATGCCATTTGTTATTGACAAGTTCAAGTCCAAAAACGGAGCTTCAGTATCAAGTTTACAGAGTCCCTGAATGCTTAGATGCAATTTCACATGGTGACGTCACTTTAACATAATAATTACGTCACTTGACGACCATGTCCGTGAGTTCCAATACAACCAATGTATGTAGCCCTTACGTGACAGCCTGCGTAAGATAGGATGGGTAGATTATAATAATCTATTATGAGTGTGATGGCAGGATAGAAAAATCCGCCCTGAGGACCGCCGTTTTCTTTCAGGAGGCTTGCCGAGTGATGACAAAACTGATTTTTTTATCCTACCCTCACACGAATAATGGATTCTTTTTCTTGCTCACCACTGTTTTGTTATTTTAAAATAAGCTTCCAGATGTCCATGAATACGCTAAGATGCAATTTCACACGATGACGTCACTTAAACATAACAATGACGTCACTTGATGACCATGTGCGTGAGTCCCAGTGCAACCAATTTATGTAGTCCTCACGTGACAACCTGGGTAAAATAGCCTGGGTAAGATAAGATTTTCTATCCCAGGGTAAAATCTCAGATATCCTTATCAGGTATGCAAGAATATAAGAATCTATCATGAGTGCATTGTCATCGACCGGAAGCATTTTATCAGATACTGACCTGTCTGATTTGAGCACTGTGGGTACATGTGACATATTTGTTTACCAAATGCGTCACAGAGTCATGTGATTCGCCCGATTGGCTGATTCAATAGTGTTTATCAAGCGCCGTCATCACGTGTCACTGAAACGGTTTCAATGAAAATACCATGCGGAGAATGTTTTCAAAAATGTTTTAGTGCATACAATATGATCAGTCTATGGCTGAATACCGTAATACCTATCATTGTTATGATTTGGCTACCCAAAATGACTGGATATCTCCATTGAAGGATTATCTATATAATAGGCATTTAACGCTTGTTACTTTTTAACGTAGGTGTTTTGAGTAATGCGCACCGCGTAAGAGCACAAACCCGACTTTTCAGTCGTGATGTCCCATAGCAGACAGGTCGATCCTTTAGTATCGCACATGCGCAGACAATGATCATGAGTGTGAAGGTAGGATAGAAAAATCCGTCTCGAGGATCTCCGTTTGGCATCACGAGACTTGCCGAGTGATGACAAACGGTGATCCTGAGGGACGGACTTTTCTATCCTGTCCTCACACAAATAATGGATCTATTTCTTGCTCACCATTGCTATTTTATTGTAAAATAAGCTTCCAGAAGTCCCTGAATACGCTAAGATGCAATTTTACATGATGACGTCACATTAACATAACAATGACCTCACTAGAAGACCATGTGCGTGAGTTCGAATACAACCAATATATGAAACCCTCACGTGACAGCCTAGGTAAGATTTTCTATCCCAGGGTAAAATCTAAGATATCCTTATCCGGTGTGCGAGAAAGAAATTCCTCGCCCACTTATCGCTCAAGACAAGCTGTGCCAGGCAAAACACCGTGCGGAATTTCCTTATCCCATCCACGTGACCTGCTTATCGCATGCACATGACCTGTTTATCCAATCCATGTGACTTCAAATTATAACAATGTTGGCTGTTCTCAGAGCAATTCACGCCTAAATAGTATGTAGAAATATCAAAACGGCAATATTTAGAGCGTCCGCCATTTTCGCATTGTTGAATGACGTCAAAAACATTTTTGACGTCACTAAAATGCAACAACTATGTGATGCATGTTATTGACACAGTTTGGCGCCACGACGTCTTTGTCAATAAATACTGATACCAACGTTAGTTTCAAATCCCAATAAAAACAAAACCGACGCTCAGAAATGCTATTTCGCTTCCGTATTTAAGTGCTTAACAATGTTTACACCCTTTTCTGCACCTGGAAAATTCGTTGGTGAACTTATTTTTTAGATTAGAACAAACGCAAGAAATCTAAAAAAAATATTCGGAACTGACAGAATTCATATAAAACCTTAAAAAGTCAAAAAGTGGGCGAGAAAAAGTATCCATCATGATGTTTTGTTGTGGGACGAGGAAATCCCACCCTCGGACCTGAATAATTTAGTCAGAAACTCGACAGAGCCTCGTTTCTGACGAAATATTCTGGTCCTGGGGTGGGATTTCCTTGTCCCACAACAATACATATGAAGGATACTCTTAATCTCACATGGGCAAAAACAACGGAAATCCTGATCTGGTGTGCAAGAATTGTATTTTAACAAAGTTTGATAATCATTGGATCAAAATGTACCACATAGAGTGTACAGATTTGTTTTCGATCAGACTTCATGAGATAACTTTCGACCCAGTTTCGAACTTAGTCCACATTTAAATCGAATGGATGCATATATTTGATTAAGTTTCATAAATATTGATTCATATCCTCAATAGTATGCAGAAGGTTTTTCTACATCTAAAACCAGGGATTTCACCTTATCCCTAATCTGTAACAGTTTTAAACTAATATATAACTATCTGAACAAAGTACATATGGGCATTGGCGCGACAAAACATGTCTTCGGAGTTTCCAACATGCGAGACTCAAACCAGTCTCCTCAACTACGGAGACATGCTAGAAAATTTAAATTTCGCTTGTAGAAAGTTTAGACATGATACTTTTCAAAAAGCGAATAGCAAAGGCGCTGATCAGTCTGCGCCGATGCGCCAGCTGGTCTGAACATTTGCTGTTCGCAATGAAGATTGAATTGAAACTTGCTGCAAAAAAGCGATAAAATTCACGGCAAGCATTGAATTGTATCACTTTTCTTTATTTGACTCATGTAAGATTCTCCTTATCCACGCCACAACACACTGGTAAACGCATACGTCGATTTGGTGGTATTTACGCGTATTGCCGGTATTTCATAGACCGGAAGTGGTAGATATTGGTGTAAAAAACTATATAGAAAAACATGTGATATGCCTGAAGGACTATAGAATTAGATCATTTTTAAGTAGTCGGCATACACATGGCGATTTATGTAAGCATTTAGGAATAGATTCGAGTACTCGAATCTATTCCTAAACTCTTACATAAATCGCCATGCACATACTAAATACTTAAAAATGATCTGATTCTATAGTCCTTCAGGCATATGGCATGTTTTTCTATATAGTTTTTCACACCAATATCTACCACTTCCGGTCTATGTAATACCGGCAATACGCGTAAATACCACCAAATCGACGTATGCATTTGCCAGTGTGCACAAGTAGAAAATGTCTCTGTATGTCTGTGTGATCATGTTATAATATTTACATTTCCACTGTGAGTCTTTAAATGAACCTTTACATTTGAGATGCCGTTCATACCTTCCTGAACAAATCAATTCATGCCACACCCACATACGCGCCATTTGAGCGGAACAACGTCAACGCCATCCAATAACGTTTTTTGTTTACTGACGTTTGCGTGACGTTGAGCACGTATCGCCATGGCGTTAAGCGCAGATGTTTGGCGTTTTGGCTATTTCAAACCCTCCGTTATGTCTGATTTAATTCATAATATCTAAAAAAGCAGCCAAGTTAAGTGAAAATTAAATCTTGATACTTGACTGATAGTATAAAATGTAAATATAAGAAATAAATTCCATTTTTGGTCTATTCATGGAATAATGAATACTTCGGGTCTCTTGCAAAGTTAAGGTGAAGCCCTTCGGGCTTCACTTACTTTGCAAGTGACCCGAAGTGTGCATGATTCCATGAACAGACCAAAACTTGAATTAATTAAAATTAATTTTCTTAAATGTAAATATTAACACAACTTGCAGTTCACCATATGAATCACCCATGCCACCATTTGACGATGTCTGGGTATGCCTTTCTATGATCGTCTAATGTATGTAAGTATTCACATAACTGGCAGTTTGCCCTCTGAATTTCAGGCTCTCTGTCCACGCTCTGGTACCTGTCCTTTCTTCTAAGATATCCCAAGTACATATCTTTATCAGCCGCCACTTTCTTCATATAAACACCAAGTTCAGCAGCTGACTTAAAGTCATTAGCATCAATCACTGTGCCTGGAGGTGCAAACTTCGTGTAATCAGCACCTCCGCGGACCACTACAATCATATTGCGATTAAACCAAGTGAACATTTTCTCTGTGACGTAATCTGGATAAAACGAATTTTCAAATGCAAGGTAGTATTTATATTTTCTTTCCATGTCCCCCCAACAGGAGAAATTACGCTTTGGACAAGTTTCACGGCCACATCTTCCATATATATCGATGTCAATTACCTTTCTTAGCTCTCTTACATAATCTTCTCGATGACTTTGTGTTTTGCAGTGACTAACAATCCAAACAGCATTGTTTTCTTTTGCATCGAATATGCTATCATAGTCTTTCCTTATCATATTGTTTGTGTCATCCTTCTTTATGATATCTGAGTACTTGTAGACTAAGTCCGAATCCAGGCGGAAGGTCATCGTCCAGTTGAACTGTGGTATCCACTGTTTTGCTATTTTGTTTGTATAAGCCATCCTCAGACCAGGAGCTGTATCTCGCACTGCCATCACAAACACTTGGTCCTTGTCTCTCCTGGGTGGAGGTGATAGTGTCAATATTGACTTACTTTGTATAACTATTGCATCAGCATCAAACGGCTCTTTAGGTTGTGGATCTGATTCAGTAATTACGTATCTAAACTTACAACGATTAAATGTGCAAAGGGACATGTTAACCCAAAAAGAATGCCCAACCATGCTCTGGTAATGTGTATCGTACCAGAGGATTGTCTTCACAGTTCTACTTATTGGATTTATTTGAGATCTAGTTTTATCATAGTGAAAACCCAACAATTCATATTGGCTTGCATTAGTTTGGTGTAATGCATATTTCACTGACTGGGTCTGGACAAGCTTGTCTAGACTTATGTATACGATGTACACTCCAACAATTAAGAGTCCGGTTTTGTATTGCCGCTTGCAAATTTCCATTGTCTTTGTCCGTATATCTGTTGAGAAAATGAGAGAGAAAATGTTTACTAAACTTTCAAGATATTGGTAGGATACTTAGTTGAAAGTCAATTTATCATTTCACCAAAAAGGTGGCAGTGAAGCAGCAACCACTCTGGGCAAAAAGTTATACATGTTTTATGCAATATTTACAAAACAATTTGTAATGAATATGCTGGTTGTACCAGTGTTTGTGGTATAAGCGTTTCCAAGTAAATCCCATTTAATGATAAAAAAAAGTATTGGACATAAATATCTTGCCTGCATTTGAAATCTATTATTCACCATTAACGTGCTGACAAGTTATATCCCGATGCCAAGTCCTTCGACGTTTAAATGGTAGAGTAGTGGTTTTATTTTAGGCCAAATGTTGTCAATCAATTTTTTTCCAAAATAACCCTTCAATTTATTGATATGCCTATCAACTTAAGCATTGTGCTGTCTTCAATAGCTTTCTAATATGCAAAAAATAGCGAATGTCACGCTCTGATTTACCACGATTTCTGGAGCTACCACGAAAACTGATACACCGACCATACAGGTTACTGGTATTTGAGGGGTCGGTGGGGGTCTGCCGGCAAAATATTTGCTACCATGTTGCTGCATTTTTGATTTTCTTCAATTTGATATGCAACATGACCATGTTCTGAAAAAGTTGAATTTTTACCAGTCCCCATGGTCGGGGATGCGGTCTGCGGTCAACCATGTTCCTCTTTAATTTGATATCCAACATGATCATGTTCTGTTAGAGTTTATTTTGACCTACTAACCCAATCACCAGGGTCGGGTATGGGGGTTTGGGGTCTGCGGGAAAGATATTTGCCACCATGTTCCTGCATTCTTGATTCTCCTTAATTTGATATAAAACATGGCCTTGTTCTGAAAAAGTTGAATCATGACCTACTGACCCCAGCCACAGGGTCGGTGGGGGTCTGTGGGCAAAATATTTGCTACCATGTTGCTGCAATTATGATTGCCTTAAATTTGATATGCAACATGACCATGTTCTGAAATAGTTGAATTTTTACCTACAGATCCCATCCCCAGAGTTGAGATGGGGGGGGGTCTGAGGGCACCATGTTGCTGCATTCGTGATTCTCTTTAATTTGATATTCAACATAACCATGTTCTGAGAAGTTGAATTTAGACCTACTGACCCCATCCACAGGGTCGAGGGGGGGGGGGGTCTGTGGGCAAAATATTTGCTACCATGTTGCTGCATTTGTGATTGTCTTTAATTTAATATGCAACATGACCATGTTCTGAAAAAGTTGAATTTTTACATATTGACCCTATCTCCAGGGTCGGGGTGTCTGCAGGCAACCATATTGCTGCATTCGGAATTACCTTTAATTTGAAATGTAACATGACCATGTTCTGAAAAAAAAGTTGAATTTTGACCTACTGCCCCCATCCCATGGGTCGGGGGGGGGGGGGCTGCGTACAAAATATTTGCTACCATGTTGCTGCATTTTGATTCTCTTTTATTTGATATGCAACATGACCATGTTCTGAAAAGGTTGAATTTTAACTTACTGACTAAATCCCCAGGGTCGGGTGATGGGAAGAGACAGGCCTTCAAGTTGTTTTTTTACCCCCAGCTAATGGCAAATAGTTAATCATGGTTCTGTTTTCATTAAAAATACTTTGATGGGCATGAAAAAAATTGATGCCTATTAATTAAATGTCCTTTTTCTATGAGGCCATTAGTTACCTTTTAGCTCAGCATATAATGGGCATTAGTTGTACAGATTCTGTCTTAATAATGGTCATGTAATAAGAAAGTACATAATTTAATGACCCTGTTTGTATCTTAATGGGCATCAAATTAATCAATGCCCATGGATTGAATTCCCTTTTATTTTGTGGCCATGATTTACCGAATAATGGGCATTACTAACGTGTTTTTGCCATTGTAATGGACATCGAAAAAGATAAAAACAAGGATTAAAGGCCCCATTAATTTTCAGTTCATTACTTGGTTTATAATTAAGAGCCATTTCATGCTTTTTTGGATGGTTTTCAAGTTAATGGCCATGATCATAGTTTTATATTGTTTTTAATGGGTTCCCATGCATACCATTAATTTTTGTAAACAAGGATTAATGCCTTGATTTTATGGTTTTGAGCGAATTCATGGTATTTTCTTTGGATTTTTATGGGATTTAATGGCTATCTTCTACAGTAGTGATTGCTGCCATCTTGAACGTCATCTTAAATATTTTACAAAGCTGAAAAACAACATGCCAGTCAAATTCTCCAAATACCACCGAAAACTATCAGAAATAATTACTAACTGCGAATTTGATTTCAGTATGAATTTTGCTTCAAATGGCAGCCATCTTGGACACCATCTTCACTTTTTTCAACCTTGTGAATGAAACTTGTAAATGAAACTTGTGAATGCTTTTTTAATCGTATGTATTATGAGGCCTCTAAACATCGATAAAAAGTCAAAATTAAAATGCTTTATATCAAGTTTTTAGTGACCTAACTGGCGGCCATCTTGGATGCCATCTTAAAATTTCAATCTTCTGAATCGAAACTATGTTCTAATTTGATCTTTTGTATCATTTAGCCTCTGAGCAGACATAAAAAGGTCAAATTTAAAGTCTTTTTATCGAGTATGTCGGTCATATGGGTCTTAGAAGCCTAACTGATGGCCATCTTGGACGCCATCTTTAATATTTCAACCTTCTGAATCAAAATAATGTTCCATGTTAATTGATTGTAACATTTAGCCTCTGAAACATCCATAAAAAGTTAAAATTAAAATGCTTTTGATCGAGTACGTTGATCATGTAGGTCTTAGGAGCCTAACTGGCGGCTATCTTGGACGCCATCTTGAATATTTCAAAACGCTCAATGATGCCAGAGTGGCATCAGTTGGAATCATCAAGTACAATGCCTCAGCAATAAGAATCAACAAAGAAAAAACCTTTAAAATCAAGCTCCAGGTCATTCTGGTTTTCAACCGGACTATTCAAAGCAATACCCCGGTATCCCATTTAGGTTACCTTGCAACCCCCCAGGACAATTTTTCATGGGTGCCAAATTGTTCATTGGGACCCCCTGGATGGGAAACGAAGGTGTCCTCAAAAAAATTTTGGTTTGGGCTATGTGAAATTGCATGGTTTCTATGCCAACCCATAGCGAATTTGAGAAGGGGGGTCTGCCTATAAAATTACTCATATCTCAGCTGTTACTTATCCTAGACTACTAAACTTAATACCAAATTAAAGCTTAGACATATGCCTATTATCCCCTTGTTGCATATGGACATTATCTAATTTGCATATTCATAAATATTTATGAAAACATTAAAAATGTGTTTCACGAATGGGTGTATACGTACAAGATCAATAATATCTCAGCTGCTTTTAGTCATAGAGTACTAAAATTTGTACTAAAATAAAGCTAAGACATAGGCCTTTTATTTCATGGTCAAATATGCAACGTACCTTATTTGCATAATTTGCATATTCATGAATATAAATAAAAACGCTAAAAAAATATGGGAAAATCATTACAAATATAAATAGGCTGATTTCATCCCAATATTGTCATTGTTGCATGTTTTAATATAATCAATGTTACAATTTGACAGGTCCAATCATCCAGTGGTCCTATATGAATATTATCTCATTTGAATATTCATGAAAATGCATGAAAACTTAAAAAAATGAGGGAAAATCACGTAAAAACTATAAGCCTAGGAAAGGGGTTAAGGTACGATCTATCCTGCACTCCTAGGGCCTTTTAAATTTATGCCAAATTGTTCAGTGGGACCCTCAGAATGTGAAATGGAGTTCTCCTCACAAGAAATTAGGTATGGGCTACGTGAAAATGCGTGGTTTCCATGGCAACCGCTTATATGATTCTCGAGATTGGGGGGTAGGCCTACAAATTCAATCATATCTAAGGTTCTACTTATCCTAGAGCACTAAAATTGGTGTCAAATTAAAGCAGCTAAGACACATGTCTTTCTTCTTGTAGTCAGATTTGTAAATCATCTAATTTGCATATTTATGAATATTAATGAAAACTTACAAAAATGAAGTAAAATCATAAAAAAAAACATAAATGAACGTATTTCACTACAAAAACATCATCAAACCACCATTGTTGCCAGTTTTTATACCCTCAGTGATTCAATTTGATAAGTTCTTTCATCCAGTGGTCCTATATGAAAATTATCTCATTTGCATATTCATGAATATTAATGAAAAGTTTTGTAATTCAAGAAAAAATCTCAGAAAAATTAAGGGATGTACATATAAAATGACAAATATTTCACCTACCATGTGTTCCAGTGTATCAAACCTAGTGCCAATTTAATGCTTAGGCATTGTACCTTTACCATATGGTATAATATGAAAAATATTTATCATGAATATTCGTGAATTTTAATGTAAACAGAAGAAATGAAAGAAAAATTGCGGAAAAATCAAGGGGGTGCACTTCCAAAATTACTCATATCTCAGTAGTTAAGTGCCCAATAGTGCCAAACCTGATTTTAAGTCAATGCATAGACACAACATGTTTACCAAAATGATCCAATTTATAACACATCAAATTTAAATTCTCATGAATATTGATGAAAACATGAGCAATTAAGAGAAAATACAGGAAAATTAAGGGGGTATAGCTACAAAGTGATTCATATCTTGGCTTCCAATTGCCCAATAGTAACAAGCTTGGTACCATATCAAACTGCATAATCCTAAGTAAAATTGAGTAAAAGAAAAAAGTATAAAATTTATAACAGCTGAGATATGAGTAATTTTGTAAGTACACTGCTATCAATTTGTATACATTTTTTTACTTGTATTTGTAAAGTTTTTATTAATATTGATATTAAACAAATTAGTTAATTCTTATATCTTCCCACTAGGTAAAACTGCTATGCATAGACTTAAATTAAGTATATTGTTTGCTACTCTAGGGCAATTAGCAGCTAAGATATTGGTTATTTTGTAGGTATACCCCATTCATTTTTGGCGATTTTTCTCTTTATTCTAATGTTTATATTAATTTTCATGAATATGTAAATGTAACAACTGGCAAATATTACCAGTGAAATAAAGGGCTGTATCATAGCAATAAGTTGGCACCTTGTTTGCTACGTAAGGGCTATAAGCTGCTGAGATATGAGTAATTTTGTAGGTATATCCCCTTCATTTTAAAATATTATACTCAAAATGCTCATGGTTTCATCAATATTCATGAATGTTATAATATGAACGTTTTAAAATTTGATAATTTGTTAAACATACTATTGTCTTAGCATTAGTTTAAAACCAATTTTGGTACTCTAGGGCACTTAGCAATTGAGATATTATTAGATTTGTAAGTACACCCCCTTGATTTTTCCCGCAATTTTTCATTTGTTTCTTCTGTTTTAATTAAAATTCATAATTATTTATGTTAACTATTTTTCAAAGCTGAATTTAAGGTAAAAGTATTATATCTAAGCATTGACTTGGCACCAAGTTTGATACACTCTAACGCATAGCTGCTGAGATATTGGTAATTTTATACATACACCCCTTAATTTTTCTGAGATTTTATCTCTCATTTCTAAAGTTTTCATTAATATTAATGAATATGGATATTAGATAATTTGCATATCTAACTACCAAATCAAACTGCTATGTCCAGGGATTAGTTTGGTACCATGTTAAGTAATCTAGGATGAGATGTTGTTAAGATACGAGTATTTTTTGTACGTATAACCCCAATCTTTACAGTCGGTATAATGGGTTGCCATGGAAACCATGAAATTTCAAAAACCCAAATAACATTTATTTTTGAGGACAATATTTTTTTACATTTAAGTGGTCCTATTGGACAAATTTATGCCCATAACAAAATGTCTGATGTGTTCAATTTAGGTCTGATTACCCCCGTTGCATACTATAGTTTACCCATGCTTTTTTCCATCATTTTAAGATTTCATTAATATTCATGAATATGCAAATGAGATAATTTTCATATAGGACCATGAGATAATTTTCATATAGGACCACTGGATGAAAGAACTTAGCAAATTGAATCACTGAGGGTATAAAAACTGGCAACAATGGTGGTTTGATGATGTTTTTGTGCTGAAATATGTTCATTTATGGGGTTTTTTATGATTTTACTTCATTTTTGTAGGTTTTCATTTATATTCATAAATATGCAAATTAGATGATTTACAAATCTGACCACAAGAAGAAAGACATGTGTCTTAGCTTTAATTTGACACCAATTTTAGTGCTCTAGGATAAGTAGAACCTTAGATATGATTGAATTTGTAGGCCTACCCCCCAATCTCGAGCATCATATAAGCGGTTCCCATGGAAACCACGCATTTTCACGTAGCCCATACCTAATTTCTTGTGAGGAGAACTCCATTTCACATTCTGAGGGTCCCACTGAACAATTTGGCATAAATTTAAAAGGCCCTAGGAGTGCAGGATAGATCGTACCTTAACCCCTTTCCTAGGCTTATAGTTTTTACTTGATTTTCCCTCATTTTTTTAAGTTTTCATGCATTTTCATGAATATTCAAATGAGTTAATATTCATATAGGACCACTGGATGATTGGACCTGTCAAATTGTAACATTGATTATATTAAAGCATGCAACAATGATAATATTGGGATGAAATCAGCCTATTTATATTTGTAATGATTTTCCCTTATTTTTTTAGCGTTTTATTTATATTCATGAATATGCAAATTATGCAAATAAGGTACGTTGCATATTTGACCATGAAATAAAAGGCCTATGTCTTAGCTTTATTTTAGTACAAATTTTAGTACTCTATGACTAAAAGCAGCTGAGATATTATTGATCTTGTACGTATACCCCCATTCGTGAAACACATTTTTAATGTTTTCATAAATATTTATGAATATACAAATTAGATAATTTCCATATGCAACAAGGGGATAATAGGCATATGTCTAAGCTTTAATTTGGTATTAAGTTTAATAGTCTAGGATAAGTAACAGCTGAGATATGAGTAATTTTATAGGCAGACCCCCCTTCTCAAATTCGCTATGGGTTGGCATAGAAACCATGCAATTTCACATAGCCCAAACCAAAATTTTTTGAGGACACCTTCGTTTCCCATCCAGGGGGTCCCAATGAACAATTTGGCACCCATGAAAAATTGTCCTGGCGGGGGGTGCAAGGTAACCTAAATTGGATGCCGGGGTACAAGTCCTATTGAGTCTTTATAGATGACAAAATTGCATTTGTCGAGTTAGGGGGTCTTTAAAACGTACATACACGTATGAGTTGTATTTTGTTTTTGATAGAAATTTCTACCCAGAGGCACTCAATGTTTGGTAGCTCAATATTGTGTCTTCTTTTTTGGAAAAAAAACGTTATTACGAACATAAACACAAATTCCACCATGATGATCACCTGGCCTGTCTCTTCTAAACAGTTTAAAGTTTTCAATTTTTATATCATCATCTGAAGTTCTACCGTCTAACCAACTCTCAGTTATACAAATAACGTCAAAATTACACAGTTCCGATTGTATCAAATCCATTTTATTCGCAACAATCTGGACATTACAGTGTACAATGGAAAATTTCTCTTCAATGATATGTTCACTTGCGGATAAAAACGATATTGAGTCATCGGAAGATAAAGACGACGGACCAGGGTTTTGCTTTATACCACCAATAAAAACAAGTGACAATACTATAAGAAGTTCAAATAAAAATAAGATGAGCTATGCCTTTGAATTTAGCATGTCGACTATAATGCAAACCGATCCGCATCCTGTAAGCTTCTATAGAAATCATGATATCTTATCAATTAAAGAATGGAGAAGGTTCGTGGATACGGAATTGTATTGAGGCAGTTGAGCAAAATGATGGCATGCTCCCCCGTGGATGGATGAAGACAAACAGAAATAAGTTATGATAATCATGAGAAATGAAAATAAAACATACACATTGGGATATGGCATAATAATGGAAAATATGAAAAAAGTTTTTGTCAGATAATCAGCAACTAAAAATATGTACTAACGAGTTGTTATCCTCCTCTTTTTTTTCGAAATCCATCGTGTCAATCCAGAGAAAAGAAAGAGGAGAACAACGATGCAGGCCTATAAAATTTGAGAAAGGGGGCAGTCCTATGTGGAGTTGTCTATAAAGTTGCTTGGTAGATTATTAGACCAATTCTTTTCTTGTTTACCAGAACAACATGCTCTATCAGACGCGTCACAACTGACCGTCATAGTTTAGTTAACCAAAGTTTAATTAACCGACTGGCACTAACAGCCATCATGCATGTACAATATAAATTGAAGTATACATTTCTTTTGGGACTGACTGGATTAACGTGTAACTTGTGCACATTAGACTCATTCACGTGAATGTCAACATGAAAGCTAAGAATCTTAGATTTCTCCATGATGATACATTGCATTAGTTAGATGGCCTCCATGCGAGCTGAACATTTCTTGTACTTCAACAACAGCAGAATCTAGGGCGAAGATTTGGTACCAGTAAAATGCATTTAAAGTAAGTAAGGTTGCAAAGATCAGGAATCGATACAATCAAGTACCACACCTGACCCAGGATACCAATGGGAAAGTGACAAACTCACAGAAGACACCACAAACGAGAGCCAAGAGGTCAGCCCTTTCCCAGCAGGTGACCACGAAGCACATACAAACAGACGCGCACAAAACATAGCAAACACAAGACAGAACAAAAACATAAAAGATCCACAAAAGAAGTAGCTTGGTGCTTAGGCTGCTGTCCGTTCTAAGGCGGTGGTTCTGTTGTTGTTGACTTTTTGTTTATTGTTACTCCCATTGTGGGAGTCTGTAATTGTTCTATGTTTTGTTGTACGTTACTTTATGTCCATTCTAGTATTGCAATCATCTTGATGGGGAAGAGAGAGCTGGTTGCTGACGGCCCAGCCACAATCAGAGGCAAATTTTTGTTTCATCGGAGGTCAAAAATAAAGTTCTTTAGATCCCTTTTTCGCATGCATTTTCACATTTTATAAACTTTATATTTTCTTAAAGCAGTTGGCGTTATAGAGTAACGAAAGTAATAACTCGCACATTTATGGTTGAAAGAGGATGTTGTAAGGAAAAAATAAGACACCATACTATCAGAAAATGAGATTTTTTTTTCACTTGAGATAAATCCATACTTGAACGTTCTTATGTTTTAAAAGGCATTGTGCATATAGAAAACTATGACAACAAAATAAATGTTGTGGCGTTCACTTTCATGGGCTTTTTGGGCGGTGAAATTCTATACAAACTCAAAGAAATGACTCCTATCATTTGCTATAAATCTCTTTTAAAGGAAATGTTTTATTCGCATGATACATAATGACAAACTAGACCATCCAACAAATCCAGAGAGCTTTTGGTTGTTATTCTATGTCGTCTAGTTGTAAAGTTATAGGGTTTCATAAATGGTCTCTGAAATTTAGCCAAAAAGTCTACGGACAGGACATTAGTTACTTGTTTCAAATAAAACTTTGTAAGCATACATGATAACTTCTTTTTTGTCTCAAAATGATAAACAAAATAAGTAATATCACCAGACGATATAATATACAAGACTTGTAAGTTTCTATTTTGTTTTTGGAGTGATACTGAATCAAAACTATAAGCAGTATGCAGTTTTTCTTACAATAAGCTTGTTATCTGCTTCTGTTTTGCAGACAAAATTGTGTAAATACTTTAATTTTGTTTAAGAGGAATGCTAAGGGACTATATCAAGAGGGCATATAGCACTGAACGTCATTGACAAAATACGTTTAAGATCATACGAAGTGTTGCCGAGTACCCTCAACATCTTGTGACCTATACACCTACAACGTTTGAAGGGGCTATGTCGAAGGGTTATTTGACCTTGAACTTAAGGTTAAGGTCACAAGAAATGTTGCCCAGTACCCTCTACATCATGTGACTTATGCACCTGTAAAGTTTGAAGTAAATATATCTAATGGTTAAGGAGATGAATTTTCAAGAAATTACATTATTTGACCTTTGACCTTGACCGTTATGTCTGGGTCAAGGTCAAACAATATTTTGCTCAATTCCCTCTACATTATGTGAGCTATGCACCTGCAAAGTTTGCAGTTGCTTCATCCAATGGTTTAGGAGGAGATGCATTGACAAGAAAGGTGATGGATGGACCGATGCAAGCACGCACAGATGGACCGACTTGAAAAGAAATTAATATGCTCTGTTTTTTAAAGAAAAAAGCGAGTATGATAAACAATATTGATCTAGATTAAATCAATACTAGTGTAATTATGCTTCTAAATATTCATTTAAATATTAGTGTCTACGGACAGGACGCGTCTACGGACAGGACATTTTTGCATTCAAAGACTCCTGAGTCCTTTCTGTTGCAAACAATCCTTCTATTTCATTAGTTAACCTAGTCTTGACACCCATTTGCATCACACACATGAACATGACCTTAATCTTTCAAAGTCTTCAATTAAAACAAGGACGTCTACGGACTGGACATTTTTCTGGACCATTTTACACCATACCAGCCGAATGAAAACTGTACATTTATTTGTTTCCTGAGAGACTTAATGTTATACAAACTCATTAGCTGGTATGTTAAACTTCACAATTCACTTATACAATTGTGTTTTAACCTTGTTTGCTACGATTACGGGTGTTGTGCTATCTGTGACTTCCTAAATTTGAAAAATATATTACAAAGAAGGCATTTGGTCTTTAAGATGCTATTTAGGTACTAGTTGACACAGCTTGATAATTTAACCAACAAAAGAAAGAAGACAGTCTATATTATACATAAATTTATATCATTATATGTACATATAAAGAAATTGATATGTAATTATTTGTTAAAAAACAGCTCTTTTTCAAATGAAACAGCATAACAGTATTTTTCAAGCATTTTTGACCATTGTATGCTCTACTGCGAAAACCCTATTCTTTCTATGATGTTCAATGCTATTTGTCCTCTTAAAACAGTCCCTTAGCACTTCTGTGAAAAAAAAATAAAGTGTTTTCACACTATTTTCTGTATTACAGGAGCATATAACAAGCTGTTGGTACAAAAAGTGCATCATCTGATCGTGGCTGAGCCGTTTGCTTAATGTGTCTTCCTGGAGTCTCGCGATGGTTGAGTGGCTCTTCCTCGCGGTGCCACAGGGTTGTCTGCGGTTTGTGATTGTGGTATTTCCTGATCATACTCACTTACTATATTCTATATTAGAGAAACTGACTCATACGAGATGTACATTATACATTGGCAATGTACAATTCATACATTGCCGTCTTTCCAAGTTCCGTTTTCTATTATGTAAATACAAAGCATGAACCTATTTGTAAATAATATATTGTACAGATTCTGCAGAGGCTATTTTGGACTCAGATGTCCATTTTGTTGGGTTTGGTGTAAAATGTAATGTATGCTACACCCTTACTGGCCTAAATAAACTTTCATAAATGTATGCTGCAATAAAATGACGATTCAAACTATATCAAGAAAATTTAATTACAGTAACAGTGACACGATGCGTACAGGAGTGCAGTTATGTATATTTACATGAAAAAATGTCTACTTATTTAAATGGATGGGGTAACCCTGTACACAGCATATCCAATATTTTTGAAGATGATGACTTTGTGATATATAAAATGCGTAATGACTAAAACAATGCTGACAGTAAATAAATCTCCAAAATTAATAATGACTTGAACAATAATTTGCATTGTAAAAACTCATAGAAGCTTTTTTAAGATTAAAGAAAATATGCTTTGTATTTCAAATTGGCCGCCATATTAAATATAGTATGTTAAGGGCAACTGCGGGTAATACTTCCCGCATTAAAATCTTTTTTATTCCGTGCATACAGTTTGCTTAATCCAGCATTATAAATCTGAGAAAAAATAAAAAAAATAATGTATAATAGGTGCCCAAACAGTCATCGGCCCTGATCCGCTGGTTCAAGAGTCCGACGCTACGAGGTCAGGTCGTGCACCGCCCAAATTAACCATATATATTGGACACACAATCCGAGTACCGGCCATATTCGTATACGCATTCACCGTATAAACTTGATAATTTTGTATATATATTGTTTGATTTCTCCAGATCTGGTACTGAGACGATCGTTTATAATAACGGATCAATAGATATTTCGGACACATTCAAATTACTTCATTTTGTCCAGAAAATGCAAAAAAAATCCATTTGACATAGATAGATAGATAGATAGATAGATAGATAGATAGATAGATAGATAGATAGATAGATAGATAGATAGATAGATAGAAAACTGTATTCATGCGAATTTGGAAATGGTTGAAACATGGGACCCAGACAACTTTCCCCGTTTCTCGCCACAGGAATGGTGTGCATGGGCAATACCTTACATTTAGTTTTTATATGAAATGGAGTTAAGTATCTTAAATATAAATGGTCTACTCATAAAAACAAGCATTACAGATGGTAGGAGGCTGATATTACACTATATAGGCATTTTGTCTTTTTTCACGGCAGCAATCTTGAAACCATCCAAAATGGCGGGTAAGACCAAAGATATTGAGTGTTAGCACCTTGATTCTTAATAAGGGGCGTCCAAAGAACAAAATTATACAAATCCCAGAGAGTCCTAGGGGATGCATGGTGTCGGACTACCAGTGGTTACAGATTAGCGTGTAATGTAATGACGTCCATTATAACGCTGCGTAAAAGATGCCAAAAAGGAGCTTTTTAAATAAAGTTTATGTCATGTGAATAATAAAATCTAACATTCGTGCTCCAGTATTATTGAATTTATTAAACGCGTTGCTAAAAAGAGATAAAATGCTCGGTATGCCTCGCATTTTATCTCTTTTCCCAACTAGTTTTATAAATTCAATAAAACATGAGCACTCATGCAAGATCCTCAATGTAATTTTAGTGTCATGTGATAATTAGAATCTAACATTCGTGCTTCTGTATAATTGAATTTAGATTTATCTAACTCGTCTAATAAATTCAACAAATATGAGCATTCATGTACGATCCTCTAAAATAGTTTTTAAAATTTCTTTAAAGGACTACAGCTCTACTCGGGTGTACCAGATTTTGAGCATCCAGTCTAAATTGTATTAATAAAAGAAAGGAAAAGGAATCTTACCGTTTCGGTGGAATAATACATACATGGTCATCCAAATCAAATATTTTTAGAAACGTAACTAATGTCCGTTTGAATTTTAACGATGAATATGTGTCCCCGGGCTCCAATTCAGATAATCAATTTTTGAACATAGATATGTGATCGTTTGATAAATAAACATTGAGATCGAAAAGATACCATGCGACACATTTTAAAATTGCAAGGCTCTAAGAAAGAAGAACTCATGAAGATTGATTTTTACCATGCATGTAGTGACAAGCTTTTACTCTGTTGTACAATGGGCCATGTGGCAATATACACATTTTCAAAGCAAGCCCTAAATGAATCTTTAGATTTTTGCAAACATTCATAGCCTCGTAAATTACATAGATTTGATCGACAGCTGCCAAGCTCACTTGCCAGTGCAATACGTTTCGAACATCGAAGTGACACTAGTCTTGTGATTATTGACAGCGAGCCACACGTGAGTCGCACGTGAAAAACAAGCTTCTATAAATTAAAACCCCGGCTCGTCCACGGCACTGCGGGGACACATCGAAGGTCAAATCCCGGCACTTAAGCTCCGTTATGTCCCCGGCATCCCAAGCCCCAATGGGTTGGGGTATACAAATGCCTGGTGCATTTTACAGTTACACTTTGTGAATGCGGGTTCGAGCCTCACCAACGGCTCTGCGTTGTGTCCTTGACAGGGCCGTTGTCTGCTTTTGAAAAGTGGTACGGCGCTGGAACGTCTTTTTCCTAGTGTCGACAGCCTTGGTTATTGGGGTTTGGGGGACCTCCCCCAAGAAAATTTTGTAATTTGAGATGTCTGTAGAAGCGATTCTAATGTATTTTGAGGCCATTTTTTCTTACTTTCAAATGCTTACGACAGCTTTTTTGAGCCCCCACCATCAATGTATTAACAATTATTTCGACCCGTCGGTGGGTCTCATCAGGCGACGGCATTTAACTCAAAGCAACAGCCGGTAATTCTGATACAGGTAGCTGTTGTTGGATTTTTCATTGTTGTTTTGGGAATTTCTTTTTCAGTTATATACATACATGTACAGTCAGTGGCCATAAGTAAGTAGCCATAATGGCAAACGTTGTTTCGTTTGCAAACATTTAAGTACATTTAAAATTTGTATAATTTGAAAACTAGGAATGCAAATTATCTGAAATTTTGAACATATCACTATTTTCTATTTTTCAACTTAAGAATGCTTGATTATTATAGAAATAATATCACCTAGAGTTTGTGGTTGTTATTCATTTCAACCACCCCTGATTTCTGAAACAGTTTAAAAATTTGCATGAATCCACATGGTAACTTAGCAACAAGCATCAGTCTTTCTAGGGTCTATATACGAGTGTTTGAAGCAATTAGTCTTTAAATGTTTCGTTCTTTCAAATCGAAAAGACAGCACCCAGCAATACCTAACCCCTTGGTCAAATTTTGCTCTACGAGGGGGTACCCAAACTTTCATGCGAAATCATAGGAAAGTCCTTCTTAAAAAAATAAATGTTCTGTAAAAATGTAACCCCAAATGTTACTTTCAACTGAAAATAATTATTACACAAATATTATATCACCGGTTATGCTGCTTGTGGAACCAATATCAGGACTGACAGTGAAAATTAGCAGATTTTCTTTGGATCCATAGCTTATATCCATCAACATTTATTCAAAATATATTATTTTCAATTTGAACACTCTCATGATACCTTACAAAACATACATGCCCCATATTCCTGCATTTGTTTATTTAGTTTGTTTTTACAGCCAAAGTATACTGCAGTCGGATCATTTTCATGGCATTATTTTACGTCCAGTTCTCTGCTCTGCATTATATTATTTTCAGTGTCTATACTAATTTGAACTTAACAGAATGTTTTTCAGTACATTTCAAATATTTCTGCAAATTTTCAATAAAGAATATTACAATCTAGCATTTTTACAGCAGTTTTTCAACACCTGCTATCTTTTTGAAGAAATAGAGCCAATGTTTGTGATACACAATATCTCCATAGCAACAGATGATGACATCATACAATTTGGTAATAACGTAAACATATACACTGTATATTTATCCAGGGCAATTATCATTTGGGGAAATTGTCTTAATTGGCTAGAAAATACCATTGTTTCAGACCATATTTTTTGTCGAATTCTTGTAAGCTGATTTGGCTACTTACTTATGACCACTGAGTGTACATGTATGGACCTGGACACAACATTCTCGTGCCTCTAGATACATTTAAGAGAGCGCAATTAAAAATAAGTTTATTATTTCTTAACCAATACATATGTTGTCGTGGTTGTGGGTACTCAAAGAACTATCTCAATGATACGGTTCTTTTGAGCACCCAGCATCTGTTTATATCTCTACCAAAACATATGTTGTGGATACTCAAAAGAACCATCTGGAAGAGACGGTTCTTTTGAGCACTCAAAAACAAGGTAAAAACTGATGGATAAGAAAATATACACAATATTACGCTGAAACGTTTTGCTTATCTAGACGGTTCTATGCCGAGAGAAGACTCAAATCAGGCTGCGCATCTACAACACATGAAATTATGTTTTATTGAAATGTTACATTGTGAAATACAGCATTTTCTCTGTGCCTTTTCAGATCAAAGAGGTCGGGCCTTATTGACTCGGACCCATTTTTCTATACTGGATGCGAGTTATTGATTATACAAAGAACACACTCTCTAGACGATAATCCTTTAATTATAACTACTGTTTTAAACACATGTGTTACTTACTTAATCTTGTTTTTATCAAACTGCCTTTCACACCCTGAGGCAGGCGAAATATTGAGTTGTGCACGCTTCAGTTATCAATTAATGATGAAGCTTTGATCATCACATTAAAAAGTCTAGAGGAAACTGAAGATATGACCCAACCAAAAAAATATATATTCGGCCAAACAAGTGGTCCGGCTAAAACCTTTTTGGTCGCAAAAAGTCGGTCGTACCGCCGACGACGGCCTTTCTTGAGCAAGAAACAGTAACCCCTGCTTAGTACTGGCGCAACCCAGGAAGGTCCGTCCAGACATAGCTGTAAAATTGTTGACTGGGGTGTAAAAAATCAAATCAAACAAACCAACAAACAAACACTTGGTGCATACCCTCATATTAGTTCAACAGTACTGTAAATTCGAAAATTTGCGCGAGGGTTTTATTTTCGCGAAGTTTCGTGAAATAATATCCTCGCGAAATGGCGAAATCACTCTGTCGTTTACTGATATAGGTAAATCATGCCCTAGTAGCGAATTTTCAACGTCGCGAATATGTTTTTAACGCTATTCGCGAAAATAATATTCTCGTGAAAATTTCCGAATTTACCAAAAATAAAGCTCAAAACTGGATTTAGAATATCCTTCAGTGTCAGAAGAATTTTTTTGAAGAATCTACTACCACTTCCCTGACCCCTAATCTCTTGGGAATTTCGACATTTTTAGGCTTTCTGAAAAGCGGGGGGATTTAAACGATGTAACAGCCATGTGACGGCCTATATGTCTTTACTTAAAGCTACTTCAGATAAGTGTCAAATGCAAAGCGTGATTCTTTGTACAAGTCAGTTTCATTTTTAAGCACAGCCATTCAGTTGCTAGTACGTATGCCCAAATACGATCAATTTGATTCGGGTAAATACTGTTTGCTATGTTTGTAAGGACATTTCCTACTAAAACAGCTGGCAATTATGGACAGTTATATAAAACAACTTTTACAGTGGTAAATTGCCTAAACAATATCAACTACATGTGTAACTTTTAAAGTCAACCATTCATTTTCTGTAATTAGTTATTTTGAGCTGTTTACAAAGTTCTTTCAATGGTAACACTCAAGTATCAAATAAGTGGAATAAAATGCCCGAATTCTACCATCAGGATTATTAGAGCAAAACTTAGCCGTAATACCAGGCAATATCTTTTGTCAAAATACTGCCTGAAATGATTCACAAGTATTGAATAAATTGCAAACGTACATCTAAAGATTCTAATTTATGCAGCAGTACTTTATATGTACGATACTATTTATGCTATACTGAACAAAAGTTAAAACGCTACACTACAATATTTTATATTTTGTGAGAAAGTATTGGAAGAAAAGTATTTACTAAAGCTTAATGATGTTTATCATATGACGTCGCGTCTGGGAGTGAAATAACGCCATGCAATAAAATCTGTAATCCACTAGTGGTTTATCGATTTTCGGGAAACGTTATGACGTCCATAACAACGTTGCGTACATAATGACAAAATTATAAAGCTTTTACGCCAGCAATGAGATTTCAAAGTATTTGTCATACGATAAATAGAATCTAACATTTGTGCTCTTGTATTATTGAATAACCCGTTGCGAAAAAGAGATAAGATGCTCGGAAAGCCTCGCATTTTATCTCTTTTCCCCAACTCGTTTGATAAATTCAATAAAACATGAGCACTCATGTAAGATCCTCTATATAGTGTTTTCAAGACATCAAGCAAACGATTCGTCGAAACTCCACCAATATGTGTCGTTTGATGTCTGAGCCATGCTCCTTTTTGTGTTTAAAGCTTTATTCGCTGCATTTTGCAATTGCACATGCGCAAAAAAAAGATTTTTATTCTTATTAGAATTAGTCATACTTGTGTTGCTTTACAACACAAGAAAAGTAACTTATCACTTGAAACAAGCTCAGAAATCAATTTCGAATTTATCAAATTTGTAAAAAAATGTAAATTGCCTCCCTTTGACAAAACAAATAGGGAATATTTAATGTTTGGTAATCTTCGACTTATCACGATTAATGTTTTTTGTTTGTTTGATTTTATTCGATTTAAGATCTGTATTTTGACGATGAAAAATGATTTAAGACAAACATATACAATACAATACAATGTGTTTTATTGGCATTAAACAATACAATGCTTTTAGCCATCAAACATACATGTATGAGTGAGCAAAATTAGTATAAACATTTTTTCTGAGAAGCAATAGTTTTGACATCAAGGTACAGGAACAGATATATTTCGTAATACATACATTGTAACTATGAAGGGTTTCTTTTCTTTAATGCAAAATAGACAAATTTACTTAAGTTATTCAGCGTTTTCTTAGAGGTAGCTGACATAAGATGACCAAACTTGGTTAGAGTTGGCCAGCTGCAAAAGTAACTTTTGGAATATCTTCTATATAGCTCAGTTGATAAGGGCATACTAGCAAAAAATGATATCCGTCCTCTTTTTTTCTCATATTACAAAACGTACAGAGGCGATCTTCCCTGGGGGTTCCATTGTATCGACCAATTTCGATCATAAGACTGTGAGAACTTAGTCTGAATCTGGACAGTGCTATTTTATATTTGTTCTCACACACTAAGTCTAAATATGGTTCCAATTTGCATTCTGATTTATATTGATTGTAAAGTATTAATTTCTGGGAGCCATTAGCAGCAGTAATAATAGACTGATAACACTGGTCAAATAAACGTTGCCGAATCTGTGGTAGAGGGATACAGGTTAAATCATCTTGGTCCAGCCAAACGTTGGAAAAACCAAGCTGATCTAAGAAAGATTTTATGTGTGATGCCCAGTTAAGATTTTTATAAGTATGGCCTTGGTCAGCATCATGTCGCAACATAGCATAAATAGAGCAAATAAGTGGATCTTGTGACTTGATTATTCGAGACCAATAAGTTAACATTCTTATCTGCCGAAAAACAGCCAGTGGCATCCTACCAAGCTCCATATACAGACCAGAAAGATTTGTGGAGCGTTTAACTCCTAACAGTGAACGACAAAAACGTGTATGCACTCGTTCTATGTCGTCTGCTTTGCTGTATCCCCATACTTCAGATGCGTAACTAAGCACTGAACCTACTAAGCTGTCGAACAATTTAAGTTTTTCTTCGGCTGACAGTTGAATGTTTGATAGTGTGCTATACAAGTTATGTAGGGCATATGTACCGTATTCAGCGATGCATTTCTGCGTCCTATGCATATTACCATTTTTATAAAACGTGACACCCAAATATTTAAAAGATTCAACAATTTCAAGCTGTTGGTCGTTGTAATGAAATCGAAAGTTATTTGATTTTTCTCTTTCGAAAATCATTATTTTAGTTTTTTTCCGTGTTGACACGTAGATTCCAAAGATTACTGTATTCTTGCAGTTTATCTAACATCAACTGTAATCCATCTTGTGACGTAGAAAAAAGAACAGCATCGTCCGCGAACAGAAAAAGGAATACATTCATATTACTGATCTGTGTGGTATGTTGGTTATCGTCTGCTAAGCTCAACGCCAAGTCATTTATGAAGAAAATGAGGAGTATCGTAGACAAAGGATCACCTTGCTTAACTCCGCTATGCGAAGCAAAGAAATTAGAACATTTGTTTTATACTTAACACACATTTGCACGGAGTTGTACATAGCTTTTAGGGCGTTACCATAGTAGTACTACAGCCATCGCGTAGTAGTTTGTACCACAATAACTTTCTGCCTACACTATCGAATGCCTTTTGGTAGTCAACAAACGTGCAGAAAAGCTTTTCATTATTGTTAAGGGTTTTTTTGCTATAAATGAATGTAATATGAAGATGCAATCAACAGTGGATTTATTTTTCTGAAATCCGAATTGATTATGTATAATCTTTTCGTTTTCAGTAGCCCATTTTGTCAATCGATCATGTAACAATTTTGAGTAAATTTTGGCAATAATGTTTGTTAAGGCTATGCCACGGTAGTTGTTTGCATCGTCGATATTTCCCGGTTATGTAGCTTTCAGTCCATGCCTTACGTGAATAATGTATTGAATAGGTTTGTGAGAAAGGGCGTCAGAAAACAAGCACAGCTTTTAAAAAGTTCAGGAATAAGACCATCTATACCTGGAGACTTATTTGATGCAAGAGACTGTATAGTGATTTTTACTTCGTTTTCAGAGAAAATCGATTCTAAAATTTGATTTTCTTGAAACTCAAAGTCTGAATTAATATTTCCATTTTGTTGATTTTCATCATTTCCGAAAATTTCGGAAAAATGATCAAAAAAGTTGCCAGCAGACAGAGAGTCCGATTCTGATTTGTTTTTTCTTACAAACTTATTTATCTTTTTCCAGAAAGATTTTGGATTTGATTTGGCTAGTTTTGATATTTTTAAACCTTCATTGCGCTTGAATTTTGCTTTTGCCTTTCGTTTTATTTTATTAAACTTTGTTCTACATTTAATGAAATTTGTCCTGTTCTGTTCAGACCGGTCATGAGAAAACAGGCGTTTTGCACCGTTGAATTCCCTCTTGGCAGAGCGGCATTCATTGTCAAACCATCTGTTTTCTTTAATCGGGCTGGAACTGTTTTCCGCACATATGTTAGTACCAAAATGAGCATCTGAGCAACTGTAGAGTGAATCTGAGATTTTTTTCAAATTATTATTTATGTTGGTTTCGCTACTATCCTGCTCCAACGACTGTGAAAGCGAATCAAATAAACCACACATATTGGAAACATCGTTTTTGAAAGACTCTGCTTTGTCTTCATTCCACAGTATTTTTCTTGGGGGTGTTTCATTAGATGTGCTTTGATCAATTTGGGTCCTTTTTTTACAGAATATGCCAAAAGTGATACCAGCATGATCGAAAAACTCCGTAGTCTCACACACATTAAAGTGTGAAATAGTTTCAAAGTCTAGAAGTGACAACAACAGATAATCAACAGCACTACATCCCTTCTGACCCTAGAATGTAAACTCGCCAATACCTTTGTCTGACAAACATGATGTCTTTAATGAAATTTGTGACCACGTAAGCTAGGGGGCAGATGACTTGCTCAGATAACATTTCAAATATTGTGCACGGGCAATTAAATTAGATTCGGTAATTTAAAATAATAATAATATTAATAATTTTCTTTATTTCCCCCACTTTCCTCCTTTCCTTCATGTCCTTAAGTTAAAACAAAGATGTTCATGTGAAAATGAGGTCATTTTGAAATCGAATCCCAAATGCTTAGTCAAACAATTAAAATCTACATGTATATCGCCTTGACTCACTTACACTCGTATGGTCATTTTTCCTATGCTAGGACATACATGTAGAAGAGAACAGGCGTTTTTTTTTCATTTCGGTGAATGTAATTCAAGTCTTGTTTAGCATACGTGGAAAAATACAAAACCTTGGATACTGAAGTAAATGCGCATCTTGTTCACTATTTCGAGATGGCGTTCCTCAACAGTTCAGGTGAGTGATTTAGGGCAACACACGAGATTTTGGTACCTATCGCATATGCCTAACTCTTTACATACTAGTGTCCTCTGCTGATACTTTTGCGCACAGCTTGGACCCAGATCAGGCCCGACAAAATGTCGGGCCGGTTCTGGATCTAGACTGTTAGACAGTCTGATGGTATTCCTGAAAGAATGTTTAGAAAAAAAATGAGTTTGAAGAAAAAAAACAGCAGACGACAAAAACATGGAAAATTTCCCAGTAAAGCATGCCTGCTCAGATATCTAGTGGGGCTTGGTGTCTAAGTTGTGTCCTGAACATTCATCCATTTCCTTACTTTGCGAATGCGGACGAGCAGCGAATGCTCTGGCGATATGCGCGGATATGTGCAGGCTTGTCAATAAATATATCTTGGATCAATGGCAAACTTCATGGAATAACAGCATTGGAAATAAACATGTTATAACACCTGTGACCCCTCAGTATATACAATGGACCATCCGAAGTTTATAGGAAGAATATATTAGGGCGTAAAGGGTTAATACATCGATCTCCTGATAACTCGAGCGCCGATACCTCGAAGCACCAATTTGTCTTTTGTCCAACTAAATTCTATTATAAATTTTGTATTTATATTGTATTAAAACTGGTATTATTGAATTAGTTAATAAATGGTTAAGTGGTCGATATTGGTCAAATGTTTCTATCAGCACTGACATGCCAGTGGAATTGAGGCCAAGGCCATAAACTAAATTTTTTCGTGCTTTTGTTTTAAGTAATATTCGTTACTTTCAAACAATATTATTGATATGAATGAGTTTATGTTTGTTATGATTATAGATCAGTCCCATCCCGACCTAACCAATGACCTTAAAGTCCGCCCATACCAATGACCTTGAGGTCCGCCCATATCAACGACCTTAAAGTCCGCCCATACCAATGACCTTGAGGTCCGCTCATACCAATGTCCTTAAAGTCCGCCCATACCAATGACTTTGAGGTCCGCCCATACCACTGACCTGAAAGTCCGCCCATACCAATGACCTTGAGGTCCGCCCATATCAACGAACTTAAAGTCCGCCCATACCAATGACCTTGAGGTCCGCTCATACCAATGTCCTTAAAGTCCGCCCATACCAATGACTTTGAGGTCCGCCCATACCACTGACCTGAAAGTCCGCCCATACCAAAGACCTTGAGGTCCGCCCATACCAATGGCCTGAAAGCCCGCCCATACCAATGACCTTGAGGTCCACCCATTCCAATGACCTTAAAGTCGGCCCACACCAATGACCTTGAGGTCCGCCCATGCCAATGAACTTTAGGTCCGCCCATACGAATGACCTTAAAGTCAGCCCATACCAATGGCCTTGAGGTCCGCCCATACCAATGACCTTAAAGTCTGCCCATACCAATGACCTTGAGGTCCGCCCATACCAATGACCTTAAAGTTAAGATCACATAACTTAGAATTTCATGCCAAACTTACGTGTTTAGTTTTGCTATTATGCTGCTTGTAGCAGGATGTATCTCTAGTAGTTCGAATTTTCATTCGTCAGTATGAGCAGGATAAATTCCATGCTCAATAGTAAAAGAATGTCTGTGCTTTAAAAACTCTCAGCTCATGTCCAACATGTGTTGGCATTTTAACATTTATGATTTAATGTTTATCGGCAGGATAAATTGGGAACACAGTAGCACAGTGATAGGGTGCTTGACTCGAGATCGAGGGGTCGCGGGTTCAAGTCTAACCAGCGTCACTGTGTTGTGTCCTTGAGCAAGACACGTTTATCCTTGCTTAGAACTGGTTCGTCCCAGGAAGACCCTTCCCGACATAACTGAAAAGTTGTTGACTGGGATGTAAAGAATTAAATCAAACAAAAGCAGGATAACTTTCAGACGCAGTTGAGTTGAGAATGACAAAGGTTTAGTATAACAACAAGGCCATATATAACACAGTGTCCAACCGTAACGCTGGAAGAACGGTCGAAACGCCGGAACTTCGGTCGTATAACGCCGAATTTTGGTCTTTTTCAATGGATTCACCGCCATTTTTGGTGTTTTGACTGACGGTAGGTAGAAACTATCACTTTTTAAAAATATTAGGATACGTTCATCGAACATGAAAAGTAGCCTATCCGGATCTACATGCATTATTCTAACTGCCAAATCTTCAACTGAAACATAGACTTTGCTGAAATTGTCAAACACTTCAAAAGAAAATTGGTGTTCAGTTTCGTACCATGCACTATGAGAGCTTTCGTACTGGGAAGTTTCGTAATTTTTTGATATTTTTGAAAGTATTGATCAGTGGTGAGTGAAAATGTATTTGAAACTGACCTTGTATAATGAACTGGTCATTGCTTAGATTTATTTAACCCAGAAAGCAAGGAGAGAGGCAAAATCCACGAAATTTAAGGTAACGCCGGATACTACGGTCATGCATGCTTGCGTTTGTAGGTGAGTGGAGCAAAAGACAGCTTTGAATGTGACGTGTTCAGTGGTCCATGCCATTGGAACACAAATTTAATTTTAATGGAGATAAGTAAGCATGCTGGCATGCTGCAAACATTCTAGAGAAATGTTCAACCTTTTTGCTGTTACATAAATTTTGAAATATAAGAGCTTGGAAATAGCTGGAATATTGCGCAAAGGATGAATGCAAGAATGGGACTCACTTCAAGACTAATACTTTTTGTACTAAACAAATTAACCCAGTATTCTTGGTAATAAGTAAAAACCATATGGGCCTTATCATTAGAAAAATTGAGTATGATCAGGAAAGACCACAGTCACGAACTGCAGGCAAATCCCCTGGCACCATAAGGAAAAGCCACACAAAATTCACAAAACACCAGGAAGACAAAAAAAAACGTACGACAATCAACTCTATCTTCCCCATCAAGATGATTAAAAGCTAGATGGAACTAAATATTGAACAATTACAGAATCCAACAAGGGCAGTTACAATCAACAACGAATCAACAATAACAGAACTACCACCTTAGAATTGTCAGAAGCCTAAGCCACTGGTTGGGTTGGCTTAAGTGTATTTTACTGGTACCAAATATTTGCCCAATATTTTGCTGTTGTTGAAGCACACAAAATGTTACGATCACATGGAGGCTTCCATGGGTTTGGATAAATCAATTCAGCCTGATCAGCTACTAGGACTGAGTAGAGGACCAAAATTTTGTGCGTTCCATGCAGGTTTCGATTTTCTAAATTTCTAGAAAAAGGAAAACAAAAGTGATAATCAGATTGCAGATACACAGGCTGGTCTGCGCCGTTGATGTCCAAATTCAACAATGTTTAGCTTACTCTTTTTGAGGCTCATATATGCTGTTAACCATGTATATATATTTTTGAATATATTTTATAAGATCAACTTAGCTCAAATGGTCTACAACTTATATAAGTATTAGCTTTTACAAAAAGTTAGCTCAAAACTAAACATACATAGAATTGCCATTCCATTGTTTTAATTCACACAGCAACCATAGTTTGCGACAGACAGCCAGACAGACAGACATAAAGACAGACAGGCATAAAGACATATATAAAGTCAGGCACGTAGGCAGTCATATAGATTTTGCTACTCGAACTTAAAGCTCTCAGAACAATGGCTAAGCGCTAAACCCACCTGAGCTACCTTGGTTTTCCATGTTTTCTATTGCCTACTTTATTTGAATTGTTTGACTTTGGTGCGTCTATGTCTGAACAAGTTTGATTTATAGTAAGGGTTTACTTTTGTCAATGCCATTTTCCCATATTTGTATACAGCATATGGCAAACACAAGGACGACAACCTACTTCACATTATAAGACTTCGGGTGATATTTTGATAACACGTTCTGGACACATGTGAGAAATTGTTGAGATTGTTAAGTATTTTCGCTTGGGTCTTTGGTTGTTGTTTTCTGCTTTGATTTAACTTTGTTTTGGTGAGGCACCAAAGAAGTCAATATTCAAGGACAAGATTTACTTCAAATGTTTCCATTGACGGTCTGAAAAAGGGAATGGGGGACTCTCATTTTTCTTCATACATAAAATTTAAGCAACCTAAAATATCCCAAATTCTGTACCTTAACCTTTAGAAGATAACCTAAAATACATAGAAATGCCCCCTAAATCTAGTCCAATTTGTGATGACATCTTAAAAATATTCATTTATCTGAAAACCCAAAAAGATGTTGAAATAAAAAAAAAATACACACCCCAAAATGGTCTGAGCCTAGGAATGTATGAAAATATCAATGTACCCCCCCCCCCCCCCTCCCAGATGCGACCATGTCTTTTTCGTAATTTCATTATTTGGTCCAAGTGTTATTCGATATATTATTAATGGTCATTTTCAGTTCAGATAGAAATGGCATATATGATGTAGATTGTTAAAGGTGCATATTATACCCAGTAAAAGTCCCCTACATTTTAACGAAGTCTGAATCACATGACCACCGTTGTTGCATCAATATTTGTCACAATCAGTAATTTTTCAGTAAGGTTTGGGCGCTTCCTGGGTTGAACCTGTATTAAGCAGAGTATAATGTATATTGCTCAAAGACAAAATACAGAGCCCCAAAAGAGGCTCAAACCAGAAACCCATCTATGTTGAGCTGAACACATTACCACTGAGAGACTCTCCTTTTCTATAATAACAAGCATTGTAAGGACTAAGCAAATGTACAGACTGGTTTACACAAAGCAGTTTTTAACCCCCAAAGGCAGTTGTGCATTTTAAATCAAATGAACGTGAATTCCAAGCAACAGAGAGAGAGCTCAGTGAATTGAAACAAGTCAAGGAGTGGCCTATCGTACTTCTGAATTATGTCCAATGTTCTTCAAGGTTGGGTCTCTTTAAAGAGTTCTTCCCTGAGAACAAGTCTCACTGAATATTTAATCGACTTGTAAATATAAAAATAGGACAGGAGTATGATCAGGAACTGCTTCAATCACAAACTGCAGACTAGCCCAAGAAACCATGAGAAAGAGTCATGGAACACTAATAGTCAAAATACACCAGCAAAACAATTAAAGTGACCAGCTCCCTGTTCCCCATCAAAATGAGTGCAAAAATAGAAGGACAAAAAGAAGTGTAAACACATAACCCCATAGATAATGGGTGCAACAAAAACAATGAATCAACGGCAACAGAGCCACCGCCGAAAATGGAAAACAGCCTAAGCTGCCATAAATAGCAAGTGCAAAGTCTGATTATAGTAGCAAGAATGGCATTAAATTCTGGTCATTGACTGGAGCTAAATGAGCTTATTTATCTCCTTTAAAATTAAATTTGTGTTCCAATGGCATGGACCACTGAACACGTCACATTCAAAGCTGTCTTTTGCTCCACTCACCTACAAACGCAAGCATGCATGACCGTTGTATCCGGCGTTACCTTAAATTTCGTGGATTTTAACTCTCTCCTTGCTTTCTGGGTTAAAAAAAATCTAAGCAATGGCCAGTTCATGATACAAGGTCAGTTTCAAATACATTTTCATTCATCACTGATCAATAATTTCAAAAATATCAAAAAAGTACGAAACTTCCAAGTACGAAAGCTCTCATAGTGCATGGTACGAAACTGAACACCAATTTTCTTTTGAAGTGTTTGACAATTTCAGCAAAGTTTATGTTTCAGTTGAAGATTTGGCAGTTAGAATAATGCATGTATATCCGGATAGGCTACTTTTCATGTTCGATGAACGTATCCTAATATTTTTAAAAAGTGATAGTTTCTACCTACCGTCAGTCAAAACATCAAAAATGGCGGCGAATCCAGTGAAAAAGACCGAAATTCGGCGTTATACGACCGAAGTTCCGGCGTTTCGACCGTTCTTCCAGCGTTACGGTTGGACACTGTGTATAAGATCCCAATCGATTTATTATTAATTTTATACTGCTTTCTTCTTTCAACAGATTTATGTTTCGCCCTGACAGGAGATGTTAAAAGGTACATAAAGTATGGAGTGATATTGGCCTTGATATACGTCGTCTACTTCTGGCTTAATGTGACTGTCAAGAACTTAAACCCATTCCCAACCTTTGGTATAAGAAGTAATTACCTTCCTGCCTTCAAATTTACCGCCAGTGACAGCAACAGTATGACTGGATCATCAGAGTACAATGAATTGAATATGGAAAACTTACCAAAACCCTCTGATGATGATCCTGTCAGTATGAAAAACATAGAGCCATCATCAGTGTACGATCCGTTTGCTCTACAGCCGCTAGAAAACGACCAAGATATGAAAACCATCTTATGGTATGACAATATTCACCAGAGTATGCTTGGGCATTCAACGAGGGTAAACTTTTCCTCGTGTGCATTCAAGAACTGTAAATTCAAGTACTTTCTTTCTAAAACCGACATAAAACCAAACAAGCCTTTCAATGCCGATGCAGTCATTATTCAGGGTAAAGCAATAGAAACACTTTCTCCCCCACCAAGGAGAGATAATAATCAAGTCTTTATTCTAGCAGTACGAGACTCATTTCCAGCCCTAAGATCTGGAAAAATCGGGGACACCGGCCACCTGTGGACAAAAGCATTTAACTGGACGATGACATTTCGCCTTGACTCTGATATTGTCTACAAATATGCCAACATTATTGAGCGAGAAGAGAATAACCAGTTGGACCTACCTGATCAACATTACGACGAAATATTCCAGAAGAAAACGAAAAACGCCCTTTGGCTTGTTAGTCACTGCAGGACACAAAGTCGACGAGAAGATTATGTGAAAATACTTAGGAATACCTTTCCTGTGGATATTTATGGTGCCTGTGGTTTAAGCACATGCAAGAAGGGAAAGTTCTGCTTCGCAGATATGGCGAATACATATAAATTCTACTTGGCATTTGAAAACACAATATACACGGATTACGTAACTGAGAAGGTGTTTAATTGGTATAACCGCAATATAATTATAGTTGTACGTGGTGGCGCAAATTATTCTAGAATAGTACCAAAAGGTACCGTCATTGATGCTAGTGATTTTAAATCAGCTACTGCGCTTGGCAAGTATCTAAAGAAAGTGGCCGCGGATAAGGAGCTGTATTTATCGTATCTTAGGAAAAAAGATACATATTTAAGAACAGGGAAGATGGTTGAAGTTCAGAATGCTTATTGCAGCTTGTGTGAGCGTCTTAATAAACTAGATGAGCATAGAAATTCATATAACAATATATTTAATTGGTGGTCAAAGTACCTATAGCGTAATACAACGTACTCTCAATCTGTTGTGCCTGTCACGATAAATCCTTTCTCAGACTGTGTGACCAGGTCCCGAGGTTATAAAACTTATTTCATGCCCAATTCAACTGATCATGAAATTGTGAGCTGCACATAAAAACTAAAATGCTGAAAAACATGACTATTCTTGCTTTCAAACTCTCAAACGTTGTGTCTGTCATGCTAATAAATGTTAAAAAGCTAGCAATTGTTGTTATAACTTAAAGATCCCCCTTTTGGTTTAAACAATATTTTATTTCGTTGTATACATACAACTTGATATTTAACCATTTACATGATCAATGGAATAGGATCTTACAGTAACATAAAAGCTTATACGAGTCTTTTCCTGTTAGACAGTCAGTAGTAGTAGCGATGACTGCGCTAGTCGAGTACAGCGGTTCTCTAGCGTTATAAATGTGAAACTTGTTCAACCATTCCTTGGCCCTAGGTTATAAAACATGTTTAATGCTCCACTCACATTAAGATGAAGTTTTATGGTCATTGATTTAAAAATGCCAGCAACCTTTGGCATTTGAGTTTAGGGAATGTAACAATGAAGTGGTGCTAAGTTTAATTAAACAAAAAGCGAAATTTCCGTAAAACATGGTAAAACGGGCAGTGGTACATGTACATGCATTCAACAACTTTTTTTCTTATAAAACTAATTAAAAAAAAGTGACGCATCCAAAATTATCAGATGAAAAGAACCAACCCTAAAGGGGGAGGAGATATGATTAATCAAACGCCGATTAATTTGAAACATTGAGTGACAAAACCAACTATATTGGCTCTGTGCGCATCCATCCAGCCACCCAAGACGCTAATCAGAATAGGCGGATGTGTCTTCGCTCGGTGGGAACTCAAAATGGTTTGTTTTGTCATGTCCGAGAAAGTATTATGGTCGTATTTCTTTTTTCGTAATTTTCGTTTTTTCATTAAATGTAGACAATAACGGTTGATACTGTACATTATCGCCGCTTAGTGTAAACATGGCCCTGTAGACACTAACGGTTGCAGTTTCACCCGTTAGTGTCGACGTAGACACTAACGGGCGTGTAGACACTAACGGGCGCTACACACCCTCCATCAAAAATGTTTTAGATGATTTTAAGTATATTTGACATTGACCTTTGATTCCAAGGTCATATTTGTGATATCTACACACCATAGGCAACTCAGTTAAACAAGAGAAAGAAAGAGGAGTGTGCCGTTAATAACAAAACCGACTGAGTACGGACGATTTGGTACCAGTAAAATGCATTTAAGCCCCCCGGTGGCTTAGGCTGCTGTCCGTTCTAATGAGGTGGTTCTGTTGTTGTTGACTTTTTGTTTATTGTAACTCCAATTGTGGGAGTCTGTAATTGTTCTATGTTTTGTTGTACGTTGCTTTGTGTCCATTCTGGTATTGCAATCATCTTGATGGGGAGAGAGAGCTGATTGCTTTGCTTGGTTTGTCTTCCTGGTGTCTCGTGATGGTTGGGCGGCTCTTCCTCGCGGTGCCACGGGGTTGTCTGTAGTTGGTGATTGTGGTATTTCCTGGTCATACTCACTTACTATTTTTGGAGTCCGGGTCATTTCGGCCCATAACAAAATCGGCCCATGTCAATTTCGGCCCATAACAATTTTTGCCCATAGCAATTTCGGCCAATAAATTTTGCCAACCTGGATTCCAACTCGCAAAAGAGATTATATATTATTAAGTATATATGAAATTGATATAAAGTTATATTGAGAAAGAAATGTGAAAATAGATTGACTTTAAAAACTATTAAAGACTAGAACTCGCCTAGACTGGTATCAGATCAGTAAATAGAAAATAATAGTAAAATATGTACGCATTGTAGACCCGCAAAATGCTCCCCTACACTACAAATTTCGCCACACGTAAAAATCATATAATAATCATATGATTCTTATATAAAAACTTTTATATAATACTTGTTAAAAAAGGCAGCCGCGTGTGGATCATATAAAACAGATTATATAATTTTCATATGAGAATGATATGATTTTTACATAAACTGAAATACATATAATAATCATATGATATAAATAAGCATTTTTACATAATAATCATATAATAATTATATGAATATCATATGGTTGCTCTTTTATATAAATATCATATGAGTGCCTTTATATAAAATTTATATAAAAAGGCAGTCACATGAGGATGATGTGTAATGCACTGTATATGAAAATTATATAAAAATGTTACAAAACTTAATTCACCACACATGATTATCACATGTATTAATTTACATATAAAGCTTATATGACTATTTTTGGGGTAAAATCATTAAATGTATGACCTAGTTTAAGGTCCAGCATCTCAACAGGGCCTGTGGTTATAAAACTTTTTTTCATCCTCATCTCTATAATGAATGAAATTTCAAACCTTCATAAAACTAAAATACTGAAAATGCAGACTTTTCTTGCTTTCAAACTCTCAGAGGTTGTGTTTATCATGCATAAAAATGTTAAAATGCCAAAGATTGTTGGGATTTTAACATATATATGAGTATGCTAAATTTCATGCTCAGTTGAGCTGAGCATGAAAAAAAGTGTTATAACCCCGAAGCCAGGTCTGCATGTGGAATAGGAATAGTTTCTACTTTACCACTTGTGTCCAGTCTCTACTGTCAGAATTTGCAGGTTGTTTTAGATAGGTATTGGAACAAAACTAGCTCAAGAAGTATTAATATGATATATTGTTTGTTTGATTTGATTCTTTAGGCCCCATCAACAATCTTTCAGTTATAAAGGGACAGGTCTTCCTGGGTTGAACCAGTACTAAGCTAGGATTAATCTCAAGGACACAACTCAGTGACGCCGGTGAGTCTCGAACCCACGGCCCCTGGGTCTGGAGTCAAGCACTCTACCACTGAGCCACTGCGCTCCCTTGCAATAACATATATGCAGATGTCATTACAATCAACTGTTGCTATACTGACCCATAAAATAGAAACATTCCAAAAACAGATAACAACATGTATTTCCGTGTTCTACTGTTTAATATAATAGTAAAGACATGTAATAGTAAATTGAATATAGCATCCATGGGTGAAATTTCAAAATGCTAAAATTAAGAAATTCAATTCTAAAAACTTCCAACATGCCCATATAAAATATTAAAAATAAAAAGTTTAAAGGTCATTTTTCTTTAGATAATCTGAAAATAAATAAGATTGAAGCAATAATAATCTGCTAATTCATTATTTTGAGCCTGACTTTCCATAGATAGAAAGTCAGCCTCAAAATCCTGAATTTAGGAATAATCCTGAAAAATTTCATCTATGGGGTAGGCATGTCAGGGGAGACATAACTGGCTTCACTGTCCATTGGAATTGTATGACATTATTTTCCTCTCCTGCTTGTCCTTTAACTTCTCCCATCAGCATTTGAAAAATGGTCAAAACTTTTAAAGTCATTCCAAAAAATGGTCTACTGTCTAAATAATTCCTTCTAAGCTTTGAAAGATTTCTGAAAAAAAAGAATGAAATTATAAACATTAATTAGGTTCTATCTTCATTGATTTTATTGGTGTTTAAACTCTGCCCATTCACTTGCAAACTTTTAGCCTTTTTGGCTACACCATTTATAAATGATTAGCCAGGGTTAAAAAATCTAAAAATTCACAAACCAGAGGATCATAGGTTCTGAAGTGCTCTAACATCAAGAAAAAATAATTTTGATCTCTTTAACTCTTATCCTGCTAACATTGTTTTTGTCTAGAAAATGTCCTCTGCTTATTAGTTTTTATGTCTGCTGCAAGTTGCACACCATTTTATCACAGAAACGAACACTATGAACCATGATCAGACTGCTCCAAAAGGAAGTGTCTGATCTTGGGTCTTATTGTTTGCAATATAGGCAGTACATTTATAAGCAGATGAGAGAGCAGACAACAATTGTCTTGAATAGCAGGAAAAGGATTGCGTAAAAGCATGATAATGTTGTATTGTTGTATTTTTTTTACCCTGAAGTTCAAAGGGCGTGGCATATGCTAATTTTATCTGCGATCTGTTATCGGCAGTTTTCGCCAAACATACGAACTAACTACGTTATTTGAAATGAAATGTCTGGTGTAAATAATAGTTGGAAAAGATCGTCCGCTGTAGTGTAGTGGTTTAGGCACAAGACTCGTAGCATATAGCAGGTAAGTTCGAATCTCACAGGGCGCGTTTCATTTTATTTTTTTTCCTGTCAGAAAAGTTTGTATGTGCTAAAAATAAGAAAGCTTGAAAATGATGTTTTGTATGTTTTTTTTGCGCGCGTGCAAGTTATATAAATTAAATGTAAATAAACGCATGATATCACTGCAGTTGCTAGTAAATCACGAATGTCGCACAACCAATCTTGGCTCTTAGGCGAATCAGTCTCGATTTACTTGCGACTGTACACATTCGATCAGGTATACATGTATACATATTCATAATTGCACAAAAAATAAGATTTTCACGTTTGAAAGAGGTTTCCGTCATGTCAGAACATAGAAAAAAAATTTACTGAAAAAAAAATAAAACTCATGCGAGATTCGAACTTGCCTTCTTTAGAACAGAAGTCCTGGACTTAGACCACTACGCCACAGCGGAAGATTTATTAATGTTACTACCGTATATATATATTGAATTTCAGAGAACATTATTTATTCCCGTATATTTGGCGAAAACTATCGATCACAAGTCAAAGATAAAATTTACATAGGTCACTACATTTGAACTTCAGGGTCAAAAAAATACGACAGTATTACTATGCAATACATCAGTCTTCTACTGGATTAAAGAAAACCTCCCTTCCCCACCTAGCCATGGTGTAGAATACAATGTTATATATGCAAGACCCAACTGAATGGTATTTGTAACAACCATGAGCTATTACTGGATGGCATTTAAAATGCCTACGACATGTACAACAACACATCATCTTAGTTGCAATTCATGCGACACAATAAAAATCGCAATATCTACTAGGTTCTGTTTCAAAGGACTATAACTCCAAAAATAGGCAATCTAGAGTTATGGTTCTTGCATTCTGCATGTTGTGTAATGATAGTTAATATTTGTATGAAGTTTCATGAAGGTCTTAAATTACAGAGCGGACACAATTAAATCCCAAAATCAACCATATAGCAAAGGGCCGTAACTCAAAAATAATTAATCCAGAGTTAGGTTTCTTGCATTTTGCATGTCATTTCAACTCATTGATGTTGGCTAAATACTAAAAGTATCTAAACCCTTTTTTAAGTTACAGAGCAGACAGGAAAGCTTGACTGACTGACAGACAGACATTCTGAGTTAAAAGTTGTGATCTTGGGAGTTCATAGCATAGTGTTGTGTGTGGCACAGTGACATACTATTGGTATTAATCATATAAAGTAATAATGAATATGCCCAACCCTTTTAGGAGATATGGCCCAGACATGAGATTCTGAGAATTGCAGCTTCCATCAAAGTTTAAGTCAAAGTTGTGACCTTGACCTTGGGAGTTGGTGGCTAAGTGTTGAGCCTGACAAACTTCATGCTATTGGTAATAATCATATGAAGTAATAATTAAATTTGGCTTACCCTTTTTGGAGATATGGCCAAGATGAGAAACCCAGGATTTCAGCATGACTGACATATTTGTTTGTTTTGATTCTTTACACCCCAGTCAACAATTTTTATGCTATGTCGGGAAGGGTCTTCCTAGGTTGAACCAGTACTAAGCAGAGGAATAATTGTCTTGCTCAAGGACACAACACAGTGCATTTGGTGAGGCTCGAACCTGAAACCTATCGATCTCAAGTCAAGCAATCTACCACTGAGTCACCGCACTCCTTGTATGACTCCTGTTTGTGTTTGGTCCTTGTTTAGTGATACAGTACTTCAGTTTACTTTCTAGTTTTGCAATCATCTTGCCGAGGAAGATCGAAGGTTGCTTGACGAATGTGTTCTTGCTGTCATGTTACTGTATTTGTGTTTTCAGTCTCTTCCTCACAATGTCTTGGGTTGGTCTGTGATTGTGATATTTCCAGGTCATACTCACTTTCTTTTAATTCTTTAAGAAAGATTTATAAATACTCAACTGCCAAAATTATGCTGTCACCTTCACCCACCTAGAATAATTACCATTGTTTTTGAATAATTAAAATATAATCATACAACTTACCTATTCAAACTCAATTGTTCTGATCTGATCCTCAGTCTTTGAGGTAAGCCTTCAAGTTTTTGAACTCTAGCAAAGATGTCATGTGGTGCTGATAATTTTATGTGGTTCAGCTATTGATGATTCCAAGGGTAACAACCTACGTCATAGCATTGATGTTTTAAACACGTAGTGCGGCGCCATCTTTGATTTACAAGGTCAGTCGTAAAAGGTGGTAAAATTAAACAAATGAGTGTCTGTACAAACAAAGCAGTGCAGGCGGTGCCTAACATCACACTTGAACAGAATGTATAACGGCCACGCCCCGATATGCCGTTGCCTTTGTAATCATTCACCCACAAGAATCGAAGCGGGAGACACGAGGATAATTTTAGTAGTCACCCACTTCGATTTTTGTGGGTGAATGTTTACAAAGGCAACGGCATTTCTGGACGTGACCATTGTATATTCTGTTCAAGTGTGATGTTAGGCACCGCCTGCACTGCTTAGTTTTGACAGACACTAATTTGTACGACATTTACGAAGGAAAAAACTAACCGTGCAAATCAAAGATGGCGTCATACTACGTGTTTACAACACCCACGCCATGACGTAGGTTGTTACCCCTGGATTCTGTGATGTTAAAAAGGTGTATGGGGTGCTGGGTCAGTTCAGTATAGAATCCATGCCATAGACAAATCCTCCTGGAATACAATTATCATAAATTTTGTAAGGCTATTATCTACTAGTGAATCTGTATGAATCAATAACTGCACCTTTACCTGTTTTATTCTGATGGATTTTCCCATACATATTGATATGATAAGTATGGAATTGCCCATTTTGTATTTTAAGAGGTCACAGGTCAAATTTTCTAAATAATGATATTTTCTGTCCCTGAAGGTTGTTTTAATCTTAGCAAACAGTACAGACCCTGATGAAATGCAGTATTATGATGTGATTCATCTGACTTCTGAGTCTTCATTGTTTGTCAAAGGGTCTGTTTAGGGGTTTCCAGGATACAAAGAGTTAAGTGAGATCACTACATTGCAAGTCATAATGACTGCACAGCAATGACACACAGTTTTAAAGTGTTTAACTACAATAGCCTATAGATTCTCAATATGAATAACCATATCAGCATGTGTATGAACATGTACATTCAGTTAATGTGCACTCCATAGCTTTTAGAAACCACAAAAAATCTGACTCTGCTTTGGACTGCATGATGATTATAAAATGAAAACTTTTCTTGCTCAAAGAGATGCTGGATCTTTTCAAAGAAATGCCTTAGAAAAGTATTCAAACAGCAACACTTCCCCATAGATACAATATCGAATGTATGTGCAGCTTACTATATATATTAGGCCAGAAGTTCAGGATCTGTCTACTCCACCCCCACCCCTTACCATGTGACCTTCCACACTTCCTGCAGATAAAAAGGTTAAAATTACAAAATGTAAAATAAGTTTTCATAGGTCTAGTTAAGCAAACATTTTCAGGGTAAATTTGTAATTACTTTCTTACCCATCAATTTTCACATATGTTTTGGGTGCTCAAAAGAACCGTCTCATTGAGACGGTTCTTTTGAGTACCCACAACATACGTTTTGGTTGAGTATTAAGAAAAATAATTTTCTGTTACGCACTCTTATCTGGGGGCCTGGGTTTACCCTAGTTATAAGTCTATATGTGATCCCCTGGGTCTGGACAGGGCCATGATTTAGATAAATTTGGTAGAGATAAGTCTATTAGGTGATGCTACATACCAAATATAATGTCTCTAGGCCCTGTGCTTTAAAGTTTTCATTTTAAAAAATCTATTTTAGCTCATTTTACCTAGTTATGCAATGGACTGGACCCATTTTAACAATTATGGACTAAGGCTGTATAAGGATAATTCCTGCAAAGTTTGATCAAAATCAAGCTAGTTTATAAGATGTCCTCCAGAAGCAATTATTGATAACCCATGAAAGACATCACACAATCACAAAGGCTCACCAACAGCCTATGGCACACATGAACTTAAAAGTAATACTGCCTATAAGCTTGAAGAAGTGGAGAAGACATTTGTTTATGCAGAATTTTTTTTATAGCAAGTAACCCTTTAGAAAAAGACTATACATATACAACTTATTGTATCAAACTGGATTGAAGATTCCACCAATACCAGTGATTGTGATATCTTCTGGTCATACTCCATACTCACTTCTTACTTTTTGAAGACTTAACTGTCCATACAATGTACATACCTGCTTTGCATCTTGTAAAAGTGTCTATTTCAATACCCATCTTTGGAAAGCAATAGGCAGTCACTTGGGACACTACCCAGTACCCAACATTGCTGAAATACAAATGAGAGATTTTTTTAATGAAAAGGAATTATAAGAAACAGAATACTAGTTCTGAATATAGAAAAAGCACCAGTCATGGTGACATACACTTATGTGCCAAATTAAAGTTCACAAACTTAAAAAAATGCATAAATTTATGGGAAATTTTGACATTTATTTCTTGTTCATTTCAATTTTATTCATATTATGGACTTTACAAATACATGAGTGGGAAGATGTAAGCAAGCCTTCAAATATTCACAATATAATTTATTTTTTCACTGTTTTGCATATTGTTGCTAAGCAACCGATAAAAATAGCTAAAAAGTCACTAGTATGCTCATTTTAGTGGTTACCATGGTTACAAGGAATGAATATCTGATGTTATTTTTAATGCTACTCCAAGACAACATATTTTTCTATATATTGACCATCAAAAAGTTATTTGCTAGTCTTTCTTTTATAGCTAAACACTATAAAACGCAAAAAATGTTAATAAAATCTGTCAATATTCAAAGTTCTTAAAATGGGGGTATGGCAGACAAATATTAATAATTACACAAGTTTAAAAGTCATTATGTACTTCAAATTATACTTTAGACTTAAAACAAAGATAGTCTGTCAATAAAATGTCTTTAAAAAGTTGGAATAATGCATTCAAAATGATGTTGTCATGGAAACAAATATGTAGTATTTTTGATATTCACTTTAATATTAATCCTTTTCTTGATCAATTTCATTAAGAAATGGCGATTTTTATACTTTGTTATTGATAGCAATTGAAATAAAACCACACATAAAGACCTAAATAAGTCCTACATGTTATAGCATAAACTCAAGGAATTATTGAATGTCTGGTTGCCATGGCAATTGTTTTAATGAACTAAAAGGGCAAATTTGGGTCATTTTTGTCTTGTTGCTAGGCAACCACCTACAGTATGGAGTAAAATTTTCTGAACATTTGTAATGATAGGGGGGATAATGATGTATCTAAACATAAGCCTTTTTAATGCTGTAAATATTTTATTTTAGATTTAAGGTATTACAAGTGTTTAAAATAAGCATTATTTTTTGCCTTGAAATTCACTTTGTGAACTTTAATTTGGCACCTGACTGTAGACTATAAACCTTAATTATTGAGGGTAGAGGCAGCTTTGTATGGGTTGGTTGGTTGATAGTCCAAGTTTTTTCTGATGTTTTAGTGGCTTTTCTTTATTTTGATATTTGCCACTATCAAATAGTGGCAAATATCAAAATATGGAAAAGCCACTTAAACATCAGAGAAAGCGCGGATTAGTTGGTTGGCTGCAAACAAATTTGTTTTATGGTTAGCCTGATTGAAAGAAAATTGAACCTTTATTTCTGCATACCTTTAAAAAATTAACTTCAGATATCCTTTTTTGTTTAAATCAGCTACAAAATATATCTATGTAACATATTTAAGCTTAACAATACAATTTTCATACCATTTTATCTTCTGCAGCATCTGTTATTTACTTAAAAGCATGTACATTTCACTACACAGAATCATGTCCATTTCATCAACACGGTTTAAATATAGGATTTCTAAACCCCAAAGACAGAGGTTTACTCATCGCTCATGATGTGACATTGACATGGTGTGCCTATTTACCTGCATTTTACACATTTGTATGTTAAGGTCCTTATTTAATTTTCAAATGTATGTACATGTAGAAAGCCCAAATACTTTTGTCATTTGGAACAGCTCTCATTGGTTGTGTTCTGGTGTTCATGAATACGGGGACATATATATTATGATGCAAGCAGTCCGTGAGCAAGTTTAACTGACCGGTTAATTGTCCAGCTGTAACAACGCATGAAATAGGGTCTATCATATAGAGTGTGTGCGTTATTATTATTAATATATTCCATTGCATGCCATTTAGGCATTTAGCAGAGATTTTACCACAAATTTGGCCCCACAGTGCAGGACTTGGCGCACCTCTGGTTTACCAAGAAAGCTGTAAACCAGAGACTACCCCAGGGGAAGCTTTTAGCAGGGCTTTGAAAATTTAAAAGTCAAAAGCCACACTATTCCCTGGCCCTGAGGGATACAAATGACTGGTGCATAATGCCTCTCGAAGACATTTGTGGTCATTTCCACTTGCATTTTTGACATTGTTTCCATGCAAAAATTCGAACAAATCTTTTGAAATATTGCTTCAGGTGTCTTAAATAGTTTGAGTGGGGATGTGGGGGCTGTGGCACCCCTAATAACATAATGCTATATCTGTTTTTCTATGACCGAGTTGTCGTGTCTGAGGTTTTATGGGTGGCTTATTAACTGCAACATTCAAGCATTTTGACTGAGTCTACCACAGGCAGTTGCTAAATAGAAAAAAGCACACCCACTCTATAATGGAGAATGCAGGGTTCCCACAGAAATTAAAAAACACAATTCCATGATTTTTCCATGATCAACAATGTAATTTCCATGACTATTTAATGCATAGCCTCCAACCTCCCCTTTTAGACCCATCATCACCACGCTGAGCATAAATACGGAATGCAGCAACAGTAATGTATTTAAATAAGCATGCTTGTAGACCATTCATGCTTGTTTGTTTTGTTGCTTTACGTCCCAAGTCAACAGCTATGGTCATTGCGGGACGGTCAGTTCACCTAACCACACTTTTTCCTGGGCAAGCTTGAACAAACAGTTAACCAGTACTTCGTGCACATACTTTCGCTTGTAACTGACAACAACCCTTCTTGAATGATTCAGCGGAAGGAGGAGAATGACCGTAGAAATTATTTCATGATCAATTTCCACGAAAGTATGGGACCGGGCCGGGATCGAACTCGCGACCCCTGGATCTGCGGTCAGACTCGCATCTGTTGCCAGACACGTTACCGACTGCGCTACGCGGCCCGGTAGACCATTCATGCATTTTGAAATAATTAAAACTTGAAACCATCAGTAGCCAGAAAACTAGTTGTCAGACACACAAGTTTTGTGTGTCTGACATCTAGTTTTCTGGCTACTGGTGGTTTCATCAAATCATTCCACAAAATTCCATGATTTTTCCATGATTATTCATTTTTTTTCAAATTCCATGATTGAACTTTTTTTTGGTGATTTTCCAGGTTTTCCATGATTTCCAGAGCTTGTGGGAACCCTGAGAATGGATTGTTTTTATTAGTCGAGACTCCCAAAACACATCAACTTCTCTTTTCAGGGCCGAAACAACCAGGGGCCGTATATCCGCATATTCCACATTCTAATTCCGCTCAAAACAATTTGCAAACCAGGGTCAGTTTTAGTGGTTTCCATATGAATACTTTTTCTTATGATTTAACTTACCTGTAAGGTTATTCCAATTATCCCAAACGCCACATAGATCTATTGTTGTTGACATTCGATGCAGGAACAGACGACCGTTTGCAGAGTGACGTCACTGGCTCGTGACAATGTAGTCAAAAACTCGATTGCAATTAGACTATATCGTTATTATAATTATTATTATTATTGTTATTATTATTATTATTATTATTATTATTATTATTATTATTATTATTATTATTATAGACCTACCAAACTCTTCGTCATAAATCAACAAATTCCGTCTTTGGTATAGCCTGGCGAGATTCATTGTCTGTGGATGGTGGATTTCATGATCCTCTGAAGATCCTCAATATTTACTCTATGCTCAGCGCATTTGAAATAAACACCATGCCTTTCTGTTCAGATGGCTGGGACGTTAAACCACAAACCAAACAAAACATATATAACTAAATGGGGATGGGGTGCAATAAACAAGAACCATAATTCTAGCCTCAATATATTTTGAGTTATTCCCCTTTATTGCTATTTTTTTCTCCATTATTTTTATATTTATTCTCTTAATAAGAAGGGAGTTATGTGCGGAATAAGTTGTGTGTCCAAGTTTGGACCCCAGACCACAACCAAAACCAGCTTTTCCGGATTCACATCACCACTTGTTTCCTCACAATCTCCTACCTAGCCCCAACCACATCACAAACAGTAAATTTAGGATATGTGATAGCAAGCAATATTTTGTTGCTATTGCATATGCGCACAATCCTCATTTAAACGTTCATGCTGACGTATCCAGAGAAGCTAGATACCTTAAATCTAGATACCTTATATTTGGTCTGATTCTTCATCTACATCCATACTTTGTGTATGTGAAATGCAAAGGCTCTGCAGCAAGACTGCCTGGATGCGCAGGCTAGTCTGAACCTTAAATTGCTGCAAGCAGGTGTGATAAGAACCAAAATATGTACTGGTCCATACAATATCTATAGATAAATAAAACAAGCAATTCAATAAATGGTTGCTTCATGATTATGTATGCGTGCATGTGCATGCATACATAACGTACATACATACATTTTTATAAGCACTTGGGGTGAGTATATTTATACGATAAGAGATAAATTGTTCACATCATTTTTTTCTTTCTTTATGAACTTATGAACTATTTTATATATATGATTCTTATATAATCTTATTTTTATCAACAATTCATGTAAATTAATTTATGTCATAATTATATGAACTTATATACATATAATGATCAGATAAAACTTACATGGATTTCATATGATATTAATTACATAAAAAAATTATATGATTTTGTGAGCATGTAAATATCATATAAATCCTATAATATAAAATTCATATGAAACTGCACATATGAAAATCATATATTCAGGTTTACATATGAGAATTATATAAGACTCATATGAGAATCGTATATAAAGGCAATTATATAAGAATGACATGTGGCGAAATTGGCTTAGTACACAATATGCTCCCTCGCATATTGTGTACCCTGCATACACAATATGCTCCCCTGGAGCATTTTGTGTACCCTGCATACACAATATGCTACCAGAGGAGTATATTGCGTAGGGTCGGTTCATACACTGAGCAAAAGTTCTAATTGGTCATCTCTTGAAAGTGGTCATTCTTTGTGTTTGATTTTTGCAAAACATATAAACGATAACACATTGAAATTTTGTATATATAATTCAATGACCCTGATAATTCGTTTACCATACTATATATTTAAGTACTGTTTTTGCAATTGTTTGACTTTATTGTTGAATAATTGTATAAAACAGAGATGACCAATTAGAAATTTTGTTCAGTGAATGTTATTTCAAAGGTCGCCTGAGTCTACACAATATGCTTTTCTTGAAAACATGTCTCGTGTTTTAGGTATGTTTGCCTTTTGTCTAACTGTCCTTTCGTCCATCCATAGATGTACCACGACCTCTGACCAATGACCTTTGGGTCTTTCTATTTCAAACGATTGATGCAGAATGCGTAAAATGAGCCAGTCTTGATGGAACATATGTGTATGCCAAAGCTTTTATAATAAATGTAAATAAATGCCTGAAACCCTTTTGTCTACTATAGTGCCAACGAAGAGTGACAGTCACGTGGTATTTTGTTTACAATTGCTGAGTATGCTACCCATAAAATATTAACTTGTGTACTTCAAGTTAGAAGATACTGTAGTGTAGTGGTTGTGACTACGGCGTTGGACGCAGGCGTACCAGGATCGAACCTATTTAGAGGTTGTTGTTTTTTTTCTTTATATTTTTACTAGGCCCAAAAGGAACAGGCGGCATTATTTCAGCTTACTGTAAATTCGGAAGTTTTCGCGAGGTTTTATTTTCGCGGAACTTCTCACATGCAAAATTTCGTGAAAATAAAATTATCGCGAAATGGCGAAATCACTCTGTTGTTTACTTGCCCAAGTCACAAATTTTGACGTCACAAATATGTCTTTTAACGCTCATATTCGCGTGTATTTCCGAATTTACAGTAGCTTGTGTTGTTACAGAAGTTTTCAAGTGCGGATCCAGAGGGGGGGGTGGACATGGGGTCCGGATCCCCCCCTGGAAAATCACAAGTTATATGAGTTTCTATAGGGAGTAAGCAATTGGACCACCCCCTCCCCTGGAAAAAGTTAGACACCCCCCCCCCCCCCCCCTGGAAAATGTTGGACCCCCCTGGAACCTTGAAAAATGATAGTTTTTTTCTAAATTAACCATTTGACTTAAGTAAAATAAGCTGAGGACTAAAAAAAATCGCTGTCAGAGCTTGTTTTTGTAAGATTGACCTGCCCCCCCCCCCCCCCCCCCCCTGACAAAAATTCCTGGATCCGCGCATGGTTTTTATATATGTACCTTATACATGTTAAATAATAAAGAATAAAAAAAAATAAAAAAAAAGACATGAACAGAATAATAAAATCAGACCTCTCCCCCCCCCCCCTCCCTCCAAAAAAAAAATGAATAAAAGAGACAGCCAGTGAGATTCGAACCTAGAAAATGTTCTTTGTGGTTTAGTAATACTCCTCGCTACCACTTGAGCTATCTCGATTTTATAGATCAATTGTGTATTTATCCTATCATGAAAGGTAAGTCCCATAACTTTGTAAACAAAACATGACGTCACTTCTACTCTTGGCTGGCAGAATAATAGAACAACACATCGATATTGTAAATAGAGTCACGCTTCAAAGCTTTTGGTAGATCAGTAGGGTCAATCCGGGTAAATACGGACAGGGGGGTAAATACGGACAGATGGCTAACAATTAACATGTCCAAGAACCTAGGTCTGTGACAACGAAATGTTTTATTTCAGCTTTCAATAGTGTCCATTAGGCTCTTCTACACCCATATACCACTTAATTAAGACCCTTTGCAATAAGGAGTTTTCTTCTCCCAGTGGGACTACCCCTGCATAATCCAGATTCCTTGAGAATATCACAAAGTTTCATCTGACGGAAGAAACATTTTCAGTGCATGAATTCAGCCATAAAACGTGTATTTCATTGCATTAAATTGACTTTAACCAAAGATTGGACTATTCAAGTTTCAGCTCCTTCATATTTTTCTTCAATAAAGAAAACCATTTCGATCTAGTTACTTGAAATATAAAGTGTCCGTATTTTACCAGTCGATTTTTGTATGTCGGGAAAATACGGACGCAGTGTTTTTACTTTGATTTTCTCTTCGCCTTGATATAATTTTCTCAATTGTTTTAGAAAAACGAATATTTTAGATCAAATAAAGCTATGTGAATGCAGGTTCAAGACCAATTATGATACATAAAGATAACAAAAAAGCACGGTTCCAAATCTTCATAGCCATTATTGACGTGGTGCCTCAGGTCAACAAAACTGTGCTATTTGTACAGAATAACTAAAGGATAGCATGCCTGGGCACCAAAATATTTGCTGAGGATCACACCATGCTCCCTGATGCATCGAACTACAAGGCGCCAGAATAAAAAAGAACGCTTCAACAGTCTTTCAAAATTACCTATGCAATAAGGCTATACATTGTCCGTATTTACCCAAATGGAAATTGTATATGTCCGTATTTTCCCTGTCGATGTCCGTAGTTTCCCTACCTCGTCCGCATTTACCCGAATTTGGGTCCCTTGCATTTTTGCTTAGTTGCCTGGTTTTCGGACCATATATCGTCTGTTCTCTTGTTGCAGGGTACAGTGATGGCATTATGCAAGTATAAAACCCGGTACCTAAATGTATAACTCCTGCCAAATAACGACAATGGCTTATGAAACGTGGGCGTGTAAAAATCGTCCGTATTTACCCGGATTGACCCTACCTGTCTATCTTACGAACCTTCTGTCTAAAGTCATGCCCGCATCGTAATTGTATTATATTGAAGTCTCTAATCCCCATCAACATTAATTGGGCCTCGACGCGAGAAAACCTGTTTTCGGTGGTTTGCGAACAACAAAGGCGCAGACCAGCCTGCGCATCCGCGCAGTCTGATCAGCGCCTTTGTTATTCGCTTTTTGGAAAGTATCATATGTAAACTTGCTACAGATGAAATTTTAATTTTCTAGCTAGTCTCTGTAGCTGAGGAGACTGGTTTGAGACTGGCTTTGTCAGACACCCCAAAGTCAAGTTTTCTCACGACGGTGCTCATTTTGGAGTTGTTGTCTCCAAATTTGGCTTCTTACCCGACATGAAATCAACCTATGGAAACCGTGGTAAGGAAAAATTGGGAAACTCCGGGGGTTAAATGTAGAAATGTGATGAACCTGTATGAGTCGAGGACAACATGAAGATTCATAAATGCAAAACCTGTTCCATTGGGATATTTGATATGACTACCATTGTAGCCATCTTGATATTCTTCAAAGACCATCTTTTCCCACCCCTACGTCAGTGATTCTAAACTTGGTGGAAGGAATCGAGGCAACATGGAAATTCAGAATTGCTTGAATCAGTTGATTCCAAATCCGCGATGTTACCGGACTGATAGCCCAAATCATTTCAAAGTTATAGTTACAAAATAAACAATCTACAATTTACAGTTACTTTTCAGGTCATGTTTTGAATAATGAACTCTTTCTTTGCTAACGGTAAAAGACTGCCAATATTTGTGAACCAGACAATAGAAGAAATAATCATAGATTGCATATATATTTTCCATTTGCAAATACAACTAGTTTGGCGAGTTAAACTGAATAATTGCAATACGACATAGACACTTACGTTTCGTATGCGTCAGCAACAAAGGCTCTTACGAGACTGCCAAGTTAGCACACAACATCGGGTCACCAACAGCCCACCAGCGATACACTATCGAAATGGCGGGCCGTTGGTGGCCCAACGAGGTGTGCTAGCTGGGTGTGTGCAAATGCGCAAGCTGTTGCCTATGTGATGAATTCTTCTCTTACCTTCAAACTCCTTTATACTGGGTCCGAGTTAATCTATCTATCTTCATATTCTGCCATGCGCCCTCGCGGACATTTTAGGCAGTTGCGCGCTGCCGAGCAATGTTAGTAGAAAAAGAAAAAGAATAAAAGCATGATAGTTAAGGGGAATAAAAGATGATAGGTTAAAAACATTGAAGATGAGATTAAAATCAGGTTAAAAACAACAGTGTCAGGATCTAGGGTTTTGAGTGTTGCAGTTTGCTCACAGCAACCTTGAAGGCTTCAAGGTCTTGCAAACTAACAACAGACTCTGGCAGGGCATTCCACTGGACTATAGCCAGTGGAAAGAATGAGTACTTAAAATAGTTCCTGTTTGTATGGATCTGACGAAATGAAATTGAGTGACAGTAACGGGACACTCTATGTGTAGGCTGGACGTAATCTGGGAGGGGTACTGCCACAATTCCATGGATCATCTTGTAGAAGAGACAAAGGCGGGCGTCCGCCCGTCTTTGCTCAAGGGTTCTCCAACTGAGTTGGTCAAGCAAAGATGTAACACTTGACCTGTAATCGTAATTACTGGTCGTCCAGCGTGCGGCCCTTCTTTGAATTTTTTCAAGCTGAAGTGTTTTTTAGTACCGTAGATAGTAGAGTAAATTCTTTCACTGAGTACATGTATGCAACAGCGGCACGCGTGTTTGGTAAGGAAACCCAGACAAGCGATAGCCCCCAACCCAATTTATCTCACAACAAATGGTTTGATGCAGAATGCACGAACGCAAAAAAGGATTTCAAACAAGCCAGAAATGTATTTTTGAGAGAAAAGAATGTAGAAAACAGGCAGCGATTTGTTTCAACGCGAACGAAATACAACCGTATCAAAAGAAAGGCAAAACAAAAATTTAAATTCCAGGAGGGTAAAAACATCTGCAATTTGGCCAAAAAACAGCCTAAAAAGTTTTGGAAAACCCTGAAGAAAAAATATAAACAAAAGCAAAAAAACTCTGAAACGTTGACTGCAGACGACTTGTTGAATCAATTTAAAACAGTATTCGGAAATGACAGAGGCGAAGCCGAGCCCGCCCATCATGAAGCCCAAACCCATGCTCAAGGACACGCACATAATCAAGAACAAGCACACCCCTATGCGCAAACACAATCTGACACTCAACCCCACACTACAGCACAAGATTATGCCCAAACTACCCCACCCCAGCATGAACACGGACCCCAACCTACGTTGCATCCAGAACTTGACGCTGAAATCACAGAGGCAGAACTAAGGGATGCTATCTTTCACCAGAAAAATAACAAAAGCCCAGGCATTGATAACTTGAGTAGTGAATTGTTTAAAATATCATTTGATATTGTTTCCCCATTTTTGCTTAAATTATACAATAGACTATTCAGCAATGGTGAATACCCACGATGCTGGGGGGAGGGAGTCATTATTCCTATTTTCAAAAGCGGAAATCGAGATGAGGCCAAAAATTACAGGGGGATAACACTCATTAACATACTTGCAAAAATATACTCACAACTTTTATTAAATAGATTAACAAAATGGTCAGAAAAAGAAAACAATTTATCACAAAACCAGTTTGGCTTCCAAAAAGGAAAATCAACTATTGACTGTATTTTTACCCTCCACGCAATTATTTCTAAGACACTTCATGCAGGAGAAAAACTTTACTGTGTTTTTATAGATTATGAAAAGGCTTTCGATAAGATAGACAGACCTCTTTTATGGCAAAAATTGATAGCAGAAAAAGTAAGTAGTAAACTGGTCAAAGCAATCTCTTCAATGTATACGGTAGTTAAGTCTTGTATAAGATATAGATCTTCTCAATCAATGTTCTTCGATTCATTTATTGGGTTAAAGCAGGGTGATCCGAGCTCTCCTTTAATGTTTATGTTTTTCATAAATGATATTACTCAAAACATCAATGTAGACCTGGATGGTTTATTTTCTATAGATGACTGTATATTGTTCATGTTACTTTATGCCGATGATGCTGTGGTATTCTCCAGATCACCAGAAGGACTCCAGTCTATACTTAATGACCTTGATCTGTATTGCAGAACGTGGGAATTAAAGATAAATACTTCAAAAACCAAAGCAATGATCTTCGAAAAAGGCCGACACACTAACTATGATTTTTATCTATGCAACGAAAAATTAGAGAATGTAGTCTTCTTTAAATATTTGGGAATTCATTTTTTCAAAAATGGTAACTGGAACAGAACACAAAAAAGAATAGCAGACCATGCTGCATACGCATTACATAATCTCTTTTCTCTTTTTAATCAGTTTGAGTTACCCACTTCAGAAAAATGTAAATTATTTGACACTTTAGTTGGCTCTATTCTTAATTATAGCGCAGAAGTTTTAGGTTCACATGAAGCAAAAGATATAGAGCTGATCCACACGAAATTTTGTAGATGGGTCCTGCACGTCAAGAGAACCACAAATCTAGCAGGTCTATATGGTGAACTTGGAAGGGTACCATTTGTCATAAACAGAAAAATAAGAATGATTAGCTACTGGATTAAGTTATTAAGCCTGGAAGATATTTCGATTCCAAAAAAGATATATACACTGTTAAAAAATGACGCAGAAAATAACATATCCTATAACGGTTCTAACTGGGCATTCCAGATAAAATCATTATTAGATGAGCTTGGACTTACTTATATATGGCTACAGCAAACGGAAATGAGAATTCCTTTTTCCCTTATAAAGCAGCGTATCATAGATTCTTTCACACAAAGTTGGTACGGCACTATTAATAATTCAAATCGACTGCTTTTGTACTCAAGGTATAAACATGATTTTGAGCAAGAAAAATATCTAGACTTTATCCAAGAAAACAAATTCAGAACAGCATTAACCAAATTTAGACTATCTTCTCATGACCTGGCCATTGAACGTGGGCGTTATTAAAGCATACCCCGCAATGAAAGGATATGCAAGTATTGCAATCAAAATATGACAGAAAATGAGTATCACTTCCTTTTGGTGTGTCCACTATATAGGGATTTAAGACATAAATATTTTAAAAAATACTACTGTCCATGGCCAACCTTGAACAAATTTGACGACTTGATGTCCAAAAAATCGAAAATAGCTGTCTCTAACTTGTCAAAATTTATATTCTTTGCTATGAAATTAAGAAACTCAATAACCTTGAATGATTAGCAGATCAGCTGTATGCAATGTAAATATTCTATATCATGCTGCGCAGGGGTGGTAGAATTCACCAGAATTATACCAACCAGAGTGCGGTATATATGGAAATCATAGATACAATGCTTGTCCTAAGTGCAGAGTTACCTGGCATAAGTCGACTGGATGGTGCATGGGAATGGATTGCCCAAGCACCATTCAAGTCTGCTAGTGCCTATCAAAGCAACATAGTATAGCAATATAAAAGCAATCTATCTATCTATCTATCTATCTATCTATCTATCTATCTATCTATCTATCTATCTATCTATCTATGTTTTATTAAATACCGGCTATGCTGTATTTGTATAAAATATTAACTATATATATACTTATATCTACTATGCGCTGTATTTGTATAAAATATAACATGTACATATCTATATACTAATCTATCTACTAATCTATCTATCTATCTATCTATCTATCTATCTATCTATCTATCTATCTATCCATCCATCCATCCATCCATCCATCTATCCATCTATCTATCTATTGCTCCTTGTTAAATGACACATATGTGTACGTCTTTTTTCATGTTCTCATTGTATGTATATTTGCCGATGTAGGCTAGAAACATTGTATTATGTTTAATGCTGAATAAAGGTATTTGTATTGTATTTGTATTGTATTGTTTTTTCCTTAGTGTAAGGATCCCAAATAGGGGCCGCATACTCCAGCTGAGGTCGGACAAGGGTGTTATAGGCGGTTTCTCTCACTTTTTGGTTTTTTGATTTAATATTTCTCCGAATGTATCCCAAAGTTCTATTTGCATTTCCAGTAATTCGGTCAATGTGGAAGTTCCAAGATAGGCCACTGGAGATGTCAACCCCCAAATACTTAGCGCTTGTGACAACTTCCAGGATCTGACCATGTAAAGTATACACTTTGTTGATTGCTTTCCCGGCCGTTGTCACCCGCACCACCTGGCACTTAGAGGGGTTGAATTCCATGTCCCACTGGGACTCCCACATTTAAAGCGGCATAATCTGTAACTTTTGATATTTTCATCTTAAAAATAATGTTTCGATTTTTCAAGAACACAGTTAAAATACTAAAATTCAGGTATACATTTTACCTTTTTCGTAATAATTAACAAATTATTAGTGCCTAAACAACAGCATTTATGTTAAAAATTAACTGTCTAGAATTATTGGAGGGACGCAAATAATTACAAACAAGAGAAAATACACCTGTTTTTATAAGATAATTCACTTTTTTATGCAGTTTTCAACTGTAGAAATTAGATTTATTGTGACATCATAACTTAAATCTCCTTTTGCAAATGATTTAAAAAGAAAATATTTTTTTTTCGAAAAATGTTCATAGTTACAGAGTATGCAGCTTTAACTATTCTATTTGTGTTGATAATTACAGGTAAGCCAACCTAATTGTGCCAATTACATTTTTTTGTATAGACAAACATACTAATTATTATACAATTATCGACTATTGAGGCATTGGACATGATGTGATATCGACCTGAGAGTACCAATATTGACCGAGGCGGAGCCGAGGTCGATATCACATCATGTCCGCCTCGGTCAATATTGGTACTCTCAGGTCGATATCACATCATGTCCAATGCCTCAATAGTCAACAATTGTTTTATTATATAATTTCTCTAAACAAAAAAAAAAAGCAACAACAACAAACTATTGGCTATGGACTAAGTCTTGGACAGTCTTGAATATCTTTTTTACATGATGACTTACTGATTTCATTCAGTTAAAAGAGGAATGAGTGCATACTTTATTTGTAAATACAACTGCAGACAGAGAGATTAAATGCCGCATAATGTGGCATTTCATCAGGGTCTACACTGTTTGCTAAGACTAAAATTATCTTCAGCGAAAAATTGCCATTTTGTTTAGAAATTAAAACCCGTGACCCGTTGAATTATACAATGGACCATTCCAAGTTTATTGCATCAATTCAGAAGGAAGAATTCATTAGTATATTTAAGAGTCTTGCTAAACACTATATTCAACAGCAAAGTCTGAATTACATGTATATGTTGAAACACCAAATCTTGTAAATTTCGTGCTGCTGTCACTCACTGAATTGTATTTACAGCAAATCATGCAAGTTTCATGCTGAAAGCACGCCTGTTATGGAAAGTTTCTATGAAGTTTATTCTTAGTAACTAATATTGAATGGGAAAAACCAGCAGCCCATGTGATATGTAGTTTTATGGACTCGAGTGGATAGGAAACTGGGCCAATCAAAAGATGTCTATGCATAGGTTATATAATAAACAATAATATACCTGTGGTCCGAAATTGCATATGCTGATTTGATTATGGGTCGAAATTTATATGGACTGAAATGGTTTTGGGCCTACATGTGACCACGATTACAATGTATCCGACTTTTTTCTCATAAAGTGCCTATGATAATTGTTGACCTGTATTTTGGTGATGAAAAATGATTTAAGACAAACATGATGTCTTAAGTGAAATTTGTGACCACGTAAGCTAGGGGGCAGATAACTTGCTCAGATAACATTACAAATAATGTGTATGGACAATTAAATTAGATTCGGTAATTAAAGATATGCCCCAACGTGAGAAAAAGCACTTCGAGCCATTGTGGACAGCAAAGGACAGAACCGGTCTGTGCATTTCCGCGAGACGATCATGTCCTTCGCTGTTAGACAGTAAGTTAAAGCAAAGATGATCATGTGAAAAGGAGGTCATTTTGAAATTGAATCCCAACTGCTTAGTCAAACAATTAAAATCTACATGTATATCGCCTTAACTCACTTTGCGCTCGTATGGTCTTTTTCCCATGTTAGGACCTACATGTAGAAGAGAATAGGGCGATTTTTTTTTCATTTCGGTGAATGTAAATCAAGTCTTGTTTAGCATACGTGGAAAAATACAAAACCTTGGATATTGAATTAAAGACACATCTTGTTCGCTATTTCCGGATGGCGTTCCTCAGCAGAGCAGGTGAGTGATTTTGGGCAACACACGAGATTTTGGTACCTATCGCATATGCCTAACTCTTTACATACTAGTGTCCTCTGCTGATACGTTTGCAAACAGCTTGGACCCAGATCAGGCCCGACAAAATGTCGGACCTGATCTGGATCCACACTGTTTGACACTCTGATGGTATTCCTGAAAGAATGTTTAGAAAAAGATGAGTATGAAGAAAAAAACAGCAGACGACAAAAAACATGGAAAATATATATCCGATGTTTCAACGAAAATCTATTCCGCAAACCTCACTCGTCATCATTTTGACACACACACGCACACACACACGCAATTGTAAAAGTCTATAGGGGCCCTAGACCGTGTTTTATTGAAAGCAGGCAAATATAAGGCTTAAGCATGAAACATGCATGTATATGTAGCACCTTCCATTTCAATTCATTGACTCGTTTTGCCTACGAGGTAATTTGTCATGATTTTATCGTCTGTTGATATTTTTTTCAAAATCAGTTTGTTTCTTGTTGTTACTTTTTCTAAAATGATCTTTCGGGAATATCAGTAGAGTGCGAAGCAGCTTGGATCCAGATCATGCCCGACGTTTTATCGGGCCTGATCTGTGTCCAAATTGTTTGCAAAGGTAATCAGCAGACGACACTAGTAAGTAAAGAGTTTATGACGACAATTCAAGTTTAGAGAGTTGACGAGAAATAGCGAATAAGGGATATACATTAAACTTAAAGAGCATCAAACATTTGCCTGCTAAAGCTATTTCGCTGATAAACTTTGTCAACAGCCGAAGGCAAGTTCAGGTAGAAATGTTGCGCATTATCTGGATCCATACTGTTGATAACCTACTTGTATACCTGAAAGACATATTTTTAGGAAACAATGATCTCGAAAGAAAATTCAGCCATTATTTAAGGTTCAGACAATACTGTTACTTGAATTGTTTTTTTTTAACACAGGCCATTTCAATGCATCGCCTTTAGATGTACAGTGAAGTTTATGAGTCAGTATCAGCAGTGAAGCATAGCTTAATGCACGAAGATTAGGCCAGTTAAGCAATTTTAGCGTGAAGTTGCGATTGTTTTTTTATCAGTTTAAACACGTGTTTTGGGTGCTCAAAAGAACCATATCATCGAGACGGTTGTTTTGAGTACACACAACATATTTTTTGGTTGAGAAATAGGAAAAATAATTCTCTGTTACGCACTCTTATCTGTGGGAATGACGAATTGCCTCCACTGACCTGTATAAGCCATGTTTTATTTATATCGCTAGGTTCACTTAGGGACTAATTCAAAGTAGAGCAGCAAAAACACACCAAAATTCCATCTAATCCCAGCCTATGCAAAAAATCATATTTATTTGGAAAAAAATAAATTCAATTACGCGGTATATATCTAAATTCATTTCTCTAATTAATTTTTCAATAAAAATCACCATTTGAGAATAATTAGCAAACAGCGGGGGTCACTTAAGTCCTGAAAACACATTAGGGCATAAAGGATTAATATATCAATCTCCTGATAACTCGAGCGCCGATACCTCGAAGCACTTATTTGTCTTTTGTCCAACTAAATTCTATTATTCAATTTGTATTTATATTTTATTAAAACCTGGTATTATTGATTTAGTTTATAAATGGTTAAGTGATCGATATTTGGTCCAATGTTTTTATCAGCACTGACATGCCAGTGACATTGAGTTCAAGGTCATAAACTAAATTTTTTCGTGCTTTTGTTTTACGTAATAGCGGTTACTTTCAAACAATATTATTGATATGACTGAGTTTATGTTTGTTATGATTATAGTCCCATCCCGACCCAAACCAATGACCTTAAAGTCCGCCCATACCAACGGCCTTGAGGTCCGCCCATACAAATGACCTTAAAGTCCGCCCATACCAATGACATTGAGGTGCGCCCATACCAATGTTTTTAAAGTCCGCCCAAACCAATGCCCTTGAGGTCTGCCCATACCAATGACCTCAATGTCCTACCATACCAATGACAATCAGGTCCGCCCATACCAATGACCTTAAAGATAAGATAACATAACTTAGAATTTCATGTCAAACTTACGTGTTTATTTTTGCTATTATGCTGCTTGTAGCAGGATGTATCTTTAGTAGTTCGAAGGACCTCGGACAGTCTTCATGAACGATTGCCCATAAAAATGACCAGAGAAAAGTTTCAAAGAAAATGATATTTTTTCTATGAGAAAGATAGTAGGTTCAATCCTCGACTTATCCACAAAAGCCGTTTCCTCATTGGACAAGTACCTATTGAAAAATATGGGCTGAAAACTCTGTTTTTGCTATTCAACATATAGAAAATAGAAAACGTTTTACTGAAGTGCTTTCCCCCCCGTGACCAAACTAATCCTTTTGCATACAGTTGTAGTTTTACATTTCACACATCATATAAAAACGGCATGATTGGTCACGGGGGGGAACGATGTCAAAATGCTCAAAAACGCTTTATTATAAAACCTTATTAGAAACTTATTTTGTAAAGACCTGTAGGTAAATGGCATGTATCAGAGCTTTAGTTATGAGTGCTTACAAAGTAATTAATTGTCTAATTTCTCAACCAAAACATATGTTGTGGGTACTCAAAAGAACCGTCGCAATGAGACGGTTCTTTTAAGCACCAAATTATAGATAAAATCTGATGTGTAAGAAAAATATTAACGATTTTACGTTCAATATCTGTGTTTATCTAGACTATGATTTATACAGTATGCAGATATGATACACCTCAGTGCACAAGTCAACTGGATGAACTTGAAACATTACAGGTAATAGTCAAAAGTCATTGACAGTACACTTCTTTAGATGAAACAATGTAATCTTCTCAACCCGAATTTTATGCAAACGCATCACTTTCGTCTCAATTTTTATGCCGCAAACATAATATTTACATGTATTTAGGTGAATACTCGACGAATCTTTGACTTTCTGTGAAATGAAATTTGGTCACAAAGATTACCCCCACCCCCTAAACCCTAAATTCCTGGCATAGTTATGCAATATTTTCAAAATATTTTTATATTGCTAGGTTCACTAAATGTAAGGGTTTGATTTAAGCACAAAACTATGGTTGTCAGTTATGCATTATCCTAGCCACAGGCTGTCAAAATTTGGGCAGATTGAATAGGAAACTGTCCGAGGTCCTTTCCATTCGTCAGTATTAGCAGGATAAATTCCATGCTCAATAATAAAATAATGTTTGTGCTTTAAAAGCCTTCAGATGTTGTCCAACATGTGTTGGCATTTTAACATGTATGATTTAATGTTTATGGGCAGGATAAATTGGGAGCTCAGTGGCTCAGTGATAGAGTGCTTGACTCGAGATCGAGGGGCCGCGGGTTCGAGTCTCACCAGCGTCACTGTGTTGTGTCCTTTAGCATGACACATTTATTCTTGCTAAGTACAGGTTCAACCCAAGAAGACCCGTCCCAACAAAACTGAAACTTTGTTGACTGGGACGTAAAGAATCAAATCAAACAAAAGCAGGATAACTTTCAGACGCAATTCAGTTGAGTATGACAAAGGTTTAGTATAACAACAAGGCCATCTACATATATATTAGATCCCAAAGGATTTATTATTAATTTTATACTGCTTTCTTCTTTCAACAGATTTATGTGTCGCCCTGACAGGAGATGTTAAAAGGTATATAAAGTATGGAGTGATATTGGCCTTGATATACGGCGTCTACTTCTGGCTTAATGTGACTGTCAATAACTTAAACCTATTTCCAACCTTTGGTATAAGAAGTAATTACCTTCCTGCCTTCACATTTACCACCAGTGACAGTGAAAGTATGACTGGATCATCAGAGTACAATACATTGAACATGGAAAACTTACCAAAACCCTCTGATGATGATCCCGTTAGTATGAAAAACATAGAGCCATCATCAGTGTACGATCCGTTTGCTCTACAGCCGCCAGAAAACGACGAAGATATGAAAACCATCTTATGGTATGACAATATTCACCAGAGTATGCTGGGGCATTCAACGTGGATAAACTTTTCCTCGTGTGCATTCAAGAACTGTAAATTCAAATACCTTCTTTCTAAAACGGACATAAAACCAACCAAGCCTTTCAATGCTGATGCAGTGATTATTCAGGGAAGAGCAATAGAAACACTATCTCCCCCGCCAAGGAGAGATCATAATCAAGTCTTTATTCTAGCAGTACGGGACTCATTTCCAGCCCTCAGAACTGGAACTATCGGAAACATTGGCCACCTCTGGACGAAGGCATTTAACTGGACGATGACATTTCGCCTTGACTCTGATATTGTCTACAAATATGCCAACATTATTCAGCGAGAGGGGAATAACAGACTGGACCTACCTGATCAACATTACGACGAAATATTTCAGAAGAAAACAAAAAGCGCTCTTTGGCTTGTTAGTCACTGCATGACACAAAGTCGACGAGAGGATTATGTGAAAATACTTAGGAATACCTTTCCTGTGGACATTTATGGTGCCTGTGGCTCAAGTACATGCAAGAAGGGAAAGTACTGCTTCAGTGAAATGGAGGATACATATAAATTCTACTTGGCATTTGAAAACACAATATACACGGATTACGTAACTGAGAAGGTGTTTAATTGGTATAACCGCAATATAATTATAGTTGTACGTGGTGGAGCAAACTATTCTAGAATAGTACCAAAAGGTACCGTCATTGATGCTAGTGATTTTAAATCAGCTACTGCGCTTGGAGAATATCTAAAGAAAGTGGCCGCAGATAAGGAGCTGTATTTATCGTATCTTAGGAAAAAAGATACATATTTAAGAACAGGGAAGATGGTTGAAGTTCAGAATGCTTATTGCAGTTTGTGTGAGCGTCTTAATAAACTAGATGAGCATAGAAATTCATATAACAATATAATTAATTGGTGGTCAAAGTACCTATAGCGTAATACAACGTACTCTTAATCTGTTGTGCCTGTCGCGATAAAACCTTTCTCAGAATGTGTGACCAGGTCCTGCTGTTATAAAACTTATTTCATGCTCAATTCAACTGTCAGATCATGAAATTGTGAGCTGCACATTAAAACTAAAATGCTGTAAAAAAAACTTTTCTTGCTTTCAAACTCTCAAATGTTGTATGATCAATAGACCAGGATCTGACAGTAACCTAAAAGCTTATACGAGTCATTTAAGAAATGAATTCAATATTTGGAAAGTTCATGGAATCATGAATACTTCGGGTCTCCTGCAAAAAACGTGTAGCCCAATGGGCTTCACGTTAGTTTTGCAAGAGACCAGAAGTATTCATGATTCCATGAACATTCCAAAAATTGAATTAATTGCTTATATTTACATTTTATTATAAATATCTAAATTATGAAAAATGTTTTAAACATTTTTGTATTTATTGTATAATCGTATTAACGGTTTAGTCGGAGTGTAAAATTGAAAAGCAGAACAGCCAGCTTGAACACAGACAGCCAATGGAGCAAACATGCGGGCAAGTTAGCTTGGCAGCTGTCATCAAATTTGTGTTATTCATGAGGCTATGAACGGTTGCGAAAATCTAAAGATTCATTAAAGGATTGCTTCGAAAATGTAAATATTTCCTGTTAGACAGTCAGTAGTAGTAGCGATGACTGCGCTGGCCGAGTACAGCGACTGCGCTGGTCGAGTACAGCGGTTCTCTACCGTTAAAAATGTGAAACTTGTTCAACCTCTTCTTGGCCCTAGCGTTAGGGGTCTTTCATGCAAACGAAACATCTATGTGTCTCGATCCAAATATGAACTAAGGGTGGGGTTGGCGCGCCATAGGGCCGGTTTGGGCCCTCCAGTAAAATACTTTTACTGACCGTTCGAAGGCGGTGCTTCTTTTGTGGATCATCCATGTTATTATACACGCTTTTTCGTTAGAAAAATAGGGTATATTAATTTCGTACCAAAGTCGGTCCGTCGTCCGTCTGTCCGTGCGTCTGTCTGTCTGTCCGTCCGTCCGTCATGTTTCTTGTAATTTTATCTTCTCCTAAACCATTGGACGTAGCAGCTTCAAACTTTATAGATGCATAGATCACATGATGTAGAGGGTACTGGGTGACGTTTTGTGTGACCTTGACCCCAAGGTCAAGGTCAAGGTCAAAGGTCAAATAATGTATTTTCTTGTAAATGCATCTCCTCATAAACTTTTGGAAGTAGCAACTTCAAATTTTGCCTGTGCATAGGTCACATGATGTCAAGGGTATGGGTGGCTTTTTATGTGACCTTGACCCCAAGTCAAGGTCAAAGGTCAAATAATGGATTTTCTTGTAAACGCATCTCCTCATAAACTTTTGGAAGTAGTAACTTCAAATTTTGCCTGTGCATAGGTCACATGATGCAGAGGGTACTAGGCAACACTTCATGTGACCTGGACCTTTGGGTCAAGGTCAAATAATGTATTTTATAGTAAATGCATCTTCTCCTGAATCATTGGACATAGCAACTTCATAGTTGGCAGGTGCATAGGTCACATGATGTGGATGCTACTGGACAACATTTTGTGTGACCTTGACGCCAAGGTCAAGGTCATAAAATGTACTTTCTTGTAAATCCATCTTCTCCTAAACTGTTGGGCGTAGCAACTTCATATTTTTCAGGTGCATAGGTCATATGATTTGCAGGGTACTGGACAACATTTTGTGTGACCTTAAACATTAGGTCAAGGTCATATAATGTATTTTCTTGTAAATGCATCTCCTCCTTAACCATTGGACATAACAACTTCAAACTTCACAGGTGCATAGATCACATTATGTAGAAGGTACTGAGCTACATTTTGTGTGACCTTGACCCTCAGGTAAAGGTCATAGGTAAAAAAGCAGGTATTTGCGATAATGTACCATCGACTGCTGCTCTAGTTTCTGTCTTGTTTTTTGTTATGCTTTCGTATGCGTCTGTTTATTGATGCCTTCTGGTAACCTGCTGAGAAAGGGCTGACCTCTTGGCTCTCGTTTGTGATGTCTAATTGTGAAGTTGTCGCTTTCCCATCAGTATCCTGGGTCAGGTGTGGTGCTTGATTGTGTCGATTCCTGATCTTTGTCCTCTTTCTTACTTAAAAATGTGAAACTTGTTCAGCCTTTCCTTGGCCCTAGGTTATAAAACATGTATAATGCTACACTCATATGAACGTGAAATTTGTTTTGGCCATTGATTTAAAAATGCCAGCAACCTTTGGCATTAGAGAATAGGGCATTGTCTACGGATCTGAGCAAGAAAATTGCCTCAGTTGTTGATCATTTTATCTACTCGGCAAAAAGAAATGAACCAAGACATTCATTAAGTAATTTTTTTTTGTTTCCATTTCGATAAACCACATATCACACTATTAAGCCAATCGGAACTGTCTCCGCCAATTCCGCGAAATTCCGTGGAATCAGACCGCACGGATGTACATCCAGGATCTACTTTGATAACGCGGGTGATAATGTGACACTGGCGTTATATGACGTGACGCTGACGTCACAGAAACCATGTTAACACAAAAACACGTGGATTGCAGCAAAACATACACCTTAAATGAAGTTTATGTTTTATCAATAAAATATCGCTTTAGCGATATTTTATTGAAAAAACATAAACTTCATTTATTCTGCTGATTAAACTTTTCGGATAATCAGAACAATCGATTTTAATAGAGCTGAACCCACATGCTACACAGAACTAATTTCCATACGCCAGTTCCAGCTAACAAAATGGAGCTTTTTGGTACATAGTACTACACGTAAAAGTCCTTACATACACCCGAGCCATGATTCGCTTCTCGAATTGTGGCAGACTTTCCCGAATGACTGTTCAGCAACCACTGCCTGACGGAAGACAAATTTGTTTTTGAAAGTATTTCATCTATTGGCTGTTGAAACCAGGAAGGGTCTTTCTGAAAAACGACCAAATTTCCACATGTTAAAAGACTGTCAGATACCAGCACATTCTGATGTCTAACGGCCCTAGATAAACATTTGTAGCAGCAAGAGGCATTTTAGGATGCTGATAAAATTCATGATGCTCTATCACACTGGTAAATGTATACGTCGATTTGGTGGTATTAACGCGCGTATTTAGCCGGTACTAGTGGTAGATATTAGGGGTTAATACTATATAGAAAAACATGTCATATGCCTAAAGGACTATAGAATTAGATCATTTTTAAGTAATCAGTATGTGCATGGCGATTTATGTAAGCATTTCGGAATATATTCGAGTACCGATCATCCAGATCGGTACTCGAATTTATTCCTAAATGCTTACATAAATCGCCATGTGCATGGCAAATACTTGAAAATGATCTAATTCTGTAGTCCTTGTTTTTCTATATATGATTTAACACCAATATCTACCACTTTCGGTCTATAATGTACCGGCAATACGCGTAAATACCACCAAATCGACGTATACATTTACCAGTGTGTCTATGAGAAATGACGATAGATATACCTACAAACCAAAAAGAACAACACCTATATTCAACCTAATCACACTGACATTTTATTTCTTTGCAATTCAACCAGTTTCTGAACTCAGCATCAGAGATTAGTAATGACTATAGCATACACGACTGTCAGAACATTCAACAAGTGTACCTCGAGTGTTATACACGAGCTTCAGAGTGGTCTGCTAAGGAATGCCCCTTTTATTCTTTACGAGGACAGCCTAAAGATCCACCAGCCGTCTGTGTTCAGTCAATCGTACAGAAGCCTCTATGCCTTAACATCCCATACATGTTCGATGCAACAACACTAACTCTGGAGACATCGCTATAACATCGGAGCAGCATAGCATAGTTGCATGCCTCTTGTTGCTATCAAAGACGGCAAAGATCAGGAATCAATACAATCACCTGACCAAGGATACCACATAGGATACCACATAGGAAAGTGACATAGTCGCAGACATCACAAGCAAGAGCCAAGAGGTCAGCCCTTTCCCAGCAGGTGACACCAAGGCAGCAATGAACAGGCGTCAAAGCATAACAAACACAAGACATAAATAACACAAATGATCCACAAAAGAACTAATCGCCTTGGAACGGGCAGTAAAAATATTTTTCTAGAGGGCTTAAGCTGGTTTCACGGCGCAAACCTCACCCATAGTTCAGATGTGGATCAAGACACAAAGATAATTGGTGTACATGAAAGACTCCTAACTTATTCATGCATCATCTCCTAGAACACATAAGTAAAGATATAAAAAGAAGGTTAAGCAAATATAAGGACTCAACAGTAAATAAAACTGAATACTGAAGCGAAAGAAACCCAACAGATGGGCCTACAACAGCCAAAAGCATCAGACACCTACCATCTCATCAATAGATAAGTCTAAGACGGAACCGTCATAGAGTCTGAAGTCCGACCCACCGACGTGCAATTAAAGAGGAAAGCAAAATTGACAGCCATGATTGGGTTGACCACCATGCATGCAGTCTGTTGCAATACATTAATGTTATAGCCAATCTTTTTATAATGGGGAATTATTATAATAAACTGCGCTGAAAAATTATAAGAGCCTACATTCTTCTTCAATTAATACACCAAGTCACCATAGAATTCAGGTTCCGAAAGTCCTTGGCGCAAGAGAGATTTAAGTCCAACTTAGAATTTAGATATCAAATTATAGTATCGTCGATAAAATTTTGAAAAGGTTTTGCGAAGTTTATGATACCGATAGCCTTGTTTTAGTAGTTTCTGCATTAACAATTTTTTGCGAGTGTTGGCATGTGCTGGTATCTGACAGTCCTTACCAGTGAAGAGTTGCACGCTCCTTCCTGTTTTCAGCAGCCCCAAGAGTGCAGTAAACACCCAGGGGGGTACTCTATTTTTTTTTCCATACGTAGGCTCGGGCCCAGCATCTACTGTTCACCCCAAAAAAAATCGGGAATTTCAAGCACCCCAAAAATATTTGAAATTTTAGCAACCCCTAAAAATATCCCCCATTATGTATCTTGTCCTTAAGAAAAGACCCTAAAATACATAGAAATGACCCCTAAATATAGGCCAATTCTGTGATAACCCCCCAAAAAATATCCACACAATCTTCATACCAAAAAAATATTCATTTTTTTGAAAACCCCAAAAATATTGAAATTGAAAATTATTCACTGAATTTTGCAATTGCTCATGCGCAAAAAAGATTGTTATGCTTATCAGAATTCGTCATACTTGTGTTGCATTAATACACAATAAATCTGACTAATCACTTGAAACAAGCTTAGAAATCAATTCGAATTTATCAAATTTGTAAAAAAAATGTAAAATGTCTCCCTTTGACAAAAACAAATAGGGAATATCTAATATTTGGTAATCTTCGATTTATCACGATTTTCGATAACTTTTCTTTCTTTTGCCAAATCAGGTAGACCTATCAGCACATTGTTCCTACCATTTCTTTTTTTTTCAAATCAAATAAACTTTATTTCACTTAGTCCATTTACATGGCAACACGAGGTAAAATACATGGTACATTTTCGATTGAGGCGTGAATGTTTGACAGTCAATAGCATCCGTTCATTGGGCGGAGTCGAAAGTTTCCACTCCGCGACACAATGGGCGGTCTGTTAATCAGGAGGGCAAGCACGAAATTCACATGATCATAAATTTCAGACAGGTAAACATAGCTATTTGTCATCATTTACAGCTATCGTTAAATGCAAGATCATGTATTTGTGAGGGGGTAGCTCTACTGTTGGCCATTCAATCGCCACAATGGATTATTTTTGAGATAATAAAGGTATTTCGAACGTGCTCGACAAGGCTGTTCCTTTGCCGTCCGATTCAAACCAGCGTTGTTGAGCATTTCTTTTCATCGTTGTTATCATTGTCTTACATATGTGTCTTTTTTTTTCATTCTTCAGATGGACGGTGCCAAACAGAGGGACCCAGATGAGACGGCACAGAGTGCTATGTGGGTCCACAAAATGCTCCCCTACACAATATGCTCCTTTTAGTAGCATATTGTGTACCCTGCATACACAATATGCTCCGCTGGAGCATTTTGTGTACCCTGCATACACAAAATGCTACCAGAGGAGCATATTTTGTAGGGTCGGTACATATGTTATTTCAGTGGTCGTCCCATGGTACACAATATGCTCTTCTTGAAAACATGTCTCGTGGTATGTTTGCCTTTCTTTCTAACTGTCCTCTCGACATCCATCTGTCTATCTTACGAACCTTATGTCTAAAGCCATGCCCGCATCATAATTGTATTATAGTGGTCTTTAATCCCCATCAACAACAATTTGGAGACGTTGTCTCCAAATTTGGCTTCTTTCCCGACATGAAATCAACCTTTGGAAACCGTAGTAAGGAAAAATGGGGAAACGCCGGGGGGTTAAATGTAGAAATGTAATGAACCTGTATGAGTCGAGGACACCATGGACATTCATTAATGATATACCTGTTCCATTGGAATATATAATATGACTACCATTGTAGCTATCTTGATATCCTTCAAATACCATCTTTTCCCATCCCTACGTCAGATTGAATCCAAACTTGGTTTGAGGGATAGGGGCAACATGGACATTCAGAATTGCTTGAATCATTCGATTCTGATATCCAATTTGGCTTCCATGGCAACTATTTTTTTTTTTCAAAAGGCATAACTCTCCAAACCATACATGAATTTCAGGTTATACTGAAACATGTTGGAAGGCATGGGCCTAACATGGGAATAGAGACTTTCTCAGGTATTGACCACAGAAACATACAATGTTCTGCACTGACACTTACTAGTAAGCGGGCGCTCGCAAAGATATGAAACGATTCATTATAAAGGTGACGAATCATTTATTGTATGTATGTTTTAAGATTATGATCAGAACTAATACTGAGTAAACTTGAATACTGTATTTTGACAATTTGCTTGCTACTGGCCGTTTTATGGTGATGATTTAATGTATGCACTTACTTCATATCCTTCGGCGCAGTAGTTTCTTGCTCTACAAATTCTTAACATATAGCGTTATCTAACTTTGAAAAGTATACCATCACAATGATTCTACCTAAGTACCATTATACTGAACCGTACCTATAAAATACGCTTCCAATAAAATAAAACTACTAAGGTAGCGTATTGTGTACCCAGCATACACAATATGCTCCAATTATCATAATAATACTGAGGTAGCATATTGTGTACCTTACCTACACAATATGCTCCAATTATCATAGTACTACCGAGGTAGCATATTGTGTACCTTACCTACACAATATGCTCCAATTATCATAGTACTACCGAGGTAGCATATTGTGTACCTTACCTACACAATATGCTCCAATTATCACAATACTACTGAAGTAGCATATTGTGTACCTTACCTACACAATATGCTCCAATTATCATAATACTACCGAGGTAGCATATTGTGTACCTTACCTACACAATATGCTCCAATTATCATAATACTACCCAGGAAGCATATTGTGTACCTTACCTACACAATATGCTCCCATTATCAAAGTATTACCTTATTATCATACTACTGAGGTAGCATATTGTGTGACCCTACATACACAATATGTTCCCATAATCATAATACCAACAAGGTAGCATATTGTGTACCTTACCTACACAATATGCTCCGAATATCATAATACTACTGAGGTAGCATATTGTGTACCTTACCTACACAATATGCTCCGAATATCATAATACTACTGAGGTAGCATATTGTGTACCTTACCTACACAATATGCTCCAATTATCATAATACTTCCGAGGTAGCAAATTGTGTACCTTACCTACACAATATGCTCCCATTATCATTATACCACCAAGGTAGCATATTGTGTACCTTACCTACACAATATGCTATGAATATTATAATACGACTACTAAGGTAGCATATTGTGTACCTTACCTACACAATATGATACAATTATCATAATACTACCGAGGTAGCATATTGTGTACCTTACCTACACAATGTGCTCCCATTATCATAATACCACCAAGGTAGCATATTGTGTAACTTACCTACAAAATATGCTCCGAATATCGTAATACTACTGAGGTAGCATATTGTGTACCTTACCTACACAATATGCTCCAATCATCATAATGCTACCGAGGTAGCATATTGTGTAGGTAAGGTACACAATATGTTACCTCAGTAGTATTATGATATTTGGAGCATATTGTGTAGATAGGTACACAATATGTTACCTCAGTAGCGTTATGATATTTGGAGCATATTGTGTAGGTAAGGTACACATTATGTTACCTCAGTAGTATTATGATATTTGGAGCATATTGTGTAGGTAAGGTACACAATATGCTACCTCAGTACTATTATTATAATTGGAGCATATTGTGTAGGTAGGGTACAAAATATGCTACCTTGGTAGTATTATATGATAATGGGGTAGTAATATGATAATGGGTGCATATTGTGTAGGTAGGGTACACAATATGCTACATTGGTAGCATTTTGGTAATGGGAGCATATTGTGTAGGTAGGTACACAATATGCTACCTTGGTAGTATCATGATAATGGGAGCATATTGTGTAGGTAAGGTACACAATATGCTACCTCAGTAGTATTATGATAATTGGAGCACATTGTGTAGGTAAGGTACACAATGTGCTACCTCAGTAGAATTATGATATTCGGAGCATATTGTGTAGGTAAGGTACACAATATCCTACCTTGGTGGTATTATGATAATGGGAGCATATTGTGTAGGTAAGGTAAACAATGTGCTACCTCAGTTGTATTATGATAATTGTATCATATTGTGTAGGTAAAGTACACAATATGCTACCTTAGTTATATTATAATATTCGGAGCATATTGTGTAGGTAAGGTACACAATAGCTACCTTGGTGTTATTATGATAATGGGAGCATATTGTGTAGGTAAGGTACACAATATGCTACTTCGGAAGTATTATGATAATTGGAGCATATTGTGTAGGTAAGGTACACAATATGCTACCTCAGTAGTATTATGATAATGGGAGCATATTGTGTAGGTAAGGTACACAATATGCTAACTCTATTGTATAATGATAATGGGAGCATATTGTGTGGGTAAGGTACACAATATGCTACCTTGGTAGTGTCATTATAATGTGGGCATTGTGTAGGTAAGGTACACAATATATAATACCTTTATAGTATATATGATAATGGGACCATATTGTGTAGCCAAGGTACACAATATGCTACCTTGGTAGTATTATGAGAATTTGAGCATATTGTGTAGGTTAAGGTACACAAGATGCTACCTTGGTAGTATGATAATGTAAGCAAATTATGTAGGTAAGGTACATAATATGCTGCGTGCATATAACGCACAACAGCAGATTTTCCTTACTTTTGATGTCCGATAACTGGTTTGTGCAGTCCGTGAACCCAATCAGTCAGACCACGTGATTGGCCACCTTAAAGTAAATCTACACTTTTTCCCCTTTAATTTGATCTAGTGTGGGTGATCTTTGACATTTTTACTTACAGTGTACTATACACTCCATTCTGATCTTCAACATGATTGATTTCAGAAAAAAATGTTCTAACTTTTGACCCACCCCCGAAGTCGCGGTGTGTCTTCTGGAACAATACTTGCTACCATGATGCTGCATGCGTAAGTCCCTTCTATTTGATATGCAGCATGACCATATTCAATAAATGAATATTTGACCTTTTGCCACTACCCAAGGGGTTAGGGTGTATGTAAGGACAGAATGTTTGTTTTCAAGGTGCTCTACGAAACATGACTAATTTCAAGGTGAAAATGCGTTGACCTTTTGACCCCCTTCCTCAGTGGTCAATGGTGTCTCTGCGTGCTAAATAATTGCTATCATGTTGCTGTCATGTGCTGTTCCCTTAATTTTATATGCAGCATGACAATATTCAGAATAAGTTTCATTTTGGACTCTCCCCCATCCCCTAAATCTACCCAGGGGATCGGACCCAGGCTACCAATCAAATATCCAGTCTGATATATTTAATATCTATTGTTGTTTTTTATCTGTCTGCATACAAAGTTTCGGTAATAATATTGAAAATTGACTAAGTTATTGCCAAATTTGACCTTTGACCCTGCCTAAAGACTCAAGTGGGCGGGGTATTTATTTTTACATTTTACACCGTCATACTTATCTACAGGCTTTTTATACATAATAGCTGTGGGGAAATGTTTAGATCATTACTCTAAGAGAGCCATTACAACTTTTGCATTATAAGCTTGTATGCTGGGAACAAAACCGTTAACTTTTTATAAAAATAAAAATAAGTCTGATCAGCGTCTTTGCTATTCGCTCGGTTGGGTACTCTTTTCGCAGGTATACACACTCTATGTTTCAACTCTTTGCATGCTTGGTACTTTTTCATGCTTTTTAGGAGCTGCTATGCTACGAAGCTACCGGTAAGCACACGCACTATGGGGTCGCTTTGTTATCAGTTTAATCCACTTACCCACTCCAAAATATTGGATATATGGTGTATTCCTGTTTCTCCCACTTTTAGATTTTAGGAAAATTTGGGGTGGGAAGATATATATGTGCAATAAGTGAAGACCCAGATGACATGATAAGTGCCTCCTGTGACGTTTTATTAAAGGTCTGCAATGTATACCGATTGTTCAACATCACAGCGACACGGGTAGCAACCTACAACCTGCGGCAGTGTAGGTCTGAATACGTTTTCGCATGACGAGAATCATTAAAGAAACCAGTTCATCTGGATCTACACTGCTTTAAATAGAGTTTTAATCTGGAACTTATAATGTTTTCAAAAGGAGATATGGCCAGTACCGCCCCTATATATCCACTTTGGATACGTCAGCATTTGCGGTTATCAGAGACATGTACAATAAGTACCAAGATCTCGTGTGTTTTGCCTATATACCAGTTATAAGAAATTGCACACAGCATGCTTTTATGGAGGCATATGGCATGCGAATGCGAGTATGCACTGCACTCTCTCGCCAAAACCTTTACTGTTCACTCGTATGAACATTGGGTCAAGTCGAAAAATAAACTATGACCTCACCGCGCACTGTCCGAGTGGTCCTTTTCCTGCGTCGCGGTGCATTTCTACTTGCATTTTATTTTGTTTCTCTATAAAAATACATAAACATACAATGATAAACATGTATTGTGGTACTCAAAAGAACCGTCTCATTGAGCAACGAAGACACCTTTAAAATGATACACTGTTGCTTGACGCTTCAGTAACATCGTATTTATTCTCAATTACCATGAACGCGGACCCAGTATACTGGGTCCGAGTCATGAATAATTATTTGTGCCGTCTGATCATCTGTTTATGAAGCGACATTTTTGATAACATTGTCATGACTGAAAATAAGTTATTGTACTGAACAATATAGATCATGATACTAGTCTTATTCTGTCCAGCAAAGACCCTGACGATACGCCGCATGTCAAAACTGGTAATTTAAAAGGTAGTGTGCGGTGGCGCATAACCATTTTGTTAGGTTTTGTCACATTTATTTCACATGAGCAGTTCTGTAGTAAAACACTTCTGAATCTGAACGCGTCATAAAAAAGGGAGCGCAGTGGCTCAGTGGTAGAGTGCTTGACTCAAGACCGAAGGGCCGTGGGTTCGAGCCTCACCGGCGTCACTGCGTTGTGGTCCTGAGCAAGACACATTTATCCTAGCTTAGTACTGGTTCAACCCAGGAAGATCCGCCCCTATATAACTGAAAGATTGTTGATGGGACGTAAAGAAATAAATCAAAATAAAACCATAAAATCTGTCTTTTATTATGACCAAGATAAGAACTATAGCCCCAGGGATTATCCGTCACCTAAGAGTATCGCCTATCGCCGTTAACTTCTGGAGAACAACCAATTAGTTCTTCGGAAAGTTACCTATGTGCGTCTAATAATCAATAGTCACCAGCTTAAAATAGTGAAGTACGAGTATTCTGCCAGATGATGGGCCGAATTGTCCAGTGATCCTATCAACAAACGAAAACAGTTGAGGATTTGTATTTTTATTATTTCAAAATTAATTTACCATGTAACTTCATATTAAATTTCTATCTATAAAGGTATCCTGCAGCATTCGGGGGTAGCATGCGGTATCCTGTGGTATCCTGCGGTAATAATACCGACACCCCTCCCATTCATCCAGTCTGTCTATCCCTCCATCCGTCCGTCCATCCATCCACACAGCTTTCCATTCACCCACCTAGCTATTTGTCATATCAACCCACCTAGCTACATATGACAATTGAATAAAAAAAATTAAAAAAGGGGGCGAAACGACTAGGTAGGAAATGGTATTTGGGGCGAAACGACTAGGGTATGAGGCGAATTGACTAGGGTATGGGGGCGAACGACTAGGATTGAAAATAGAGACAAAACGACTAGGGGGAAACGACTAGGGGAAATGACTAGAGGGAAACGTCTCGGGGCGAAACGTCTTGTTACTAGCAGGACTTAGGTGAATTGTGCGTGATTTCCTTGTTCTTGCGAAAATTGATTTTAGGGGTTACGTGACGTTTTGATAGCTGACGTCTGTAATTAGTTCATCTTTTCAAATATTCTCAGTGCATCTTAGTCTGCCTTTGTTCGGCTTTACGCAATGGAAAGCTAGACAAGCGCGTATTCATTTACTACCAAAAAATTGACACACAGTATGTGTCAGTCAAGTATAAATATATTTACCGGAAGCCATCAAAATTTCTTATTCCAAAATGAACCTGTCCTATCAATAGGAGTGAGAATATTCAAACTTTCCAAATATAATCAATGACCCCTCAATATATGCAATGGGCCATCCTGACTTTTATGCATTTTGTGGGGAAATCAATCGGTCTGAAAGGGTTAAAAAGCATATCGGATTATGTTTAAGGGATGTGTTTAACCTAAACAAACATAGCGTCCTTTAATTGGACATAGGCAACGGCAAACAGTAGATACCAGATCAAACGCTGTAAAATTGATGTATTGGTTAAGATTCTCACTTGCTAGTGGCGATAAGTTTGGTACAAATAATGTGGATCCAGATCAGGCTCGACAAAGCGTCAAACTGATCTGGATTCCATCTGTTCGAGTGAGAAATTCTGACACTGTGTAGGTGTTTCTGAAATAAAGTGGAAAACAAATTGAAATATTGTTTCAAAGGCCCATTTGATAACAATCAAAATGATAAAAATACAGTAAAAACCAAAATACGTATTTTCTTTTCGTTGCTAGGGTCATACTTATTTTCGTACTTTCAAAATGCTAACTAATGATCATATATAAGCATAGAAATGATGTGTTCTGCATGAGTTTGGCTGTCTGTTGATTTTCTGCAAAATAAATGGTTAAATAAAAAAAAAAAAGTGCTACCACAATATTTTGACCATGTTTACATTTTCGTGTTTGTAAACATTGAGATCAAAACATTGGAACTGTTTACCTGTAACGGGTGGCTGTACACACTTAGGCTTTAAGTGGGTATTTTGAATTTAACTGGTAATCATCATGGATAGCTCAGTAGGTAACGACTCGGAGAACAGAGCATCAATATGTATATTTTTAGTTTAGTAAGGGGGGGGGGTTCGAGTCCTCGTAAATGAATGTTTTTTTTTTCGCTCGTTATCTTTTATTCTTCACTGTGTAATATTATATTTATTGTGTCTTTATCTATATTTTAATCGTATTAGCACAATTATTCATCCACCTGTGCCAAGTGCACCTTAAATTGCTCATCAGCAAACAAGAACACCCAGGTGAGATTTCACAGAATATGGCATATCATCAGGGTCTACACGGTTTGCTTTTACAAACGCGATACTCGACAACCGAAGTAATTTGGTCACAATGAGCAGCAGACAGATCCAACATGGTGCAAGTGTTATGGCTTTGAGGCTCAAGATGGCATAAATGGTTAATAACATACATGATGAATTGTGGCAAAATATTGGTGTTTGTTGTAAACCAAACACAATTTCACAAACATATAATATGGGTCCCGTCCCTAGAAAATCTGTCTTTGGGGTTAGCATTAAAGTCATGCTCTAACCAGCCAACTCAGCTACAGAGTAGCTAGAATAGCGAAATGTATCCCCTTTAAAAACATTTTAATGCGTGTAAGCACGTTTAACATGCTTGTATCAAAAAGATCGTGAGCAAAAAGGCGCGCGCAAGTGAATTGTAATCACATTCAAAATAAAAATGATATAAAAATACCCTTGTATGGGGATCGAACCATCAACCTTGCGGATAACGGTTAAGTGGCCTATCCACTACACTAGGAAAACACACGAACAAACGATTAGATATTTTACTCTTTATTTGCATCAAAATACCAGTGTATAATTCTATTAATAGTTATCTAAAAATAGCTTTGTTATTGGTAAATATTTACAATAATACAGAATGTCAACAAAGACAGAATATCGTTGTAGCACTATAACAGTAACATCAAACCCAGGGATTGCCAATTTTTAATATTTTATTTATAAGTTGCCTACGTCACGAGAAATCTATCTTTTGAATGATTTGAACAGGTTCAGTTCATATAAACCCTGTGTCCCTTTTGTGGGACATAGGTGAACAGCACAGACCAATATCAGAGTCACAGAACGTGGCGTTTACTTAGGGTCTTCACTGTTCACGCACTCAAGGTTCGTCTAAAAAGTGAATACATTGAATATCCTGAGCGATCATCAGACTGCACGCGGTGTGTAGAAGTAATCTACGCGTTTGTAACTAGCATGCAAGAAAACTATTTTTTTTATTTACGACGTTAACCCATATAAGCCTAGCGTCCTTTTTGTGGGACATAGGAAAACAGTGCAGGCCCAGATCTGACGCAGCAGAACGCGGCATCTGATCAGGGTCCCCACTGTCTGCACACAGAATGTTCTATTAAAATTTGAATACAAATGAAAATTACCATCCATCAACCCTTAAAACGGAAATGGACTGGTTCAATGGACAAGAGTGGGAAATTCCATTCGGCTTAAATGGGTTAATAAAATTTACAGTATACTAATAATTTCAATAATCTGCGAAATACAGTCAAGTGGATAAAACGCCTTTAGCCATGGTTACTGTCCGCTTCTACTTTAAGGTTAAATCCCGTTTATTTGGAGAAGAAAAGACAAAGGCGCAGAACAGCCTATGCATCTGCGCAGTCTAATAATCGCCTTTATTTTTCGTTAGCTTGAGGGCTTTAAACTCGCCATACGCATAATTCTGGATTCTAGCTAGTCTCTGTAGCTAACCAGGCTGGTTGAACCTTACCTGGTCGAAAATCCTGAACACAGATTTTCGCCGTTGAAGCCTACTGGCCTATCTGTTGTTGTTTTTAAACGATAGGTTCTACATGAGTTTAGTTGTCTGCTGAAAACTTCTTCAAAATAAATGTCTTCCAAAAAACTTTCAGTAATACCACCAGCTTTTCAAAATGTTTAGATCAGGATGAATATTTTGTCGGGACTGATCTGGGACCAGGCTGTTTGCAATACCTCCCAGAGCCACATCATGGTTTGGTCCGCATTTTATCTAGTACGCGGTGTTTAATCAGGGTATTCACTATTCGCTCACAGACGGTTCCTCTAAAAGTTCAATGAATAAAAAAAAACCCTGCATAAAACATGTAAAATAAACCCATCCGATTGATAAATGAGGAAAGTTCATTCTGATAGGTAGGACAGATATATCATACTTATTAGCACCATACATAGGTCAAGCGATGATCAGACTGCGTTTGTGTACGTGTTGTGTTACACTCGGAATGGTGAACCCTCAATAGATGATTGGCCATCCCGAGTGTTATATGGTAAAACAGACGCTGTAAGCAGGTTTCAACATTACTGTTTAGAACAACAGCAACAACAACAACAACAGCAGCAGTCGTACCAACATGGCAATATCACTAGCACCTTTTTTTGCACTAAAGCATTCGGAATGGCGAGGCCTCTTTCAAGAGGTTTGGCCATTTTGGTTGTTGTAGGGCTTAAAGGCGCGATGGTCCTGTGTGTAAATATGCCTTTTTGGCTGCCAACATTTGTTACTAGTTAGCTAAATGCTACTATATTTTGTCCTTCTACTTGAAAATGTTTTCACTCTCAGTACATTCCATATGTATCCTACTTTCACATATGTGTATTTTTGTTTTGTGACGATGAGCTGTATATGCTTAAGTCTAATAAAACTTCTGTTCTGTTCTGTTCTGTTCTGTTACTAATCTACGCGTGCAAGACATTTTTTTCTTTCATCGTTGATCCAATTTGTTATGGAAATGTATCAAACTAATTAAAAATGATACTTTTTTTACGTTTGTTTGTTTTTTATGCAAATCTGATGTACACTCTGATCAGTGTTTGATGCACACGCGCAGAATTGTTTGGCATACTATTCTGATCAGTAATGCTACTATTTTTCGAAAATCTATTTCACTATAAAATATTGTAACAGTCCAGTGAATTAAACGCCGTTACTATGGTTACTCTGCCACCTGCTAAGAGATTAAAAAGACAGGTACTGTCCTGAACACCAGATGTCCTCAATACCCACGCACGGCGTTAGTAGTAAATTTATTGGCTAAAATGTCCCTGCGTTGGCATGCGTAGATTATCGCAGGTCATATCAGTAATATGATTGGACGGCTATCCTGTGCGGGGACCACGCGTTTCTGATTGGTTCATATGAAGAACTTCGCGAAAAGTGCGTGTATTCGCGAAGGAATATGCGTTAATTTCACACGCGTTGGACTCGCAGGAGTCTCGCACGAGACCCGCAAAAATGGGAAACTCGTTAGCAATCTGCACTGTATATAGAAATCAGAAAACATTTTTAAAATACCATTCCCCCCTTGTGCCAGCAAAAGCTTTTGCCTGTAAATGTGTTACCATATTTTACACATTGTATGGAAGTGGATTGCTTGCACACGGGGAGAAAGATGTTCAGCAGCCCGAAAACCCAGGGCCTAAGCCCATAAAATGCCTTTTCTACCAAATAAGAAATTAATGACAGTAATGAAGTTCTCTAGAATCAACCTCCTAAATTGCTTTGTATTCTGTGCTAGTTTTAACATAAGGTACATGAAGATTTAAGGTAGAATTAGCAAGGTTTATACATTTTTTCATAAGAAAGATTCTCACTGTTATTTAATAACACATTCTTTTGCAAATGTACTGTACTTATCTATTTGCATGCTAGGGAATTGTTCATGTTTTATTTCGTCTGCTGACTTTCTTCAAAATTAAGTTTTTACAAATAAACCACCCAGAACCACCATCGGAGTGTCAAACAGTTTGGATCTAGATCAAGACTGACATTCTGTTGGTCTTCATCTGGGTTCAAACTGTTTGCAAAAGGCCATTGGCAGACGACAAAATTATCCGCTGGCATGGAAAGAGTTATAACAGGTAAATACTTTAGCGTTCTATAGGTAGCTTTTAACTTGGATATACATTGTATATGTGTATACCATAATATTCGGGCTCTTTAAATACATTTGACATGCTCTGTCCTTTTAACAAAGCAAAAGTAATATTCAAAGTATCCAGTTATAATCAGTTTTACTTTCCAATGCTAAATTGGACACTTTCATACCTTCAAAAGTATTTATTTCTTTTGTTGAGCTTTCAGTTTTGTATGATCTACGGTACATGAAGTCAAAAATGTACAGGTAACTTCTAACTTCTAAATTATCTCCCCAAAATCATTTTATTACAAAACATATTGTGTTTTTAAAACAATATCATCAATTATCAGGATTAGTTAATACTCTGCATATGAAATGGTCAATAGATATCGCCATGCCTACCAAATAAATCAAGAAAATAGGCAGAAATCCCTTTTTAAAAAACTTTTTATTGTCATGATATTTCAGACCCCCTCCCCTTTCTACCCGCCATAACTCTCGAGTGCGTAAGAATTTTGAAAACATTTTGCTAGCTGACTCTTGCCATTAGATTCACCTATTGCACTGATACTACATGCACCACACTGGAAGCTTAAAAGCAGCGTTCTGGAGCTCAGAAAAATAGGCGTTTAAGGCCCAAACCGTCAATGATCCTTTGTAACCTGAAAATGTGGACCCCTGTCACATTTAAATGACTTTCATGTGATTCCTCGCGACAACATCCGTAAACCTTTACTTTATGCATTACCCAGTCTTTGAACATTCAGATACTCTTTCATTTGCTTTACTTGCTTGCATCATTTTGTATATAAATGGCAAACAATTCAGGTGTAGCGTTTTCATTTTTGTTCAGTATATAACCTTCACGCCGATCACTGACCTGCAACGACATCGAATGATTTAGTCAACCGTTGCATATTATTAATAGACTGGGTCAGCTTATGTCCATTCTACCAACAGTAATACTCCCCCGTTGAAAAGAACCAAAAGTATGCCAAAATTCTATATAATTACAGAAAAATGCAGCAAAAACATCAGGTTGAAAATTTGTCAAAAATACTGCAGCTTTTTTCTACCCGCATATCGAAAAGTTAAAGAGAAAATAACGTGAAAAGATGCACTTAAAGTCGATTTTCGCCTTTCTTATTAATGCGGCAGTACTTCAGCACACAACATCGGGCCACCAACGGCCCGCCAGCGATACACCATCGAAATGGCGGGCCGTTGGTGGCCCAACGTGCTAGCTGGGTGTGTGCAAATGTGCAAGCTCGTCTGAGCCAATGCTGTCTAGCTGTTGCCTTTGTGATGAATTCTTCTTACCTTCTGGGTAATTACTATTCTATTTGTGTAGATAATTACAGGTAAGCCAACCTAATAATGCCAGTTATAGACAAACATACTAATTATACCTTATTATACCTGTGGGCTGGCAAATTTGGGTATGGGCCGAAATTGACATGGGCCAAAATGTATCCGGCTTTTTTCTCAAAAAGTGCCTATGTTAATTGTTGACCTGTATTTTGGCGGTGGAAAATGACAGTAAGTTAAAACAAAGATGTTCATGTGAAAAGAAGGTCATTTTGCAATTGAATCTCAAATGCTTAGTCAAACAATTAACATCTACATGTATATCGCATTGACTCGATTTGCGCTCGTATGGTCTTTTTTCCCATGTTAGGACCTACATGTAGAAACGAACAGGCGATTTTTTTCATTTCGGTGAATGTAGATAAAGTCTTGTTTAGCACAGTGGAAAAAACACAAAACCTTGGATACATCTTGTTCGCAATTTCGGAAATGGCGTTCCTCAGCAGAGCAGGTGAGTGATATAGGGCAGCCCAAGAGATCATACGGGACTTAAGGACATATGCTACTAAATACTTCCCATATTGAAATATTTTCAATACTTTGCATACAGTTTGTTTTATGCATGGGCTATCCATTTATGCAATAAAAAGGATATGTCACCGTGCTTATTTTTTTAGAATCTCATATTGAAGTTTACAGCATTTGACCAATTTTCTAGAAATATAAAATAATAACACTAGTCCTAATTATCGAGCTAAATCGGTTGTAATCTTCAGCCAGCTTCTTTCTTTTAACTTAAATTACTGCCCGTGACCTCAAACTTTTAAGAAAATGTGCATGTTTACTTGTTATCCCATGCTGTGACAAGGTACTGCATGGTATATTTTGACAATTCGTCAAAAAATGGATTTTGTTTTTAGAATAAATCATGTATTAAAAATTCTGATATTGAAAATCTTCAAAATTTATTTTTAATTCATGAACTATTATAATACCTTTCAGAAAAAAGAATAAAAATCTGGGGTCACCGAACCAATTCTCTTTCTAGAGGGCAAAATTTAACCCCACCCCCATAGGTTTCATGCGTAATTCAATATAAAAAGTTCGGGGATAACCATTTCGTTCGTTTTGATGATGCCATTTTACTAGTATATGAAGTAATTTAGCATTAAAATGGTAAAAAAGAAAGAAAAAACACACTGAAAATATGTGCGCATCCGGGAATCGATCCTGGTCCTCTGGCTTTTCAGCCAGACACGCTAACCACTAGGCCACGAGGTCAAGTCGTGCGCCGCTCTAAATAACCATACAAGTAGTATAGACTCGGCCACTATCGTATTCGTAACCAGGGTTATTGTGTACGTCGTTTGATTTCGACTGAGCTACATTTATCTGTCTTTAGTGCTGAAGCGATCAGTTCTAAAAAGATGTCAATAGATATTTCGAACACACTTTAATTAGTTATTTTGTGAAGAAAATGTCGGAACACCGATATGACATAAGAATATCGGAAGCTGTGTTGATCCGAATCCGTTAAGGGTCGAAAGACAGGACCCAGACAACTTTCCCCGTTTGCAGACGTGGGAAAGGTGCGCATTGGAAATAGCCGCATATGTCTTTAAACGGACATCCAGGTAGCTGCGGTGTGCTGAAGCGGTAATAGGGAATTATAATGGAAGGTGTTAGTTTTATACTATAGCTTTTGAAATTATTTAAGCAGAATTCCTGTGCAAACAAATGTTTTACCTAAATATCTTGCGAGTATTCTGATATGTTTTTTTATGAATTTCCCTCTGCAAACTCTTCGTCCTTTTTGATGGTTTTTGATAGAGCCCTAAGAATGATTAAATTATATAGTAAAACAGGCTTTTTGAGATCATCTCATTGGTAGATATTTGGTCATAGTTATCAAAGTATTCAATATATTTGCCCTGTGCAAACAGGACACTATGCTCAGTTCAATTGCGAACAAATTGGTTTATTATAGATGAACGAACCAAGCGGAAGCAATGATGATTCTCTTCTGAGAACCATAACTAAACAAAACCAACGCAAATGAAGCTTAACTGTTATAATTCAATGTTGGCTATATTTTGGCCATGACGGTCATTTTGTTATATTGTTAATTAATGAATTCAATGTATGATTTATATTGACAAGTTCAACTGAGAACAACTATTTTAAATCAACTTTCCACACCAACTATAAACTCATATCAATTGATCACCAACTGTGAACAAGTATTTTAACTAAATGTTTAAACATCAGCTATCAACCAGCTATCAACCGTTTTTCAACTGTTAGCAAATATTTCATCTCAATGCTGGACTCAACGTTTCAACACAAAGTTTGCACTTCATATTCCAACTATCAACAATCACAACAAACCAACATCTTATAACTGCATGATTCGGTGGGGTTCGCAACCAAATCATGAATTTGGCAACAGACGATCAAAACTGCTACACAGCAGTTGACATGCAAGCCAACGTTATAATAATTTTACTGTTATTAATATCTGCTATCTGAGTATAACTATTAACACATTATGAGTTTTATCAATAGATTTTTTAACTTTCGCCATGATTCGGTGGGGTACACAACCAAATCATGGATTTGGCAACAGACGATCAAAACTGCAACACAACAGTTGATACCGCACGCACGCCCGCACTATAATAATTACACTGTTATTAATATTTTCTATCTGTCAACTCAAAATTAACACTTTATGGAATCACAACAAATCAATGTATAGTCCGTGCTCGATAAGAGTAGAGTGACGAAGCAGATTTACAGTTAGAAGTATGAAGGAAACCCCTATATTTGTCCAATCAGGTGAATAAAGTACCATGACGTGACCAACCACGTAACTCCACTCTTATCAAGCACGGACGCTAACGTCAGCTTCCAATTCATGAATTTGGCAACAGAAGAAATAATTATACTGTTATTAATATGTGCTACTCCACGAGGCAGAACTTGATACATCCATATGTCAGGATCTGTATAACCGTCATGACAGAATAGAAACGTCTGCTGTGATTGTTGGATAACACCTGTAATAGAAAGAAAAACAGCAGCACGCAACACCCACAGGCCTATCCTAAATAATTCTTACCCACCTGGTTCGTTTCATACCCAATGGGAGGGTTTTTAGGGGCGGGTCTGTTGAAACTGCAATATGCATAAATATACAGCGGTCACCTTCAGAAAGGAATTGCGCTTGTTATTTTCAAGGAAGGTCGACTAGCAAGCGAAACAACTCTTGATAGAATTAAGTTTTTTATAGCGTGAATATAACGAACACTGCACTCAAAGATCAAATGATAAGTCTTCCCTATAATAAACAAATTTAATTACTGATAGGAATTAAATTCTATTATTATAGATGAACGAACCAAGCGGAAGCAATGATGATTCTCTTCTGAGAACCATAACTAAACAAAACCAACGCAAATGAAGCTTAACTGTTATAATTCAATGTTGGCTATATTTTGGCCATGACGGTCATTTTGTTATATTGTTAATTAATGAATTCAATGTATGATTTATATTGACAAGTTCAACTGAGAACAACTATTTTAAATCAACTTTCCACACCAACTATAAACTCATATCAATTGATCACCAACTGTGAACAAGTATTTTAACTAAATGTTTAAACATCAGCTATCAACCAGCTATCAACCGTTTTTCAACTGTTAGCAAATATTTCATCTCAATGCTGGACTCAACGTTTCAACACAAAGTTTGCACTTCATATTCCAACTATCAACAATCACAACAAACCAACATCTTATAACTGCATGATTCGGTGGGGTTCGCAACCAAATCATGAATTTGGCAACAGACGATCAAAACTGCTACACAGCAGTTGACATGCAAGCCAACGTTATAATAATTTTACTGTTATTTATATCTGCTATCTGAGTATAACTATTAACACATTATGAGTTTTATCAATAGATTTTTCAACTTTCGCCACTGGTCGAGCAGATTCATATAACTGAATCTACAAGACCACCGCCATCAAGTTGAAAAAAACGCCGCCATGGCCGCCAACACCTATGAATGCAATCCGTCCAACAACATCATATCTAAACCACTGAATAGACTCTATTTCTGGGTAGTTAATAAAGCATTGCAAACTGCTTAATAATAGCATAATTAGTTCTTGCACGGATGTTTTATTATAGAGTCAGTATTCTCAGAATACCACAACTGAAGTATGGATATAATATTAGACCAAACTAAACAAGTGTTTGGAAAAAGGTAATTAAGTTGCTGATAGTCTTCTCAATGAACTTCTTAAGTGCACATGCTCTTATCCGCCCAATATCTTTACCTCCTGCATGAGATAGAAGGTAACAAGGATAATTGTTTCAACTACAATTTTTCAAGGCTAAATGACGTTGCAGCCACAACTTCGTCAATCAGGTCACCATAATGAGGTATTAAATTGACATGTGTAAATGCCTTCTTTATAAGCGATAAAGAAACAATCCAGACCATTGCAGCATATATGAAGAACAAACAACTCTAAACAACATTAAAATAACATTCTGTCAAAATGGGGGTGGCATATGTTCACGAACCAACACGTTATGTTTTTTTTTTATAATGTATAAACTGTAGGATGTACTTTACTCTGACCACCTTCCCATAAATTTGATACCTGAATCTGCTACACGTTGAAAGGTAGCCATAATGCAACTTCAATTCTGAAAGAATGTCAGTTAATACGAATGTGGAAGTGGGACACTGGGTGCTCCATGAAGTTCTTAACCTTGTCAAGGATGGTTGAAAACTGATAACATTTAAAACAGGCTGACCATCTAAATGACAAAAAAGAGGGCCTTGAACTTTTGGTCTGACTTGAAAAGCTGTTAGCTAATGAAACAGGGCAAATATGCTTTTTTTTACTTGAATAAAATAACAACTTGGCTGATTTTTTTTTTTTTTTTTTTTTTTTTTTTTTTTTTTTTTTTTGCAACAAAACGCAAAGTAATTAGGATATTTTTCTCATATATGACAAAATGTGAAACATGCACATGTATTATCCGCAAATTATCACTTGTTTGGTATAAAAGGATATACCAGAGATGTATGTTTTTGCCATGAAAAAGAGTAGCTGTCTAGAAACAAATAGCAATAAAAGTAAATTTTTTATCCATATTGGGTAGTCATAATGTATTACAGTTTGACTGCTCACAGAAAGTATCAAACTTCAAAACTCCCCCTTTATTTAACTTAAACGTATCCACTCACAGTGATGCATTGAAAAACAAACGCTGCACTTCGCTGGCAAAAGGTTCAAGAACTCTGTGGAAACAGCAATTGATAGTTGGCCCGCTGCTGGCGCCAAGAGCCTGAATCCCTGCCACTGTTTTCGAGAAATGGAATCTGCTATACCACTTTCTCAAAAATGATATGCACTGCATTGATATTGAAATTATGACTTAATGACTATTGAAGTATGGCTCTGACAAGATTCATAAAACACACATCCTTAGCAGTCTTGGAGTTCAAAATGTGGACAAATGCTATGTGATCGTATGTAAACTGAATAGCCTTTTTTTCTAAAAACTGTTCTACCGTATGCAATTGCCAAAGCAATTGGAATTAGTTCAAAAATGTTATGACTTTTAAAATATTAGATTTGTATCACAGGTCAGGCCAATATTAATGATGCAAATATCCGACAAAGTAAAATCCACAGCCAAAATCAGAATCACCCACACTATCTGTCTGCAATTTCAATGAAGTAGCCGTACTTTCATATCTTGCATGTAATATATACAAATGATTTCCGAAAGAAAATTGTTGCCTTATTTTGAGATCTTTTAATATGCCATTTCACAGTATAACATAGTGAGAGGACAGCGTAGGTTTGAAATAGATTTATAGGGGAAAGACCTGCCATTCGACCAAGCGCTTCTTCTTGATCAAGTTTTTCCATGCACAAAGCCTCATTTTGCAAAAAGAAGTTTTAAGTATTACATTCTCCTAGAAAAAACAAACACACAAACAAACAAAAAACCTTTGCAATGCGATTTAATCCCAATCTGAAACCTTCTGTCTGATTTGCATGGATAAATGTCTAATATATGTTGTAGTGTACGAACATTAATTCGCGTTTGCTATAGGACCCTTTTGTATTTGTTGGGAACGAAACCTTACAGGTCTAATCTATCGACCTGACTGCTGCCTTGGTTGAAACTGATAAGTTTGCTGTGTGCACCGCTGAAAGAAACGTTGCACGAGGAAGCCCATGGTACTGCAAATTGAAAATTATAATTATAATGGACATTCATCCTAGGAACTGAAAAGTAGTGTTTTATTTATGAACCCAGCTTGGATTTGGTGAGCGATTGCCTTACATTAATAAAGCAAGAGAATACCCACAATTAATCCTACCACAAATCCCTTAAAATTATATTCGTAACAATGGGCAGAAGATATGGCAGTGACAGAAAATTCGCCTAAACGCCCACAAGACCAAATTTTGACAGTCTGCTGATTGGTATTGACTGCTAAGGTTCCATAGTTTCTGCGTTTGGACAAACACGTTTACACAGTAAATAGACCAAATCTATTTCTCTAAACTCCATTCTATGTTTGTTTAGATGCTTCTTATATAAAAAAAAATAATAATAAAAAAAATAACTAAATCATTGAATGTACATATTGGCCAAAGATCATAATCAAACTCACCGTCACGTGACACGGAAGAAATATTTGAATGCAAACTGAAGAACAACAGGAGCGTCGCTGACCTGAGGCCTGGTTTGCTTTAGGGTGGCTGTGATGCAGGTGGGCTGTATGGCCTGGTATCCCTGTTGCCTTAGTAAAGTGTATGGACGTGTCCTCTATAGAAGTCACCTGTTCTATTGGTGCATCATGGCCCATTTTGTTCACTGACTCAATCTCAACTGCCTTCCTATGCGATGTTCGTTTGCTCTGTGTCATCACCTCACAACGAGAAACAACAAAGCGGCTTATAATGACAATAATATAAAAGTTATAAAAGTTTGGAGTCACAGTATTTACGCAATTCTAGTTTTATGTATTATTGTTTTGGTGCATTTTATTTTGTCAGTTATCTATATTATCTTTATTTTTTATCGCTGTTTTTGCTTGGTTTATTCTTAATTACACAACTTAAATAAATTAAGCAATACTCATTTGCTAACCAGCGGTATGTTCTTATGGGCCCTGTGATGGCTGAATGGTGTACAATGATTATCACATTGTCTCAGCTGGGAAGCATATTTCCAATACTAACCTGTCTGATTTGAGTATCTGGGGTACATGTGAAATATTTGTTTACCGAATGCGACACCAAATCATATGACCCACATGATTGGTTGATTCAAACTTGTTATTAATCTGTGTCATCACGCGTCACTGAAACCAATTTTTTGACCCAAAACTGGATTAGAGTAGAAAATCTTATCTACTGTAATACCAATCATTGTTATTGTTTAGCTACCAAAGGTACTTAATGTTCCCATAAACGGATTATTTATAGCCATTCAGTGCTTGCTACTTTTTTAACGTAGTGTTTTGGGTAATGCACACCCGACTTTTAAGTCATGATGTGCCCTAGCAGATAGGTTGATTCCTTAGTATCGCCCCTGTGCAGACAATGATGATTATCAATCAATTTATTTCAATTTATTTCACTTAATCTATTCATATAATTTTATAAATATTTGGTACAAGTGAAAATGCAAAATTGCTGCACAGCACAATTAATGTAACCATATTATATGGGCGACGTGATTGGCTCCAAAGAATTTAACGTTGAAAGCGAAAGTCAGTGCACAAAGAACTGGCTAACAGCTCCTGGAAAGATTTGGTTATAGTTAACTGACTGTCTCAACATTACCAAAGCGGTTGACTGGGACGTAAAAGAACACAGCAAATAAAATGTCACAACTATCAATTATCTGAAGCCTTATTACTCCGAATAAGTCATGAAAAACTTCTGTACACTACACAACTATAAATTATCTGTAGTCCTGATAATCTGAGTACACACGACCTATTTACGTATCTGCCGCAGCAAGCGTATTTTACACCAAAGGGGAATACCCTTTGCATTCTTAAGCTCATATAATGATCTATTTTTAACTTTAACCTTACAATACGCATTCAAGAAATGCGAATTTCAAAATCTTTGAAATTTATATATTTTACAGACGACAAAGCCATTTTCGGTTTAGATTGGACATCAAGTGAACGTCGATACGCTTTATCTTCATAGGAAAATGCAACCTACATGTATAATATCGCTAGACGCGCATTAAACTGTATTAACTTTATAAAAGACAAATGAAAAAACTAAAACAACACAATTATACTCATCTGATAACAAAAAACGCTGGAAGACTTTTAATTTCTATCTTCTTCTCTCTGTTGAAACTGCAATATGCATAAATATACAGCGGTCACCTTCAGAAAGGAATTGCGCTTGTTATTTTCAAGGAAGGTCGACTAGCAAGCGAAACAACTCTTGATAGAATTAAGTTTTTTATAGCGTGAATATAACGAACACTGCACTCAAAGATCAAATGATAAGTCTTCCCTATAATAAACAAATTTAATTACTGATAGGAATTAAATTCTAATAATTTTCATACAATTAAAATAAAATTTGATGTAGCCTTTTTAATTTTTCCTGATATTGTCGTATTTTTTGTACCCTGAAGTTCAAAGGGCGGGGCATATGCTAATTTTATCTCCGATCTGTTGTCGGTTGTTTTCGCCGAATATACGAACAAATTACGTTATTTGAAATGAAATGTATAATGTGAATAGCCGTTGGACAATATCGTCCGCTGTAGTGTAGTGGTTTAGGCGCAAGACTCGTAGCATATTGCAGGTAAGTTCGAATCTCACGAGGCGCGTTTCATTTTATTTTTTTCCTGTAAGAAAAATTTGTATGCTCTAAAAAGCAAGAAAGCGTGAAAATGTTTTTTTTTTGTATGTTTTTTTTTTTTTTTTTGCGCGCGCGCGTGCAAATTATATAAAGTAAATGTAAATATACGCATGATATCACTGCAGTTGCTAGTAAATCAATAATGTCGGACAACCAATCTTGGCTCTTAGGCGAATCAGTCTCGATCACGTATACATGTATACATATGCACAATTGCACAAAATATACGTGTAAGCATTTTCACGTTTTAAAGGGGTTTCCATCATGTCAGTACATAGAAAAAAAATAAATGAAAAAAAAGTCCATGCGAGATTCGAACTTGCCTTCTCTAGAACATGAGTCCTGGACTTAGACCACTACACCACAGCGGACGATATATTCATATTACTACCGTTATGATATATTGAATTTCAGAAAACCTAATTTATTCCCGTATATTTTTTGGATCACAAGTCCGAGATAAAATTTGCATGGGTCACTACCTTTGAACTTCAGGGTCAAAAAAATACGATAATACAACCCTTTGACATTTTTCACAAGCTTTCCACGATAGTCTATTTTTAGCAACTGTATCCAAGTAAACAACAGGTATTGACCACACATACACTTTAAACTCGATTTTTTATGTTTTTCACATTGATTTTCGGCGATAACTTTTTAAATATTAATTTTAGCAAATTGTGTTCGCGATGAAAGTTGTAGAGAAAAATTAGCGCCGATTTCTCCAAGTGGCCCGAAGTTTGTGGCACAAACAGATTTTTGTGTACATATATGAAGCTTTTGAAATAAATTGAATTCAGCCAAAATTTCTAAGTCTTTTATTGACAGGTAAATTTCGTAGAGGCGTGACAGAAAGGGTTCGTCTCAAAAGAATATTCGCAGGGTGCGTATATAAGTTATTCAACGGCTGTTATAATAGCATAATCCTGCCGTATGTAGACTCAGAATGTACCGTGCATATTCAAAATCTACTATGAGCATGATCATTTGTAGGAACAGAAGCTGTAATATCGCATTACGCACCATTTTTCTCTTATGCACGTGCTTATAAACGGACAGTTTCGAGATGACCCAACTAGCTTAACGCACGGGCGAATCAGGCGCGATTTCCAATATATTTGAACATGCCATCCATCGTCTTTCTTATTGAATCGGGGCGGTGCAATGTAACTTTTTGACTGACATATTTTACTTAGTTTATTTGCGCTTTGCTTAAAATGCTCAAAGAGTGCATCTATGCGCAGAGTTAATTGAAGCATCTATGGTTTAAGAACCGCTTGGAGAAGTTGGCGCTAATTTTTCTCTACAACTTTCATCGCGAACACAGTTTACTAAAATCAATAATAAAAAAGTTATCGCCGAAAATCAATGTGAAAAACATAAAAATTCGAGTTTAGTAATCGCGTGTCTGTAACTCAGCTTTTTTGAACATCAAAGACTATTTATTTATTTATTTATTTATTTATTTATTTATTTATTTATTTATTTATTTATTCTATAAAGTTGCGCTTGATCAGGGTATTCACTGTTTGCATCAAGAATATTCTATTGAATTTTAAATAAAAGATAAAAATACCACCCGACTTAATACAGAATGAACTTGCCCAAATGACAAGAGTGGGAAATTCTGTTGACCTAAATTGGTTAAGATTCTTCACTTGCTAGTGGCGATAAATTTGGTACAAACAGTGTTGATCCAGATCAGGCCCGAAAAGCGTCGAACTGATCTGGATTCAAACTATTTGAGTGAGAAACGTTGACACTGTGTTGGTATTTCTGTAATTAAAGGATAAACATTGAAATATTGTTTCATAGGCCCATTTAAGAAGGGACGGCAGGCAACTAGAGAGCTGGCAAAATTACTTAGCATGCAAAGAGTTAATTGACACAGTGTTCTAATTGAATGGCTTCAATTTATTGCCAATTATAAAATGTGAGAATTGACAGAGTCAATTCGGTGTAAAAACTGCGAAATGATTATCTAAAGAAGAGCCGACTTGTCAGTATCTACTACTCATTAGATCATTTAAACTTTGTTCTTCGGCGTCTGATCAGGGATTCCACGGTTTCTTATAAAAGGTTCTATTAAAACCTGAATAAAGAATATAAATACCACCATACAACCCTTGGTTCAGAAATAGACTTGTCCAACTTATAAGAGTGGGAAATTGGACTCATTAGCGAATTTAACTGTTCTTCGGCGTCTGATCATGATCTCCACGGTTTCTTATAAAAGGTTCTATTAATAACTAGATAAAAAATATAAGTACCACCATACAACCCTTGGTTCAGAAATGGACTGGTCCAACTTATAAGAGTGGAAAATCGGGTAATATTTATATTTCTTAAATCATAAATTATGAAAATACGGCATTAATTTTGTAATATAAATAATTATAATTCGACTGGCACCATTATTTACAAGTATGTTATATCACAATCAGAATTTGATTTAAGAAACGCCACAGAACTCAGTCACCTCATTCGGGTCTTCACTGATTGCATTGGATAAAAGTAAGTAATGGTGCAAAGATCAGGAATCGATACAATCAAGTACCACACCTGACCCAGGATACCAATGGGAAAGTGACAAACTCACAGAAGACACCACAAACGAGAGCCAAGAGGTCAGCCCTTTCCCAGCAGGTGACCACAAAGCACATATAAACAGACGCGCACAAAACAAAGCAAACACAAGACAGACCAAAAACATAAAAGATCCACAAAAGAAGTACCGCCTTGGAACGGTCAGTAAAATATTTTACTGGAGGGCTTAAACCGGTTTAACGGCGCCAACCTCACCCTTAATTCAGATGTGGATCAAGACACATAGATATTTGGTTTGCATGAAAGACCCCTAACTTATCAATGCATCATCTCCTAAAACATATAAATCAAGATATAACAAGGAGATAAAGCAAGGATAAGGACTCAACAGTAAATTAAACTGAATACCGTATTAAGCCGTATTTACCAATAAACCAACACGCCATATTGTACCCCATGCTGTGTGGTTGCGTGAGGTGATTTGTGTCATCTGGTGATTTTTCCCCCAACCAAAATGGACCCAGATCAGGCACGACAACGGGATTTTTATTGGATTCAAACAGATGGTTATTTCGTATATCTGAAATTTGCTTTTGAAAAAGGTAAAATTTAAAAAAAAAAAGATTGCAAGAAAAAAAAGACGCTTATAAAATAATGTCAATGCTGCGTGTGCTAATGCTCTCATATGCTCTCATATGGTATTAACATATTTTCGCATTAGTGATTAATTGATTTGGATCTACATGGTTTTCTGGCTTCTCCAACATCAGCTTTTATCAGGGGCTTTTGCGCATGTGCGATATACAAATGTTTTCTATGTATACCTGTAGACGGATCTTAAACATGTGCGTTAATGAGTGGCATTTGCGCATGTGCGATCAGTACCAGATTATAGATCAATTGAATTGTCCGTAATGTTTGAACGGTTAGGTCAGGACGGCCCTTTTTATATATTGAGGGATTTCACAAAAATATTTCATTTCTTTCTCTGGAGATCGAATCTGTCCTAGAATACAGTGTAGACCCCGATGAAAAGTCGTTTGTGCAGTATTTCCTCTAGGTCTTCACTGTTTGTCATAGTCCCCGTTTACTTCAAATTGATCTAAACAAAATCTTAACAATTTTGTTTCGCAACAATATGTGAGTCTAAAACGACTTTATCATTTGACACACCAGCGCTTGAAAAAAGCTGCCACAACGATCATTCTTCGTCCGTTTGGACGCACTGTAACCCTTTCTACATTTGATCAGTGTCTCCACTGTGATATGGACAGTTTTAAACTGTTTTGATTACCACTCCCATTTGTGGACAGTGGAAATGATCAGTTTTCGTGACTGTACACGTCGCGAGAAAACCTGACTTTGTTACCTCCGAACAGCAAAGGTGCAGGATAGAATACGCATCTGCGCAGTCTGATCATCGCCTTTATTTTCGCTATCTCTTAACTTGCGAAACAGCACGTCCAAAGAATGCGGCGTTTAGGTAGGGTCTTCACTGTTCGTGCACACAATTGAATAAATTTAATATCCCGAGCGATGATCAGACTGCAAAAGTTGTGTAGACTCATCTACGCGTCAGCATGCAAGAAAGCGATTTTCTTGCGACGGTAATCAAATTCATTATGAAGTGTCGGGCCTGATCTAGGTCCACGCTGTTTTAGACGGATGGCTGAGAATGGGTTTGCTCCCCCCCTAGGGAATTTCGCAGACATATCCTATCTTGTAGAGAATTAAAAGCCGAGTCTTTTAAGAGATGTTTGCACTCTGTGCTCCGGGGCGTTAGTCTGTAAGAGCCTGTAACATACGTTACTTTATCGAATTAAGAAAAAGTAAATTGAAAGTTTGGGCTAAAAATTGAAGACATTAAAATATTTATTTTTAAAAATCATTTATATAGTCTGTATACTGGATATCTTAACTACATATGACAGCCATTTGGACAAAATTGCAGCTTCCTAAGGTGTCATATACGTTGCATAAATCAGATAACCCATTAAAATTTGCAAGTGTGGCTAACATCATTTACATTCACAATCTCTCTGTGTGTTTTGCAAGATGTTATTAACCATGGCTGACTAGCTTATGCAATTGGCTAACAGAAAAATTAAAGTTTGTTTCCCTGGCTTAAATATTTTTTCTGGAATAAGCAATTAAACAACCCTACCCCTACCCAGTTTTAAGGTGAAAAGTTTGGTATTAAAACTAAAGTAAAAATAGATAAAAAATATTTGCAGTTGATGAATATGTTTCATTGTTTGGGATTCATTTGCTTATATGAAAAGACTCATAAATCTGCAAGTTTGTTGCAAAAATTTGAATATCAGAGGCTGTAACATATGTTACCTGATGTAATAAATGGGCAAGCTCATTGTCTTTACGTAAAATATGCCTAAAAATGTTTTAATCACCTCGAGGGAATTTTGCAGACATATTCCTTCTAAAAGTACAACTCAAGCTGCATCGAATAAGTGATGTTTGCACTCTCTAAGTTGGGGCGTTAGTCTGAAACAGCATGTTACATGCGTTACTATATCAAATAAAGGAAATGATTTTTTGAAAGTTTGAGCTAAAATTGTGAAAAAAACTTGCAGCTGCTGGATATATTACATTGTTTAGGGATTTTAAGCTGGCTCGTATGATAAAGACTTATAGATCTGCTAGTTGTCACCAAGTCTTAAAGATCAGAGAGTGTTACATATGTTAACGTGATAAGTAAAATCATCAAACAGTATTTTGACATCATGCTGAGTGAGGGCCTGCTCCATCCTAATCCCCTTTGGAATTCTGCAGACATGTTACATCTTATGTAACCATTCAAGGTGCATTTAATAAGAAATGTGTGCACTCTGTAAGTCGGGGCGTTAGCCTGTAACAGCTTGTTACATATGTTACTATATCAATTTGAGAATAAGAAATTTGAATGTTTGAGCTACAGAAAGAAGATATTAAAATTATCTAATAAATTGACATTCTTATAGTCTGCATACTGGATGACTTTACTACATATGGAAGCTGTTTAACATTAATACGGCTAACTGTGGTGTTATGTGCGTTACATGAATCTAATTATAATTTAAAAGCCATAATTGTGGCTATCGTCATTTAGTTAAACAACTACTATGACTTGGTTTCAAACTGTTTTATTAGATTTTACAATTATATACTCAATTGATGAATAGGAAAAACCAAGTTTGCTTTTCTATCTTAAATATATTGTCTTATAGGAGCTAATACACAGCCCTACTCCCAGTTTTACTGAGAAGCAAATTTTGTTATTACTGTTGAAGTAAAACACATAAAAGCGATTGCAGCGTGTGGATATTTTACATTTTCTTAGTCTGTCTTGCTGATATATCTGCAAGATGTCATTAAGTTTAAGATCAGGACACTTAATGTGTACTTATAAGTCTTTGGTGCCAAAACACTACAAATTATATTCATATTTGATTATCAAGCCCATGGACTGTTGTTACAGGTGTTATCAATGACCTTTTGGACACATTTTCTAATACTGTGCATATAATGCTAAACATAGAGCCACAAATAGAATAGATAGTTTTACATTTGTACAAGGCAATACAATAAATGAAATGGTCCAAACTAATTCTCATCGATTAAAAACTCATGTTCAACGTTTGTCGTTGTCTGCTTCCGAGGTAATCATAATTATCACACGCCTCCTTGCTACGAGTAGAATCATCCCACAATATTTCAATCATTTACTGTTCTAAAATTTTACCACCAGTCTACTCAAAATTGATGAGCCATTATCAACTTTCCAATTTTGCCATTCACGGCTTGGAACATTTTGAAATTGATATGAATTCCTAATAGTTGGCTCTTTGAGTATGTGTTTCAAGTGATACTCTGCAAGTGGGAGAAAGACTAAAGCTTTACAAGGAGGAAAATTATACCATTAAAAGCAATGAGTACCTGGACTGATGTACCTTGATATTTCTGTGATAAAGAATCATATCTTAGCTGGTTAACTTTTATAAATTTAGCATTTCCATTCATGCAACAAACATATTTTCATCTAATAATGTCTCTCTACTTATTATCTTTCCCCAAGCACTCAAAAACTTATTTGAAGTCTTAGCACTACTGAAGTGCTGAAACCAAGGTAACTCTTTCCCTTCAGATAAACAAACTAGATGTATCACAGCAGGTAAAGCAATGAAATGCAGGATGAACAGAATGCAAATTAGACCCTTTCACTTCAATGATTCACTAAGTTTCTAAGATAAGAGTGCTTATTAAAGGATGTAACATATATAACTCGTCATAGTAAATGAGCAAGGGCTTTGTCGTGACATCCTTTTTGATTACACAGTCAGAGGCAAGTGTTTTCAATTTCAGTGTTTTCAATGGATCATGAAATGGGGCAACCTTATCAACTTGTTTACTCTGTATAAATCTTCCATAGAGCATAATATAGAACTACTGGTTATCCTATTCCACCCATAGTCCACTTTCCTTCTTTTGAATGCAACAGCTAATGATATGGCTGCAAAAACTGAGAAATCAAAGGTTTTACATCATTTTAAGGCTTGCTTCAATGTACTGACATCAAAAAACAACCAGCTGCAAACATAATTGATGGCAATGTCCAACTTCGTGTTCTTTCTCATATACCAGATAACTTTCAAGGTGTAACAGCAATTGTTTCAGACGGTCTGCCAAAACCATCTAGAGTCAACATTGTAACTAAAGAAAACTTATTGGTATCCTGGGTCAGGTGTGGTACTTGATTGTATCGATTCCTGATCTTTGCACCCTTACTTACTTTTATAAAGTTCTTTGGGCGCAGCAAAATACTATTGATCTAAGACCTGAGGACTAAAGCACCAAAGGGCTGAAAAGGTTCCATGGCAAAGATGCAAAAAAGCAGCCTATCAAATTTCTGTTTGACCAATGTCAGAAATCTTTAAGTATTCTTAGAGGTACACGGTAGAGACATAGCTTTTGCAAAATCAGAGCAAAGTTATCATTTGACTAGCACGGATTCAGAAGCAGCTGCAGTAAGATTGCTCTTGCCACTTCACAGGAAGAGACATATATCAGAGTCATACTCCATTGTCTGCATATATGTCAAATGGCATTAAAGTAAGTAAGGGTGCAAAGATCCATATTTTATCAAGTGTTTGATCCCATGACACTGACATGCTGTTTCTGCTTTTGAAGAATGCTAAGGAGTCAAGTTATAGCTGAGTCAATTTGTTTGACGCTGGCACTGGCCATACACAAAAAGAAAATTAAGTCTTTTGATGGCAAAAGAGGACGATCACACGAAATGCTTATATAAGTGATGTTTGTCACAATTACCAATTTTAAAAAGTAATCTTAATTAATGTAACAAATATAACACCATAGGAATCTGTGTACTTTCTTATGTATCAAAGGTATTCAGTATGCAAACTACATGAATAATTCAAATAAATAGATAGTTTTATGCCTTCTTTCTGTTTCTCAGACTTTCAATTCATTTATTCTTAAATTGATATGGTAACATACGTAACATACCATTACAGGCTACCCCCTGGTTAATAGAGTGCAAACATCTCTTATTTGATGCAGCTTGAATTGTTTTTTAAGGTAGGATATGTCTGCATAATTCCCAAAGGGGTGGAGAGGAACAGGATTGTACTCAGTTTGCAGTCCTAATTCTATGCCATGATTCTACTGGTTGTTATGAAATGGGTGATTATTTTGCAATAGAAGCAGACACAATGATAGACATTGTGAGGGTGACTTGAATAAAGATTGTTTTGGAATAATTGTATTGAATAGGAATATTTATTAAATTGTGTCATTGAAATGAGAACTATTATTTTCTATCTATATGTCTATACATTTTGATATTATAGGCATTAGGAAATACATGATAAAAATAATATATAACATCTGTAACACAATTCCATGGGCTTGTTATCAGCAATGACTATAATTACTAGGAATAAGGCACCAGAGGCTAGAGTTAAATAGGAAAACATGTGAAAAATAGTATTTTTTCTGAAATATCATCTTTTACTTCCAAGACAATTTCCTTGCTCATTCATTATGCCATGTAACATACGTTACATACTTTAATAAGTGCTCTGATCCTCATGTCAAACTTGCAAATGTTTGATTCTTTATTGCACTAGCAAGACAGTGCCAAAAATGTAAGATATCCACGAGCGTCAAATATTTTCATATATTTTTCTTCAATAATAGACACAAAAATTTGGATACTTAAAATTGGGAGTAGCGTTGTTTAATAGCTCATATAAAACAATGTATTTGAGATAGAAAAGCAAACTTTGTTTTTTCTATTAGTCAAATGAGTATTTTAGTAAACTAAGATTGAAAACACATGTAAAAATGCACAAATTGTCTGTAAAATGAATGATGTTAGTCACGATTTCAACTTTCAAAAGGAAAATTTAATCTATGTAACGCATATAACACCATTGAAGGCTGTTATTTTGTTTGAAATGCTGCTTTTATGTAGCTTAGGCATCCAGCTTGCAAACTACATAAGAAATTTGAATAATTAGATGGTTTAATGTCTTCTTTCTGTAGCTCAAACTTTCATTTTGAATTTTCCTTAGTTTGTTACAGTAACATATGTAACAGGCTGTCAGAGACTAACGCCCCGGAGCACAGAGTGCAAACATCTCTTAAAAGATGCGGCTTGAAATTTTCTTTAAGATAGGATATGTCTACAAAATTCCCTAGGGGGGGGGGAGCAGGACCTTTTTCAGCTCGAAGTCTATTTGCTATACAAGCAGTAACTCCACATGGTCTGGTTCGAATTGCCTATCGTAGAGTTATTATTATTTTATTTGAATCAGGATCTTCACTGTTTGCTCTCAGATGGTTCCTCTAAAAGTTCAATAAAATTTAAAAACCGACACCAACAGCTGTAAAATTTGAAATGAACCCGTCCGATTGATGAAATGGGGAACGTTCATTCGGCTTAAATCTTACTGATCTGGGAGGGCCAAAAATACAGCAGATCTCTCTACATACTTTATCAGCACCTATCATAGGTCAATCGTGGATCAGACTGTGTCTGTGTACGTGTTGGGTAGACTTATCAACGCGTTTTTCTTTATTTGTTATGAAATGTATTAAAATTATAAATGATACTAAATTTATGCTTGTTTCATTTGATGTAAATCTGATGTACACTCTGATCAATGTTCGATGCACCCGCGCAGAAAAATATTCTAATAGTAATGCTACAAATTTTCGATTATCTGTTTCACTATAAAAACATTGTAACAGTCCAGTGGATTAAACGCCTTAAGCTATGCATGGTTACTATGGCGACTCTGCTACCTGCTAAGGAATTAAAAATACAGGTAGTGTCCTGGCAGAATGAGATACGAACACTCGATGTCCTCAAAAGTCCGACATGTGTGTTTCCTATTGCATATGCCTAACTCTTTACATACTACTGTGTTTCCAGGACTTAAGTGACCCCCGTTTTTTGCTAATTATTCTTTAATGGGGATTTTAATTGAAAAATAAATTAGAGAAATGAATTTAGATATAGACCGCGTAATTGAATTATTTTTTCCACATAAATATGAGTTTTTGTATAGGCTGGGATTAGATGGAATTTTGGTGTGTTTTTGCTGCTCCTCACTGAACTAGTCCCCAAGTGAACCTAACAATATAAATAAAACATGGCTTATACATGCCAGTGGAGGTAATTCGTCAGTCCCACAGATAAGAGTGCATAACAGAAAACTATTTTTCCTATTTCTATACCAAAAAAATATTTGATGTGTATTCAAAACAACCGTCTCGGTGATACAGTTCTTTTGAGCACCCAAAACACATGTTTAAACTGATGAAGACAGTCGCATTTTCACGCTAAAATTGCTTAACTGGACCAATCTTCGTGCATCAGGCTATGCTTCACTGCTTATACTGACTTTTAACTTCACTGTACATCTAAAACCGATGCACTAAAATGGCCTGTGTTAAAAAAACGATTCAAGTTATAGCATTGTCTAAACCTTAAATGTTGGGTTGTTGTACATGTAGTCTGCTGAATTTTCTTTCGAGATAATTATTTTTTTAATAATATGTCTTTCAGGAATACAAATAGGTTTTCAAACAGTATGGATCCAGATAATGCCCAACATTTTAGCCTGGACTTGGCTTCGGCTGTTGACAAAGTTTATCAGCGAAATATCTTAAGCAGGCAATTATTTGATGCTCTTTAAGTTTAATGTATATCCACGATTCGCTATTTCTCGTCAACTCTCTAATTTGCTTGAATTGTCGTCATAAACTCTTTATTTACTAGTGTCGTCTGCTGATAACCTTTGCAAACGATTTGGACCCAGACCAGGCCTGGCGGGCATGATCTGGATCAAAACTGCTTGACACTCTACTTATAGTCACGGAAAAAAAATCAGAGAAAAAAAAACAAAAAAAAAACTGATTTTGAAAATTATATCAACAGACGACAAAACCGTGACAAATTGCCTCATAGGCAAAAAGAGTCGATGAATTAGAATGGATGGTGCTACATGTTTAGCAGGTTTCATGCTTAAGCCTTATATTTGCCTGCTTTCAATACGGCACGGTCTAGTACCCAATTGCGTATGTGCATGCGTGTGCGTGTCAAAATGATGACGAGTGAGATTTGCGGAATAGATTTTCATTGAATCAGCGGATATAGATATTCCTATAGGCTAGTACATATCATCATAGCAATGCAAATATACCACGTGTACGAGGAACGTTTTTTATGTTCGCAGAGAGGTTGATTTAATGAAAACGGCGAAAGTAAATGCATACATAATGCATATATTTGGAAAGATTGAGCTTTTATCTATACATTTATTTCAAAATGCATTACTTAAACTTCTAAGAGACAAAGACATACCTATATATCGCACACTAGAAATATGGTAGAAATATGACAATTATGGACTTAGTCTCTGACAGAACGTTTGTAACATTTGCATGAAAATGGGCCCATAGCCATACACAGCTTCTGAAAATTTGGCTGCAGATCAAGGAAACCACGTGCTACAATATTATATAAACATTATAGCATATACGCAGCATTTATTGGATATGGAATATTTGCTTGGAACCTCAGCAAATTGAACAGTAGGCAAATAAACTTTTATTGTAAAAAGTTGACACAAGTGAAAGTTGGATACGGCTTTTGAATGTAGCTTAATATGTTAGCTGTAAAGTAGTATTATAATTTTTCTTGTTTATATGGTAGATGGAAGTGTTATAGTAACTTTCATCCCAAAACAAAGTTAATACTTTTGTTTTATTAGAAATTAGCTGCAAAATATATAGCCTAGGGGGTACTAAAATCCCTTATTTTGTACATAAATGACGTCATCGAGCGTTACTATATTAAGAAAATACATCAACACTGTTTTAGTTCATCTAAACAGGTGTTGAAATTACTACAATAAGAAAATTATGCAGATCCGATTATTATTGTGTTTTCTTCAAGGGGTTGATTTACCCCACCCACTTTTTATAACATGGGGGTATGCCAGTACTGGAAGTTGCCAGTTACACGTTTAAATCGATACATCAATATAACTGCTGACGAATGATTGAGTATATCATGTGCTATGCAAAACCAGAAGAAAGGGGTACTTGCATCTGTGCCCACGCATGGATTTTCTTTAAACTTTGCATAATAATGACTCATTATATACAAACTATGAAAATGTATTTATTGAATTAGATAGTTAAGAATAAGGCTTATGAAGCAACCCAAACGTACTCCACCTTTGAGGTGGTACCTGTCTCTAAATTTCCATGTACTAAATCTATAGTTTTGTTCATTTCTATGATTTGTCATCTAGATTGAATCTAAAATACCATAGGCATTATATTAATACCAGGAAACCGTTTGGATAAACTATGGTTTACGTTTTCTGAAGAAGTGATTATGAATTTCCAATATTTTTTTTTCAAAAATTTACAAAACATTCAACATTAAATTCCAAAGATAGATATGTTTTAGGCTTTGTCAAGATATCATATTATCACAAAAACATGCCATATATATCCTGCTGATCTGAGCAAAATTTCATGAAAATCCAAAACCGGTAACTTTGTCATTTCCTACCTCTTATGAGTATAGGTCAGTTTTAGCAAAATTAATTATTTAGTTGAAATGAATCAATAACTCGACAGAAGGAGGTTGTTTTTCAATCTACTTCCACTTTTCTTAAAGAAAGACATGTTTAGACAATTTCAAATGATTCAATGGCCAGAAATGCCAATGGTCATGGCCCCATGTCATGGCACTATAGGGCCAAGACAATGTGTAGCACTTCCTCAAGTCCTGCATGATATTGTTTAAGAAACATAATATCCTATCAATAAACGCGTGAAAACAAGAAGACTAAATATTTCCTTTACATCCCAACTGAACTAGAGTAACCACATTTTGGTGCCGTGACCAGGATTAATTGTAACAGAGTCATATCAAAGGTATCATAGAACAGTGTTATACATGAATAAGTGAGGTCCAGAAACGAAAGTGTATGCCTGGAATATACAGCTAGCCAAAGAATAAATGTTGCCATTTGATGGAAATCGTCATCAGTTTTACAAAACAGAATAAACAGAGAAGATTTAAGCATTAATTTAGCAATACCTTTGAATCCAAGAGTCCCTGAGACCAAAATGGTTAATTTTAACCTATAGGTTTGACAGGGGGTTATTCTTGTGAATCAGGTTTATTAATGAGGCTTACAATTATAAACCCATAGATATAAGGTTCTTCTCCTGTATGAACTGACTTTTCATAAGGTTTCCCTTCTGTATGAATTAAAATTCTTAATAATGTTACATATTAAGTGTAACATTGGTTAGATGTAGTTTTAACTTTCGAAAATAGATGTGGTAAGTCCGGTGTCACCATATTGTATCGTTTTGGGTTATATTATTGTGTAAGCACTTCATTAAATAAGAATCATGGCACTTAATATCAAAGAATATTTTGGTTTTCCAATCAGTAATAGGGAAAAACACTGAACATATCAACTTCTACCAGTAAACGTACTAGCATGGTGATTCAAACTAAGCAAGTATTCAAGTATGTTTTACACTGAAACATAATTATTGTATTTTTTTTACTTTTCGGTGAATTAGGGCCATGTGTTTACATCAAGTTGAAAAATATTTTACCGGTCCTTGAATTTTATGAAATTTTGTCTACATATTCTTAACATATGTGGAAAGTTTATATGTTGAAATGGTATCTTGACAAAGACCGCAACGTGTAAAAAATTTAATTCCAAATTTGACTGAATATAAAATATACAGTAGAAAATTGGGGTACCATCTCATAAAAATGAATGCCCACCCGCTATCCTAATACATACAAAGCCATTTATAGTATCAACGAACTAATCAATGATATAGTTATTTAATAAAACATTTCTTCGCCTGTTATATGATATGTCAATTTCTTTAGGAATGATTATAATTGATGGGTGTTTTAAAATTGTTTTAGAAGAGCAAACAACATGCTTATAGTTTGGCTGCACTTGTCTACGATTAGCGTTTGAATAATTACTTTTGATGGTGCAAAAGAATAAATCGGCTTGACAAATGCTTAAATCACCATAGCGAATGGAACTTAACAGCGTCTAATTTCCTGCTTGCTGCATGGTTAAAATGGCATGGATTTCGAGCAGTGTCCTTTACTAGGCCTTTTCAAAGCTATATATCTTGACCGAACTAAGCGCTAATGATGTAAAATTTATATCAGTTGATAGATAGAAGCTAGACCTTTCAAAATATATATACTTATGGTACCGTAAACTCTATATTTCTAGAGATACAGCCCGATTCTACGAACATACAAAATGACCCTCGTATCTATAGGGGTATACATTGGTATATTCACAGGAAAAAACAACTAAGTTATTCTTTGGTACAGGGGATTTGGGCTTCATTTACGAATACGGGCGTCTCCCAAAAATAAGTTTTAGTTACGCGGTATGCATTTAAATCGACATGCTAAGTGACTTTCTTCTAAGTTCAATTTAAAGCTGTTTAAAAAAAAAAGAAAAACGGGAGTCACTTTAACCCTGGAAACACATAAGTGTCCTCTGCTGATACATTTGCAAACAGATTGGACCCAGATCGGGCCTGATCTGATCTGGATCCACATGTTTGACACTCTGATGGTATTTATGAAAGATGTTTAGAAAAAGATGATTTTGGAAGATAAAAACAGCAGGCGACAAAAAACATGAAAAGAATCCCAATAAAACCATGCCTGTTCAGATATCTAGTGAGGGTAGGTGTCTAAGTTGTGTCCTGAACATTCATGCACTTCCTTACTTTGCAAATGCGGACGAGCAGCGAATGCTCTGGCGAGATGCGCGGATATGTGCAGGCTTGTCTGAGTCCTAGCTTCTCGTCGAGGCAATACATGTATGTGTCAATATCTAATATAACTGGCATCTGTAAATGTGTTTATTTTGTGTTTTAATTTGTACTTCGAGACTGTCAAAAACATAATACTGTTTTCTATACTAGTGACTCCTAAAATCCATGAAGACCCTGAGTCTGACAAAGCTGTCTAAAGAGAAAGAAATACTTTTTTGTGTAAATTTTATAACACCTATGACACTTCAGTATATACAATGGACCATCCGAAGTTTATAGGAAGAATATATATGGGGATAAAGGGTTAATATATCGATCTCCTGATAACTCGAGCGCCGATACCTCGAAGCACTTATTTGTCTTTTGTCCAACTAAATTCTATTATTAATTGTGTTTTTACATTTTATTAAAACCCGGTATTATGAATTTAGTTTATAAATGGTTAAGTGATCGATATTGGTCTAATGCTGACATGGCAGTAAATTGAGGCCAAGGTCATAACTCAATTTTTTCGTGCTTTCATTTTAAGTAATGCTCGTTACGTTCGCACACTATTATTGATATGAATGAGTTTATGTTTGTTGTGATTATAGATCAGTCACATCCCAATTAAAACAAATGACCTTAAAGTCCACCCATACCAATGACCTTGAGGTCGGCTCATACCAATGACCTTTAGGTCCGCCCATACCAATGACCTTTTAGTCCGCCCATACCAATGAACTTGATGTCCAACCATACCAATGTCCTTAAAGTCCGCCCATACCAATGGCCTTTAGGTCGGCCCATACCAATGACCTTTAGGTCCGTCCATACCAATGACCTTGAGGTCTGCCCATACCAATGCCCTTGAGGTCCGCCCATACCAATGACCTTAAAGTCCGCCCATACTTATGACCTTTAGGTCCACCCATACCAATGACCTTGAGGTCCACCCATATAAATGACCTTAAAGTCCGCCTATACAAATGACCTTGAGGTCTGCCCATACCAATGACTTTGAGGTCTGCCCATACCAATGACCGTTGGGTCCGCCCATACCAATGACCTTGAGGTCCACCCATACCAATGATGTTGAGGTCCGCCTATACCAATGACTTTAAAGTTAAGATCACATTACTTAGAAATCATGCCAAACTTACGTATTTATTTCTGCTGTTATGCTGCTTGTAGCAGAATGTATCTTAGTAGTTCGAATTTCCATTCGTCAGTATGAGCAGGCTAAATTCCATGCTCAATAGTGAACGAATGTTTGTGCTTTAAAACTTCTCAGATGTTGTCCAACATGTGTTGGCATTTTAACATTTATGATTTAATGTTTATGGGCAGGATAAATTGGGTGCACAGTGACTCAGCGGTAGAGTGCTTGACTCGAGATCGAGGGGCCATGGGTTCAGGCCTCACAGGTGTCACTGTATTCTGTCCTTGAGCAAGACACATTTATCCTTGCTAAGTACTGGTTCAACCGAGGAAGACACGTCCCGACATAACTGAAAAATTGTTGACTGAGACGCAAGCAATTAAATAAAACAAAAGCAGGAAAACTTTCAGGCTTTTTATGTTAAATCTTTAAATTACTCCTTTGAAAATGGGAGTTTAATAACCTAACAAAACAATGCATTTTTTATTTATTGCCTAAAAAGGTAATTATTTTTGTGGTTTGAATAATTGGCGGATATTACCATTACTGAACACAGATTATAGATAGTAACAAAAGCTATAGCAAATAGAATTAAGAAATGTTTTACCTAAAATTATTGATTCTTCTCAAACAGGCTTTATTAAGGGACGATATATTGGTGAGAATAAACGCCTCATACAAGAAACATTTGAAATGTTAGAGAAAGAAAACATGCCTGGACTTTTATTTTTCGCAGACTTTGAGAAAGCATTCGACAGTATCAACCATAAAATATATTATAAAGTGTTTAGAGTCTTTTAATTTTGGGACAGACATATTAAAATGAGTTAAATGTTTTTACCAGGGAGCAAATAGCTGTGTGCAAAATGCAGGTTATGCTTATCTGTAGCTGGACCCACAGTGGCTCAACTTGAGGTTTTCTTTAGCTCTGACTATCTGTGAGTCATGAGCCCTTTTCTTTGTTTCATCATGGTGTGTTAATTTGATTAGAGTGTTTCTCCATGATGATACATTGCATTAGTTAGATGGCCTCCATGCGAACTGAACATTTCGTGTACTTCAACAACAGCAGAATCAATTGTTAATAATCTAACACCTAAGCTTAATGATTTTGTAAACTGCCTTAAACGATGGAACCATAAAAAATATCTTAAATGGGAAAGATCACTGAAGTGAAAACCTTTGCTTTACCAAAACTTATTTATCCATTAACCGTCTTAAATAATGCACCAGTAGATATCTTGAAAAAAATGAAGTTCAAAATTTTTTATTTTATATGGGACTCAAAAACAGACAAAATCAAACGTTCAGTCATAATGCAGGACTATAAGAACAGGGGCTCAGGTTGATAAATATAGATTATTTTATTGAAGCTCTAAAAGCTGGATGGGTAAGACGGATATTTGATGAACAAAACCAAGGTATATGGAAAGAGTTTTATCTTAAAAATTAAACACTTTTGGGGGGAAATTAATATTAGAAAGTAACTTACACACTCGAGATTGTAGTCAGATTACAAAGGAAAATATGTTTCTTCGGGATGTTTTAGCCGCGTGGTGCAAAATTAATATCTCTGAAAGCACTCATGTGATAGTTAAGAAAATAACATGAAAACATTCCCAAATAAAATGTAATAATAAGATTCTCTTTTACCGTGACTGGTATGAAAAGGGGATAAAATTAATAGAACATATATATGACTTTAGAATTCAAACATTTTATACATAAGAACAACTACAAAATTTGTATAGTATCCATCAAAAGATTTCCTTAAACATTATGATATACTATCTAACATATCAAAAGAATGGAAAAATAAACTAAAATACGAATACTATAACAACTTACCTAAAAAATAGACAACGCACTGTATATTATTACTCAACAAAAAGGTTCGATAAACAAAAGCTTATATAATATACAGTTATGCGTTGAAAAATACCTACAATAAAAGCAGAAGAAAAATGGTTAAAGGAAACTGGTCTCAATTTTATAATATGAGCTTTAGTTGCACTGTTGATGTTAAACTTAGGAATTTCAATTATAAATATCTCATGAGAATGGTACCAAATAATAGATATCTGTTCAAATGTAAATAAGTCCCGTCTGTACTTTGTGATTTTGTTCAATGCAAGAGGAAACCAATTTCCCCCTGTTTTGGCAATATTGGTATATACAGGATCTGTGGTCTAAAGATCAGGAAATACTGACTGATAACAATATTGAAATCCAGTTGAGTTACTTAAATATAAGCTTTGGATTTAATTATAAAAACAAGCCAAAAAATTAGTTTTTAATTTCATTGTACTTCTAGTAAAATATTACATTTTCCCTCAAAATATAAATTACAAAGACCAACTATAAATGGCTTCCTACAATTATTGCATCAAACACGAAAAATAATAATCGAATATATTGCATTTCCAAAGATAAACTAGAGGTTCACAGGAAAAAAGGCAACTACTACAAATCACATAAGCTGTTATATATAGTGGTTATGTTTTTGAATGCAGAAAAATTCTTTTTCAGACAAAATCAATGTTTTTTTGAGAATTTCAGCTTTTTAGAAAAAATATAAAAATTAATCCATAAATATGACTCTTATTATCTTAAGAGACCTGAAATTGAGCTTTTATGAACTATTAGATATTTAACCAGACTCTGAACACCATAAAAATAAATTATAATGTCTAAAAATAAACTATCGGCCTATAAAACGCCTACATAATGAATGTGTCACAGTCACATATTCCCTTTTCTATCTTTTTTTTACTTCTTCCATCCTTCTTTCTTTTTTTAAATGATCATTGTTAAGCCTGCCAGTCTGATATTCCTATTTATGCACTGGGTAATCGTTACAATTAAACTATTGTTTATGATTAAGTGTTAAGCATAGAATTGTACTACTTGATTGGAAGACTTAATAAAGATGTAAATAACAAAAAACTTTCAGACGGAGTTGAGTTGAGCATGGCAAAGGCTTAGTATAGAATATAAGATCCCATTGGATTTATTATTAATTTTGTACTGCTTTCTTCTTTCAACAGATTTGTGTTCCTCTCTGACAGGACATGTTAAAAGGTATATAAAGTACGGAGTGCTATTGGTTTTGATATATGGCGTCTACTTCTTGCTTAATGTGACTGTCAAGAGCTATTACCTTCCTGACTTCAGATTTACCGCCAGTGACAAGGACAGTATGCCTGGATCATCAGAGTATAATACATTGAATATGGACAACTTACCAAATCCCTCTGATGATGATCCTGTCAGTATGAGACACACAGAGCCATCATCAGTATACAATCCGTTTGCTCTACAGCTGCTAGGAAACGACCAAGGAATGAAGACCATCTTATGGTATGACAATAAACACCAGAGTATGCTTGGGCATTCAACGTGGATAAACTTTTCCTCCTGTGCATTCAAGAACTGTAAATTCAAGTACCTTCTTTCTAAAACCGACATAAAACCAAACAAGCCTTTCAATGCCGATGCAGTGATTATTCAGGGTAACGCAATAAAAACACTTTCTCCCCCGCCAAGGAGAGATAATAACCAAGTCTTTATTCTTGCAGTAAGGGACTCGTTTCCAGCCCTAAGATCTGGAAATATTGGGGACATCGGCCACCTCTGGACAAAGAAATTTAATTGGACGATGACATTTCGCCTTGACTCTGATATTGTCTACAAATATGCCAACATTATTGAGCGAGAAGGTAAAAACAGGCTGGACCTACCTGATCAACATTACGAAATAATATTCCAGAAGAAAACGAAAAACGCCCTTTGGCTTGTTAGTCACTGCAGGACACAAAGTCGACGGGAAGATTATGTAAAAATACTTAGGAATACCTTTCCTGTGGACATTTATGGTGCCTGTGGTTTAAGCACATGCAAGAAGGGAAAGTTCTGCTTCAGTGAAATGGAGGATACATATAAATTCTACTTGGCATTTGAAAACACAATATACACGGATTACGTAACTGAGAAGGTGTTTAATTGGTATAACCGCAATATAATTATAGTTGTACGTGGTGGAGCAAACTATTATAGAATAGTACCAAAAGGTACCGTCATTGATGCTAGTGATTTTAAATCAGCCACTGCGCTTGGAGAATATCTAAAGAAAGTGGCCGCAGATAAGGAGCTGTATTTATCGTATCTTAGGAAAAAAGATACATATTTAAGAACAGGGAAGATGGTTGAAGTTCAGAATGCTTATTGCAGCTTGTGTAAGCGTCTTAATAAGCTAGATGAGCATAGAAATTCATATAACAATATAATTAATTGGTGGTCAAAGTACCTATAGCGTAATACAACGTACTCTCAATCTGTTGTGTCTGTCGCGATAAAACCTTTCTTAGACTGTGTGACCAGGTCCCGAGGTTATAAAACTTATTTCATGCTCAATTCAACTGATTATGAAATTGTGAGCTGCACTTAAAAACTAAAATTCTGAATAACAAGACTATTCTTGCTTTCAAACTCTCAAATGTTGTATCTGTCATGCTAATTAATGTTAAAAAGCTAGCAATTGTTGTTATAACTTCAAGGTCCCCCTTTTGGTTTAAACAATATTTTATTTCGTTGTATACACACAACTTGATATTTAACCATTTACATAATCAATGAGCCATGAGGTTCTGACAGTAACATAAAAGCTTATACGAGTCTTTTTCCTGTTAGACTGTCAGTAGTAGTAGCGATGACTGCGCTGGTCGAGTACAGCGGTTCTCTAGCGTTATAAATGTGAAACTTTTTCAACCTCTTCTTGGCCCTAGCGTTAATAATGTGAAGCATGTTCAACCTTTCCTTGGCCCTAGTAGCTAGGCGGCTTAGAGCCAAATTTTGGCCTGATTGTGCTATTCCGGATACAAGCATGAAATTCGGCACAATTGTAGACCATGACTGACTAATTAGAATAGGATATAGAACCACATTAGGAAATGCCTACTGCGCATGCGCAACGCATTTTATGATTTTAGGCTGTTATCATAGAGCTTTCATACAGTTTGACTTGAAAGAAGGGGTTATGTTGGATGTAGAATAATAAAATGTGGCAGAACTGATGTTAATTGTTTGTAGTTTAGTCCTCTTCATTCTTAAGTTGCTGCGCATGCGCATACAATTTAAATTTTGTACAAAGATGGTATTCTATTTCTCTTTATGTGTGACTGCACAAAACCCGATGCCTCAATCAATGGACCATAGCTGGTCTTCAATATAGGGACCTACAGACCTGTTTAGATGTGCATGAGCAATTGGTTTCTTTTAACCCGATGTTGTTTAGACGATAAACACAGCCCCATTTATTTACTAGTATAAGCTTTCACAAAAAATCTCTGTCTACGTTAAACATATATAAAATTGTTATTAGACTTAAAAGTCAAGTTTTAAGCAAAGAGGACAGTAGGCTCGTGGCAGACAGACAGACATGCAATCAGTTTTTTTACTTAAGCTCAAACTAGACAGACACTCTCACCACCTGAGTTACCAGTATGGTCCAAAGTCACCACCACATATTTTCTATGGGTTGACCAATTTGGCTTGTTTTGACTTGGGGACATCTCTGAAAAAGTTATGTTTAAGTCAATGCAGTGACGTAGCTTATATAGGTCACTGGCCAAGGGCAATATACCTTTTTTTTGATAGACAAACAGACAGACTCACAGACAGACAGACAGGTTGGCAGACATATATATTCTGCCATGCTTGAGTTCACAGACCTCATATCACTGTCTGTCTATAGACTGTCTCCAAACTGTCAGTGAACTGTATATCTATATTTGTGTCTCACTTCCCATAAACGAACCATACCAAATATTAGTTAGTCTACACCAGTCTGTTTTATGTGGATATGATAACGTTACATTTTTTTTTTTTTGGGGGGGGGGGTGGGGTGCCTGATATGCCTCATAGTTTTGGTTGTGAAGCTACTGACTGGTTTCGAGGCATTTGGTCCCCCTGTAAAAGATTTCGCACTTGGAGTCAGTGTTGTCATCTTGGATGGAGCCTCCGTTGTTCAAATACTTAAAGGTGTAAGAGTGAGCAGTATACCAAAGATGTTTTTAAAACGTTGCGTAATATCCACTTTTTGTGCAGTTGATCGAGTGGATTTGTTAGGGGGACAGTTTAAAAGCATTAACAAGGGAAAAACAAGGAAATGACATCCACCGGCGGGTCAGTCCATCAAATAACTGTCGTACCGAAAAATTGGCAAGATTTCTTGTGAGATGACAATAAACTATTTCATTATCTTTCGAACTGCTGTGTTTCCTGGACATAAGATATGCCAACTAAGAAGCAATAACCACAGATTGAGATCAGGTGTTGCACGGGGAGAGTGCGACAATACTCTAGAGAGAACCCTGCACTTTACTGGAGAAAAAGCTCGGTCTTAGTGTGTGCAGCCTGGGATATACCTTCGTTTGCGACTTGTTTGCATGAGGAGGCAGATACAAGAATATTTGCTCGTGCTATGGAAGCAGCTAAAAGGCAAAGAAAATAAGCAGTTGCGCTGTTTATACTGCAATAGTAGTTCTGGTCATACCTGTTGTGCAACAGTTGTGAGTGGATGAAATGTGGGGTTGGCAAAAATCCCCGGCTATCATCGGTGTGAAATCAAATTGTCTTGCTTTTTTTCCTTCACTCACAGGGTACAATAAAACATCCTTTCTCCTTGGTCGTGGAAAACGGTGGGTAAGCTTTCTAGCTGTGACAGGGTATTTTGTAAAAGCGAACTCTCTCCCTGAAAAGCCACCTACAGATTACCTTTGCACCATTGAACGATTCATCAAAGTACTGTGTGGTAGAACAAACAAGCACCTACATGAACATAGACATGGCTAGAAACATTTGTTTACCAAAACGTTTTGTTCGACGAAATGACAGCCCTTACAAAGGTGGCTTTGTACCAGCACATTTTTAATGCAGCATATCAAGGCTCATGTGTTAGGGTCAGTACTAGAAAAGGGTAAATGATTACCAAGTCCAGCAAACTGTGATCGATAGAACTAGACACTGGAATGTACAGTCCACTGTGGACCTCCCTACTACAAGCATCAAAATCTTCTCTTGACCTTGTGAGATATGGCTGTCCTCAAGGTTGCAGAAGTACAAAATACAGCTCTCCAGTGTACGACCCTTTGTGTCTGTGGTGGCAACTTTGCACACTGCATTTCTGTAAATTGGTGATTGTTTTTTAAATACTAGGTAATGTTAAATAACTGAAAATCCTTAAGAAGGTTGTGTCATATCAGCTTACATACAGATTATGGCATATATTGCCAGCTCTCTTAGTTAAATGCCACTTTTAAAATGTATACGTTTGTATATAAGATCAACGTAATCTTGTCATCTTGGCCCAGGTGCCAAATAACCAAAAAATAAACGCATAACAATGCATGGACATAAGTCCAAAAGACAGTCAAACACTCCTAGTAAACTCCATAACATTAGTTACAGTCAAAGTTACATTACGATATGCAGTCATTCAAGAACATGATGGTAAACCATGCATGCCCCCAGCATAACAAAAGAAATTCATTCATGTCAAATGCTGGGCTAGAGAACCACTGTACTCGAACAGCATAGGCATCGCGGGTTGGCTGCTGTCGACGAGGGCACAAAATATACCGTTTGAGCGTACATGTCTGTTAAAAAGGGATATATTTTTGTCAATATTTACTTTGGAACATATTCTGTGCTTATTATTGTCACTTTTATATCCAGCTGTATACCTGCTTAACAAAAATGTATGTAAGTTAAGCATTAGTCGATGAAGCACCTGAGTTATGCCAGAAAGGTGATATTTTTCCTGAAAAACAGAATGGAAGCCATTTTTGTTTATGTTCTGGAATATTATGCTTACTTTAGTTAGTTTAGATAAAATGCAAAATTTTAGTACTTTAATGCGCAAAAGATCGAAATCTAAGGGCAGAGCATTTTAAAAGTTATTGACAAATGAAACTGGTTTAAGCCCTCCAGTAAAATACTTTAACTGACCGTTCCAAGGCAGTACTTTTTTGGTGGATCATTTGTGTTATTTCTGTGCTTTTGCGTCTACTCATTGCTGTCTTGTGGTCACCTGCATGGAAAGGGCTGACCTCTTGGTCCTCGATTGTGGTGTTAAATTGTGAGATTGTTACTGTCCCATTTTGTATCCTGTGTCAGGTGTGGTACTTGATTGTTTTGATTCATGATCTTTGCCCCAATTCTTAGTTTCATACTGTACGCATAGTACTACATCTATTGACTGTTCTGGTCCAGTGGCCGGGTCATAGATTGCATACAAATTGATTATATTTAGACCCTCGACTACTAGGTCAATGTCCTTCACTACTCAAATTTTGCGTACAGCTACAAAATGGTTTGCAACCTCACAAAAAATCAACAGAAATATGCAAATCATTTTATTCATCACTTATTGATTATGTGATGCCATTAAATCATAACTAATGACTAAAATAGCGTCTCATTAATCTGTGAACACATTTCGTACACATAAAAAATCCCACTGGCTTTCCAGAAATTGGCTGGTACTTAGCTAGTTTTAGAATTTAAAGGCTCCAATTGACCCAGAAAGGACTACAATACCTAATTGATATTTGCAACTGAAAACATCATCATGAAAATTAATAGCTATAAAGAACTAGCTCATAGAATGGATCGCAGTAAACCAAAGTAATATATAGTGTGCGCCCTCATCGACTGCAACCGACCCGCAATGACTGCACAATTCTAGTACATTGGCTTCCTAGCATGAATGCATGCACAGCAAAAAATATTGGATAAATGATTGTGCAGAAACACATTTATTTCCCAGTCAAAAGATATAAGTATTCCATTTGTTCATGGTTTTCTACCGTTTTGACATCATTAAACGAGATAACCAGAAGTATTAGTTAGTTTGCGCATGCGTAATTATGGAAACTATTAAAAATATATTTGTTTATGTCGTTTAGGACATCTAGAGATATAGTGGGTCGCTTTTTAGCATGTTAAACGCAAATATTGGTCTGTGTAGTCAAGTGAGAGCGAATTTTCCATAACGGAAGTGAATTTTGTCTTGCGCATGCGCAGAGGAAATTTGTCAAAGTGGTTCTATATCTAAAAATCATCAGCTCACCAACCTTAACAAGTGTGGAAAGTTTCATGCTTGTATCCGGAATAGCACAATCTTGGCTCTTAGCCGCCTAGCTATAGGTTATAAAACATGTTTAATGCTCCACTCATATTAAGATGAAGTTTGTTTTGGTCATTGATTTAAAAATACCAGCAACCTTTGGCATTAGAGTTTAGGGCATGTAACAATTAAGTGGTGCTAAGTTTAATTAAACAAAAAGCGAAATTACCGTAAAACATGGTAAAACAGGCAGTGGTACATGTATATGCATTCAACAACTTTTTTTTCATAAAACTTATTAAAAAAGTGACGCATCCAAAATTATTCAGATGAAAAGAACCAACCCTAAAGGGGGGGGGGGAGATATGATTAATCAAACGCCGATTAATTTGAAACATTGAGTGACAAAACCAACTATATTGGCTCTGTGCGCATCCATCCAGCCACCCAAGACGCTAATCAGACTAGGCGGATGTGTCTTCGCTCGGTGGGAACTCAAAATGGTTGGTTTTGTCATGTCTGAGAAAGTATTATGGTCGTATTTCTTTTTTCGTAATTTTCGTTTTTTCATTAAATGTAGACAATAACGGTTGATACTGTACATTATCGCCGCTTAGTGTAAGCATGGCCCTGTAGACACTAACGGTTGCAGTTGCACCCGTTAGTGTCAACATAGACACTAACGGGCGTGTAGACACTAACGGGCGCTACACACCCTCCATCAAAAATGTTTTAGAGGATTTTAAGTATATTTGACATTGACCTTTGATTCCAAGGTCATATTTGTGATATCTACACACCATAGGCAACTCAGTTAAAAAAGAGAAAGAAAGAGGAGTATGCCGTCAATAGCTAAACCGACAGAGGACGGACGATTTGGGGTCCAAGTCATTTCGGCCTATAACAAAATCGGCCCATGTCATAACAATCTTTGCCCAAAGCAATTTCGGCCCATAAATTTTGCCAACCTGGGCCCGGAATTACAATGCCTCCTTAAAGTTAAGCAAGACTTAAGTTAAGTATTGATATTTCAACATGCTATATTAAATTCTTAATAAATTGCCTGAATCGATGTGGTATTTGTGGTCAAAGATATCATTGTGATCTTCAGAAAAATTAAAACTATTTTGATTTTAATCAGTTTTAAACGTTATTTTTCGCATCCTGAAAAATCATTACTTAACTTAAGTTTTCCTTAACTCTAAGGAGGCATTGTAATTCCGGGCCCTGGATTCCAACTCGCAAAAGAGATTATATATTATTAAGTAGATATAAAATTGATATATAGTTATATTGAGAAAGAAATGTGAAAATAGATTGACTACAAACTATTTAAGACTAGAACTCGCCTAGACTGGTATCAGATCAGTAAATAGAAAATAATGGTAAGATATGTACGCATTGTAGAGCCGCAAAATGCTCCCCTACACAATATGCTCCCTCGAGGAGCAAATTGTGTACCCTGCATACACAATATGCTCCCCTGGAGCATTTTGTGTACCCTGCATACACAATATGCTACCAGAGGAGCATTTTGTGTAGTGTTGGTACATACACTGAGGAAAAGTTCTAATTGGTCATCTCTGGAAAGTGGTCATTCTTTGTGTTTGATTTTTGCAAAACATATTAACGATAACACATTGAAATTTTGTATATATAATTCAATGACCCTGATAATTCGTTTACCATACTACAGATTTAAGTATTGTTTTTGCAATTGTTTGACTTTATTGTTGAATAATGTATAAAACAGAGATGACCAATTAGAAATTTTGTTCAGTTAATGTTACATGTATTTCAAAGGTCACCCAAGTCTACACAATATGCTTTTCTTGAAAACATGTCTCGTGTTTTAGGTATGTTTGCCTTTTGTCTAACTGTCCTTTCGTCCATTTACCTGTTTATCTTACGAACCTTCTGTCTAAAGTCATGCCCGCATCGTAATTGTATTATATTGAAGTCTCTAATCCCCATCAACAATAATTGGGCCTCGACGCAAGACAACCTGTTTTCGTTGGTTTGCAAACAACAAAGGCGCAGACCAGCCTGCGCATCCGCACAGTCTGATCAGCGCCTTTGTTATTCGCTTTTTTGGAAAGTATCATATGTAAACTTGCTGCAGATGAAATTTTAATTTTCTAGCTAGTCTCTGTAGCTGAGGAGACTGGTTTGAGACTGGCTTTGTCAGACACCCCGAAGACAGGTATTCTCACGGCGATGCTCATTTTGGAGTTGTTGTCTCAAAATTTGGCTTCTTACCCCGACGTGAAATCAACCTATGGAAACCGTGGTAAGGAAAAATTGGGAAACTCCGGGGGGTTAAATGTAAAAATGTGATGAACCTGTATGAGTCGAGGACAACATGGAGATTCATAAATGCTAAACCTGTTCCATGCGGATGTATAATATGACTAGCGTTGTAGCCATCTTGATATTCTTCAAAGGCCATCTTTTCCCACCCCTACGTCAGATTGATTCTAAACTTGGTGGGAGGGATCGGGGCAACATAGAAATTCAGAATTGCTCGAATCATTTGATTCCAAATCCGCGATGTTCCCTACTGCGCTATCGTGGATTGATACCCCAAATCATTTTTAAAGTTACAGTTACAAAAAAAAAATCTTCAATTTACAGTTACTTTTCAAGTCCTGTCTTGAATAATGAACTCTAACGGTAAAAGACTGCCAATTTTCGTGAACCGGACTATAGAAGAAATAATCATAGATTGCATATATACTAGCCAAAAGTTCTAACCGGCCACCTGCATTTTATTAATTTTCTTCAACACGTAAAATGACATGACCACTCTTTTTGCATCTCGAAATTGACAGACGTGTCATGTGCCATTGGCAGTGAAGATATTGACAAAATGTTCAACAGTACATGCAGGATGCTAACATGAGTAGTGGTACCTCCATTTTCAAAATTCGCATTTTGGCACAATTTGTTAGTCATGACTTTTTGAAATAACCACATTTCACACGCAAAACGTTTTCATTTTAAAAGCCAAACACATATTGAACACTAAAGTGCTGAAATAAACACTCCATCTGCATGAAACTCGTTGCTATTGGCTAAAGTGTCAAAAATTACCCCACCATTCAATGCAAATTCTTGTGAATTTTGAAATTGAGGGTAGATGTATTCGGCAAAGCCTCCAGGGTACAACTTAAAGAGTTTTGCTTAGCTGTTCTCTGTTATCGATGACTGATTGGCTGGCCTATTTGGGAATGCAAATGAAATTGATATAGTTCCGAAAATTGGTAAAAACACACGTGGCCGGTTAGAACTTTTGACTAGTATATATTTTCCATTTGCAAATACAACTAGTTTGGTGAGTTAAACTGAATAATTGCAATATGATATAAACGCTTGCGTTTCGTATGCGTCATCAACAAAGGCTCTTATGAGACTGCCAAGCTAGCACACAACATCGGGCCACCAACGGCCCGCCAGCGATACACCATCGAAATGGCGGACCGTTGGTGGCCCAACGATGTGTACTAGCTGGGTGTGTGCAAATGTGCAAGCTCGACTGAGCCAACGCTGTCTAGCTGTTGCCTATGTGATGAATTCTTCTCTTACCTTCAAACTCCTTTATACTGGGTCCAATTCAATTCAATTCAATTCTTTATTACTCTAGGTTAACATGGTTAACAACAAGAGAATCAAATTTTATATAATATGTTCCTATACTAATAACGTGAGCATCAACACATCCGAGTATTACCTAGCCAGATGCGTAATCCTCGGAATGAGGGGTCACAACAGACCTAATTTATGATCGTTTTTTTCTGATCTGGGATTTTGTCTATGGTCAGTTACTGTAGTAAATATTCTATGTGTTAACTATTCTATGTGTGTGGATAATTACAGGTAAGACAACCTAATTATGCCAATTATAGACAAACATACTAATTATTATACCTGAGAGCCGAAATTGTACATGTTTGTTTTGTTATTTTAGAAATAGTTTTAGAATTGTAAATATCTAAAGAACTTAAATTCTTACTGTCTCTCACAATTCTTTTATTTTAGAATGGCAGTTGTATATGTGCTTATGTATTTTAAATGTAAGATATGTTTTACTGTATACCCATAGGACAGAGACCAATTGCCTTACTAGATTCTAGTAAGTCAATTAACATTAAATCCATCTCCACAGCAGCAACTATTTATTTAATGTCAACTGCTCTTCAAAACTGCAAGATTAATTGTTTATACAGTGTGCTCCCTGGGAAACTGGAAGTTATAACACTTATCGCATTAATAAATTGGTACAAAAGCTATGTTTTATTCCATTGTCACAATATAGATCACAGCAACAACAATAACAGGTAGAGATGTCTCAGCTTTAGTACGAAAATAAGTGTAAGTTTATACCAAAAGGGATGGCAGTTCAGCTGCTACCTAAAATCAGATATATATTTGTACTAAAACAATACGTGGTTAAACATTTACCGGTGATAAATCCTTCACATTTCTACCTATTATTAGGTGGCAGCTGAACTGCCTACCTTATTGGTATAAACTTACCACTATTACCGTACTAAAACAATATGAGTTAAAACATTATCTGGCGGTAAATCCTTGAAGTTTCTACCTGTTATTAGTTGGCAGCTGAACTGCCATCCCATTTGGTATAAACTCCCACTTATTTCTATACTAAAACAATACGAGGTAAACATTTTCAGGCGATAAATCCTTAACATTTCTACAGGTTATTAGGTGACAGCTGAACTGCCATCCCTTTTGGTAAAAAATTACACTTATTTTCGTACTAAGGCAATATGAGATGAAAAAAATCCAAGTGATAAATCCTTAACATTTCTACCTGTTATTGTTGTTGCTGTAATCTAGATCGTGACAATCGAATAAAACATAGCTTTTTAAGCAATCGTAATGTTACACAAGGATCAGTTGCAGTTCTACTGTCACTAAATTCTGAAATGTATGCTATTTAACTGTACGTTTATACTATAAGGGGTGGCAGTTCAGCTGCCACCTAACTACAGGTATAAATGTTAAGGACTTATCATTGGAAAATGTTCTACCGCATATTGTTTATTGCACAAAAATAAGTGTAAGTTTATACTAAAAGGGGTGGCAGTTCAGCTGCCACCTAACAACAGGTAGAAAAATTAAGGACTTATCACTGGAAAATGTTTTACCGCAGATTGTTTATTGCATAAAATAAGTGTAAGTTTATACCATAAGGAGTGGCAGTTCAGCTGCCACCTAACTACAGGTAGAAATGTTCAGGGCTTATTACCGGAAAATGTTTTACCGCAGATTGTTTATTGCACTAAAATAAGTGTAAGTTTATACCATATGGGGTGGCAGTTCAGCTGCCACCATATTACAGGTAGAAATATTAAGGAATTATCATAGGAAAGTGTTTTATCGCAGATTGTTTATTGTGCAAAAATAAGTGTAAGTTTATACTATCAGGGGTGGCAGATTTTAGCTGCCACCTAACTACAGGTAGAAATGTTAAGGACTCATCACTGGAAAATCTTTTACCGCAGATTGTTTATTGCATAAAAATAAGTGTTAGTTCATATTATAAGAGGTGGCAGTTTTGCTGCCACCTAATTTGGTTTAAAGCTTACACATTTGTTTTACAAAACACACATAAATTAAGATTACTGTTATGTAATTTTTTTCTTCAAATGAAACAGTATTTAGCCACTTATCGTCGGCTTCCCTAGTCTGTTGATGTTCTTATGTAGCTCTTATGTAGCTTATATTGCAAACAATATGAATCCAGATCAGACTGTTCCCCCGTAACATTGTCTTCCATGAAAAGAAATCTCCATGAAAAATCTAGTCTGAAGTGCATTTAAATGTGTGCAGCAGACTAGAAATGCAGACAACATTTTAAGAAAAAAGTTATTGCTGGCTAAACATTAATCAAGCTTTCTGGTGTAGATTTGTAAAAATGCTTGTCACAATGCAGGAGGCAGATTGTTGAGTCCTGCTAGCAAATTGATGTTGACAGATTTTTAACACTAAAACAAACACTGATTTTGAAGCTCCTCCCCACATTTTAAACTCTGCTCGTGTGTCTCCTGGGTATGTATACACTGGTGAGGCAAAAATAAACGATATTACTCAGGCCGATTTATTATGGGCCGAAATTGACAAGGACTACTCTGGTTATGGGCCTACATGTGACCACGATTACAATGTATCCGACTTTTTTCTCAAAAAGTGCCTATGTTAATTGTTGACCTGTATTTTGGTGATGAAAAATGATTTAAGACAAACATGATGTCTTTAATGAAATGTGTGACCACGTTAGCTAGGGGGCAGATAACTTGCTCAGATAACATTGCAAATATTGTGTATGGGCAATTAAATTAGATTCGGTAATCAAAAATATGCCACAACGTGAGAAAAAAGCACTTCGAGCCATTGTGGACAGCAAAGGACAGGGCCGGTCTGTGCATTTCCGCGAGACGATCTTGGCCTTCGCTGTAAACAAAGATGTTCATGTGAAAAGGAGGTCATTTTGAAATTGAATCTCAAATGCTTAGTCAAACAATTAAAATCTACATGTATATCGCCTTGTCTCACTTACACTCATATGGTCTTTTTTTCCATGCTAAGACCTACATGTAGAAGAGAATAGGGCGATTTTTTTTCATTTCGGTGAATGTAAATCAAGTCTTGTTTAGCATACGTGGAAAAATACAAAACCTTGGATACTGAATTAAGACACATCTTGTTCGCTATTTCCGGATGGCGTTCCTCAGCAGAGCAGGTGAGTGATTTGGGGCAACACACGAGATTTTGTTTCCTATCGCATATGCCTAACTCTTTACATACTAGTGTCCTCTGCTGATACTTTTGCAAACAGCTTGGACCCAGAAAAGGCCCGACAAAATGTCGGACCTGATCTGGATCCACACTGCTTGACACTCTGATGGTATTCCTGAAAGAATGTTTAGAAAAAGATGAGTATGAAGAACAAAACAGCAGACGGCAAAAAACATGGAATATATATATATATATATATATATATATATATATATATATATATATATATATATATATATATATATATATATATATATATATATATATATATCCGATGTTTCAACGAAAATCTATTCCGCAAACCTCACTCGTCATCATTTTGACACACACACGCACGCACACACGCAGTTGTAAAAGTTTATAGGGGCCCTAGACCGTGCTGTATTGAAAGCAGGCAAAATAAGGCTTAAGCATGAAACATGCATGTATATGTAGCACCTCCCATTTCAATTCATTGACTCGTTTTGCCTACGAGGTAATCTGTCATGATTTTATCGTCTGTTGATATTTTTTCAAAATCAGTTTGTTTCTTGTTGTTACTTTTTCTAAAATGATCTTTCGGGAATATCAGTAGAGTGCGAAGCAGCTTGGATCCAGATCATGCCCGACGTTTTGTCGGGCCTTATTTGTGTCCAAATTGTTTGCAAAGGTAATCAGCAGACGACACTAGTAAGTAAAGAGTTTATGACGACAATTCAAGTTTAGAGAGTTGACGAGAAATAGCGAATTAGGGATATACATTAAACTTAAAGAGCATCAAACATTTGCCTGCTAAAGCTATTTCGCTGATAAACTTTATCAACAGCGGAAGGCAAGTTCAGGTTGAAATGTTGGGCATTATCTGGATCCATACTGTTTGATAACCTTCTTGTATACCTGAAAGAGATATTTTTAGGAAACAATGACCTCGAAAGAAAATTCAGCCATTATTTAAGGTTCAGACAATACTGTTACTTGAATTGTTTTTTTAACACAGGCCATTTCAATGCATCGCCTTAAGATGTACAGTGAAGTTTATGAGTCAGTATCAGCAGTGAAGCATAGCTTAATGCGCGAAGATTAGGCCAGTAAAGCAATTTTAACGTGAAGTTGCGATTGTTTTTTTTATCAGTTTAAACACGTGTTTTGGGTGCTCAACAAAACCATATCATCGAGACGGCTGTTTTGAGTACACACAACATATTTTTTGGTTGAGAAATAGGAAAAATAATTCTCTATCTGTGGGACTGACGAATTGCCTCCACTGACCTGTATAAGCCATGTTTTATTTATATCGCTAGGTTCACTTGGGGACTAATTCAAAGTAGAGCAGCAAAAACACACCAAAATTCCATCTAATCCCAGCCTATGCAAAAAATCATATTTATTTGGAAAAAAATAAATTCAATTACGCGGTATATATCTAAATTGATTTCTCTAATTATTTTTTTCAATTAAAATCACCATTTGAGAATAATTAGCAAACAACGGGGGTCACTTAAGTCCTGGAAACACATAAGGGCATAAAGGGTTAATATATCGATCTCCTGAAAACTCGAGCGCCGATACCTCGAAGCACTTATTTGTCTTTTGTCCAACTAAATTCTATTATTCATTTTGTATTTATATTTTATTAAAACCTGGTATTATTGATTTAGTTTATAAATGGTTAAGTGATCGATATTTGGTCCAATGTTTTTATCAGCACAGTGACATTGAGGTCAAGGTCATAAACTAAATTTTTTCGTGCTTTTGTTTTAAGTAATTGTCGTTACTTTCAAACAATATTATTGATATGACTGAGTTTATGTTTGTTATGATTAAAGTCCCATCCCGACCAAAACCAATGACCTTTAAGTCCGCCCATACCAGCGGCCTTGAGGTCCGCCCATACAAATGACCTTAAAGTCTGCCCATACCAATGACATTGAGGTCCACCCATACCAATATTTTTAAAGTCCGCCCATACCAATGCCCTTGAGGTCCGCCCATACCAATGACCTCAATGTCCACCCATACCAATGACCATCAGGTCCGCCCATACCAATGACCTTAAAGTTAAGATCAAATAACTTAGAATTTCATGTCAAACTTACGTGTTTATTTTTGCTATTATGCTGCTTGTAGCAGGATGTATCTTTAGTAGTTCGAATTTCCATTCGTCAGTATTAGCAGGATAAATTCCATGCTCAATAATAAAATAATGTTTGTGCTCTAAAATCTCTCAGATGTTGTCCAACATGTGTTGGCATTTTAACATGTATGATTTAATGTTTATGGGCAGGATAAATTGAGAACACAGTGGCTCAGTGATAGAGTGCTTGAATCGAGATCGAGGGGCCGCGGGTTCGAGTCTCACCAGCGTCACTGTGTTGTGTCGTTGAGCAAGACACATTTATCCTTGCTAAGTACAGGTTCAACCCAGGAAGACCCGTCCCAACAAAACTGAAAAATTGTTGACTGGGACAAAAGCAAGATAACTTTCAGACGCAATTCAGTTGAGTATGACAAAGGTTTAGTATAACAACAAGGCCACATATATATATATTAGATCCCAATCGATTTATTATTAATTTTGTACTGCTTTCTTCTTTCAACAGATGTATGTTTCGCCCTGACAGGAGATGTTAAAAGGTACATAAAGTATGGAGTGACATTGGCCTTGATATACGGCGTCTACTTCTGGCTTAATGTGACTGTCAAGAACTTAAACCCATTCCCAATCTTTGGTATAAGAAGTAATTACCTTCCTGCCTTCACATTTACCGACAGTTACAGTGAAAGTATGACTGGATCATCAGAGTACAATACATTGAACATGGAAAACTTACCAAAACCCTCTGATGATGATCCCGTCAGTATGAAAAACATAGAGCCATCATCAGTGTACGATCCGTTTGCTCTACAGCCGCCAGAAAACGACAAAGATATAAAAAACATCTTATGGTATGACAATATTCACCAGAGTATGCTGGGGCATTCAACGTGGATAAACTTTTCCTCGTGTGCATTCAAGAACTGTAAATTTAAGTACCTTCTTTCTAAAACCGACATAAAACCAACCAAGCCTTTCAATGCCGATGCAGTCATTATTCAGGGAAGAGCAATAGAAACACTATCTCCCCCGCCAAGGAGAGATCATAATCAAGTCTTTATTCTAGCAGTAAGGGACTCATTTCCAGCCCTCAGAACTGGAACTATCGGGAAGATTGGCCATCTCTGGACGAAGGCATTTAATTGGACGATGACATTTCGCCTTGACTCTGATATTGTCTACAAATATGCCAACATTATTGAGCGAGAAGGTAATAACAGGCTGGGCCTACCTGATCAACATTACGACGAAATATTCCAGAAGAAAACAAAAAACGCTCTTTGGCTTGTTAGTCACTGCATGACACAAAGTCGTCGAGAAGATTATGTAAAAATACTTAGGAATACCTTTCCTGTGGATATTTATGGTGCCTGTGGCTCAAGTACATGCAAGAAGGGAAAGTACTGCTTCAGCGAAATGGAGGATACATATAAATTCTACTTGGCATTTGAAAACACAATATACACGGATTATGTAACTGAAAAGGTGTTTAATTGGTATAACCGCAATATAATTATAGTTGTACGTGGTGGAGCAAACTATTCTAGAATAGTACCAAAAGGTACCGTCATTGATGCTAGTGATTTTAAATCAGCTAATGCGCTTGGAGAATATCTAAAGAAAGTGGCTGCAGATAAGGAGCTGTATTTATCTTATCTTAGGAAAAAAGATGCATATTTAAGAACAGGGAAGATGGTTGAAGTTCAGAATGCTTATTGCAGTTTGTGTTAGCGTCTTAATAAACTAGATGAGCATAGAAATTCATATAACAATATAATTAATTGGTGGTCAAAGTACCTATAGCATAATACAACGTACTCTTAATCTGTTGTGCCTGTCGCGAGAAAACGTTTCTCAGAATGTGTGACCAGGTCCCGAGGTTATAAAACTTATTTCATGCTTAATTCAACTGATCATGAAATTGTGCGCTGCACATTAAAACTAAAATGCTGTAAAAAACTTTTCTTGCTTTCAAACTCTCAAATGTGGTAACTGTCATGCTAATAAATGTTAAAATGTCAGCAATTTTTGTCATAACTTCAAGGTTCCCCTTTTGGTTTAAACAATATTTTGTTTCGTTGTATACATACAACTTGATATTTAACCATTCACAAGATCAATGGACCAGGATCTAGCTTATACGAGTCATTTAAGAAATGAATTCAATTTTTGGAATGTTCATGGAATCATGAATACTTCGGGTCTCCTGCAAAGTAAGTGAAACCCGGAGGGCTTCACGTTAACTTTGCAAGAGACCCGAAGTATTCGTGATTCCATGAACATTCCAAAAATTGAATTTATTGCTTATGTTTACATTCTATTATAAATATCTAAAATATGAAAAATATTTTTAATTTAGGAATTTAAACATTTTTGTATTTAAAATATAATCGTATTAACGGTTTAGTCGGAGTGTAAAATGGAAAAGCGGAACAGCCAGCTTGAACACGGACAGCCAATGGAGCAAACACAAGGCTTGTTTTGAACGTGCAACTCAGGCGTGGCTCACTGTCAATCACAACACCAGTAACACTTCCGGCGAATGAGTTCGATGTTCGAAGCGTCAATATTGCACGGGCAAGTGAGCTTGGCAGCTGTCAATCAAATTTGTGTAATACATGAGGCTATGAACGGTTGCGAAAATCTAAAGATTCATTAAAGGATTGCTTCGAAAATGTAAATATTTCCTGTTAGACAGTCAGTAGTAGTAGCGATGACTGCGCTGGTCGAGTACAGCGGTTCTCTAGCGTTAAAAATGTGAAACTTGTTCAACCTCTTCTTGGCCCTAGCGTTATGGGTCTTTCATGCAAACTGAACATCTATGTGTCTTGATCCACATCTGAACTAAGGGTGGTGCTGGCGCGCCATAGGGCCGGTTTGGGCCCTCCAATAAAATAATTTTACTGACCGTTCCAAGGCGGTGCTTCTTTTGTGGATCATTCATGTTATTTCTGTCTTGTTTTTGTTATGCTTTCGTGTGCGTCTGTTTATTGATTCCGTGTGGTCACCTGCTGGGAAAGGGCTGACCTCTTGGCTCTCGTTTGTGATGTCTAATTGTGAAGTTGTCACTTTACCATCGGTATCCTGGGTCAGATGTGGTGCTTGATTGTATCGATTCCTGATCCTTGTCCTCTTTCTTACTTAAAAATGTGAAACTTGTTCAGCCTCTCCTTGGCCCTAGGTTATAAAACATGTTTAATGCTCCACTCACATGAACGTGAAGTTTGTTTTGGTCATTGATTTAAAAATGCCAGCAAGCTTTGGCATTAGAGAATAGGGCATTGTCTACGGATCGGCAAAATGTAATGGACCAAGACATTCATTAAGTAAATTTTATTGTTTCCATTTCGATATTCATAAACCAGATATCACACTATTCAGCCAAATCTGTCTCAGCCAATTCCGCGAAATTCCGTGGAATCCGACCACGGATGTACATCGAGGATCTTCTTTGATAACGCGGGTGATAACGTTACGCTGACGTTTTAGCGATATTTTATTGAAAAAACATAAACTTCATTTATTCTGCTGATAAACTTTTCGGATAATCAGAATAATCAATTTTAATAGAGCTGAACCCACATGCTACAGAAAAAAATTCCATACGCCAGTTCCGGCTAACAAAATTGAGCTTTTTGGTACATAGTACTACGCGTAAAAGTCCTTACATACACCTGAGTCATGATTCGCTTCTCAAATTGTGGCAGACTTTCCCGAATGACTGTTCAGCAACCACTGCCCGACGGAAGACAAAAAAAGTAAGTGAGTATGTTCAGGAAATACCACAATCACAAACCGCAGACAACCCCGTACGTGGCACCGCTCGGAAGAGCCGCTCAACCATCACGAGACACCAGGAAGACAAATTAAGCAAAGCAATCAGCTCTCTCTTCCCCATCAAGATGATTGCAATACAAGAATGGACATAAAGTAACGTACAACAAAACATAGAACAATTACAGACTCCCACAATGGGAGTAACAATAAACAAAAAGTCAACAACAACAGAACCATGTTTTTTGAAATTTGTTTTTGAAAGTATTTCATCTATTGGCTGTTGAAACCAGGAAGGGTCTTTCTGAAAAACGATCAAATTTCCACATGTTAAAATATTGCCAGATACCAGCACATCCTGGTGTCGAACAGCACTAGATAAATATTTGTAGCAGCAAGAGGCACTTTAGGATGCTGCTAAAATTCATGATGTTCTATCGACGTAATTTTGCTGAGAAATGACGATAAATATACCTACAAACCAAAAATAACAACACCTATATTCAACCTAATAACACTGACATTTTATTTCTTTGCAATTCAACCAGTTTCTGAACTCAGCATCAGAGATTAGTAATGACTATAGCCTACACGACTGTTACGACATTCAACAAGTGTACTTCGTGTTGAATACACGAGCTTTAGAGTGGTCTGCTGAGAAAATGCCCCTTTTATTCTTTACGAGGGCAACCAAAAGATCCACCAGCCGTCTATGTTCAGTCAATCGTACAGAAACCTCAATGCCTAAACATCCCACACATGTTCGATGCAACAACACTAGCTCTGAAGACATCTCTATAACATCGGAGCAGCATAGTTGCATGCCTCTTGTTGCTACCAATTACATTCTAGTAAGAAAGACGGCAAAAATCAGGAATCAATACAATAAAGTACCACACCTTGACCAAGAGGTCAGCCCTTTCCCAGCAGGTGACCACAGGTCAGCAACGAACAGACGCGAAAGCATGACAAACACAAGACATAAATAACTCAAATGATCCACAAAAGAAGTACCGCCTTGGAACGGACAGTTAAAATATTTTACTGGAGGGCTTAAACCAGTTTCACAGCGCCAGCCTCACCCTTAGTTCAGATGTGGATCAAGACACATAGATGTTTGGTTTGCATGAAAGGCCACTAACTTATCCATGCATCATCTCCTAGAACATATATGTTTATGATACCGATAGCCTTGTTTTAGGAATTTCTGAGTTAACAATTTATTGCGAGTGTTGACATGTGCTGGTATCTGACAGTCCTTACAAGTAAAGAGTTGCACGCTCCTTCCTGTTTTCAACAGCCCCAAGAGTGTAGTAAAGATCTTCACATAAGAAAATGTAGATATCAAATTGAGCCGCAACACGTGATTTCCAACAATGTGGCATTTTGACAAACGTATACTCAGAAGAGCCTGTGCAGCCTCCTTTTAACCTTAGAAACTCCAAATGATGTTCGGTCAGTAACTTAACAGTCAAAGAATATTCAAACGACTAGCAAATGCTCTCATCAGACTGAGCGTATGCGCAGGCTGATTTGAGGCTTTGCTGGTCGCACATACCACACTGTTGGAAATCTCATGTCACGGCTCAATTTTAAACTACTGTGCTTCTAGGTTTTAAGTGGCCTCCGTTTTTCTTTTATTTAACAACTTAATCCCTTCTGAATACAATCGTGGATGTAAATGCACGCCGCGTAACTAAAGCTTATATTTTGGGGGCAGCCCTTATTTTGAATTAAGGCCCAAATGCCCTGTAAATCAGAATAACTTAGTCTTTTTCCTTGAGATATATACCCATTTTCGTCTCTATATTAGTAATTATAAGCTTGATGCACGAATTTTACACCGCTGATCGGTATAAGACAGAGTTTATTTATACTGAAACCAACTTCTAATCGGTCACCTTACATTTTTATGCTAGTTCAGAAAGTGAAACATAGGGTATATAAAATTCATATTTTTTTAAAGTGAAGCGATGCTTTGCCAAGACTCTGCGAGTTATTTCATTTAAAAATGACGTGTACTTCTTGCATGAACGAAGCTAGAGAAAAGCTACATTCATTTCAAAATTTTACACCTTTTCTGCAATATAAACCATAACACAAATTAACGTTTTTGTTTGTTTGAAGATGTAACTGGCTAGCGTGATATAAGAAGAATAAACCTCAAAAGTTTTCTTTCCATCGGACTCGTCGTTTTTGCTACTCAACAACATACTACAAACACTTTTAGCAGGTTAATCATTGAAATTCAGTTTTAAGCTTGCAATTTACATAGAGACTTTGCACTGCTCTGTACGCTTTATTATTAGTGACACAGAATTGAAATTTTCAGCGATTATTCATTATGACCAGATGTCACCGTCTTTTTTTGAGAATTAAAAAAAAACATTAATATAATGCTACAAAATCGATTTTTACACTCTCACATTGAAACCTGAAGTGTACAGTAGTCGTAAAACTTAATCACCAAAAATGGAAGAATCAAGTTCTACTGTGTTTGGCATAGAGTGTTGAAATAAAATTAAGTGCATTTAACAGTTTTACCAGTAATTACTGCTGAATTTCAAAAATCTCCAATATTTTAAAAAATGCAACATTTTAAAAATGAGTAAAAAATCCACCATAAGTAAAATTTCAATTGTTTGGTGTTTTTCAAGGCGGACAGACCAGTTTGTAACCACCTAAACGTCAATTTTATAAAAACTACCCTCATAATCATTTTTTTCTTAAAAAAGTAGATCTTTGCATTTTAACCCACATAACTTTGAAGTAAAAGAAAACTGTTCAAAAACACTGCTAAACGTTTGCCCATTTAAATGCACATATATAGGCAAAAAATCATTTCAATTTTTTTAGCGTTTGGTCAGAAATATGAGTTTGAAAAGTGACCGATTAGAACTTGGTTTTAGTATATATATAGATTGGGTACTCTTGGGGACTAATTCAAAGTGGAGTAATAAAAACACCTGAACTTTCCATCTAATCACAGCCTATATAAAAGATCATATTAAAGTGAGAAAAATAGATCGAATTACGCGGTCTATATCTAAATTTATATCTGTATTTTTTTTTCAATTAAAATTACCATTTAGGAATGATCAGCTAAAAATGGGGGTCACGTTAAACCTTGAAGCACAGTAGCAGCAAAAAACCTCATTGGATTCTAATTGGGCTACGTTAATAGAAAATCTGCTTCAAACATATAAGAACAGCTTAGGCAAAGATCAATTTTCACACCAGTGCTGTCTGACTGTGATAGTCAGACAGCACTGGTGTGAAAATTGATCTTTTTGTTGTACACAATGATTAGGTACTAATCTTGCAGATTCCAGCTATTCTCTGTAGCTAAAACAGATCTTCTTTTGATGGGGCTCAATTATGATCAAGTAAGCACCGCATTTTTTTGCATGTTTTCTTATAGTTATCATTGTTCTTCCGCCGTGATTCTCATTATATTTCTTTGATATATGCATACATGTCATAGTATCGTGCAAAAACGACGATAGTGTATCGTGGGAGCGTAAGAAACGCAATCTTTTAAAGGGATAGTTGTAAACAAGCAACCTACAATCTCAGGATTATGCCCAAACAATATGCACATCTTCAGCCCATGACCTAAACACCTGTAAAGTTTCAAAGCAATCAGCATAAAACTGTAGGAGGAGATGCATACACAAAATACCTAGTAACTATTCATTTTGGCTGCAAAAATGACTAAGTTCATTTTGTGAAAAAAGTGACACAAATAATCTGAGGATTTTATCCAAACAATATGCACATCTTCAGCCCATGACCTAAACACCTGTCAAGTTTCAAAAGAATCAGCATAAAACTGTAGGAGGAGATGCATACATATTACAAGATAACTAGTATCTATTCATTTTGGCCACAAAAATGACTTAGTTCATTTTGTGAAAAAAGTTTGTGAAAAAAGTGACAAAAATAATCTCAGGATTATGCCCATCAATATGCACATCTTCATACCATGACCTAAACACCTGTGAAGTTTTAAAGCAATCGGAGTATGATGAGATACATACACAAGATCAAGACCTAAACACCTGTAAAGTTATAAAGCAATTGGAGTAAAACTGTAGCAGGAGATGCATACACAAGATGCCTGGTATCTATTCATTTTCGTGGCAAAAAAGACTAAGTTCATTTTGTCAAAAAAAAGTGCCAAAATATAATCTGAGGATTTTGTCCAAACAATATGCACATCTTCAGACCATGAGCTAAACACATGTAAAGTTTCAAAGCAATCGGAGTAAAACTGCAGGAGGAGTTCCTTAACCATGATACATATTTCTTGAGCGGGGACGGAAGGACAGAAGGACGGAACGCTAAATACTATGTCCCGTCGCTTTTCTCCGAAAAGGCGGGGGACAAAAAGAGAAAAATCACAGCTTTTTCTTCCCATTTCGAATACAAACAACTTTGCTAAAATTGATTTCCACCAAAAGTATGAGCAGCTTATGATCCTACAATATCAGAAATCTCAGACTGATCAGCTTTGTCGATTTCGAGATATTTTTTAATATATGACTGAACCTCATACTATCAGTGAAACTAGATACTGCATCAGTAAAACCGACGCACTGAACGAAGTAAAACCGATACTCATAAGAGGCACTGTGCCCAGTGAAATGGAACAATGAAGACAGTTTCGTCTATTCTAGGCCAATTTTACGCGCAAGTTGGACTAAAATATATGTAAACTTTGCCCATCAAACCCACAACTTTTGTGTGATAAAAATATAATACAAGTTTGTCAAAAACTTCAGTTTGCAAACAAATACACGTTTGGCACATTCTTAGAATTTTTTGGACGAAAATACTTGTTTGTTTAGTTGATTTGATTCTTTACGTCCTAGTCAACAATTTTTCAGTTATGTCAGGATGGTTCTTTATAGATTGAACGAGTAATTAGCATGTATTCATGTGTCTTGCTCAAAGCCACAACGTCGTGACGCCAATGAGGATAGAACCCGGAACCCTCCATCTTGAATGAAGCATTCTACAACTAAGCTACTGTGCACCCTCCATGAAAATATTTTTGGCCGTTCTTCCTCTTTTGTTGATTTAAAAAGGTTGGCTGTCAGTAACTGGCAAAATATTAACAGTTATGTACATGCAGTATGAAAGTGCCTTCGATCAGATTGAACAGTAACAGTTTGGTAAGGATAACGAGCGGGCTAAATATGTGCCGCGTTGCAAGAAGACATATCTTCAGGGTTTCGGACCAAATCTTGCTAAAATCAGCCTGTTCATTAAAAGAGACTAGATAGAACCTTGAAGCATTGAATATGCCAAGTCTAGCTTAGCTATTATACTTTCCAGGGAGCAAATAACAAAGACGCGTATCCGACCAGCTGGATGCACAGACTGGTCTGCGCCTTTGTAGTTCACATGCGACAGAGTCAGGTTTTCTCCCGACATAGGCCCATATGCAGAAGGGCTTAAAAACCCTAAAAAGGTATAATGACAATATATAATTCTTTACAGTGGCGAGAATGCCCCGTGTATATATTTGTTGCCTTGTTGCTTATTCATCATATAATTGTACCTGTTTTTAACTTTAGAAAAAGGGATGTATTAAATCCACACACAAGTCAGACTGCTGTCCGTGCGACCGTTACTTTTCTTGCTATTGTATCTTATTATTGAACATTGGAACTTCAAACTTTGTAGGTACAATGGTCACATAGTGTAAAGGGTATTGGGAAACCTTTCGTGTGACCTTGGCCCAAGGTAAAAATAATGTGTTTCTGTAAATGCATCTCCTCTTAAACCGTTTGACATAGCAATTTTAAACTCTGAAGGTGCACAGGTCACATGATGGGTACTTTGAAACATTTATCTGACCTTTACACTTAGGTCGGGGTCAAAGGCCAAAACATTTTTCGCCTAAATGTACCTTTCCTTAAGCCTTAGATGTGGCTACGTCCAACCTTGCAGCTGCAATAATGGCCAGCACTTCGTGTGACCCTGATCCCAAGGTCAAGGTCAGTGGTAAAATACAATGTCTCCTCCTAAGCTGTGAACACATCATCATCAAACTTTAAGTTAGTAAGGGTGCAAAGATCAGGAATCGATACAATCAAGTACCACACCTGACCCAGGATACCAATGGGAAAGTAACATACTCACAGCTAGACACCACAAACGAGAGCCAAGAGGTCAGCCCTTTCCCAGCAGGTGACCACAAGACAAATATAAACAGACGCATACAAATGCATAGCAAACACAAGACAGAAAAAAACATAAAAGATCCACAAAAGAAGTACCGCCTTGGAACGGCCAGTAAAATATTTGGTTGGATGGCTTAAACTCGTTTAACGGTGCACCAACCTCACCCTTAGTTCAGATGTGGATCAAGACACATTGATGTTTGGTTTGCATGAAAGACCCCTAGCTTATCAATGCATCGTCTCTTAGAACATATAAATCAAGATACTAAAAGGAGATAGGGACTCAACAGTAAATAAAACTGATCTACCAGAGCAAAATAAATCCAACAGGTAAAACCCCGGTGGCCCAACAAACAGCCAAAGCATCGGACCCCTACCATCTCATCAATAGATAAGTCTTTATGTCCGAACCGTCATAGAGTCTGAAGTCGACCCACCAACGTGCAATTAAAGAGGAAAGCAAAGTTGCCAACTGTGATTGGGTTGACCACCAAGCATGCAGTCTGTTGCAATAAATTAATGTTATAGCCAATCTTTTTATAATGGGAAATCATTTTAATGAACTGCGTTGAAAAATTATTAGAGCCAACAATCTATCTTCTTCAATTTATACACCAAGTCACCATAGAATTCAGGTTCCAAAAATGCATATTTCAAAAAAATGTACAGGGTACTTGGCCATTGGTCCCATGATAGGAGAGCAGTGGCTGATGGGAGCGCAGTGGCTCAGTGGTAGAGTGCTTGACTCGAGACCAAGGGGCCGCGGGTTCGAGCCTCACAGGGGTCGCTGCGTTGTGTCCTCGAGCAAGACACATTAATCCTAGCTTAGTACTCGTTCAACCCAGGAAGACCCTGTTGATGCGACATAAGAATCAAATCAAACAAAACAAAATTGGTCCCACGGTCAAGATGAAAGGTCAAATAATATGTTCCAAGCGAGAAAGTATGTGCTCGAAGTACTGGTTAACTGCTTCTTCAAGCTTGCCCTGGGAAAAAGTGTGGTTATGTGAAATTACCGTCCTGACATGACCATAGCTGTTGACTGCAACGTAATTTAACAAACCAAACCAAACACAATCAAATAATATATCTTATTGTAAATGCGTCTCCTCTTTAACCGTTGCCATTAGCAATTGGAGGCTTGCAGGCTCATTGGTCACATGCTGTAGGGAGTATTGGACAATACTGTAGGGAGTATAAGACCTTGACCTAAGGTAAATTCCAAAGGTAGAATTATGTATTTCCTACTAAATGCATCTCTGTAAGAGAAAAACGCGGGAATTTTAGATGGTGTATCATTGACTGCTATCTAGCTATACATGATTTATAAATGGGAGTCTCTATATCAGATAGTGGATATAGGAGTCTCTATATTAGATAGTGGATATAGGACAGACTATATCAGATAGTGGATAATGGAGTCTCTATATCAGGTTGAGGATATAGAAGTCGATAGATCAGAAAGTCGATACAGATGTCTCTTTATGAGGTAGTTGATATAGGAATCTCTATATCAGATACTGGATATTGGAGTCTTTATATCAGGTAGTGGATATAAGAGTCTCTATTACAGTCAGTGGATGCAAGAGCCTCTATATAAAGATAATGGATATATGAATATCTATGTCAGGTAGTGGATATAGGAGTTTCTATATCAGATAGTGGATAAAGGAATCTCTATATCAGGTAGTGGATATAGGAGTGTCTGTATTAGATAGTTGATATAGGAGTCTCTATATCAGGTGGTGGATAATTTGGTCTCTACATATCAGTTAGTGATATAGGAGTCTCTTTATCATGTAGTGGATGTAGCAGTCTTTATATCAGATAGCGGATATAGGAGTCTCTATATCAGGTATTGGATACAGGAGTCTATATATCAGAAAGTGGGTATAAGAGTCTTGCAGTCAGCGGATGCAAGAGCCTCTATATCAGATAATGGATATAGGACTCTCTACATCAGGTGTTTGGTGTAAGAGTCTCTATATCAGATAGTGGATATAGGAGTCTCTATATTAGATAGTGGATTTTCGAAATCGCTATATCAGCACCTCTATATCAAATAGCGGATTCATGAGCCTCTTTATCAGGCAGCGGATGCAGGAGTCTCTATATCAGACAGCAGCTGCAGGTGTATCTGCGTCTGGCATAGAATGCAGGAGTCCCAATATCAGACAGCAGATACAGGAGTCTGTATAACAAACAGTGGATGCAGGAGTCTGTATATCAGAAAAGGGGTTCATGTGCCTTTCTATGACACAGTGGTGCATGTTTCTCCATTGTAATTCATGCATGCAGGAGTCAGACAGCAGGTTATGGTGTCTCACTAACAGAAGACTATAACAGACAGCGGGTGCATGAGGTTTTTATCAGACACATCTGCGGATCCAGAAAGTTTTGTCAGAGGAGAGTCCAACTCAATTTTGACAACGCTTGTTTTATGATTTTGTTATATTTTTTATAAGGGGAGAGAGTAGGATCCAAATACCATTAAAAGTAGACCATCACCCGCCTGCCAGCGAAGCGCCGTTTAAATGCATTTCCTGGTATGCCAATGATGAGCCGACATTGAATGCTGGATAAGTAGTTTTGTCATTTTCTTGGGGATTGGTACCCATATGGCCAAGAAACCCATTAGATTTGTGATTTTTCAGGTATGGGGGTCCAGACCCCCTGTCCCCCCTCTGGATCCGCACATGAAACAGCGGATGAGATGAGTTCGATTTATTTTAGAAGTTATACTTAACTACTAAAGAAACCTGACACATACTCGTGTCAATTTTTGGCAGTAAATGAATACGATGCACACTTGTCTTTCCATTGCGTAAAGCTGAACAAAGGTTGACTAAGATGCACTGAGATTATTTGAAAAGATGAACTAATTTCAGACGTCAGCTATCAAAACGTCACGTAACCCCTAAAATCAATTTTCGCAAGAAAAAAGAAAATTCGCAAAATTCACCAGAAACTGCTTTAGTGTGATTCTTTGTTATTTCATTGACATCTTTTTGGCATTCAAATAAAGCATGCAAGCATTGTTCAACCTAAAAGCCTATTTTCATTTTCTTAACGTCAATTTTTTTCGTTTTCAGCGTTTTATGAGCTTTTAAAAAGAACTGCCACTTTATCAACTTTTTTAACTTTGTATGAAGTTTGGAATGCATTTTGACAATGATTCAGCCCTTTTGAACTCCGTAGCTGCCGCCTACGTCCATTTAGCGACGTCAAGCCTGATATGTGTATACTACAAAGCTTGAAATTCATACGCGATTAAAGTAAAGTGTAGCCAATTGGCACTATAACAAAGTAGACAGCACTCACTAAACGGCTAATACGTTGACAAAGAAAATAACGGTTATTATCCATAGTTTACATTGTTCCTTAATTGACGTTAAACTTGGTTTATTCCCCTTTTACCATTTAACGTGACGCGAAACATAAGTTCTGATATTTTGAAAATGCATTCTCTTACAATGATTGTTTGACTCCAAGTCATTTCAGATTCTAGAAATTGCTTAAACAAAGGAAAAAACACTGCCGTTTAGACAACGTCAAAAGCAAAACTTAAAAAACCATATATCTTCCGTCACAGCAAGAAATTGCAAATTTTTAAAATGCACTTTTGTCTGTACTGGTATTGGCATTGCATACATGAAAAAAACAGGGGTTTTTTTCAAAATAATATTTAGACATACATTCCCGAGGCAAAAGTGATAAAAACGGTGTTTTTGACGTCGTGACGTCATGTTCTATATTTGATAAATATATTTTTTCGAATAATACTTTCTAATGTCTTGCTATTAAAATAAGCATATCGGCTTAGCTCTATAATGTGTTATTTACGAGTTTGAAACAAGTAAAAAAAGTCAGGTTTCTTTAGTAGTTCAGTATAGAATAGGTTCCAGCCTATGCTCTGTTCGCCTCCAATTCTGTTCGTAGTTTGACTCAAGGTGTAGTCTGGTTCCCTCCCCTTGATCTACCTATCTAGGGTCAGGTATAGGCTAATCTAGACGGTCAAAATCCTGACCGTCAACGAGAATCACGGGATATGTGTGATCTAAGGGAAGTAACTCTGAACAGTGTAAAAATGGCGCGGACGATCGAGCGGATAATTCATGAGAGCTTTAGATGATTGATTGATTGATTGATATTTATTTGGTAAAATCAACACATACATACATATACAACAGCAAATTAAAAACATATAGCACATTAAATATCACATTAATTTAGCACTTTAAAATATGGAATAATTTAAATAAAAAAGGTTAAATAAGTCTCAGATGCTATTAAAACTTATAATTTAAGATGAATTTGTATAATTAAAGATGAATTTGAATGGATCTGGCACAAATATCACATTAAGATTTTCACAGTGAACTAGGTTATCACATATCATCACAATTATGCATTTTATAAATTAAGAGATCACTTTTTGACTAGTCACAAAACATAAATGGGGATTTTATTAGATACAATAAAATCAACCAAATTTGAGGCAGGAATCCAGTATCTCAGTGTGTATTTGTTTTTTTTCACAAAACTCGCTTTGTTTGAGTGATTAAAATTAACAAAATATCGTAACTGTCTAACAGTTGCAACCACGCTAAACTTGAAATGTAACAGGTAATCTCATTGGTCAATCAATAAACTAATCACAGCCAATGATAGAATAGGGGATACCTGTTGTCGATTTGAGACGAAAACAGGGCACCAGTTTACTGAAGGTGTTGGTTCGGCTCCTGTTGCTTTGGTGTTTGGTTTAGTGCTAGGTTTTTGTTCAATAAGAACAATAATATGTTTAAAATTCTAGGAAATTCTATGGCGTTTAATGACAATATAGCTATGAGCTGAAAACAATGCATTAATAAGATAAGTACATTGTATTGATGACCATATCTACATTTATTGCTGGTTCCCATTTTTTGAGGTGCCCAGCAATGGAAACAGATAATCAGGTCCTCAGTAACCCCAGCCCCCACCAACCTGGGAAATAAGGGGACGGGCTTTGATCACCTGTATTTACATTACTGAACACTGGGCACCAGATTAATATAATGTAGATGAGGGAAATTGAGATGCAGGGAAAAACGTATAGTCACATATCAAAGTAAGTAAGGTTGCAAAGATCAGGAAACGATACAATCAAATACCACACCTGACCCAGGATACCAATGGGAAAGTGACAAACTCACAGAAGACAGCACAAACGAGAGCCAAGAGGTCAGCCCTTTCCCAGCAGGTGACCACAAAGCACATATAAACAGACGCGCACAAAACATAGCAAACACAAGAGAGAACAAAAACATAAAAGATCCACAAAAGAAGTACCGCCTTGGAACAGTCAGTAAAATATTTTACTGGAGGGCTTAAACCGGTTTAACGGCGCCAACCTCACCCTTAATTCAGATGTGGATCAAGACACATAGATATTTGGTTTGCATGAAAGACCCCTAACTTATCAATGCATCATCTCCTAAAACATATAAATCAAGATATAACAAGGAGATAAAGCAAGGATAAGGACTCAACAGTAAATTAAACTGAATACCGGAGCAAAAGAAATCCAACAGGTAAACCCCGGTGGGCCCGACAAACAGCCAAAGCATCAGGCCCCTACCATCTCATCAATAGATAAGTCTTTAAGTCGGAACCATCATAGAGTCTGAAGTCCGACCCACCGGCGTGCAATTAAAGAGGAAAGCAAAGTTGCATTGTAAAATGCATTTAAGCCCCCCCCCCCCCCTGTGGCTTAGGCTGCTGTCCCTTCTAAGGTGGGGGTTCTGTTGTTGATGACTTGTTGTTTATTGTTGCTCCCATTGTGGGAGTCTGTAATTGTACTATGTTTTGTTGTACGTTACTTTGTATCCCTTCTAGTTTTGCAATCATCTTGGTGGGGAGGAGGGGGCTGGTTTCTTTGCTTGGTTTGTCTTCCTGGTGTCTCGTGGTTGTTGTGTAGCTCTTCCTCTTGGTGCCATGGGTTTGTCTGCAGTTTGTGATTGTGATATTTCCTGATCATACTCACTTATTATTTTTGTGGCAGATTGATCTAACGCCAACAAAATGTTATGGAATAAGACTTAGCACAGTCAGACGCATGGACAAGTTAGCACCGACCAACAGACATACCAACCATTTTTGTTCACTAGTTTGTTGATAGGTTTGTCAGTTAATTTGTGTGTGTGGCGCACATACGAGTGTGCGTGTGTGCGTGCGTGCGTGTATGTGTGTGTGTAAGTTATTGTAAAGATTTTGTAACTAAAAATTCACAAACCTATTTTTGTAAACATCCAATATGATAATATTCATGTAACAAAGCAGTTCATGTAGCATGAGTTGAACTTACCTGTATATTATACTACCCAAGTGGAGCATAACACCATGCAATTAGAAACTATGGTGGATTACAAATGCTATGTTTATAGAAGCATGTTACATGTTAACTTCTATGCAACAAAATGCAAACTGAAAGTCAGCCAAACAGGGGAAAATGTATAAATTATATCATTAGAAAAATCAGACCACTCGAGGTAAACTGATTGCTCCGCGGGCGCAGAAGCCTTATTGTAGGTGTTGTCACAGTGGATCTTATGGAATGTACTTTCCATTGTCATTTCATCTTAGCATGCAGCTGTTTAAAGCAGGATGAAATTATTCAAACATAAGCCTACATATGTTCTTAAAAGGGTATCCTTTGGAAGCAAAGACTGCACCAGAGAACTGAAACTAGAGTGTGCATAATTCCTGGGCCAGACTAGCTTGTTTCTGCCATTTAGGCTTCATCAATGACCCTCTAATAGTTTCAAAGTTCCACAATGAAACCCTTGATCCCAAAGGACAAGAAAATAAAATCTACACTATAGTGAAGGTAAGAAGGTAAGTTAGAAAGGCGGCAAAGATCAGGAATCGATAGAATCAAGTAAAGACATACACATCACTAAATACCACATGACCTACAATTAATGACCTACAAATCATGTAAGTTAATCAAAAATGTATAAAAAAAATTGAATACTTCTTTGCTTAAGGGGGATTTACTTTGAAAACAACAATAACAACAACACCATCAACAAAAACAACAAATAAAAAACAGTTTTAGTTGAAAAAGTCACTGATGATTTTGTTACCATGGTAACACTGTTTGGAGTATTGTTTAGCTTTAATAATTTAAAGTACTTGTGAGACAATTAATGATCATTCAAAACGTTAATGACTTGATGAAATACTCCTTGCTGAAAAGAGATATTTTGCATTTGTTTTTGTATATTATTTTGGCATAGTGTAAATTTTTAACAATTCCTGTTGCCATGGTAACCATCATTTGGAGTATTTATGACTATTTTTTTGTATTTTGTATAACAGATATGGATTATCTAAAATATGTTGAAAATTATTCATATACTATTGCCATAAAGTTAAGCATATTTTTATACGATTCCGATTTTCAAAGTAATGAAAAATAATTTAAGTTTTGCGTTTTATTCGACATGTGCACTTGTATTTTGGCTACCAAATTTTGGATAAGTTCGATTTGATTCACTTACTACTGTCCATGAACGGGAAGCTTACGCCACAGTACTTTCCAGTAGTTGATATGCAAGAATGAATTTCTTTTGCTGTTGAGTCATGAAATAGCCTTAAAACGCGTATGTTGGATAAATCTACAAAGAAGAAAGAGGATAGAATGTGTAAAATTACCATTAGGAACGCTGGTATGAAACAAGATGACATTGCAAGGGCATTAAAAATGTCTCAAAGCGTTGTAAGCAGACCATTGAAAGAAAATAGAGAGAGTGTCAGTATTACAAAAAGGAAACGGTCTACATTGATTCTTGAGTGCAAGGAATTGTTACTGAAGCATTATGGTACGTGATGCATTATCTGACGACCACCTGATACAGTTAAAGGAAGTTACTGGGACTTTGAACGCTCAAAAGTACCAGGACGAAATCCAGGAATCTGGTGTTAGGTCACCCTTCGCTAGATGGCCAGAACATGGTGCTCCGAGATGACATTGCAAGACCTCACTGTACTCGCATCATCGTGGAATATAAAAATCAACAGAACGTTGCTGGTCTTCCACAGCCGAACTTGTTGCGGGACTTGATTCCTATGGAACATGTGTAGGACAAGCTCGGCTGACGTGTTTTAAACCAGAAACCAGCCGTATTAAAATCATTGTGAATTTTGCTAGACTCTACTGCATGAGTTTGACAGGATTTCATGTCTTGAACGCATGTACCCAGTGAATTTAATGATGAAAATGTGCCAAGCTGTTATTCGACAGTGTGAGGGCTATAAACAACATAAACCGGAAGTAGTGAATTATAATATTTCATTTCGTGACTTTTTGCACCAGATTCTGAAAGTGTATGCTCCAAAGAGAAAGTTTTGAGGAAATTACAACTATCGCGGCCTTATTGTAAAAGTTTTGCTGATTCTTCGTCTCCATGCTGTTTTCATTGATTTTTTTTTTAAATTATGGGTAATTTTTGTAAAGCGTTTGCAGCCTATAAACAAGTCAGAGATTCTACGGCTTTTCCTTATCAAATTTCTGGTATTCTACTTTTGTTGTCTACCACAATAAATTTTTGGTATCTCTCAAACATTTCCGTTCTTACCGTTTCTAAAACCTAAGCGGTCTTATCAAATGGAATATGCTTAACTTTATGGCAATAGTATATTTTGGAAGGAGATAATTTGTTTTGAATATGCCATTTTCGTTGAATATGCCATTTTTGTGAATGTTGGTATGGTGTTTTGGTTGCCATAGTAACATCCATTGCTGTGATGACTTATATTTAATTAATTACATTACTTTCATATTTTCTTAAATAGATTCGGACTTCCAAAAATTTGCACATATTATCCATATTTCTGTATGCTGAAGCAAGATAATTTGCTTTTGAAATTGCAGTATTTTTGTTAAAGTTTTGACGGTCATATAGTTCCGTTGCCATGGAAAAAAATATATAAACATTTTGAGGGTTCTTTTTATTCGTGGCATTTGTAAAGCAGACATGGTTATTTAGGCACTATATATATTATTCATATACACTTTGCTTTAAGGAAATATTTAGATTTGAAATGGTCAATTTTAGTGTTCTGTCAATTGGTTTCCATGGTGACACGTTCGTTGCTAGGCAACACAGTACAAATGGCATATTTTATTTTTAATAAAATTTGGAGTACATTTAATGTAGTCTTTAAATAGAGCTAGTAGTAAATGTAATCAAAAGAAAGTAAGCAAGAAAGCAAATTTCATTTTCCACCAAAATTTTGAATACAACGAATGTGGTACTCTTAACATAGCTAGTAGTAAAGTTTATTAAAATAAAACTCATATTACAAAAGACAGCCTGAAAAGTGTCATTTTCACATTTATCCTTGGGCAAATCTCATTTTTGTAATATTTTTGTCATAGAGTAAACCTTTTTAGGCAATTCCTGTTGCCGTGGTAACTCTAATCTGGAGTTTTTAAAACTACTATTTTTTGTATTTGTATAACAGATGTAGATTGTCTAAAATATGGAGAAAATAATTTAAACTATGTCGTGCTGTAAGGAGATGGTTTGCTTTAAATATGACCTTTTCAATGAATATGCCATCTTAGTGGAATCGCTGATGATATGATGTTTTGGTTGCCATGGTAACATGAATCGATATCATTTATTTGTAATTTTGATTTTGGTGTTGATTATCATATGTTGGTTACATAAATCAATTTGATCTTTTGTTTAAGCGAGATATTTTGCTTTGAGTATGCTCTTTTTTGTAAAATCACTGACTACCTGATGGTTTGATTGACATGGTAACTTATAATTAACTAATTGCATTACTTTCAAATTTTCGTTTTTTGATAAACAGATGTGAACCCCAATGTGGACTTGCCAGAATGTGTATACATTATCCATATTTCTGTTTGTAGAAGCAAGAAAATGGAATTGCAGTATTTTTGTAAAATCTCTGATGGTCAAATAGTTCCGTTGACATGGAAACAAAACTTATAAACATTTTGATTTTATTTTTATCATGGCATTAGTAAATCAAATATGGGTTAATTAGGCACTATATATATCATTCATAAACACCTTTTCTGTAATGAGATATTTAGATTTGAAAATGGTCAATTTCTAGTGTTCTGAAAATTGGTTTCCATGGCGACACGTTTGTTGCTAGGCAACACAATATAAATGGCATATTTCAATTTCCACAAAAATTTTGAATACAACTAATGTGGTCCTCTAAACAATGAAAGGTATGCTGAAAATAAACAAGTATCAATTTAGAAGCTAAAATCATCTGCATATGCATATAAATGTCAGTATACAATTAGATGTTGAGACATTCTCATTAAAAATAACTGATTGCAGACACGTATGATACATTATATCTAATGTATCATATATCAAAAATATTCTACCAACTCTTAGGTGATTGATTCTATCAGGAATGTAAGAAAAGAAAAATAGTATAGTACAACTTATCGAATCACTTAGTAATTAGCATTTTTTGCTATCGTTAATTAACCTAGATAAACAAGGAGCTAGCCTGTATTATGTTACTGACTATGTAATGTTTGTACAACAGTAAACTGGGTACACAAAAATGTTTTCAAATAATTGATTAGATTTCATTCAATACAACTTAGTTGTGTTTTTTTCTGTAAAAATTCTACATCCACAGTATTTTAGCTTTTTGGGCCCAATCGTATACTGTCTGATAACCTTTTGGACAAACATAGGACCATATGATATTTTATACGGTTATATACGTAAAAAATAGTAAGTTAGTATGATCAGGAAATACCACAACCACAAACTGCAGAAAACCCCCTGGCACCGCGAGGAAGATCCGCTCAACCATCACGAGACACCAGGAAGATAAATTAAGTAAAGCAACCAGCTCTCTCTTCCCCATTAAGATGATTGCAATACTAGAATGGACATAAAGTAACGTACAACAAAACATAGAACAATTACAGACTCCCACAATGGGAGTAACAATAAACAAAAGTCAACAACAACAGAACCACAGCCTTAGAACGGACAGCAGCCTAAGCAGCCTAAGCCACTTTGATAAATTTGACAGAAAAGAGAATGTATTCTTCTACTGTTACTAAAGAGCTATCTATTTCGTTGTTTATGATTTTAAAATCTTTAACTTTGGACAAATCAAAAGATTATTTTGTAGAGATAAAAACTTCAAATATTTGCTATTTCGCAAATGAAAATGTTATTGATATAGTTGCTTAGGGGTCTTTCATGCAAACCAAACACCTGTGTGTCTTGATCCCCATCTAAACTAAGGGTGAGTTTGGCGCCGTGAAACCTGTATAAACTCTCCACTAAAATTTTTTTACTGACCGTTCCAAGGCGGAACTTCTTTTGTCGATCATTTGTGTTTTTTGTGTCTTGTATTTCTCATGCTTTCGCGTTAGTTCATGGCTGCCTTGTGATCCCCTGCTGGGAAAAGGCTATCCTCTTGGCTTCTGTTGGTTATGTTTATTGTATTTTGTTACTTTCCCATGTGGTATCCTGGGTCAGGTGTGGTACTTGATTGTATCGTTTCCTGATCTTTGTCGTCTTTCTTACTTTAATAAAAACTGATAATTATTTAGGGACAAACCGGTATCTTGTTATACAAAAAAGTTTTAAAATTCGATAAAATAGTATATGACATATAATATAAGGTATTTAGTAATATATATTCAGTAAGTCTTAAAGTTTGTAATGTACATTACATATTGTAAAAGCAGCAGAATTGTACTTTACACCAGAAACGCTGTTAAATGGGCCTCGTCGCGACAAAACCTGTCTTCGGGGTTTCTAACAAAGCAATACTCAAACCAGTCTCCTCAGCTACAGAGACTAGCTGGAATATTGAAATTTCACATGAAGCAAGTTTAGATATGATACTTTTCAAAAAGCGAATGCGCAGGCTGGTCTGCGCCTGCGTTGTTCGCAAACCCTCGAAGACAGGGTTTCTTGCGTCGAGGCCAAAATATAGCTTTTTACTATCATTTATTTATAGAATGCTCATTTATGTGTTTTTAAAAGTTAACAGATAGTAACTTTGAAAGTGAAATGTTTCTAACCATATTCAACATATTATTCGTGGTTATCATATTCAACAGGTTATGGGCCTCGTCGCGAGAAAACCTGTCTTCGGAGGTTTGCGAATAACAAAGGCGCAGAACAGCCTGCGCATCCGCGCAGTCTGATCAGCGCCTTTGTTATTCGCTTTTCGGAAGTCACCATATTTAAGCTTGCTATAAGCGAAATTTTAATTTTCTAGCTAGTCTCTGTAGCTGAGGAGGATGGTTTGAGTCTCGCTATTACGGAAACCCCGAAGACAGGTTTTCTTTCGAGACCCTTATAATTCTTAAGGTATTTATGATAACAAGAAATATCTTTAAAAAAGATATTCAGCAGCATTCAAAGGAGAACATACATTTAAAGTCCTGCTGTAATTGGAAGATGTTTTATGCACAAAAGACTGGTGTTAGATGTTGATTGATTGGATGAGGTGAAAAATTGAAGGTTGCCAACGTGAAAGTTTGACTCAGAGTATGTGAACGATGTTTTTTGCAGATCAAAGGGATAAAGTGTATTGTAAGCCTGTTGTAGGGACACCGTGAAAATTTGTTATTAGTCTGGAAAGTCAGTTGGTTGAGGAGTTGCATTGTAAAAGAGAAGTGTAAGTTTATGTATTGATCTGGCTGCGTAGGTTTCAAAGCCCCTGTTACACTTTTGCAGTATTATAAGTAGTTCATAACTAAGAATGTTTGGAGTTATGGTATATTTTGTATATTTCACGTTTAATATTAAATAAAGGGATTAAAAGTGTTCGATTCGGGCCCGTTCTATAAGTAAGTTGATTATTTCCCCAGCAGCAGTGTCTTTTACTGTTCTTTCTCAAACTCCCCGTCGATCAAGCTTCTTCCAAAATTCCACCATTGCGTGAGCGATGTTGATAAACTTTGGAATCCGGATTTCTTCTAAAAACGAAAAGGCCAATTAGAGACCTGACCAGTGATTTTGTTACCTGTGCATCCTGTATCTTTTGAGCATAATTTTGTCTCTGGGATGCAAAGTTTTTATTTCAGCGAGTCCCTGGATGCAATAGTATTGCAGACTTGTCATTAAAGATAGTGATCTGGACTCATAAGTTTGCAGTTTGGACTCATTGATATGGGAAACAGCGAATCCCAGGACCCATAAGCCCAAAATTGTAAATGAATCACTGCCTTACCACTGAGCTTGAATCCAGATAAAACGTGGAGCCTTCGGATTTTCTAGGCTAAAGTAATGAAATAACTAAATGTAGATATGTCAGTTACAATATGCCCCCTAGGCATTATGTGCATTGACTTCGATTGAAGAATACGGTTGGGCGGAGGTTAACTCTACCACTATTCAGTGTGTTTATGAGAAGAGTCTTACTGGAATATGCATATTTCCTGAGTTTAATTTGCTTCCAATGGATCACCTATGTACAAATCGTTAACTAAAACAAAAATACTCAGAGCTTGAAACACATGAAACACTGAAAATAGTGGCTTCGGCAAATGCAATATCAAAACACTAGGGGAGATCGGGGCTAGTTCGCCCCCATTTTAGAAAATGTACAGTTTTCGAAAGACTATTAAACCTTGGTCTATGAAACCTATATATTTAGGTAAGGCACAATAGGGCGGTACCAGTCCCGGTAACCCACAACATGTGTCTCTATACGATAAAGGGTAATCTTCATTTAAGGAGATCAGGTCATGGTGGCCGAACTTGCCCCGCAATGGGGTAAGTTCGGCCAACCCTCGGGGAAAGTTCGACAAAGGCCAATATTAAACAATCAAACTTCTGTAGTTGGAATTGCAAAGGGCCAAGAATATGTAACGACATTAACCTAACATATTGACTATCCAAGTTGGATCTTCGGAATACAAATTGAACAAAAATTTGGCTTAAAATGTCGTATTAAATTGTCCGAGTTATCGTCTTGCTTTTTGGGCCAATTTATTCGTTGAATTGCTCTTGGGCCTGCCTAACCCATTAATGCCAAATAAAATGTCCCACCTTTATCAATCGGACGAACCAGTTTGGAATCAAAGGGTTATTGGGTAGTAACTTTCATCAAATTTTATAACCTGTAAAAACAATCAGTGGAGACCATGATCAGACTCCTCACTCTGTTGTGTCTGATCTGGGTCTTTACTGTGTACCAATGGCCCAGAGGAAGGCGCTAGGTTTGTATGGGTTTAGAGTTTTTTTTTAACTTATTTCTTTCCAATCTTTGAATACATCTCGTTTTAGTGTAAAAACAAAATAAAATAGAAAATAATAATAATAATAATGGCATGTATTTTTTGTAAGTGTGGAGCAAGTTTGGCTATGGACCGAACTTGCTCCGACTTAAGTGGCCGAACTTGCCCCTGACAGACTAATTCCAAATATCACGTGACAGCTCCTTTTAAGATGCAGGAGAAGAAATTAACAATGTTTTATATCAAAGCACATAATCCTTTCGTAATAAAAAATATAGAATTTAAATCAGAATCTTAACACATCTTTTCCGAAGTCAGAGGTCTTGCGAAACCCAGTTGGTCCAGTTTGCGCACAACATCATCAGCAACCTGGATGGGGCTGTGAATCGTGGGCACAAACAGACAGATTTAATCATAATGGATTTTGCTTAGGCCTTTGACAAGGTTCCACACAGGAGACTATTTCACAAATTGGAATATTATGGGATTAGAGGATCCTTCCACAAATGGATCAACTCGTGGCTCTCTGGGCGCACTCAACAAGTTGTTTTAGATGACCAAGCCTCAGATCCAGCCCCAGTGCTATCCGGTGTGCCCAGGGATCGGTCCTAGGTCCGGTCCTGTTCCTCATCTTCATAAATGATCTGCTGGATAACATCAGGTCTTCTGTTCGCCTGTTCGCAGACGATTGTGTCCTGTATAGGAATATACATTCACTTCAGGATTGTTTGGCCTTGCAAGAAGACCTCACCAGCTTAGGACAGTGGGAAGCCGATTGGCTAATGAAATTTATTGTAGCCAAATGTCACTCAATGAGAGTGACTCGGCATCAGCATCACAAACAAATTCTCTTCGACTACTCACTACACAATCAAACTTTGGAAAATGTTCAGTCAGCAAAATACCTTGGTATCACCATTACTGATAACATGGATTGGGGTCAACATGTCTCAGAAATCTCTTCCAAAGCAACTAAGACACTTGGTTTCCTTCGCAGGAACTTGGCTTTTGCACCTAGGAGTACTAAGGAAGTTGCATACAAAACTTTGGTTCAGCCTAAACTAGAGTATGCAGCACCCATTTGGAGCCCTCATTCGAAACTTCAGAACAATCAGATTGAGAAAGTTCAGAGGACAGCAGCCCGTTGGACCTGCAGGAGATGGCGAAACACGAGTAGTGTCGGCGTAATGCTTGATGAGCTTGGATGGCCATCTATTGAGGCCCGGAGGGACCAGTCCTCCTTGTTTCACTTTCACAAGATTCATTGTGGAGCTGTGTTTATTGAAAAAGACAAGTATATGACCCCTGCTCACCGTTTGAAAACTACGAGATCATCACATAGTGCTCAATACCACAGACACCAGACATACAATGATGCCCTGGAGAATTTTCCTTTTCCCCCCGAACTATTCCACATTGGAATAGTCTGTCTCCTTCTGTGGCCAATACCCAGGCCACAGAGGAGTTTAGGGCACTCCTTACTTAAACAAAAAATCAGCCAAAAGTTTTTGTGTTTTTTTGTGTTGTTTTTGTTTTGTTTTTGAGTTGTTTTTGTTTTTTATTTTATCAAAATTTCCAAATTCGCAATCTCTGGTGTAATGCTCAAGTATGAGCGAAACCAGTGAAGATAGAAAGAAAGGAATTAAAAGTAGAAATTACTATGAAAAATTTACTAATCATGCAAGAAAACGAGTTTTCTGGTACAATATCAATCTACCCTTTAACAATGCAGCCATTGTGTAGGCCTACTCATGTAGACAAACTCGTCACAAGTAATTTCCACATATGTTTCCCGGCCCCATATCTTAGTTTACATGCCAAATATAGGCACTGCCGAACATGCCCCGAGGCCAAACTAGCCCCGGTCTCCCCTATAAACGTTCTTCTTTAATAACTGATGGTTCTGAGCTTTTTTTAAAAGCTAACATTGTAATGATATTAATCTGGCATCTATATATAGACCGTTGTATTTATCTACATGCGTAGGCTATTTATAGTTACTACAAAGAAACTTGGTGGCAGAACATACCGAAATATACCGGAATGTCGCCGAAGGCGACACGTTTTTTGAGACAACTCGTCGACAGATTTTGACACAATTCGGCGACACTTTATGAGACAACTCGACGACACCTTTATTCTTAGTGAGGCACTGGAAGGGGTTTTAAGGATACAGAGATATTGGCCAAAAACTTAAAGGGATATAAAGAAAATCACATACCTATTATCAATACGTTAAAACAGTGAATATTCGGTAAGTTCGGTAGGTTCGGCCAAATTCGGTTCGGTTACAGCTTTTAGACAAAACCGGGTAAAATGGGCAACCCGGGCTGAGCTGGATACTACAAAACAAATAGCCCCAACATATTTCAAACAAAAGGTGATTATGTTGAAAAAGTTTTGCGTTTTGTTTTATAAATAGGCAATTCCAGACAGAATGGAAATCTTTTAAACAGGACCCGAAGAAAACTGCTTAATTTTCTTGAAATTATAGTCCGTTTCAATGAGCATAGATAGCAGACTTGCCATTGTCATCGACCGCAAGCATTTTATCAAATACTGTTTAGTATCTTTAGTATCGCGCCCGCGCAAGACAATTGCAGACTTGCATATGAAAGATTGGTTCTGATTGGTGGATAATTTAGATAGTCCGTTTCAATTAGCATAGATAGCAGACTTGCAGATGTAAAATTTTTTCTGATTGGTGGATAATTTAGAGTAAAGTTGATTATAGACAGCTGCCGCTGAAAAACAAACTGTTAGTCAGGTAATTGTCTTTTCGGAACATGGTATTTAAAACCTTAATACTCATTATAGAGCTTATCAAATTAAACTATTGAACACAATTAATTGATTTTATAAGGTGTAGTTGAAATTATAACGTAAATTACATTAAACATAAAAATTGGCTTCTGGATGGTTTTAGATAGATAGATAGATAGATAGATAGATAGATAGATAGATAGATAGATAGATAGATAGATAGATAGATAGATAGATAGATAGATAGATAGATAGATAGATAGATAGATAGATAGATAGATAGATAGATAGATAGATAGATAGATGGATGGATGGATAGATGGATAGATAGATAGATAGATAGATAGATAGATAGATAGATAGATAGATAGATAGATAGATAGATAGATAGATAGATAGATAGATAGATAGATAGATAGATAGATAGATAGATAGGTTTATTTCAAAATTCCAATAGGCTATAAAGCCCATGAGGATATAACAAATACAATATTAACATGGTGATGATGGCAGACAGTACAAGCAAGAATGCAATGTGTAAATCAACAAACGTTTGAGTTCTTACAAAATCTTGACAGTTTACATTGCATTTTAGTTTTAACAACAAATGGCAGAGAACATGCGGTGGCTAGCAATGTCCAGACACCATGTTCCCTGTCTCCTTGATATATATGATACTAAATTCACCACTGACAAGAACCAAAGCAGTTATAAGCGTTTGCGATCGAGCATAACACCCAAAATGCTACTTATTTGATAATCAAATCATATTTTGTGGGTACTCAAAAGAACCGTCTCAATGGGACGTTTCTTTCGATGACACACACCTTATGTTATAACTAAAGAATACAACATATTGACACGCTGTTCTATTTTGGTTACCTTAACCTATGTTCTATGAAAATGGTCAAAGACGGAGAAGGTGTTTAATAAGAAGCCTTTCGCACGATACTTGTCTAAGCTTTAATATGTGTCGAGTACGCCCTTCTACATAGAAGAACGCTCCCGAATAGAACATCATAAAGCATGTTACACAACTAAGCAGTATCCAGAACCTAGCCTTAGCGAAAACGAAAAATAAAAGGCAGGGTTCCAGACAAATAATGTAAAGTATATATATATGAACTTTCACTATCCTTATTATATAACATATCATAACATAACATTAATTTTATTAGACTTAAGCCTATACAGCTCATCGTCATATAACATATATTCAATGCGTGAGTAACGTGAGAGCGACGTTATATTGATACTCTCAACCCCAAAGATACACAAACATGACAAAAGGTGTCCGTTAGGCACTGTATAGGTGCTAATCTCGTAATTATCATTCCGAGATGCAGACAATTTATTTTGATACTTGTTTAGGCCCCAAAGGAGCTTTTGGCAGTAAAATCGACCGTATGCATCATTTTGATACAACCTGTATACCATTTCTTATTCAAATATGTTCTTAAAAGGGTACCTTTGGGAGCAAAGAATGCACCATAGAACTGAAACTAGAGCGTGCATATTTTCTGGGCCAGACTAGCTAGTTTCTGCCATTTAGGCTTCATCAGTGACCTTTTAATTGTTTCAAAGTTCCACGATGAAACCCATGATCCCAAAGGACAAAAAAATAAAATCTACACTGTGAAGGGCAGTGAGACGTTCTACCGCCGTTCAAAATTTTGCTTAAAGAGACTGGGTCTGTAACTATGAACATTTTTCGATTTTTTTTTTTCTTTTCTTTTTAAATTATTTGTTAAAAATAGAATTAAGTTATGTTTTCACAATAAATATGTTCAGTACAGCAGAAAAATGCATGGGAAGTTTGTTTGTTTTGTTTGTTTTGTTGCTTTACGTCCCAAGTCAACAGCTATGGTCATTGCGGGACGGTCAGTTCACCTAACCACACTTTTTTCCTGGGCAAGCTTGAACAAGCAGTTAACCAGTACTTCGTGCACATACTTTCGCTTGTAACTGACAACAACCCTTCTTGAATGATTAACCGAAGGAGGAGAATGACCGTAGAAATTATTTCAAGATCAATCTCCACGAAAGTATGGGACCGGGCCGGGATCGAACTCGCAACCCCTGGATCTGCAGTCAGACTCGCATTGCATGGGAAGTGAATTATTATATAAAAACTGGTGTTTTTTTCTCCTGTTTGTAATTATTTACGTCCCTCCAATAATTCTAGACAGTTGATTTTTAACATAAATGCTGTTGTTTTGATAGTGATAATTTGTTGAAATTTACGAAAATGGTAAAATGTTTACCTGAATTTGAGTATTTTTACTGTTTTCTTGAAAAATAGAAAATTTATTTTTAAAATTAGAATATCAAAAGATACAGACTATGCAGCTTTAAATAGTAAAAATTTGGTAGGTGTATAAAACGCCTCATCCTGAAAAACTGCTACCACAATTTGACTGTACGACTTGCCTAGAAATTTTGTAGAAGGGTAGCTCTAACTATTTCTGAAGTCAACCTTTTCTGGATTGTGCGAAGTCAATTTTCAAAAATTTAGTTCCTTGACTAGTGGCGATTCGGGCCGAATCGAGCCGAATTCCAGGAATATTCATTTCTGTTTCTACTGAATCGTGAAACATCACGAATGGGTGGAAAAAATACAATTCTCCATTTATCGATTCTTTATGATTCGGGGGATTCGTGGTCTGTGTGGAACTTAATTATACTGTGTGACATGTCAATTTAAACTGTCATCTGAGGAACACAGATAAAATCAGCTTGGCCCGCGGTCAGTTCTATTAATTTGCTTTTATTTTCTTATTTCGACATTCGCAACGAACTAATTCAACTGTTGGAATTTACTGAATTATAAACCTTCTTAATCAAAACTCAGGAAAAGGTATGCATAGTTTTTACTCTCTCTCTCTCTCTCTCCCTCTCTCTCTCTCTCTCTCTCTCTCTCTCTCTGTCTCTCTCTCTCTCTCTGTTGAAGACAATGTCAGAAGGCAGTGACATGAGCCGTGACATGAGACTTCCAACAATGTGGTATGTGCGTCCAGCAAAGCCTCAGACCAGTCTACGCATACGCGCAACCTGATCAGAGCATTTGCTAGTCGTTTGAATATGCTATGAGTGTTAAGCAACTGACTGAGTATCATTTGGGGATTCTAAGCTTACTAGGAGGCTGCACAGGCTCATCTGAGTCTACACTTGTCAAAATGCCACATTGTTGGAAATCACATGTTTTGGCTCAAATGCATTTTAGATTTACTACAGTCTGTAGCATTCACTCTTTGCGTGCTTGGGTTTTTATGCTCTTGTTGTCATCTGCTGACTTTTGCCAATATTGAAAAATGATAGAATTCTTTGAAATTGACCATTTGACTGCTGTAAAATAAGCTGAGGACTAAAAAAAAAAGTTGTCAGAGCTTTTTTTTGTCAGACTGGCCTGGACGCCCCCCCCCCCTGACAAAAGATCCTGGATCCGCGAATGACAAGGAAAGAACTTTAAAGCATAGCGTCCTTTTTTGTGGGGCATAGGCAAGCAGTGTAGACCCATATCAGACGCCGCAGAACGCGGCGTCTGATCAGGGTCCCCACTGTTTGCTTAAAGAATATTCTATGAACTTTTGAATGAAAATGAAAAATACCACCAAACATCCCTAAACGTTGAAATAGACTCGCTATATCGATGGAGATGGAAAAGTTCATTCGGATTAAATATGTTTAAACTGCATCTGAAAATGCCGTCAGCTTAAGTCGTCTGTTGCATGCATTTGCTAACTTTTTTGATTTGTATAGAGACAAGCAATGTGAACCCAGATCAGACTGGAGCAATCTATTCTGGGTCTACACTGTTTGACAAAGAAGTTTCTAAGCCATTTCAACAGACGAAAAAGCAGACACCATTTGGTGTGATTGTCGCTTTAAGGGTTAAGCCCGACTTAACTCTTGACCTTATAAGTGTCGTCTGCAGATAACCTTTGCAAACAGGTTGGACCCAGTTAAGGCCGGTCTGATCTGGCTCCAAACTGTTTAACATGCTGGCCCCGGAATTACAATCCCTCCTTATAGTTAAGGAAGACTTAAGTTGAGTATTGATTTTTCAGGATACGAAAAATAACGTTTAAAACTGATTAAAATCAAAATAGTTTTAATTTTTCTGAAGATCATAATGATATCTTTGACCACAAATACAACATCGATACAGGCAATTTATTTAGCATTTAATATAGCATGTTGATTATCAATACTTAATTTAAATCTTGCTTAACTTTAAGCAGGCAATGTAATTCCGGGTCCAGGTCGTATTTCTGAAAGAATTTTTCAAAAAAGTCGATTTTGAAAAAATCAGCAGACGACAAAAAAGCATGTCAACTTTCCCAAGATGCAAATGGTTAAAATACTATCCAGTGGGACTAGTTTAGGATTTGTATTTCTTTCTTTCTTCTTCATATACGTTGACCATTGTGTCCGATCTATTTTTAGAGGTGAGTGCAATTTTGAAAATTAAAAAAATATATATTACCGAGTCATTTATATGCGCTTTGAACTGCTCTGTGTCTCAGCTGCGACGCAGACTATGACAATTATATGGGAGTCCTGGAGGAAAACAAACGTTTCAGAGCAACACTTTTTATCTAATGTCTGCTCTATTAGTACATGTAGATATGTGATGACCTGGTGAATTTTGATCTGTGGTGCGGGGTACATGTAGTTCCACAATTAACCCTTAAAGCGCCAAGAAAAAAAAGCATCTGAAAATGTCGTCTGCTGAAATCGTCTGCTGCAAATAAGTGCCTAACATTACTGACGAATTAAGTATAGAAGCAAACAGTGTGGACCCAGAACAGACTGCTCCTATAGGAGCAGTCTGATCTGGGTCCACACTGTTTGCCATAGAGGTTTCTTAAACATTTCAGCAGACGAGAAAAGCAGACGACTTTTGTTGCGATTGGCGCATTAAGGGTTAATATTGTGGAAGACAAGGTGAGTGAATTGACCCCTCCGGGTCTCATGTGTTGGTCATTGCAGCTCATCGAACATAAATTCCCAACACTGCCAGCGTTGCCCTACCTCCTCCAGGTCCAGCGGGCTGCCGTCTCTCGTGCTGTATCTTTGTTGAATCTGAGTGTTAACAAGTATAAGCTTTTCTTAGCCATCTTTCAACATTTAACTAAAGTGGGTTGAAAGTACGGTAACCATTTCAAAGTGAAATTTCAGTAGCTGTTTCAAACGAAAGTGATGAGTTATCGCTCGTGGAGATGGCGTTGAGCTGGATGTGTCATTTTAGTGTTGTGACACCTTGATGTAATATTCATGGAAAGGACTATCTCATGCTACACCACTTAGCCTGTGCTACCATGTAGCCAACTTTATTATTGACATCCCCTTGAGGATGGCAAAAAACAAAGAACATGCAACCACAATCTATGCCTATTATTATTTATTACATGACTTTAATCTTAACTGTGACATATCATCTCCAAGTTTTTCTATCAAATCCGAAAGACGAATCCTTCAGTGTATAAAGGGTTAAACGCTTATTTTTGTTGTTGTTGTTTTTGCAATGGCGTAGCCAGAACTTCGAATAAATTTTCCTTTTTAAAGGAGGGCTTGCCTAGTTTAAAAACAGCATGTGCACCTTGTATGTTGGGGTCACCTCCAAAATTGGTTATTTTTTACACTACACAATAACCACGTCATAGACGAACATCAACAATAGCTATTGAGTGGGTCGGTAAGATACTCTTCTGGCAAAAGAAAAACACAAACAGTTATCTAAAGCGGCACCTAGCACCATACACTGTAGGACTTTAAAAACGCAAAAAAGAAATTAACAAACTTTACTTAATTTTAATGAATCATTTTTTGAATTTTTGCAACAATGAACATCAGTTTATCAAATAGCAATACCCTTAGATTCTAAAGTTGCAATTTGAAACTTATCTAGAAATCAGACGTGATTTAAAGTGATTGTATTAAAATATATTTATTAATAATCTGGATAAAAATTACCCTCGAAGCCCTATTATTTGTCTGGAATTGACGATAGCCAGCCAGAACGCATATCGTCGATGCAAATATCGTTGATACACTCGACGTAAGTTGCCGTCTTAACGTTGGGTCGTCATTTTTGGTTAACCAGACCTGCCTCGATATTTAACTGTCCCTGTAGCCTTATAACGATCTCTTAGGCGTTGTATAGTTGATAGCCGATCCCAAAGGCCTAGAACTTTTCAAATAGTCATTTCATTTTTCCCATATAAACATATTCCTACTTTGTCGCTAGTCTATAGGCTGTTGCTAAGTTCTGATAATCATACAACTCCACTGAAGACAATTACATTTAAAGACTAGCCATGAACATAACCATTTGAAAAAGAAAAAGGAATATTATTACAATATTTTACGTGTATTAATGACCACTTTTATTATCAGACTGGTAGCTATTCTATATAGTTATAATGGCCCACTTCGAACCGAACTTTAGTTCTTACTATCGTACCTAAAGTTCGATTCAAACATCAATAGTCGCTATTATAGTGACGTCACGAACCTACTATAGATCAACGGTGGGTCAGAGCACCGTTACTCTAGTAGCTTGTCTGGTTCCCTCCTCTAGACCTATCTAGCAAGATGGTTTCAAGATCTATCAATAGCCTCAAAATGTTTTTATTTTACAAAATAAATCCTTGATGTGTTTTATTTGGGGTACCTCTTATTCGTTATTGTTAATTAGAATAGGCTGTGCAGTTTATGCACACCCTTTTTGTCTACGATGAAGAACTAGGCTATTCACCTTGTTTACTTGGTAACTAATTAAAAGGTTTCAACTGTAGCCGTTTGGATGTAAACGTGCGCACGCATCTATTACGTAAGAACTTTAGTAGCAACTTTAGTTCGATTCTAAGTGGACCAATATCATTCCAATTGCGCCAGATCGTTCATGTTGGGACAATCGTGACATGATTAATAAAGTTATAAAACTAAAGCTACAGTATTTTAACATGTTTATGTACAAGCTACATGTCAAAGACCCAGAAGTGTATGCGACATGCCATGATCCCAAAATATATCCTCATACCAAATTTGGGATTCCTACCTCAAATTATATACAGATATGCTCTGGGCTCGACATTGCTAGAACTGAAACCAGAAGTCAAGGTCACAGTGACCTGGAACCAGTTGGTAACTCGCCAGGGCCCAAGATGTATCTACATACCAAATATGGAACTGCTACCATAAATAATATAGGCGGTCTGTCTGTGAGTGCAATTTTTCAAGACCTGACTCCTGAGATCAAGGTCACAGTGGCTGAAAACAGTGAGCCGCATTCCATGACCCCAACATATATCCACAAATTGAATTTTGGGGGTAATATGTCATATAGTAGGAGACATGCTCTTATCACTATGTTTTGCTTGCTGTCGGTGAGTTGTTTTGTCGGTGAATGTTTTGCTTACACACGACCGTTATGCTGACAGTATGTTATATAAAAAGACAACCCGGTAGAGGGTATCACTATTCCGACACAAATGCTTGCGGCGAGAGCGCCGCAAGCAAAAAGTTACTCACATTAAAGGGAGACTACTGTATCAAGCAATGATTCTCAACAATTACACCCCTTTTCGAAATGGGAACTTCTCTTAAAGGAAAGAATTCGCGCCCTCAGAACGAATTCTTTCCTTTAAGAGCAGTTCCTTATAGTATGGAAAATCACTTTTACCACATAAGGTTACCTCCCTTGTATGTTACTATTTTTATTATACGCCAATGTTTTGTCACCCTTCAGTTGTTTCTATAGTGATCAGTAAGGCCTACTGTGTATCTGATCAGCCCTATCACTATACATTTACACCGGGTCGGTAACAGATGCTTGTCTGACTGCAGATCCAGGGGTCTCGAGTTCGATCCCGGCTCGCCGTCCCATACTTTCGTGGAGATTGATCATGAAATAATTTCTATGGTCATTCTCCTCCCTTCCGCTGAATCATTCAAGAAGGGTTGCTGTCAGTTACAAGCGAAAGTATGTGCACGAAGTACTGGTGAACTGCTTGCTCAAGCTTGCCCAGGAAAAAGTGTGGTTAGGTGAACTGACCGTCCCGCCATGACCATAGCTGTTGACTTGGGACGTAAAGCAAACAAACAAACAAACGAACAAACAAAACTATACATGTACACTGACTGGCTGCAGTATCAAAATCTCAAAGACAGTGGTTTTTACAGAAGACTAATATTTCTCTCAAAAAAAAGTTTTTCTGTAAAACCATTATCTATGATATACCTGATACAGCAGTTCAATTATTTGAGCCTCAACGCGAGAAAACTGTCTTCGGGGGTTTGCGAACAACACAGACGCAGACTAAAAAGTATCATATGTTAACTTACCACAGGTGAAATTTCAATTTTCTAGCTAATCTCTGTATCTGAGGAGACTGGTTTGAAACTCGCTTTGTAGGACACCCCGAAGACAGGTTTTCTCGCGACGAGGCCCATTCGGAAGGCGCTGATATCTAGACAGTTGCTTTGGGGTAACAGCTTTTATAAATTTGCCAAACAAATAAATAACTATATAAGCTTTGACCGGCATGTTTTCAGAGATTTGTGTTATTGTTTTGTTTCTATTTTTTCTCATCATATTAAGTCCATAGGAGCTATTAATATTGATCCTTATGGCGTGACCAATTTAGACCCCAAGGCTTGATTGGCAGGTTTTTGTACTTCTGGACATTTTTACATACTAAATATCAGTCGGGACGCGTAGTGAAGGCGTATGAATATTATCAGACATGCATAGCAACAAAAACGTTCGAAAGTTTCGGCTTTCTCGGCGAAGCGAGGATCGACACCCCAAATTTAACCGCTTGATGAATGAATGTCCCAAATAGTTTTCTGTTAAAATTGGCCAGCCGTGTTCGTCGATTGTTCAAGCTGTCAAAGCAATATATCATTAAACACTTTCAAAAAAGAAAAATTGGTGATTTAGGTTGCAGAATCTAAATATATACGAGGGATAGTCAATAATAACTGAGCCCTACCTCATAACATTTGAATCAAATAAAATTGACATATACTTTGATGATATTTCATTGTAGATATAAGTCATTTATTTACTCACCTAATTTATTTCTGTTGGTAGACTTTTTGTAACGGTTGCTAGGCAACAGAATATAACATGTCAAAGGGGTGCGTTCACGCTGTGATGCATCTAATTATAAGCGTTGCTATGGAAACAGTAATGTTAAAGCAATGCTTTATTCACTGTCGTCTGATATCTTTAACATGTACCTATTCATTGTCACAGAACAGGAACCAACTGACCCCAAATTAAAGATGCTGTGGTAGTTTGATTTAAGAATTTATTATTTTTTACATGCCTGACGTTCCATAATTCACCCCACCCACATTCATGTTTACACAATTTTAATCAAAGACTTAAAATATTAGCCTAATAATGCTTTAACGGCACTGCATACACAAACCAACCCTCAGACATATTAAGTTCCTTGATACAAATTCACAATTGTGTTTCCATGGCAACACAATTCTCGTGTATTTGAAAATTTGTTGAATTATGGCGTTTTTGTTGCTAGGCAACGCATACAATCAATGTTCACTAATTATTAACAAACTAAGTGTAATGAAAAGACAATATGATTTATGTAATTCAAATAAATGTCAAATATGTCTTTCACAAAAACTATCAAGCACGCAAGCTTTTTAATACATACTGTATATTACTGGTGACTGAGATCGTGAACGCATCGATCTGACTTACGATCTTCAGTTGCCTAGCAACCATAACAGAAGCTTCACTAATATAATTCTTCAGGGCCAAAACATCGACAACATATGATGCTTATAGAAAATAATCACATTTGATGTCTACAATGCCAAACTAAAATGTTATGAGGTAGGGCTCAGTTATTTTTGACTGACCCTCGTAGCGAGAATACACTGTCATTTATTACAAATTAAGAATAAAGAGCGTTAAAAAAAGGGAATTTTTGGCGTCATTTTCGGCCGCCATTTTGAGGGATTATTTTGCGTCGCGCATTTTTACAATTTTAAAATACTTTAACTCAAAATACGCTCTTTGCGTTCCTACTGTACACTACTCAAAAAAAGTTAAGCGTGGATAAATATAGTGATCACACATGTTTTTTTTCATGCACTAAAGGTCTTGTGAATCTTCAAAAAAAACTTTTTTTTAAAACTCTCCTGGTTTAAAAGACAGTAATGAGAGAAACAGAATGCCAAAACTCCCATCAAAAATTCCAAATAGTTATCAAGTAATCAAGGTTTTAATATTTTATAAGATGAAAATATGCAAGAGTCTCATATGACGTCATTTGAGCTTTTTGAAATAATAAATTTAATATTTTTTCATATATTTTAAATTATTTAATGTTTTATTTGCCAAAAATGATTAAATATGATATAATACAACATTAGCATCTAAAATTTTAATGCACTATTTTAATTTCTTAGAAATAGCACTACATTCAAAATAACATTTTGAAAAATCACGTGGGCGGATGCTTATTTCACTAATTTCCATAATTTTAAAACTTGCATAACTTTTGACTCAGCTAGAATTTTTAGGCGAGATTTTCAGCATTTTGTTTCTCTCATCAATGTCATTTAATCATGATGAGTTTAATTTTTTTTTTTTTTTTTTTTTTTTTTTTTTTTTGAAGATTCACAAGACCTTTTCAAACATCGTCAGAGGGACACAGCAAGAGTTAATGCAATGTAACAAGCATCTGTGATCATTATTCTTGCATATTTTACCTGATTCCAACCAAATCCGTACCGAAGACGTCGTTAAACGTTAAAATATCCCTTTTCTTACACTGGATTTCTCTAAACGAAATTGCGTCGATCGTCATTGCGTCGCCACAACGTCATAGACGCACGCAACGTTTTCGCGAACAAAAGCATTGGCGAAATGATCAGTCATCCAATGCAAACAATTCAGGGCTAAGATTAGGGTTTTTTTCAAGTCAAAGGCCAAGTTCAAACAGCACGTCAATCTCATTCGTGGATTTGAACTGCTTTAAGAAGCTTCGCGAAACAAATTCTATGCAAGATTAAAGATGAATTTATGTTCGAGCAAATGGCTTGAAGTTATAAAATATCTGCTGAAATGATGGTTTGGTATGTGTTAAAGTTGAATAAAGCGATGCATGTAATTTAATTTGATTTCTTCTTTCAACAAGGAAGGGGTCAAAATGTGTTTCAACTGCATTTTTCGCAATACAAAATTGATACGGCATCGGTTTATAAAGCCTCTTGTTTTCCAGCTAAAGGTTGAATCAGCCTTTCTATAAAACATAAGGTCGTCTCAATAAAGCTTTTGAAGCAAAAGTTGAGTCTCGGAAAAAAACTAACGCCGTTGTTATAATGACGTTTGAAAGTCAGTGTTGACATGATTAATTGAAAGTGTTTTCGTGTTAAAGAGGGTGCCATAAGAAATACTATTAAGGGTAAGGCAAGTTTATAAAGTTTTGTCCCTGGGTATTTAATTCATAAAAAAGTGAAGTTAATCTGAATTTTAGGCTAAATGTAGGCGTTGGCGTTATCCATAAGGCCAGAATTTTTTTATTAGTTGATTTACGAACCCCCCTACTGTAATTTTCCGGAAAGTAGGAAAAAAATAAAATTTAATTTCTAAAAAAAAAATTATTTTATCCGCCGACTCTTAATATTATTTGTTTGATTGAAAAAATAATATTTTTTGAGGTTCTGTCTGTGCATTTTTGAGAGTGACACTGTAAAAGTGATTGTCCTGTCCAGATTTTTAGGAAAATGATGAAATATATAAAGATTTATTACAGACTGTTGGTTTACCTCACTAGTTTAACTGTTTTTTCTGGAGATATTATAAAAAAAAAGAAAAAAAAAGCTCTGAAAAAAAAGAATAAAGAAAGCTCTGAAAATGACTGGTCATTTTCAGAGCTTTTTTATTTATTTTTTTTTTTCGTCCCCTCGACCCTAAATCTGAAAAAAAATCCCGTAAATCAACTAATAAAAAAATTCTGGCCTAAAAGGCCTTTTCAAAAGACTAACCGAACTGTTCCAGGAAAGTGTGCCACTCAAGTATTAAAAGGATTAATGAATGCTTGATTCGGTTCGCTGAAAAGTCGAGAAACGGATAAAGAGCAAATCAAAGTAATAATGGAACCAAAAAACGTGACATAACGGGAATCTCTGACGTCCCCTGCGTTTTTCATCATTAAGAACATTTTGCTTTACGTTAGAATCAAAAGTTTTAATTTCGGATGTAGACTTGCATGGATCCATTACATGCGCATGACATAAACGTCAATCCACTGATGCCTAACTGGATTACCTTTTGTAATACACTGATGACTAAAAAAAGGTTTTCTGGACCCACCTCCCCCGACGGAATTTTCTGCATCCACGCATGATGGAATCCCGCTTGACTTGCAGAATGTGGCACATCAATAGTATAGTGTTGGTGAAATGCTGGTCAACTCTTTAAACTCAGTGGAATAAGTCCGCTCTGCTTTTCATTCACAAGTTTTATTGTGGGATCATGTCTATAGATAAAGATAAGTACTTAACCCTAGCAAATAAGTTGAATCCACAAGGTGATCATATAGTTTCCAGTAGTGCAGGTACCAGACGTACAGTGATGCCCTGAAAAAAACACCCTAGAACATGCTTATTAATGTTTTTAATTATTTTCCCTTATATTTTAACGGGGTTTTTTACTATTCATGAAAACGGCGAATATGATAATTTGCATATTTGACCATGGAATATAAAGTATGTGTCAGAGCTTTCATTTGGTACCACATTTACTAGTCTTTGATAAGTAGCAGCTGAGATATTATTTATTTTGTAGGTATACCCCTATACATGTACGTGAATCATAGTTTAGTTCACCTGAGGCAAAAGCTCGAGGTGAGCTATTGTGATCATTGAATGTAGGTCGTCCAACATGCGTCGCGTGTCGTCAACAACTACTTCAAAGGACATCTCCTACTATACTACTCGCTGGATTTTGACCACATTTGGAAGGAATAATCCCTATATGATCCTCTTGAATACTTGTTCAAATGATACCAGTTCGTTGCATATTTAGGTCGCATGAAATAAAAATAGATTTTCGAAATTAAAACTTCAAAAATCTTCTATGGAATCACAAGGCCTAAAGCCTTGATATTTGGTATGTAGCATCATCCAGTAGACCTCTACCGAGCGTCTTCAAATTTTGTCCCTGGGGCCTAAAACGGCTCAGCCCCAGGGGTAACATGTTTTAAATAGGCTTCTATAGCGAAGACATGAAAAAAATCTTCTTGTCCAAAACCACAAAGCCTAGAGCCTTGACATTTGGTTACGTAAAATAGTAGTGAATATGATCAGGAAATACCACAATCACAACAAACCAATAAGTATCTTTCAATTATGCCCCATGGGGTCAAAATGGCCCCGCTCCGTTGGACACGTTTGCTAAGGTTTATATAGGGAAAGAATAAAAATGTTTTTGTCAGAGACTACTAGGTAATGGTCCCGCCCCGTAGGTCAATGTTTGGCATAGGCTTATATAGGGAAAACTTAAAAAAATACTTCTAGTCTGATAGCTTTGATAATTGGTAAAATCATGACCTAGTGGTACTTGTTAAAGTTTGTTCAAATTATGGTCCTGGAGCAAAAAAAAAGGCCCAGTCCCATGGATCAGATGTTGTATATATATTTATTTAGGGAAAACGTAAACACTCTTCTTGATTTAAATTGCACCTAGAGCATTGAGTATTGGTGTTTTCGTGTTTTGTTGCTGTTGTGGTCTTCAATGGGGGAGGAGCAAATCCCTTACCAGCGAGTGGCTTTTGGTTACTCACGACCCTCTTGTTTAATGTTTTTATAAATATCTATGAATATGCAAAATAGATAATTTGAATATGCGACAAATTTATAAAAAGCCTATGTCTAAGCTTTAATTTGGTACTAAGTTTAGAAGTCCGGGATAAGTAACAGCTGAGATACAAGTAGTTTTGTAGGTAAACCCCCATCCTCGAATCTGTTATGGGCTGCCAAGGAAAACATAAATTTTCACATAGCCCAAACAGATTTATTTTTAGAACAGCATTGTTTCGCATCTTGGGGACGGGGGGGGGAGGAGAAAGTCCTTATGAACAATTTGGCCCCCGCGAAAAATTGTCCTGCAGGGGTTAACGGTGCATGGATTCACGGTAAGTTAAACTGACTATTGGACTAATACCCCGGCATCCTATTTTGGCTACCTTGCACCCCCAAGGACAATTTTTCATGGGTGCCAAATTGTTCATTGGGACCCCCTGGATGCGAAACGAAGTTGTATGGGCTATATGAAAATGCGTGGTTTCCATGGCAACCCACAGCGGATTTGAGAATGGGGGTATGCCTACAAAAGTACTCATTTCTCAGGTGTTACTTATCCTAGACTACTAAACTTAATACGAAATTAAAGTTAAGACATAGGCCTATTATCCCCGTGTGCATATGCTAATTATCTACTTTGCATATTTATAAATATTCATGAAAACATTAAAAATATGATTCACAGATGGGGGTATATGTACAATTTCAATAATATCTCAGCTGCTTTTAGCCATTGATTCTTAAAGTTTGTACTAAATAAAAGCTAAGACATAGGTCTTTTATTCCATGGTCAAGCAAAATGCAACTTATCATTTTTGCATAATTTGCGTATTCATGAATATTAATAAAAACGCTAAAAATTAAGGGAAAATCATTAAAAGAATAAATAGGCTGTTTTCATTCCAATATTGTCATTGTTGCATGTTTTGATATAATCAATGGTCTACTCATCCAGTGGTCATATATGAATAATATCTCATTTGCATATTCATGAATAAACATGAAAACTTAAAAAACAAGGAAAAATCGCGTAAAAACTATAAGCCTAAGGGAGGGATAGAGGTACGATCTTACCTGCACTCCTAGGGCCTTTTAAATTCATGCCAAATTGTTTAGTGGGACCCTCTGAATGCGAAACGAAGTTCTCCTCAGAAACATTTTGGTATGGGCTATGTGAAAATGCATGGTTTCCGTGACAACCCCTTATACGATTTTCGAGATTGGGGGGTAGGCCTACAATTTCAATCATATCTACAGTTCTGCTTATCCCAGAGCACTAAAATTGGTGTCGAATTAAAGCTTAGACACGTGTCTTTTGTCCTAGGGTCAGAGGTGCAAATATACTAATTTGCATATTTATGAATATTAATGAAAACCTTGAAAATTAAAAAAAATCATAAACAAAAGCATAAATAAAAATATTTAAGCCCAAAAACATCTTCAAACCACTATTGTTGCCAGTTTCAATATAATAAGTGATACAATTCGAAAAATTCTCTCATCCAGTGGTCATATATGAAAAATATTTCATTTGCATATTTATGAATATTATGAAATCTTAAAAATGAGGGAAAGACATGGTAAACTATAGTATGCAAGGGGGTAATCAGACCTAAATTGAACACAAAGGGTGTAAATTTGTTCATTGGGACCACAAAAATGCAAAAAAAAATATTGCCCACAAAAATAAATGCTCTTTGGTTATATGAAATTTCATGGTTTTCATGGCAACCCATTATGCGACTTTAAAGAATGGGGATATACGTACACAAAATACTCATATCTCAACAGCATCTCATCTTAGTTTACTTAACATGGTACAAAGCTAATCCCTAGACATAACAGTTTGATTTGGTAGTTAGATACGCAAATTATCTAATATACATTTTCATGAATATTATTAAAAACTTTAGAAATCAGAGATAAAATCTCAGAAAAATTAAAGGGTGTACGTATAAAATTATCAATATCTCAGCTGCTATGCGTCCTAGTGTATCAAACTTGGTGCCAAATCATTGCAAAGACATAATACTTCTACCTTAAGGTCAGCTATGAAAAATAACTAACATGAATAATAGATTATTTTAATTAAAACTGTGGAAATAAATGAAAAATCACAGGAGAATCAAGCGGGTGTACTGACATATCTATTAATATCTCAATTACTAAGTGCCCTAGAGTACCAAACTTGGTTTTAAATAAATGCTAAGACAAATTTTAAAATGATCATATTATAATATTCTTGAATATTGATGACACCATGAGCATACTGAGAAAAATACTTGAAAATTAAGGGGATATACCTACAAAATTACTCTTATCTCAGCAGCTTATAGCCCTTAAGTAGCAAACATGGTGCCAACTTATTGCTATGACACAGCCCTTTATCTCAACGGTAATATGTTCCAGTTGTCTCGTTTACATATTCTTGAAAATTAATATTAACATTAGAACAAAGAGAAAAATTGCCGAGAAAATAAAGGGCTATACCCGCTAATTGCCCTAGAGTAGCAAACATTATGCTTATTTCAAGTCTATGCATAACAGTTTTAACTAGTGGGAAGATACAAGAATTATCTAATTTGTATAAGAACAATATTAATACAAACTTTAAAAATACAAGAAAAAATGTATACAAATTGATAGCAGTGTACCTACAAAATTGCTCATATCTCAGCTGCTATTAATCTTCTACTTTTTTCACTTACTCAAAAACAACTTAGGATTATGCTGTTTTATATGGTATCAAGTTTGCTACTATAGGACCATTTAAATTTAAGATATGAATCATTTTGTAGATACACCCCCTTAATTTTCCTGTATTTTTCTCTAATTTCTCTTGTTTTGATCAATATTCATGAGAACTTAAATTTGATGTGTTATGAATTGGATCATTTTGGTAAGCATGCTGTGTCAAAGCATTAATTTAAATCAGGTTTGGCACTTTAGGGCATTTAACAACTGAGATATGAGTAATTTTGGAAGTGCACCCCTTGATTTTTCTGCATTTTTTTTTTCATTTATTTTTTCTGTTTTCAGTAAAATTCATGAATTATCATGATAAATATTTTTCATATTATTCCTTAAGGTAAAGGTACGAAGTCTAAGCATTGAATTGGCACTAGGTTTGATACACTAGAACACATGTAGGTGAAACTTAGGTAATTTTATATGTACATCCCTTAATTTTTCTAAGAAGATTTTTTCTCTCATTACTCAAGTTTTCATTAATATTCATGAATACGTAAATGAAATAATTTTCATATAGGACCACTGGATGAGACAAATTTTCATATTGTATCACTGATTACATTAAAACTAGCAACAATAGTGGTTTGAAGATGTTTTGGGCTAAAATATGTTATTTATGGGTTTTATACGATTTTATTTAATTTTTAAGGTTTTCATTAGTATTCATAAATATTCAAATTAGTAAATACATACCTGACCACAGAAAAAAAGACATGTGCTAAGGCCAGAATTTTTTTATTAGTTGATTTACGAACCCTCCTACTGTCATTTTCCAAAAGTAGGAAAAAAATAAAATTTAATTTTTTAAAAAAAAAATTTATTTTATCCGCCGACTCTAAATATTAATTGTTTGTTGAAAAAAAATAATATTTTTTTGAGGTTCTGTCTGTGCATTTTTGAGAGTGACACTGTTAAAAGTGATTGTCCTGTCCAGATTTTTTGGAAAATGATGAAATATTTAAAGATTACCCTACTAGTTTTACTGTTTTTCTGGAGATCTCGATATTAAAGGAAAAAAAAACCCTGAGAAAAAAAAAAAAAAAAAAAAGCTCTGAAAATGACCAGTCAACTGGTCATTTTCAGAGCTTTTTTATTTTTTTTTATTTTTTTTTTCGTCCCCTCGACCCTAGATATGAAAAAAAATTCCCGTAAATCATCTAATAAAAAAAATCTGGCCTAAGCTTTAATTTGACACCAATTTTAGTGCTCTAGGATAAGTAGAACCCTAGATATGGTTGAATTTGTAGGACTCACCCCATCCTCGAAATTTGTATAAGGGGTTGCCATGGAAACCATGCATTTTCACATAGCCAATACAAAAATGTTTTAAGGAGAACTTCGTTTCGCATTCAGAGGGTCCCACTAAACAATTTGGCATGAATTTAAAAGGCCCTAGGAGTACAAGATAGATCGTACCTTAACCCCTCACATAGGCTTATAGTTTTTACGCGATTTTCCCTCATTTTTTTAGTTTTCATGTATATTCATGAATATGCAAATTAGATATCATTCATATAGGACCACTGGATGAATAGACTTGTCAAATTGTACCATTGATCGTATCAAAACATGCAACAATGACAATATTGGGATGAAATCAGCCCATTTATGCTTTTAATGATTTTCCCTTATTTTTTTAGCGTTTTATTAATATTAATGAATACGCAAATCATTCAAATATGATAACTTGCATTTTTGACCATGGTATGAAAGACCTTTGCCTAAGCTTATAATAGATAACCAAGTTTGTAACCCTTAAAGCGCCAATCACGACTGCAGCAGACGACAAATTTTGCAACATCTTTCCTAATTTTCGAATGAAATAAGGAATGATATTTCATGTGAATTGTCTGCCAGCAGACGGTTCTCATGAAATATCATGCCTTATTTGTTATTTTCAAAAAAGCGGCAAAATTTGAAATTGGTGTCTGCTGCAAATTATAGGTGGCGCTTTATGGGTTAACCCTTACCCTGCCAATACCTTTTGTCCTGACAATGTTGCCTGTGTTTTACATCTGCCGCATATATTCAAAAGTACTTCAGCGATGCGCGGATCCAGAGGGGGCATTGGATCCAGACCGCCCCCTGAAAAAGTACAAAGCTATAGGGTTTCTTAGCAATACTGATTCGGGTCCCCTGAAAAATCACAAAGCTACCAAGCCAGCGTTCAATGTTGGGCTATCATCGGCCCGCCAGCGAAAATTAAACGGCGTTTCGCTGGCAGGCCGATAATCAAATGGCCCTTTTTGGTGGTATTCAGATCATCTCTCTCCCCTCATCAACAAAAAAAAAAAAAACAGAAAAAACAACGTTGTCAGAGTCGGACCTCCTCTGAGAAAACTCTGAATCCACGCATATCAGCCTAGACTTTCACACCACGGACCCTGATCACACTGCTGCCGTCCATATTGTTTGCAATGTATACTAGCAGATGAGAGAGCAGACGACAAGTCGTGACTGGCGATCATAGAGGTTGATTAATAATGAGCCAGTGCAGATTTCCAACAATGTGGTATGTGCAACCAGCAAAGCTTCAGATCAGCCTGCACATACACGCAGTCTGATCAGAGCATTTGCCAGTCGCTTGAATATTCTATGACTGTTAAGCTACTGATTGAACACCATTTGGAGTTTCTAAATTTTAAAGGAGGCTGCAGAGGCTCGTCTGAGTCTACACTCGTCAAAATGCCACATTGTTGGAAATCACATGTCGCGGCTCATTAATGTATTTTCTCTTCAACAGATGAAAGCTGAACACCGCAGATGCTTCCTGTTAGTTCTTGCTACGCTGGCCATTTACATTGTGTATTTGGGGCTTGACACTGCTCTTCAGTACACCATTATCAGCAAACCCAGATTCCGCCCAAAGAAAGCTGGAGTTTTAAAATGGAACAGTGATAAGAACTCGTCATACGACAAACACCGTGCAGAAAAAGTCATTGCCTGGTATGTTGATAACTTTGTGGTCATGGCTGACCATTCAACGCGGTTGAACCTTTCGTATTGCTCATTTAAGAACTGTATAATTAAATACATTTTTTCTGAAAACGGTGCAAAACCAAACATGCATTTCGATGCTGATGCCATTATAATTCCGGGAACAAGTATTTCAAAACTGCCTCCACCCCCACGAAGGGACAAGAACCAAGTGTTTGTGTTGGCAGCACGTGATGCTGCAGGCGCTGTCAGTCAGGCATACAGTACCGTGATAGGGAGGCAGTGGGTAAACGCAATCAATTGGACGATGACTTTTCGTCAGGACTCAGATATTTTATATACATATTCCAGCATCACTAAACAGCATGTTAGAAATAATTTTACTGAAGAATATTATGATGAAATATTTAGAGGCAAGGAAAAGAAAGTAGCTTGGTTTGTCAGTCATTGTCACACCAAGAGCCACAGAGAGGATTATGTAGAGCTGTTACAACGTGAAATTGATGTTGATATATATGGTGGCTGTGGTAAACCATCGTGTCACAAAGGTGATGGTAGTTGTTTCAAAAATATATCTAGAAAATACAAGTTCTATTTGGCATTTGAAAACACATTCTTTACCGATTATGTAACAGAGAAACTGTTTAGTTGGTTTAAAAGAGATATTATTACTGTAGTTCGTGGAGGGTCCAACTACTCAGACTTTGTGCCCCCTGGTACAGTGATCGATGCCAGTGAGTTCAGGACAGCTGCTCAACTTGGCAAATATCTAAATATAGTAGCAACAAATAAGGAACTGTATCTTTCCTATCTTAAACGAAAAGACAATTATTTTGTAAACGACAAGCTCCACGAAGCCTTATCAGCGAGTTGCAAAGTATGTGAATATGTGAATACACCTAACTACCATAGAAAGACATACAGTAATATTTCTGCCTGGTGGGTGAAGAACAGATGGGACTATACATAGCGTAGAACTACAGTCAAGCCAGAGAAACACTTGACATGTAGACCATAATTGGGCCTTGTCGCAAAAAACCTGCCTTCGGGGGTTTGCGAACAACAAAGGCGCAGACCAGCCTGCGCGTCCGCGCAGTCTGATCAGCGCCTTTGTTATTCGCTTTTTTGAAAGTATCATATCCAGACTTACTACAAGCGAAATTTCAATTTTCTAGCTAGTCTATGTAGCTAAGCAGGCTGGTATGAATCTCACTTTGTCGGAAACCCCGAAGACGGGTTTTGTCGCTACGAGGCCTAATTATTTATTGAAAGGCTTTGACAGACATGTACTATAGAGCATATATCTAAAGTGGACGAGACTTTTTTTGTAGTTAACCCTTTTTGTCCACCCATGTTGATGACGAATATCAGAATATCAACAATATGATTTTACGATGGACAAGGGCCGTATCATTGTTTTTATTCAAGGAAACGTTTAACATAATGTTGAAAACTACATCTTATATTTATCAATGCATACAAAATTACTGTCAAAATATCCATTCATTTGTTCATAAGATGAATTTAACCCTTGTCCTGCTGAACCTAAATATACCTTTTTTGAAAAAGGAGTTTAGTACAAATTAGGAAGGAGTATAGTACAAATTAGGAAGGATGATAGTACAATTTATGAAGGAGTGTAGTACAAACTAGAAAGGAGTAAAGTATTAAGCCTCGTTCATATGCACAATATACACCCCGGTGCAAATATACACCCGGGGTGTAAATATGCACCTGGGGTGTATTTTGGTCATGTAAACGGTGTTTTTTTTTAAAATGCACCCGGGTGCGAATTTGCACCCGGGTGCTAATTTGCACCCGGGTGCAAATTTGCTCCACCTTTGTAGGTGGTGCAAATTCGGTGGAGCAAATTAGCACCCGGGTGCCCATTTGCCCCTAGATGCAAATTGCGCACATGAACGCAACTTGTTATCACATATGTACAATTTGATCTCAGATTTTGATCAATTACCAATCTTTTCTATATGAACATGTACATGTGTATGAAAATAAACTACATAAATAGTCCCTTTATCAAACTTAAGGTCATGGCTTCTCTCTGTAGTCACTACTTCATCGGCTATGACGGGTTGCCACGCAGAACAACAGGAATTTCCGGTCTATGGGCTTCGATTTACACGATTCTATTTCCGAACAATATCTCTTCCTAACCTCAGCAATAGAATTCAGAGTTTGCCAGAACCCTGGCGCCATGCACGAGTCCACCATGTTATCCGATGTACACATCAGTGAAAAGGTTCCCCCTGCATAATAATGGAGTGACAACCCTTTACTATTCATGTAAACAACGTGATGTTCAGACATAGCAATAATTAAAATGTCTACCCTCTATCTTACCCTTCACCCCCCCCCCCCCCGAATTTGGGAATCCAAACCTCTTGTAGCCATTGATATCGGTTGAGTCATTTCCCTTCGGAAACTTAACTGAGATTTAAAAGAGCTCGTCAACAATTGAAGACCAAACCCGTTTAACACATTCACAAGACGTTTAATAGTGTAATTACGAAGAGGTTCTCCGAAGAGGTTCTCAATTGTCTAGCTCTGCGCAGTCCTAAGTCAAACTGTCACCAGCAGTTCAATTGAAACAACTTAACGCACACACGCATTCTGATGCAGCTATTCGCGCAGTTTGTCGCAGAGCCCGTGACATTCGGAAGCAATGGATCATCAGTACATGTATAAGTCTCAAGCACTACGTTCGTCCACCTCTCTTGGCCAGATAGTCATATATTTACTTAGTACTGCTGCAACAGCTTCTATAAGTGCCATTTATGCACCAGTCATTTGTATCCACTGCTCCCCGACCTACGGGGATGGGCGGGGATAATGATTTTCACTTTCCAGAGCCCTGGTATAAGCCCCGCCCTGTGGGGACAAGCTGATGGTAACAACCCTGCTCTTTACCCCACCCTACACAACAGAAAATCCCAGCAGGGTAAGTGTCACAATTTTATACCCCCACACTTCCCCGACACTAAGGGGACAATCAAAAAGTAATTGTCCAGCACCTTATCCCGGCTATTCCACGGCTATCCCCGTAGGTTGGGACCGTGGATACAAATGACTGGTGTATTATCCTCTTTAAATACTGTATAAATAAATAAAGCAAATAAAACCAAATGGAGTTGCATTTTTCTCACACGACGGTATCTTGAACTGATTAATAATCGAAACATTCTTAATACGTCGAATTTCTCCTTAAAGTAAAACTGAAACATTTGTGATATGTTTAAAGAGCAAATTCAATAACATATGAACAAAATTTATTGACATATGAACGCTACATAAGGGGGCGCAAATTTACTCCCGGGTGCAATTTTGCTCTAGGGAGTAAATTTGCACCAGGGTGCAAATTGTGCATATAAACGAGGCTTAAGATAGAAAGGAGTACAGTACAAAATAGGAAGGAGAAGAATACAAATTAGGAAGGAGTAAAGTACAAATTAGGGAGGAGTATAGTACAAAAAATACTTAAGGAATAAAGAAACGCAACAGACGGAAACATATTTTTACGTGTTAAAATTACGGTTTGGTGAAATCTCTTTTGAAAATATCTAATTGAGTATTTATACCATGTGATGAAATACCAAAACGTCATTTTAACGCTAGATTTTACGCAACAAGATGTAAAATATATGAAAACGCGAAATGAGACGTGAACGTCAGATCAAAGATCAAGAAACCTCGTCTTTTGCATGCATGGTTACATGGCGTCGACTCGACAATGTGCAAATCAAGCAAACGTCCTATCATATTCGCAATACAGTCAAGTATTGCGTTAAAACAGGCTACATAAATGGCAAGATACCCAATGGCAGTGAATAAACGACAAACGTCACTTAGAGCCGTCGGGTTTGGGTCGCTGGTGCACATACGGGGTAAGATAAACCTAGAGACATCAGAATATGGTTTCTAGGGAAAAACTGACTTTTCAGATACCGTATAGATACGCTAGCAGGGTGTTTATCTTGACGGTAGCCAAACAAAGCACGACATAATGCGAAATGAAACACCTGATTATATGCCGAAAGTGAACACTAAACTTGCTACTTTTAACCTAAACTTTGTCTCTGGACCATTTACTCATTGAAAAAAACGCGTAAACATTATGGAAATAATTAAAATGAAGAATATCGAATTTTGACGTTAGAATTGACGTTTTTTGACATCTTAAGATCTCAAGTCATTATTCTTGAAGAAGACGTCCTTGTATTGAATAAAGCTCAATCAGAAAAGAAATTTTACGCATTTAACGCAGTTTTCAGAGTTGACGTTAATGACGTTAAGCCGTTTCAGAAAATTACAGGAAGGTTGGCAGCTGATCATTTCCATGATCCGCAATCTATGCCAAGAATTTTCAAAACAAAAAAAACGGTTGTAGATTCAAATTTTGCTTTTTTTGACCATGTTTCAACAGGTTACTAGGGGGTTAGGCTGGTTACGCGCATACCAGCATGATTACGTAATCGGTAATTACGTTGAACCTGCTGTAATTTGACGCATATATACTGCTTCCATCGATTAATATAATTTGCACTTAAACTTGCATCATATTGTTTGCGTATAATGAATCGAAGTGTTTGTTGCGTTTCTTTATTCCTTAAGTATAGTAAGAAGTATAGTAAACATTAGGAAGGTGTATAGAACAAAAATAGTAAAGAGTATATTACAAATTAGGAAGGCATATAGTACAAATTAGGAAGGAGTATAGTACACAATAGAAAGGGGTATATTATAAAGGATCACTGACGGTTTTGAGCCTTATACGCCTATTTTTCTGACTCCCAGGACGCTGCTTTTGAGCTTCTGTTGTGATGTATGTAGTATCAGTGCAATAGGTGAATCTAATGGCAAGAGTCAGCTAGCAAAATATTTTCAAAGTTCCTTCGCACTCGAAAGAGATGGGTAGAAAGGGGAGGGGGTCTGAAATTTCATGACAATGAAAAGCGATTTAAAAAGCAAAGAAATCTGTAAATTTAATTTCAGATTCAGGGTGCCATAACCTAAATGCTTTAAAAACCAGTAGGCAGTATTCTAAGATGACGACCACTGCTTCTGGGATCTACGCCAATGTCATTTAATTATAAATTCAATGTTTTTCAGTCCCGATCTTTTTTTATAAAAATATATGACATTTTGAAAAATGATATTTTCACTTGTTCTTGTTGGGCTTCCGTAGAAAATTGAGTGCTCTGACATTATGCAAGTCGATCGAGTCTGCTATACAGTGGTTTCAGATACACCAAAGAATTACCTTTGCAACCATACCAAATCCAGCTGTTTACCTTTCGGATGCAAGGGTTCGCATTTTTCCTACCTTGGTTCCCAGACTATCTTAATTAGAGCAGGAAGACAAATTTAAAGTACATTGTATACTTACCTTGACTTTTGACTCCAAGGCTATATGCACACCGTCCAACCCAATTTGTTTAGCACAGTTGATGCGTTTAGCACAGATGACGCGTGTAGGGCGTTTTTGAAGAGTGTAAGTATTGACCTGATTTAAACAGTTTACGCAGGATTTGATCCAAACCAATGGTGAATCTCAATTAGGTATTGACTAGTCTACCACCATACGAAATTGGGCTTTGATCGACCTTTGGATGTATGAGCAATCAATTGAAATAGCACTAAATATAGAAGATGTTGACCTCATGGTTTCAGAGAAGATGTTTTAAGTTTAAGTGTATAAGAGGGCAGAATATTTGCTAGCATTGTGTTCTCTGCTTCATTCCCATTAATTTGATATGCAGCATGACTACTTTCAGAAAAAAATGACCTTTTGAACCCACCCAGGGGTCAAGGGCATAAGGGTAAAGTATTTGCTAGCATGTTGTTGTATGCTTCATTTCTTTTAATTTGATATGCAACATGACCATATTCTGAAAAAGATGATTTTATATGAGCCTATGTAACCCCTGTGGCCATAAATTGAACAGACTTGGTAGAGGTCCACTAGATGATGCTATATGCCAAAAATATCAAGACTCCGGGCCTTGTGGTTTCAGACAAGAATATATTTTCATGTTTTCCCTATATAAGCCTTTGTAAATCATGTGAACCCCAGGGCGGGCCCAAATTTTGCCCCAGTGGCATAATTTGAACAGACTTGGTGGAGGTCTACTAGGCGATGCTACATACCATATATCAAGGCTCTATACCTTGTGGTTTCCGAGAAAGGATTTTTCACTTTTTCCCTATATAAGCCTATGTAAATCATGTGCCCCTTAGGGGGCCATTTTGGCCCCAGACACATGATTTACACCAACTTAGTAGAGTTCTTCTTGATGATGCTACCAAATATCAAGGCTCTAGGCCTATGTGTTTCAGACAAGATTTTTCACATTTTCTCTTTATAAGCCTATGTTAACATGTGACCCCTGGGCCAGGCCATTTTCGTCCCCAGGGTCATAAGTTTGAACGGACTTGGTAGAGGGTCACTAGGTGATGCTACATACCAAGTATCAAGCCTCTATGCCATGTGGTCTAAGACGAGAAGAGTTTTTTCATGTTTTCCCTCTATAAGCCTATGTTAACATGTGACCCCCTGGGCCAGGCCTTTTTTGCCCAACAGGGCATAACTTGACCAAACTTGGTAGATAACCCATACCAAATATCAAGGCTCTAGTCTAGTCTTTATGGTTTCAGACAAGTAGATTTTTAGTTTTCATTTCGAAAATCTATTTTTAGCCTGTGTGACCTAGATATGCACCTGGCCAGAACCATTTGAACAATTATTAAAGATGGCAATGCCTACCAAATTTGATAAATTTCCAGCCAGGTGTCCTTTGAGATAATTGTTGATGTTGCATTACAGACGACTGACATCTAATGATCACAATAGCTCACCATGAGCCAATGGCTCAGGTGAGCTAAAACTCTATTTACTTATTTCTCAACCAAAAGACATGTAATGGGTACGTGTACTCAAAAGACAGTCTCAATGAAATGGTTCTTTTGACCACCAAAAATAGGCAAGAAATAGTCACAAAGGACCTCTGACGGTGGCAATGGGAATCACAGTGTATCGCTGCCTATAATATTGATACAATTTAAAGTCGATCAAATGCTTCCATCTGTTGGGTCTCTATTTTATGATATTGCATTTGATTTCCTGTTTCCATGAATGTACGGCTTTATTTTTGGGCTAAAATGGTCACTTTTTGTATTAAACATATAGGAAATAGAAAAACATTTTAAGACATTATCCCCCCAAGTCCCAACTAATCCTTTTGCAGGTAAGTGCATAAATATTTTACATAATATACTAGTCAAAAGTTCTAACCGGCCACCTGCATTTTATTAATTTTCTTCAAAACGTAAAATGACAGGACTACTCTTTTTGCATCTCGAAATAGCCAGACGTATCATGTACAGTAAAGATATTGACAAAATGTTCAACAGTACATGCAGGATGCCAATTTGAATAGTGGTACGCCCATTTTCAAAATTCGCATTTTAGCACAATCTATCAGTCACGACTTTTATTGAAATAACCCCCCTTTCACACGCAAAACGTTTTCATTTGAAAAGCCATACTACGCTATAGTACGGTGGTATACGTTGACATACGACCAAGAGGTCCAACATTTTGTGCATCCATAAAAATTACAGCGAAAGCGAAAGTATTGCTTCTATACGTTAGGGATACGCTAGATGTACGCAGCAGGTAAGTTATGCATACGTTAAGGTACGTTAGCACCAACGTATGCGGACGCATGAGAAATTAAGCAAGGACGTTGGTGTACGTTGAAAACGTTAGAGATAAGTTTTAAACACGTTAAGAACACGCTACTGTACGTTGGTATACGTTGTCATGCGGTGAATAGATCTCAAAATTTTGGACTTGCATAAAAATCTTCAGCGTATGCCGACGTATTGCTTATACGTTAGGCATAAGTAAGATGTACGCAACGGGTAAGTTCTGCACCAACGTATGAAAATTAACTAAGTACGTTGGTGTACGCTGCATAAGTTAAAAATACGTTTTCAATACGTTACGAACACGCTAAAGTACGTTGGTATACGTTGTCATTTGGCAAAGTGGTCACAAAATTTTGTACTGTTCTATACGTTTGACTTAAAGGCCCTGTCACACTACGACGTATAGCACCAACGTATGCCGACGTATGAGAAATTAAGCAACTACGTTGGTGTACGCTGAATACGTTAGACATAAGTTTTAAACACGTTACGAACACGCTGTAATACGTTGGTATACGTTGGCATACGACAAAGAGGACCAAAAGTTTGTGCTTGGACAAAACTCGCCAGCGCATGTGAACGTATTGCTTCTATACGTTAGGCATAAGTTAGATGTACGCAACAGGTAAGTTATGCATACGTTAAGATACGTTAGCACCAACGTATGCGGACGTATGAGAAACTCAGCAAGTACGTTGACGTACGCTGAATACGTTAGGCATAAGTTTTGAACACGTTACGAACACGCTACAGTACGCTGGTATACGTTGTCATAAGTCGAAGAGATCCAAAAATTTTGTGCTTGCATAAAAAATCGCCAGCGTATGTCGACGTATTGCTTATACGTTAGGCATAAGTTAGATGTACGCAACAGGTATGTTATGCATACGTTAGCACCAACGTATGCGAACGTATGCGAAATTCAGCAAGTACGTTGGTGTACGCTGAATAAGTTAGAGATAAGTTTTCAATACGTTACGAATACGCTACAGTACGGTGGTATACGTTGTCACACGGCGAAGAGGTCCCACAATTTTGTACATTCTTATACGTTAGACATAAGCTAGGCATACGTTGGATGTACGTTACATGTAAGTTATGCATACGTTAAAGAACGTTATATGCACAATTCAGCATAAGTTATTCGATCGTTATGCATAAGTTTCTCATAAGTCAAGAGCGCTAGTGATGCGCTTGGCACACGCTGTTATACGCTAGTACAAGTATAAGTTATGTTGCCCCAGGAATAAGTTATAAATAAGTTACTCATACGTTAGACACACGTTCTATGTTCGTTTAGCATACGCTTTGTATAAGTTCAGAGAGAGGCTTTCTCTGATTTTTTCATTCTTTTTAAGCGTATGCCAGCGTACTGGATATATTTTTCATACGTCGGCATACGTTGGCTAAAACGTTATAGTGTGACAGGGCCTTAAGTTCGATGTACGCTACATGTAAGTTATGCCTACGTTAACGTACGTTATACATGTTATATGTACTATTCAGCATACGTTACACGTTCATTGCGTATAAGATTCTCATAAGTCAAGAACGCAAGTAATACGCTGGGTATACGCTTTTATACGCTGATACAACAAGTGTAAGTTATGTTACGTCGGGAATTTACTCATAAGTTAGATATACGTTCTATGTTCGTTTCGCATACGCTTTGCATAAGTTCAGAGAGAGGCTTCCTCTGATTTTTTAATTAGATTTCAGCGTATGCCAGCGCACTAGATATATTTTTCATACGTCGGCGTACGCTGGCTAAAACGTTATAGTGTGACAGGGCCTTAAGAATTTTGCTTAGCCGTTTTCTGGTATCGTTTACTGATGGGCTGACCTATTCGGTAGTGCATATGAATTTGATATAGTACTTACAGCTTTTCAGAAAATCGGTAAAAACACACGTGGCCGGTTAGAACTTTTGACTAGTATATATGTGAATAGCGGGGAATGATATCCCACAGCCCAAAATGTGACGTCTTTGCGAGCCCGAATATTAGTATTTGCATGGATTTTGGTGTGTTCTCTTGAAGATCTTTTTTTTCCAATATAATGATATAATTAGTACAATTAAGTTTCCTTTTCATAACCCCTTAGTTATGAACTATTACAACTTTTTTAGCATATTTTTCTTAAGATTATGAAAAATGTCCTTTTACTAAATTCTGTTGATAGATTATTTTGCACATATACTGTATCTATCCAATATACACAAGCTACATGACGATTGAAAAAGGTGTACTTTACGCATGAATGAATGGTTATAGTATATTGCTGCTTAATATTGCACTAAGGCCCGGAATTACAATGCCTCCTTCGAGTTAAGCAAGACTTAAGTTAAGTATTGAAATTACCTGGATCGATGTGGTATTTGTGGTCAAAGATATCATTGTGATCTTCAGAAAAATTAAAACTATTTTGATTTTAATCAATTTTAAACGTTATTTTACGCATCCTGAAACATCAATACTTAACTAAAGTCTTCCTAAACTCTAAAGAGGCATTGTAATTCCGGGCCCAGGTAAATACATTGTCATCAAAGTTGCATATAGACTACAGTTGCACTTCAAAACATTTTTTAACAAATTAGAAAATTTCAACAACAAAATAATCATTACAATGCTAATGGTTTTGGACTTTAAAATACTTTCACTGTGATTTGTAATCGAGTATTGATGATATAATACCCTTACACGTGAAAATAATTGATTTCTAAATGTTTTGGTGACGTCAAATTTTGCAACCCCCTCCCCCTTTGTCATAGGTCTGCCTGTCTAATTATAGCCTTTATTCGTGCCTAATACATCAAGCGTCTTATTCAAAAAGATACCAGTGATATCTTATGCGTACAGAGGGAAGCATCTGAAAAATAGGCAGATACCCTATCAAAGTGTCAAAGTTCCTTTACACTCAAAAATGTCACTGATCTTGACATAAGTACAGTAAAATCAGTGTAAAAAGGCCACTGAAAAATAGACAAAACAATGATCTTTCTGACAAATGGTAGTTTAATGAAGGTCAAAAGTATTGCAGAATGCTCACCTTGGAGCATCCTGCAATACTTTTGACCTGCATTAAACGATAAATAGTCTTGAAAAACATTTTTGGTCTTTCTGTGAGTCTTTCTATACACATGTGTTTTGAACGAAACTTGGTATGTACCTGGTAAAATTGGTATGTACCTGGCCCCGAGATTATAAAACTTTTTTCATGCTCAGCTGAGCAGGATCAATTTTATGCTTAGTTGAGTCTAGCGTGAAAAAGGTTTTATAACCTCAGGGCCTGATGTATCTCACTGATGATCAAGTTAGCCGACACATTTTTATCCCCACACTTTTTTTAAAAAGCGATGGAGATATTGCAATCGCCTCCGTCTGTTCATCTGTCTATCCGTCCGTCCGTCACGCTATCTCCTCCTAAACCATTGGACGAAATCACACCAAATTTGGTGTATAAGTTGTGCAATGGCTAACTTTTTCTGGCCCCGCCCCCTGGGATCCAGGGGAGGGGCCAAAAGGTCAAATATCATTAAATTTCAATTACAAAGTCAATTTTAAAGATTTTTTAACCGAACTTTGTGTGTCTTCTCACAAATGAAAGATATAAAACATATCAGATGGGATTTTCATTCCGTCGCCTGGTTCATGCCCAGGGGTGGGACTTGGGGGTATAGGGGAGTTGGTGGGCATAAATTAATTTTGTCCGAAATTCAACCAAATGGGTGTGTGAGTTACTCACATGAATGGCAAATGAAACAGCACAATTCTTTTGGTCCCTGCCCCATGGGGCCTTTTGGAGGGGCCAAAAGGTCAAATATCATTACATTTCTGTTTCAAAGTCAATTTCAAAGAATTGTATAACCAAACTTTGTGTGTCATCTCACAAATGAAAGATATAAAACATATTAGACGGGATTTTCATTCAGTCGCCTGGGTCATGCCCCAGGGGAGGGGGGGACTTGGGGGTGCTTGGGGTCAAAAAAAAATTCTGAACATAGTCATGTGGCATATCAAATTAATGTGGATGATCAACTGGTGACCTTGGGGTGGGGCCAAAAGGTCAAATACCATTAGATTACTTCAAGAGTGAGGGGATTTGCGATGGCACGCCATCGAATGTGTTCTAGTTCATATTTTACTGTTGCCATAGTAACAAAAATGGCCACCAAAATAACCTCAAAATAGAGAAATTGTCATTTTGAACCAAATTTACGACTTTGAGAGACCATTTTTTAAGAATTAGATACTAGCACAGCTTAATACCAAGAAAAACTTTTAATATACTGTACGTGTGCCATGATAGTTCTAATCATCTGTTAAAGTGTCATTTTGGTATTTGCCTGTGCTTTGTGTTAATTGCTCTGTAAAATGTCTCATAGAGGCTCTTACAAGGTATGGGAAATTAACATTTATGAGTCTGCCCACACTTGGAATTTGATGATATTACGCTGATTAGTTGCCTTGGGTATGACTTTTATATTTATGGTGCATTTTAGTTATTATGCAATTCCATTGTTAATTTTATGACGTCATGTATAATATCACTACCACACCTAAGTGTACCCAGTTATAAACATTTCTACAGTAATAGGCATATCATGTAACGAGCGATGAAATGTTTTATGAAATAACAATATCATTGTAAAAGTTAGAAAGAGGGCAAAGATCAGGAATCGATATAATCAAGCACCACACCCGACCCAGGATACAAATGGTTCGTTGATACAATATATGGCTTTGTTTGTAGTAGGATAGTGGTCGGGCATTCATTTTTATGCCATTGTACCCCAAAATTCAACTGTATATTTTGTATTCAGTCAAATTTGGAATTCAAATTTAAAAACATTGCAATCTTTGTCAAGATACCATTTCAACATAAAAACTTTCCACATATGTTTAGAATATGTTGACCAAATTTCTTGAAAATCAAATACCCGTAAAATATTTTTTTAGATTGTTATAAACACACCGTCCTAATTACCTATTGTAAAATATACAATATTTACGTTTCAGTGTAAAACATACTTGAATTCTGACTTAGTTTTAATTAGCATCTGAGTATGTTTATTGGTAGAAGTATATATGTTCAGTCCTTTTCCATTTTATGGATTGGCAAATAAAATAACACTAAACTTTGATAGTTAGTTGCACAATCCTTATTTAATGAAGTGCTTGACAATAATAATTGCCCAAAATGATACATAAGGTGAAAACTCTACTTAACACAACTAGTTTAAATGTTAAACTACATGCAACCAATGTTATGTTTAATATGTAACATTATTAAAATTGTAAATTCAAACAGAAGAGAAACCTTATGGCAAGACAATTCATACAGGAGAAGAACCTTATATCTATAATATCATTATATTGTAAGCTTAATTAAAGCCAAGTTTGCTAAAGTTACCCCCTGCCATTGAATAAAATGAACTATTTTGTTCATGGAAACTCTTGGTCGCAAAGTTATTCCTAATTCAATGCTTAAATCATCTTTGTTCATTCTGTTCTGTAATAGTTATGCTGATTTTCATCAGTGAGCAACGGTTATACTTTAGCTGAGTTCGTATTCTAGGCATACAACTTCGTTTCTGGACCTCCCTTGTTCATGTCGAACACTACTCTACTATTCCACTGTCCAGTCTCTGATACACAATATCCTGGTCACAGCACCAAAATATGGTTCAGATGAGATGTAAAAAATGCTTGGTCTTCTTGTTTTCACATGTTAATTATTATGATAGTAAATTTCTTCAACAGTATCAGGCAGGATATGAAATAGTGATATGCGATGTCTTGACCAATGGTACCATGACATGAGAACCTTAGGCATTTCCGACCATGGGATCATTTGAAATGGTCTAAACATGTTTTTTTTCGTTAAGAGAGTGGTAGGTAAATTTAAAAGCAACATCTGTGAAGTTATAGATTCATTTCAACTCAATAATTATTTTTTCTTATACGAGGGACGTTTTTTATGTTCGTAGAGAGGTAGATTTAATGAAAACGGCGAAAGTAAATGCATGCATCATGCATATATTTGGAAAGATTGAGCTTTTATCTATACATGCAACCTAAAATTATTTCAAAATGCATTACTTTAATGTCTTCTAAGAGGCAAAGACATACCTTTATATCGCACACTGGAAATATGGCAGAAATATGACATTTATGGACTTAGTTTCTGACAGAACGTCAGTAACAATTGCATGAAAATGGGTCCATAGCAATACACAGCTTCTGAAAATTTGGCTGCAGATCAAGGACACCACATGCTACAATATTATATAAACAATAAAGAAAATACGCAGCAATTATTGGATATGGAAGATTTGTTTGGAACCTCAGCAAAGTGAACAGTTGGCATATAAACTTTTATTGTAAAAGTTGACACAAGTGGAAGTTGGACACGGGCTTTTGAATGTGGCTTAATATGGTAGCTGTAAAGTAGTATTATAATTTTTCTTGCTTAGATGGTAGTGTTGTGGTAACTTTCATCTCAAAACAAAGTTTATGCTTTTGTTTTATTAGAAATGAGCTTCAAAATAAATAGCCTAGGGTGTGCTTAAATCCCTTATTTTGTACATAAATGACGTCATGGAGCGTTACTATATTTATAAAATACATTAAAACTGTTTTCGTGCCTCTAAACAGGTGTTGAAATCACTGCAAAAAGAAAATTATGCAGATCCAATTATTATTGTGTTTTCTATGCGGGGTTGCTTTACCCCACCAACTTTTTATAACAGGGGGTATGCCAGTACCGGAAGTTGCCAGTTACACGCTTTAAACGATACATCAATATAACTGCTGACGAATGATTGAGTATATCATGTCCTATGCAAAACCATAAGAAATTTTAAAATTTGTTCATAATCGTAATTTTAACAGATATAATAACTATCACCTGACTGTGATTATTTGGGAATATTGATAGGTGTTTTGAAATTATTATAGAACAGCATACAACATGCTTATAGTTTTGCTGCACTTGTCTACGATTAGCGTTTGAATAATTAATTTTGATGGTGCAAAAGAAAAATCGGCTTGAAAAATGCTTGTATCACGATAGCGCATGGAACTTAACAGCGTCTAATTTCCTGCTTGCTGCGTGGTTAAAATGGCATGGATTTCGACCAGTGTCCTTTTCATGCTCTTTTCAAAGCTAAATATCTTGATCGAAGTAAGTCCTAATGATGTAAAATTTATATCAGTTGATAGACAAAAGCTAGACCTTTTAAAATATATATACTTATGGTACCTTAAATTCAATATTTGTAGAGATACAGCCCGATTCTACGAACATAAAAAATGACCCTCGTACTGACCTACACACATAAAAGGTAAGAACTTACAATGTTACCAGCTTTGAATTTTCACGAAATTTGGCTCAGATCAGCGGGATATATATGGCATGTTTTTTTTGTTGTTGTTGTTGTTTTTTTTTTTTGGTTATATGATAACTTGACAAAGACTAGAACATATCTATCTTTGAAATTTAATGTGAAGTTTTTAAAAATGTTTGAGAAAATGTTGAAATGTAAACCATAATTTATCCAAATGGTTTGTGTTATTAATAAAATGAATGTGGTGTTCTGGAGTCAATCTAAATAAACTAATAAGAAGAATTACTTTAAAACCAGAACCACTGCTGGTTGAGCCTTTGGGAGTTCCTGGTCATAGAACCACAAAAAGCATAAACCCACCCGGCCAGTACTGGTACAGCCAAGGAACACGGCCACAAAAACAGTTTGGTGAAAGCCATTTTTGTTTTCTGGCATCATAGGGGGGGCCAAATAGCCCCTTAATGCATGTGGCTCTTTAATTTCTAAAAGGCAAATAAAAATCACATCAGGTTTCATTTCCCGTTTGATGATTGCAATCCTACATAATTTAGGCTGACAGTGATCTTTATCATTTGAAACTGCACCTGGGAAAGTAATATCATCCTTGTACTAAAATAGATAATACACTAAAGTAATATATGTCTGGTATCATTATAATATGACGCCCCTTAAAGCATTGCCCATTTATGGCAAAATCTTGAAATGTCCACAGAAAAAACACATTTCCTATGTTATTTTAGTGTCCTATGATCTACTGACCCGTCTGTCTGCAGATCCAGGGGCCCCAAGTTCGATCCTGGCCAGGTAACATACTTTTGTTAGTTCTGTTTCTTTACATCCCAAGTCAACAGCTATGGTCATGGTCGGATGGTCAGTTCACCTAACCACACTTTTTGCTAGACAAGATTGAACAAGCGGTTAACCAGTACTTTGTGCACATACTTTCCTTGGTGACTAACAACAACGGTTATTGTCAGTTACAAAAGGGTTATTGTCAGTTACAAAGGAAAGTATGTGCACAAAATACTTGTTAACCGCTTAGTCAAGTATGCCCGGGAATAGTGTGGTTAGGTGCATTGACCCCCCTGTACATAACCATAGCTGTTGGCTGGGGCGTACAGCATCAAAACAAACAAAACAACTAGAGGTCCTGAAGCACTCACCTGATCTCCTTATCAATGTTAAATAGGTCACGGTCAACTAAGGCTTATTATTTAAACATATTTTGTTTTACTCTATATGGGCATGGTGGTCATTTTGGTCAAGTATCATATTTATATCTACTGAATACTCCATATGAAATTTGAGTTCATACAGCCCAGTGATTGGGGGGGGGGGGGGGTCATAGCCAAAGAAGATATTAAAATGGGTTTTAACTTATATGGGCATGGCGGCCATCTTGGTCATGTGACCATAAACATTTGTTATAAATTTACTCCTCTCAACTTAAGGAGTCGTCATATAAAATTTGAGTTCAATTGGCCTAGTGGTTTCTGAGAAAACTATGTTTTAACATATTGATGGGACTCCAATATGAGCGACCTTGGCTGAAAGGTCAACCTTGACGTTTGGAACTTATCTATAGCCATTGTCTTTTTTAGTTTAATGTATCAAGTGAGAATAATGACTTTGGCTTCAACACTATTCAAAAAATCAACTTTTCAAAAAATAACCAAATTAAATGCATTAGGAAGCAAATTTGACATTGATGCTAAGTAGGTCAATGTCAACCTAGGAACATCATTTGAACAAACTTGGTAGGCGCTACATCCCCAATGCTAAATACCAAGTCCCAAGGTCGTCGGCCTTCTGGTTCTAGAGAAGAAGATTTTTAAAGGGTTTTTACCATATATGGGCGTGGCGGCCATCTTGGTAATGTGACCAAAATATTTTGCATAAATTTTGGCTATCTTATCATAAGAAGTCTTCACATGAAGTTTGAGTTCAATTGAGCCAATGGTTTGTGAGAAAACTATGTTTTAATATATTGATGGGACTCGATTATGAGTGACCTAAGCTGAAAGGTCAAAGGTCAACCTTGACCTTTGTAACTTATTTATAGCCATTGTCTTATTAGGTTAAACATATCAAGAGAGAATAATGACTAAGGCTTCCACAGTTTTCAAAAAAATCAACTTTTCAGAAATTTTCCCATTTAAATGCATAAGGAAGCAAATTTGACCTTGACGTTAAGTAGGTCAAGGTCAACCTAGCATTATCATTTGAACAAACTTGGTAGGGCCTACATCCCCAATGCCACATACCAAGTCCCAAGGTCATCTGCCTTCTGGTTCTGGAGAAGATTTTTAAAGGGTTTTTACCATATATGGGCGTGGCGGCCATCTTGGTCATGTGACCAGGACCATTTGAACAAACTTTGTTCCCCCATCCTAGGGAGTCTCCATATGAAATTTGCGTACAATTGGCCCAGTAGTTTCAAAGGAGATGTTTGAAAATGTTGACGGACGATGGACGGACGGACGGACGCCGGAGTCACTGGTATACTATTAGCTCACCTTCAGCTCAGGTGAGCTAACTATGTTGGCGTAGTGGCAATGTGGTCAAAGTTTGTCAAACATGTAATTTTCATGTTCATACTAAGTTGTTACTAAGCTGCTGCCAGGTTCTCAGTGCGTCTAACATATTCTTGCTATGTTCTAACTACACACCATCACATGCGCACCAGGTCCATCAAGTTCTTACCACATTCTCACTACATCAAAGAAGAGCCTGTACAGCCTTCTGTTAAGCTTAGAAACTTCAAGTGATATTTGGTAGGTGGCTCGGCAGTCATGGAGTATTCAAGCGACTAGCAAAGGCTCTGATCAGACTGCGCGTATGCGCAGGCTGGTCTGAGCCTTTGCTGGTCGCACATACCTCATTGTTGGAAATCTCATGTCCCGGCTCAAATATGTTCGCCATTGTCTATGTAATGCTTTGTATGTATACTGTAGGGGAAGGGCCGAAACTAATGTTGGAAAAACTTGTGGCCCGACCCCTTGCTTTGTATTGGCAATACATACGTTTAAACTACATCAACTACTTTCTTGCTGCATCCTTCCAGTCTGACAAGTTCTGCTCTACCTAATTCAATCTTGAAAATTTAACGTATGAACATCACCTTTTAAATATGCTATCGAAGACAGACTGTGGACTAAGCAGAGCATCCTGAGGACCTTAAAGAAGGACTCCGAAGCTGATCTTCAATTCTCAATTCTGTCAGCAGTCGGTCGTAATGACCAAACTGAAGCCTTCTATCTTCGAGGACGCACCCAGCAAGATTTGGGTCTTCTTCTATTCCGTATTAGTCGTCTTCTTCTCACCATCAAAAGAGCAACCTGTTCATCAAGCATTGAAGAAGACAAAGTGGCAGTAGTAATTCAGAATTTTGTACAGAGCTCATGTTGACTGTATCGTTGTTGAAACAGATGTGAGTTTCTTAGAAAATGATTCTAGCATTTATACTCAAATACCTGGACGTGACAAAGACGCAGTGAGAACCTACTTCGAACCTGTTGAGAGCGTAGTGCATTCTTCACCAACCTACCATGGTCGTAGCATAAGCATGGTTTTAGAGAGAACTCCATGGATGTAGCAAGGACCAAATGGCAATGCAGTGAGCATGTAGAGCAACCTTTCTTGTCCAAGCCACCCTCGCACCATGTCAATGAAGTTCATACTACGACTTGCTTACGTTGCCACTACGTTCATTCTATGCCCTTACTATGTTATTACTGCGTCTTGACTCTGCCACATCCTCACTACGCCTTTTTTTTTAAATGTTCAAAGTTCGACCACATCCTTCACGTCCATGAAGACCTTACTACGCTCCAAATACTTCCTACAAGTTTCTACTACGCTCCTACTACGTCCTACAAGTTCTTACTGCATCCATCAATTTTTTCAAGGACGTAGTAAGAACGTGGCTGAGTGTGAAGGGGTATAAAATGTGTTTTTCTGTGATATAATGTTTGTGGGGCAAAAAACAATAAAATGCTCATCAAAGATCTTGCATGTTATCTCTTATCCATCTACTCATTTAATGAATTCAATAAAGCATAGGCAATTATCTAGCGTCCTCTATGTCCATTGCCTGACAAAGCTAAATATAGAACACTGGTGTAATTTTCATGATAACCAGATAAAAAACACTGTATAAAACCTAATAGCCACACCCTGAACATACCAATTTCAAAATTTCATACCCCCATTTACAAAACAGAGTACATAGTCCCTGATGAGGCCAGCTGATCAGGATCCACATTGTTTTTTCATTCATCCAATAAATCCATGTTAATAATGATATTACACAACTTAACTGACTGGAAAGCAGAACATTATTAGTTAGGCCGCGACGCAAGAAAAGCTGTCTTCAGGGGTTTCCGACACTGATATTCAAACTAGCCTGCTCAGCTACAGAGACTAGCTAGAAAATTGAAATTTCGCTTGTGGCAAGTTTAGATATGATACTTTCCAATAAGTGCAAACAAAGGCACTGATCAGACTGCCCAGATGTGCAGGCTGGTCTGGCGTTTGTTGTTCGCAAACACTGAAGACACGTTTGCTCGCGCTGAGGCCCAGTTCATTTTATCCTATGGTCAAACCTAGTGAAAACTTTTGAAAACAGTTTGGACCTAGATCAGGCCTGACATTCTGTCAGGCCTGATCTGGATCCAAACTGTTTATGGAAGTATTCCAGAAGGAATTTTACAAACAAGTTGATTTTTAAAAAATCAGCAGATGACAAAAAACATGAAAAATTACCAAGGGGTCTAGGGGTTAAAGAAGTCAGTGTGTAGTTATAGGATAACATGCACTTACTTCAATGAATATTGCAGCTAAAAGGCCTTACTACAGTGATTCATTCTTTCCTTACTAGCAGCGACTTTTGTCGTCTGCTTCTAACGTTTACAAACAGTTTGAACCCAGATCAGGACCGACAGAATGTCGGTCCTGATCTGGATCCATACCCTTTGGCACTTTGATAGTGTTCCTGAAAGACTTTTTTTAAGTTAATTTATAATTTTTTAATAAAGTCAGCAGCTGGCAACAATAGCATGAAAAATTACCCAGCATGCAAATTTCACTAATATAGATTATATATACTAGGAAATTATTTTTCTTATTTCTCAACCAAAACTTATATTGTGGGTGCTCAAAAGAACTGTCTCAATGAGATGGTTCTTGTGAGCACATCAAACACGTTAAAATTGATAGATAAAAGGAAATATTAACAATTTTATGCTTGAAAAGTTTCCTTTCATGGACCTATGATTAGGGTCAAGAATCCATCAGACCTTCTCCCTGTTTAAGTTTGGCCATGGTGTCAGCATATTGAAAACTATCACTGTTCTCATAGTCACACATATCAAGGGCCACTACTATGCTCTCTTTAACAACTCTCTCTTTATCGTGTAAATAGTTCTTCAAGATATTCATACACTCTTCCGTTGCTATGGAACCCAGAGCCTCAGCACATTCATGACGAACCATGGGATTTTCTTGTTCGTCTTCTAGGTTTTCTGTCAACTGCTTTACACAGGCATCATGTTGAATCTGACCCAGAACATAAGCAACCTCATGTCGAAATAATGCACTTTTGCATTTTAGACCTGCAATGGAGAAAAAGATTAGTCATCCCATGTCCTACTGAGCCAGAGTGTATCTGTTTTCTTGAAACCAGTGTAGTTTCAGATCAAATGGCTTCTGATAAAGCCATCTGATCAGGATCCACACTGTTTTTCACTCTGCTTGTAAATACATGCTTATGATTGGAATGCATATGTTATTCGGATAAATTGGGGAGGAGTGTAGTGCATAAAAATATTCATCATGACTCAGGCCCCCAGATAATAGTGCCTAACAGAAAATTATTTTTCTTATTTCTCAACCAAAACATATGTTGTGGGTACTCAAGAGAACCGTCTCGATGAGACGCCGGTGAGGCTCGGACCCACGGCCCTTCTGTCTCAAACCAAGCACTCTAACACGGAGCCACTGCGCTCCCAACCCGTTTATGAGTTTCCAGTATACAAAAGATTAACCCATATAAGCCTAGCGTCCTTTTTATAGGCAAACAGCGCAGACCCAGATCAGAGGCCGCATTCTGCAGCGTCTGATCAGTGTCTCCACTGTTTGCTTACAGAATGTTCTTTTGAAATTTGAATAAAAACGAAAAATACCACCCAACAGTCCTTCAATTGGAAATGGACTGGTCCAATTAATAGTAGTGGGAAATTCCATTCGGCTTAAATGGGTCAATGATCACATTAACCCCTTGCATACTAGTGACTCCTGACCTATATGGGCATTTTGGCAAACAATGAAAATACTGATCACAGGTGTAGATAAACAAAAAAAAAATCAGCGGTAAATTGTTAATATGTTCTTACCCATAACTACGAGGGTTAGTCAAAAATAACTGAGCCCTACCTCATAACATTTGAATCAAGTAAAATGGACATATAATTAGATGATATTTCATTGTAGTTATATGTCATCTATTTAAACAACTTATTCATTTCTGTCGGTAGGCTTTTTGTAACGGTTGCTAGGCAACAGAATATGACCTGTCAAAGGGGTGCGTTCACACTGTGATACATCTTATTCTAAGCGTTGCTATGGAAACAGTAATGTTAAACCAAGGCTTTATTCACTGTCGTCTGATATATTTAACATGTGCCTATTTTGTTTCACAGAACAGAAACGAACTGACCCCAATTTATAGATGCTGTAGTAGTTTGATTTCAGAATTTATTAAATTTTAACATATGACGTCCTAAAATTCACCCTACCCACATTCATATTTACACAATTTTAATAGAAAACATAAAATATTAGCCTAATAATGCTTTTACAGTTCTGCATACACAAACCAACACTCAGGCATAGTAAGCTCCTTGATTTAAGTTCACAATTTTGTTTCCATGGCAACACAATTTTCGTATATTTGAAAATTTATGGAATTTTGGTGTTTTTTGTTGCTAGGCAACGCATGCAATCAATGTTCACCTAAACATTAACGAACTAAGTGTAATGAAAAGACAACGTGATGTATGTTATTCAAATAAATGTCAAATATGTCTTTCACAAAAACTATTGAACACAAGAGCTTTTTAAAGACATACTGTATATTCCTGGTGACTGAGATCATGAACACATCGATCTGACTGACGATCTTCAGTTGCCTAGCAACCATAAAAGAAGCTTCACTAGGATAATTCTTCAGGGTCAAAACATCGATGACATATGATGCTTATAGAAAATAATCACATTTGTTGTCTACAATACCAAACTAAAATGTTATGAAGAAGGGCTCATGTGTTTTGGGTACTCAAAAGAACCGTCTCAATGAGACGGTTCTTTTGAGTACCCACAACATATGTTTAGGTTGAGAAATAAGAAAATTATTTTTTTGTCACACGCTCTTAACTAAAGGCCTGTACTGATGCAATGCCACATAATGATAATGCGGCATTTCATCAGGGTCTACCCTGTTTGCTAAAACAAAAGTGATCTTCAGAGAAAGAAATACAATTGTATTTGGAAAATTAAAACCTGTGAAACCTCTATACAATGGACCATTTGGGTTTAACATCCCAGTCAACAGCTATGGTCATGTCGAGATGGTCAGTTAACCTTACAACACTTTCCCTGGGAAAGCAGTTAACCAGTACTCAGTGCACATACTTTCGCTTGTATAATATAGAAAATAATTCATAATCAATCTCCATGAAAGTATGGGGTCAAGTTGGGATCAAACTCAAAACCACCCGCATCGAGCAATCAGACCCACTACAGAAGAACTGGCAAGGAGAAATCCCACTGTAGCCTTTACAGATTACTCCGAATCCTCTCGAAATTGTAGCATTAGTTCAAAAGGTTGCAAGCAAGCATGGTCTGTATGAATTATTAACTGGTAGAACACACAAGTTGTTTCAAAGTAATTTTACTGCCTCTGGCTTAGTTTTTCAATCTTATCTGTCCCGAAGGAGCCACTTAATTATCAGCTTGAATTTTTTATGGTCATTCATTTTATACCTAAGAGACATAAGAGCATTTAATGGCATTTCAATGACCATTAATCTATATCATGAAAAGTGATGATCAGGAAGCCATATAATATGGCTTCTTGATAATCATTTTTCATGATGCTAAACCTGAAAATTTGTTTTAAATTAAAGCAGTGTCTTCAAAGGAAAACTGTGTTCCCCCAACTGCAAATTGAATCAGTAAGCATGCTCATGCTCTTTATTGTGTCACAATGATACAATATATAAAGAATGGCTAAAATCCATCAATTATTTCAAAGAAGAGCACGCATGGTGACCTTGAAAATTAGGTGTCCTTGAAAATTAGGTCAAGTTCACCAAAATCGTATCAAATTTTCAATTTGCCACAATGATACAATACATAAAGCTTAGCTAGAATCCATTGTTCAATTCAAGAGATATCAAACAGTAACCCTGCTTTTGTCAAAATTTGACATTTCTAAGTGCTAGTGTGACCTTAAATAAGGTCAGGGTCACTAAAATTGAACCAACTCTTTCCACCCTCCCAACAACTTATCTATACAAGTTTGGCTAAATTCACCCATTGGTTCAGAAGATAGTGTGCCAAAAGGCTGAGTTTTAGTCTTTATAGGATGGTGACCATGAAAATAAGGCCAAGGTCACCAAAATCTAATCAACTCTTTATTGTGAGACTGGCCAGAATCCGTTGATCGTTTCAAGAGATAACATGTGGAAACCCTATTTGGTCGAAATTTGACATTTCAAAGTACTGGTGTGACCTTGAAAATAAAATCAAGGTCAACAAAATCTAATCAACTCTAAACCCCCTCCTAAAAATATGTCTATGCAAGTTTGGTTAAAATCCAACAACTGGTTCAGAAAATAGTGTGTGGAAAAGGCTGATTTATACAGTCTTTATAGGATGGTGACCTTGAAAATCAGGTCAAGGTCACCAAATCTAGTCAAATCTTCCCATCCTCCCAACAATGTATTTATGCAAGTTTGGTAAAAATCCATCCAATGGTTCAAGAGATAACACACAGACACCCTATTTTCGACCTTTCAAAGTGCCGGTGTGACCTTTAAAATATGGTCAAGCTCACTAAAATCTAATCAACTCTTTCTGCCCTTCAAACAATGTATCTATGCAAGTTTGGTCAAAATCCATCCACTGGTTCAGAAGATAATGCACGGAAATGAAGCTACGCGGATGCCATCCACACCAAAAACAATATACCCCCCTCCCTTCAGTTGAGGGGACATTATCAGTGGCCATTTTTACATTTGGAAAGCTTTGCTAATTTGTCTCATGCCTGATTTTTTAAATTAGAAACACAAAACTACACATTTATGTTAAGTTCCATAGACACCAATTTTCATGTGATTTGCTCCATTGTTTTATTATATAACATTTTAAATCTGGAGGCCTGAATACATATATCTGAGTTCAGGACTTTAGTTAAGAGTGTGTAACTAAAATTTAATTTTCTTATTTCTCAACCAAAACACATGATGTGGGTACTCAAAAGAACCGTCTCAATGAGACGGTTCTTTTGAGCACCCACAATATATGATAAAATTGATGGATAAGAAAAAAATAACAATTTTACGCTGAAAATTTTGTTTATACTAACCTTCAGCAAGTGCCAATACAGATTCAGCACTTCCAATATTTCTTAAGGAGAACAATGCCCGATATCTCTCAAAAAGGGGTAAGTCTTCATTGAGCAGTGTCCCCTTCAGTTCTGGTATATCTGATCCCTGGCACGGAGGGGCAGGGTCGACAGACAGATATGGGTTACTAGACAGGGAGTCCAATTGTTTGGCATTATTCTGTAGCCACTTAATTCTTGCTATAGCCAACTCACACGTTTCAGCAATCTGAAATAAGTTTTAACCCTTAAAGCGCCACCTATAATTTGCAGCAGATGACAATTTCAAATTTTGCCGCTTTTTCAAAAATAACCAATAAGGCATGATATTTCATGAGAATCGTCTGCTGGCAGACGATTCTCATGTAATATCATACCTTATTTTTGTTGAATTTTGGAAAAAATGTAGCAAAATTTGTCGTCTGCTGCAGTCGTGATTGGCGCTTTAAGGGTTAAGCAAAGTCATTGCTATTATTTTTTCTTATTTTCCAAGAAAGTACTATTGATTCAAAGATGGATGAGAATCTTGTAAACAAAAAATATGAACTAATCCAGGTAATAGGTGATTTATACAGGAATATATCTTAAAGAACATCGAGCTGCAGTAATACATTTACCATTATTTACCTGTTTCAATGTAAAGTAGTATAGTCATATTATTATGCATCTTTGAAGCATCAGTACATGTATATGTTGAGGGTTTTTTTTGCAAGTATTCAAGTTGCTTTGCATTGTTATGAGGACATCTTATTTTTGCTATAGCAAACTCTACGGAATACATAAACTTTAATGATACCATAGTCCTTGGGTATCCACTGTCCAGGCCTCTAGACAAGACTTGTAATTAATTTTCCTATTTTCCAACAATAACATATGTTTTGAGAACCCAAAACATATGTTACAACTTATGGATCATGCGCGGATCCAGGAATTTTCGTCAGGGGGGGTTCAGGTCAGTCTGACAAAAATAAGCTCTGACAACGTTTTTTTTTTTTTTTTTTTTTTTTTTTTTAATTCCTCAGCTTATTTTACAGAAGTCAACTGGTCAAATTCAAAGAAATCTATCATTTTTGAAGCTTCCAGAGGGAGTCCAACCTTTTGCAGGGGGGTCCAACTTTTTCCAGGGGGGCGTGGGGGGGGGGGGGTCCAATTGCTTATTCCCTATAGAAACCCATACAACTTGTGATTTTCCAGGGGGGCTCCGGACCCCCTGTCCCCACTCTGGATCCACACTTGTGGATAAGAAAATATTAACATTTTACAATCAATTGTTTTCCTTATTTTGACCTATGGTATCCAGATTGATTTCATTATTTCTCCAAGAACATTTTGTTTTGTTTGTTTTGTTGCTTTACATCCCAAGTCAACAGCTATGGTCATGGTGGGACCGTCAGTTCACCTAACCACACTTTTTCCTGGGCAAGCTTGAACAAGCGGTTAACCAGTTATTCGTGCACATATTTTCACTTGTAACTGACAACAACTCTTCTTGAATGATTCAGCGGAAGGGAGGAGAATGAATGTAGAAATCATTTCATGATCAATCTTCATTTTTTGATCAAGTATAGGACTGGGCCGGGATCAAACTCGCGACCCCTGGATCTGCAATCAGACTCCCATCTGTTGCCAGACATGTTACTGACTGCGCAACGCTGCCCAGTATCTCCAAGAAAATATATAGGCCAGCTCATGAGATTTTGGTTTTGTTTGTTTGTTTTGATTCTTTATGTCCTAGTGAACAATTTTTCAGTCATGTCAGTACAGGTCTTCCTGAGGAAACAACACAGTGACTCCACCAATAAGATTTTGAAAATGATAGCATCTGTAGTGGTGGGACATCGGTTGGAAATCATAATCGATCATCGGTTGGAATCGGTTGCTGCTGTCGATGCGATTTTCTGATTATAATCGGTTCCTAATGAGTTTGCTTTTGCATGCATGCTTCATTGTTAATCCTTGAAAATCCATGTATCCATGATAATCATGGACTAAAAATGGCTGCTTTTTTATTATGGCACACCCAGTGCCTTCCATATAATTATTTTGTAGCGTAGTGTCTTAATATGTAGTTTGACAGCTTTCTTAAGTTTTATCAAAGTATCTTTTACAATCTTGTTTGGAAATGCTGATAATAATTTTATAGTCTCAATGGTATTCTAAAGACTCATTTCACAGGCCTTTCTCAAAAAATGTTTACAACTTTCCAGTTATTAACTGTAATTTATTTCTGTTTAAAAACTAAATGTGTCGAGACACATACAAGAAAAGAAACATCAACAAACAGTGCTTGCCCCTGATTGAAAAATTTATGTCTCACATGTATCAAAGCTACATGAGAAAGATTTTAACAGTTGAACTCAGAAACAACCTAGATGTCATTCTATGACTAAAGAATATGAGAAATAAGTTAAAATCTTAGCTGAACTTAACCCATAATATTTTAACCAATCATCGATTATGACAAAACATAATCGATCATCGCATCAGTTGACCTCTAACGATTAGTTAATCAATTATTGCTGATTATCGGTACATCACTAGCAGATGCACAAAAATATTATTTAAATGCCTGTGTTAATCTATACAGCTGGGCTTATTACACATCCATACTTTGTATATTTTTGTTTGATTTGATTCTTTACGTCCCATCAACAATCTTTCAGTTATAAAGGGACAGGTCTTCCTGGGTTGAACCAGTTCTAAGCTACGATTAATGTTCTTGCTCAAGGACACAACGCAGTGACGCCGGTTAGGCTTGAACCTGCGGCCCTTGGGTCTTGAGTCAAGCACTGAGCCACTGGGCTCCTGGTATACTTTGTATATATATATGCACTATGCACTGCAGGCCCCCAGATAAGAGTGCATAACTGAAAATTATTTTCTTATTTCTCAACCAAAACATATGTTGTGGGCACTCAAAAGAACCGTCTCAATGAGACGGTTCTTTAGAGCACCCAAAACACATGTTAAAACTGATGGATAAGAAAATAATCTTAATTTTACGCTGAATGTTTTTGCTTAACTGGCCCTATGTATATGCAAGCAGTAGAGGCTCTGGCAAGTCTGCACATTGGCAGATTACCCTGAGCATTCATTGTTAGAAAATATGATAATTACCAAAGTCTTATATGCTGGTTCATATAGTGTGGGGGTATTCAATGAGATCATCATGTTAACCCTTAAAGTGCTAAATTATAAAGGCTGTCTGCTTTTATCATCTGCTGACATGTTCCAGTAATTGTTTGACAGTGTGACCGAAGATCAGACTGCTCCTGTCTCATATTTACATAATTCAAGTAAAGTTAGCAAAAATATGCAGCAGGCGACTTAAGAAGACAGCATGTTAGATTATTTTTTGCAAGCGCAGTAAGGGTTAATATGCTTCCTATGTGCACCCTAGCAAAGATTTCTTTTGCAAATGCACACCCTAATATCGCACGATAAACCTTCATAAAACCAACTTATCACATGACATTGTTTCTGGGAGTGACATTACACCATGGAATAAAATCGATAAACGGTTAACCACTAGTGGTTTACATATTTAGTAACAACACGTAATTTAGTGTCATTTTAACGCTGCGTAAAAGTGGCTAAATCTTGACGTTTTCATGCCAAAAATGTGATTTTATAGTAATTTTAATGTCATGTGATAAAGAGAGTCTAACTGGCGAATTACTGGCAAAGCTTGAGCGTGAGGACCTCGACCTCATTTTGAGAGAGAGAAGGCTTGGCTAGTTTGGGCATGTGGAGAGTTCTAGTGGTACAGTCAGAACAGCATGTGATATACAGATTGAGGTCCAAGCTAACATGGAAGAAACTGACGGAGAAAGACTGCCGTGAGTGGAAAGCTCACGACAGTTGACCCTCAAGAAACGAGCATGTAGAGATCATGTATGCGATCTGCTATGCGTGCAGCTAGCCAGTTACTTGGAAAGGGGCCCACTGATATGGATGATGCCCCTGCACCTGCACGTTAATCAAAAATCTGATTATGATGATATGATGATGATATAATGATGATAACATGTGTGCTCCTGTATTATTGAATTTATTGAACTTGTTGCAAAAGAGAGATAAAATTCTCTGCAAGCCTCGCATTTTATCTTTTTTCCCCAACTTGTTTAATAAATTCAATAAAACATGAGTACTTGTGTAAGATCCTCTATATGAAATAGATATCTGCTCATTACTGGATGTTGCACTTTTGGTTTGTTTATAGTGATGCTTTCCGTCCCAATTTTCAGTGATGGTGGACCACTTTTCTGTCTTCCTGGGTTGAACCAGTTCTAAGTAGAGGATAAAGTGTCTTGTTCAAGGACGCAGCACAGCATCTCTCACGCTTAGGGATGTCTGTTACAACGCAAAGTGGTTCTGGACGACAGTATGTTACGGGTCTTGCACGAAATCTTTCTAAATATAGGTTTGTGTTATTGAATGTGTATCGTTTTTGGGAGACTTAAGACACAATAAATCACAAGTATCTTATTTCGTCTTTGTATATTTGCCTGCGACACTTATCTAAACTTAATCAATCCTGTAGAGTATGGCTACTGTATCTAGTTAACGCGTATATGATACATTATTATTCTTGAAACTGTATTTTACTACTACACACGTCCTCATATCCCTATTTAGTACTTTCACTTTCGTTTTCTTTGAACATTTTATGACTTGATGTGATTAGACATTGCATTGTCCATCACATAGACCAAGAAAGAATTTTCTTATAAATCTGCTTACTTTAGACGAACGCGTTTTTATAACCAAAACGAATGTACTGCAGTCATTTTTTCCATGTTACAGATGTGTAACGACTGCAGATATTTTGTTACAGGTTATTGTCGACAGTGTAGCAGGTGGAGACGACAGTGATGGATTTATTAAATATATCTTACACCGAAGAATCTTCTGTTTTGAACGAGGGTGAAATGTCATTTACCCTGTATGTGAATACGAATATGGCCGATACTAGTATCATGTACTGTTATTTCGAGCCCCGCGCGACTTGACGTCGTGGCCTTGTGCATAGCGTGTGAGACTTTGGAACCAGAGGACCAGGGTCGATTCCAGGGTGGGCACTTATAACAAATTGTTTTTTTTTCTTTGTTTCTTTTTTCCTCTTGTAATGCAAAATTACTTCATACAAGAAATATAGAATTATATAAATGAAAAAAAATTACACTCCTTAACGTTCTATATTGAATTTCCTCGAAATTTGTGGGGGTAGGGATAACTTTGGTACTCCTGCAAGATAATTAGTCTGGTGACCCCCAATTTTTTCTAAAACTTCAAATGATAGTCAATGAAATAAAAACAATAAATACGATTTTTAATGTCAGATTTTTTTTATATATAATTTACTCTAAAATCGAAATCCTTTTATGGGCGAATAACCAAATATATACTGAACAAAAAAGTTAAGGAAATCCCAGAAAACCACGCAAAATAAGAACACCAAAGCAAACAATTATTCAATTTTTATTTATTTGTTTAGATACATGTCATCGGTTGAAAAACATGTTTACTTTAAGTTGCAAGCACCAATGCCTTTGTTGTGAAACAGTGTCAAGTAGCCCAGGGGTCAAAGTCATTTTTCGCAAAAATGTCTACAGAGTATTCCCTCATAAACACATGAATATCATGTAAGTTTTCAAATCTTGAAATGCAATTCCTTTAAATGTCACATGAAATTAACTTAATTGCCTTAAACATAACATTTCGAAGATGAAAATGCCTTCAGTAATGAGTGTGTCCCCAGCCAGTGGCAAATTAGGACTAGCACTGGTTTCGCCTACTCTGAATAATGCTTTTGATTTGGTGCAGAGGGATCAGCATTGATATCTCTTGCAACACTGTATCGAGGGGCTGGGAGTTTCTTGATGCCATAATTATGCGTTGGACCCTCTGTCCAAAGATGTCACAGACATGTTAAAATTGTACACATGTCTGACCAGTCAATACGCACAACATTGTTTTTGCTGATTCTAGTGAGGTGTGTTCTGGCACTGTTATCCTAGGCCTGGTACTGTCACTAGTTTTTTTTTGCACCAAAAAGGCAGGTCAACAGACCTCAACAATTTATCCATGTACAATTGACTGATCAAATGTCCCTGTATAACCACCAGAGCTGTCGTCCTAGGTTTTTAAACATCCACATCTCCTGAGAGACCTTGCGAACATTAATGCATAAAACCTATGTTTGCTCCTTAAATTGAATTTTTGCGAAAAATGGAGTGAAGACCAGTCAACTTTGGCATTGATTTACTAAGCTGCTGTGGGCGCTAAAGACCCAGATAAAACGCCATTATAAAGAAAAATGGTCACATTATACAATTGTGAAATTCAAAAGTCTTGAAATGCTTTAGATATTTTGTTATAGTCCCTCAAACACATTTTCCTTAACTTGTTTTGTTGAGTATATTATGCAGTATCTTGACATGGCTTGGGAAAACAAATACATTTTCACATTTTCTAGAAAGCTGGAGGTCATGAGCCAAAATTGAAATAAAGATTTTAGAAGCTGGATGGCGATTACAATTTTTTTATTCTTAATATTAAGGACTTGGAGTTTTTCAGAAAATTTGTAAAATGCTGAAAACTTTCCTGTTAGATTATGAAAAATTGAGTGTGGTGACATATCCTTTTTATTTCATAAATTGACAGTGCATATATAAAACATTCTGTATTCAGACAATTAAAAAGATTTTAATGTGGGAAGTATTACCCGCAATGGCCCTTAATAAGCTCCAGGTCCGACAAAGTGTAAGTCACATACCATACATGGTCAAATGAAATAACGTTTTAAGCTCACCGAAGCTGAAGGCTCCAAGCTGAGCGAATAGTATACAAATGACTCCAGCCTCCATCCTTTGCTGTTTGTCAACATTTTCAAACACCTCCTTTGAAACCACAATGTCAATCGAACTTCATATGGAGACTTGTTAGGATGGAGGGACAAATTAATTGGAATGATCTTCTTAGGCTGCTGTCTGTTCTGAGGCGGTGATTCTCTTATTGTTGATCTATTGTTTAATGTACTTCTCATTATGGCGATTCTGTGTTTGTCTTTGTTTTGGTATGCATTACTTTGCGCCCTTCCTAGTTCTGCAATCATCTTGAAGAGGAAGAGATAACTGGTAGCTTTGCTTTTATTGTCTTACGGATATCTTGTTACTGTAAATGTTCTGTGACTCTTCCTCATGATGTAGTGGGTTGTTCTGGAGTTTATGATTGTAGTATTTCCTGATCATACTCACTGACTTATTGGTCTTGTGACCAAGATGCCGCCATGCTCAAATAAGGTAAAAACCATTTGAAATATTCTCTGGAACCAGAAGACTAAAATGCCACCAATCCCATATATGGTATTAACCTTTAAATTCTTCTGATTACCTTGGGCTTGGTATGCACTTTCGATGGGAGGTCGCACAATGCTAAACTACTTTTTCAGGCATTGAATAGGCTTCAGAGCAGTATTTACATCTACTCAAGTGTTCACGAAAGAAAGAAAAATGTCGTCTCCCATCTGTTACAGAAAAACTGATGTCGTCTATTGCCTGTTACACAGTCGTCTCTAACCAGTAACATTAGAAAAATGAAAATTTGAGGTTTTCAGTTTTCTTTTAAGAAGGACATAGTAAAATTGAATGAAAAATCATGTGAGATCTATTGTCTGACCATTTATGCTTATTTCATGATAGGAACGCAAGTCATTAATCACAAATTACATATTTCTGAAGTTTCTTTTCCAGACCAGATTTTCACAATTTAACTACAAATATCTATGGTGTTTGTACTTCTAATGTCGAACTTACAAACCCTAATATGACAGAAACTATTTTAGATAGCCAAAACACACTATATTATCATTTCTGCGGCGTCTGTGTGTGTTGCCCCTTTCCACTGTCGTCCAAAACCCTAAATCTGTCAGCTAAAACCCGTTACCTGTCGTCCAGCACAGGTAAGCAGTCGTCATGGGCCCGTAACGAATTGTCGTCCAGAACCGCCTTGCATTGTAACTGACATCCCTAAGCGTGTCTCTGAATCTCAAACCAGCAACCCTTTGATTTCAAGTTTAACACTCTACCACATAGAGGATTATGCATACTTGAAAGTGACAAATCAGTCCTTTTTTAATCTTGATTGTTTTCTGGTGTATCCATAGATATTGTGCTGCAAATGGTTAGAAAAAGTGATAATAAATGTTGAAAGCGGGGAATATATGGGCCTCACTGCTACAAAACCTGTCTTTGGGGTTCCAACAGTGAGATTCAAACCAGCCTGCACAGCTACAGAGACTAACTAGAAAATTGAAAATTCACCTGTAGCAAGTTTAGATATGGTACTTTCCAATAAGTGAATAACAATGGCGCTGATCAGACTGCGCAGATGCGTAGGCTGGTCTGCGTCTTTGTTGTTTGCATAGCCCCAAAGACAGGTTTTCTCGCATCAAGACCCATATAAAATCCTCTGTAATTTGATACTGAGTGTCAAAAGCATACACGGTGAGAAGTTACAGTTTTTTCAGTTTGAGAAACCTGCTATTACAATATTTTACTGGGTGTTAATCCTTTTACAATGGTCACTAATTACCTGAGGCAATTTTGTCACATCACTTTGATGACAATACCCCAATTAGCAATTATTCCAATATTAATAATGTGATTCTGATAAATTTTAAGAATTAAAAAAAAATATATATTAAATGAGTGTGCACTCAAAGGGAACTTGTGCTCAAATAGGATTCCCAAAACTGGTTTGCAAATTCTAGAATAATAATAATTAAATATGTAGTAAATTTTGCATTTAAAACGGGAACAGCTGCATTATGCTAAGGGACTTAAATTTATATATGACAATACCACACTCAATTTGAAACTTGGACTTAAAAGTGCCCTCTTAGCCTTTCCCTGCACGTTCAAAAGTGCCCTCTTAGCATGTTGTCACGCGCTTAAAGTGCCCTTTTCCTGGAAATTTTACCATGCCCTTTTTTTGGGCTGGGGGAAAGACTAGATATATGTTGTTTATATAGTCAATATAGATCAAGACAAGTATACCTCTGTGATAGGATCTTTGGAGTAGCTTTCTAAAATAGGCAGTGCTTCCTGATCACCAATGGCCCCAAGTGCTTCACCTGAAAAAGTATGACACTGTATTTAAAATCAAGTATCCTCAATTGCTCAATTTCATCAGGGTCTACACTGTTTGCTAAGACAAAAAAAGGATCTTCTGAGAACAGTCACAGTTTTCGGCGCATTGAGGCGTCCGATTGCGACACAGCATACATATATAACAGGATCAGTGATTTTTTTAACCTGCACATCCTGCATCTTTTACTCATAATGTTGTCTCTGGGATGCAAAGATTTTATTTCAGTGAGTCCCAGGATGCAACGGTATTGCACACTTATCACTAAAAACGTAAATTTGCAGTTGGACCCATTGATATGGGAAATAGGAGCCCAAGGACCCATAAGCCCAAAATTGTAAATGAATCACTGCCAGGATATCTCTGTAGTTGGTTGGTCTGCATTGGGTTTAATACGTGAATTTAGATATTGACTGGAACAAATTAAAGAAACATTGGAAAATATCAACACTATCCCCAAGAATATAGCCAAAGTTTTTTTCGGCGGATAATCTCAAAACTGAGGTGTTTTTCGGCAATACACCTGCTGCAACAAGATAACATGCCACCAATTAAGAAGACCTTTTACAGTGTCAGGGTTCATTAAGACTTGGCAAAACAAAATTCCCTGACATTTCCCTGACTTTTCCCTGACGCCAATCCAAATTTCCCTGACATAACCATACTCGCCAGAGAAACTTGGTTTTATCCAAACCTTTGTCTATAGCTAATTAGCTATAGTTTACAGCTCTTTTTTTCAATTTTGAGTGATTATTTTGAACTTTGCAAAGTTTTTATTCAAGCTTTTCAGCATGTGTATTTAGTAAATGACTATTCAAGATTGTCACATAACCATATGTTAAAAACTACTGACTCTTTCAAAAATTTGGCTGTTGACCTCTAAATTTAATCTCCTCTACAGCCATCCATGATGCAACCGTTATATAGAGGAAAGCAATTTAGCTGATTGTGGAATATTTCATTGTAAAAGCTGCAATGTTCAGAAAAGGTTTCTAATAATATTCCACCAAAGCCCTGAATACAGCACATTTTTGACAGCGGACAACACATGACAGACTTTAGTTGATCAGAACAACTCACTTTGAGCACAAAGTGCTTAGCTGAGCTTACAAGAGGCTTAATGAGCCTAAACTGCCGACTTAATGGTTGCAAAAGATTTTTCGATTATCTTTTTTTATGAGTCTATGAGAGCAAATGACCCACGGGTGTGTTGTTGGCCAATTTTAACTTGTGGTCCCAGGGGCATGGTTGGTAGGATTACGTATGTGTTGCTACATGGTTTCAAAAGATTTTTTAAAAAGTTATTCCCCATTATACCGCAAGTCTATGCATATAGGGCATAAAAAGAGAGCAGATTTCCGGAAGGACACATTTCGTTACACTGTAACAGTGTAACAATATAACAGTGCAAGCTGCCAATAACAAGATTTTAGCACTACACTGCAGCATTATAAGTGCAAAAAGTGAAAAAAATTGGACATCTTCCACTGAAACAACTGAAACAATGAAATTCAATGGAAAACTAATGAAACAGACTGTAACAATAAGAAACAAGCATCTAAAGAGAATTTTTATAGACACAAACTGCCTGAAACTGCTGTAACAAGTGTAACAAATGAAACGAGCGAAAAAAATGGACATCTTCCCTCGAAACAACTGAAACAGGGGAAATGAATAGAAAACTAATGTAACAGACTGTAACAATAAGTTACAAGCATCTTCAAGAGATTTTTTGTGGACTCAATCTGCCTGAAACTGCTGAAACAGGTGTAACGAATGAAAAGGACTTAAAAAAATTGGACATCTTCCCTTGAAACAACTGAAACAATGAAAATGAATAGAAAACTAATGAAACAGACTGTAACAATAAGTAACAAGCATCTTCAAGAGATTTTTTATAGACACAATCTGCCTGAAACTGCTGAAACAAGTGTAACGAATGAAACGGACTTAAAAAACTGGACATCTTCCCTTGAAACAACTGAAACAATGAAAATGAATATAAAACTAATGAAACGGACTGTAACAATAAGTAACAAGCATCTTCAAGAGATTTTTTATAGACGCAATCTGACTGAAACAGCTGAAACTAGTGTAACGAATGAAACAGGCTTAAAAAAACTGGGCATCAACCGCTGAAACATCTGAAACAATGAAAATGAATAGATAACAAATGAAACTGACTGTAACAATTAGTAACAAGCATCTTCAAAAGATTTTTTATAGACACGATCTGCCTGAAACTGCTGAAACAAGTGTAACAAATGAAACGGACTTAAAAAAATTGGACATCTTCCACTGAAACAACTGAAACAATGAAAATGAATAGAAAACTAATGAAACAGACTGTAACAATAAGTAACAAGCATCTTCAAGAGATTTTTTATAGACACAATCTGCCTGAAACTGCTGAAACAAGTGTAACGTATGAAACGGGCTTAAAAAAATTGGATATCTTCCACTGAAACAACTAAAACAATGAAAATGAATAGAAAACTAATGTAACAGACTGTAACAAGAAGTAACAAGCATCTTCAAGAGATTTTTTATAGACACAATCTGCCTGAAACTGATGAAACAAGTGTAACAAATGAAACAGGCTTAAAAAAATTGGATATCTTCCACTGAAACAACTGAAACAATGAAAATAAATAGAAAACTAATGTAACAGACTGTAACAATAAGTAACAAGCATCTTCAAGAGATTTTTTATAGACACAATCTGCCTGAAACAGCTGAAACAAGTGTAATGAATGAAACGGGCTTAAAAAAATTGGACATCTTCCACTGAAACAGCTGAAACAATGAAAATGAATAGAAAACTAATGAAACAGACTGTAACAATAAGTTACAAGCATCAAGAGATTTTTTATAGACTCAATCTGCCTGAAACTGCTGAAACAAGTGTAACAAATGAAACGGGCTTAAAAAATTGGATATCAACCACTAAAACAACTGAAACAATGAAAATGAATAGAAAACTAATGAAACGGACTGTAACAATAAGTAACAAGCATCTTCAAGAGATTTTTATAGACACAATCTGCCTGAAACTGCTGAAACAAGTGTAACGAATGAAACGGACTTAAAAAAATTGGACATCTTCCACTGAAACAACTGAAACAATGAAAATGAATAGAAAACAAATGAAACAGATGGTAACAATAAGTAACAAGCATCTTCAAGAGATTTTTTATAGACACAATCTGCCTGAAACTGCTGAAACAAGTGTAACGAATGAAACGGGCTTAAAAAAATTGGAAAACTTCTACCAAAACAACTGAAACAATGAAACTCAATGGAAAACTAATGAAACTTACTGTAACAAACAGTAACAAGCATCTAAAGAGAATTTTTTATAGACACAATCTGCCTGAAACTGCTGTAACAAGTGTAACGAATGAAACGGGCTTAAAAAAATTGGACATCTTCCACTGAAACAACTGAAACAATGAAAATGAATAGAAAACTAATGAAACAGACTGTAACAATAAGTTACTAGCATCTTCAAGAGATTTTTTGTGGACTCAATCTGCCTGAAACTGCTGAAACAAGTGTAACGAATGAAACGGGCTTAAAAAATTGGACATCAACCACTGAAACAACTGAAACAATGAAAATGAATAGAAAACAAAAGAAACAGACTGTAACAAGAAGTAACAAGCATCTTCAAGAGATTTTTTATAGACACAATCTGCCTGAAACTGCTGTAACAAGTGTAACGAATGAAATGAGCAGAAAAAAATGGACACCTTCAACTGAAACAATTTAAAAAATGAAATTCAATGGAAAATTAATAAAACAGACTGTAACTATTAGTAACAGGCATACAGGAGATATTTTTTATAGACCCAACCTACCTTAAACTGCTGAAACGAGTGTAACCAATGAAACAGGCTAAAAAATTGGACATCTTCCACTGAAACAAATTAAATAATGAAATTCAATGGAAAACTAATGAAACAGACTGTAACGATAAATAACAAGCATATAGGAGATTTGTTTTGTATATCCAACCTACCTAAAACTGCTGTAACAAGTGTAACAAATGCAACAAGCAAAAAAAAAATGCTTGGAACAATGAAATTCAATGGTAAAATAATGGAATGGATTGTAACAATGAAGGAGATTTTTTTATAGACACAATCCCTAAAACTGCAGTTACGAGTGTAGCAAATGTAATAAGCAAACAAGAGGGCCCATGGGCCCTGAATCGCTCACCTGAATCCTTGTCAGGAAAGGATGTTTACCACAAAATATAAATCCCATTCTCCAACACTGCAAGTAAAGCCTATCAAGTCACTTAAGTTCAATCAAATTATACTTGGAATAAAAAACCCAAGAATAATATCCTTTTCTAGATTTAACTTTATTCGACGATATTTACACGTTTATGGGATCATAAGGTAAACATGCGACTTCCATTATTTCTATTTAGCTTGGCAACCGACGTTAACATAACGTCATCAGGACGTTACATTACCTCAAAGATAAATATAGCGCCCCAAAATGCAATACTCTTCCAAAGGTTAATTATACACTAAAATCAATATAGACCTTGATAAAACGGCACAAAATGTGGCATCTCATCTGGCTCCATACTGTTTATAAAAACATAAGATTTTAAAATAACTCAAAACTCTTCTAACCAATACTTATCTGCACAATTTCAATGTCTGACTGTTTTACCCAACCCAAAAGATGGGGGGGGGGGGCGTTGCATAAGGTCAAACATTTTAATTGCATAATGTGATATGCAACATAACCTTCTTCAGAAAAAAAATGTTTTGCCTGTTTGACCCGGCCCATACAGCCTCAGGGATGAGGATTGTAAAAGGGCAGAACATTTGCTTGAATGGGGTTCTTATTATGCTTCATTCCAATTAATTTCTAGTAAGTCAGTTTAACATTAAATTAACCCCCCCCCCCATAGCAACTGTTTATTGCAAAATGAATTGTTTATACAGTGTGCTCCCTGGGAAACTGGAAGTTATAAATTTATAATACTTATCACATTAATAAACAGTGGTGCCCGAACTGACTCCCCTGCGCATAAAAGTAGTTCTACTTTCTAAAACTGCGCTATTGACGTAGGAAGTCACAAGAATTTTTTATTATCTCATATTGCTTTTTAGTACGAATATACAAAAGGAATGGCAGTTCAGCTGCCACCTAATAACAGGTAGAAATGTGAAGGATGTATCCCCTGAAAATGTTTACCTCATATTGTTTTTGTTTGTTTGATTTGATTCTTTACGTCCCATCAACAATCTTTCAGCTATAAAGGGATGGGTCTTCCTGGGTTGAACCAGTACTAAGCTAGGATTAATGTTCTTGCTCAAGGACACAACGCAGTGACGCCGGTAAGGCTCGAACCCGCGGCCCTTCGGTCTCAAGTCAAGCACTCTACCACTGAGCTCCCATTACCTCATATTGTTTTAGTATGAAAATAATTGTAAGTGTATACCAAAAGGGATGGCAGTTCAGCTGCCACCTAATAACAGGTAGAAACGTTAAGGATTTATCCCCTGAAAATGTTTACCTCATATTGTTTAAGTACTAAATAAGTGTAAGTTTGTACCAAAAGGGATGGCAGTTCAGCTGCCACCTAATAATAAGAAAAATGTTAAGGATTTATCACTGGAAAGTGTAGCAAATGTATGCAACAGACGACTGAAGCAGACAACATTTTCAGTTGCATTTTCGCAGGTGCTTTAAGTTAGAAATGAAAATATATTACTTTCTCGTAATCTACTTTTCTTTTCATTTTCTTTTCTTTTAATAATTCTATTCAGTAAAATTTGTGAAAATTATTTAGATGAAATTTGATAATTTTTATTGTAAACTAATATTGATTTTTTAGATTTAAAGTTTCTATTTTTCACTTTATTGATGACATTTGCCTGGCCATTAAACAAACACTGACCACTTGTTGATTTAAGGACACCGACCTCGATACGACTGCGCATGTGACGTGCGCATCTTCCGTAAACAATGTGACGGTTGATCAGTGTACATACTTAAGAAAATAAACGAAGTATAATATTCAGCTTCACTATAAAATTGGTTATTGAATGTCACAAGATTTGCCACTAATCAGTATAGCCAGTGTATAGCCAGATCAGTATATATATAGATGAGTGTAAGTAAGTAAGTAAGTAAGTAAAGACTTTATTTATCGAGGGTTACAACATTTAGCACATATATATATTTACATAAGTACATGTTGCTAATCTTCCATGAGGCCCTCACTAATTACATTTTTACATAAATATACATGTATATAAATAAACAGACGATAAATTACAGTTACCATATTTAACCTTATAAGTACTCTCTTCACTTATCAGTTTTAAAATCCATATCCTCCTAAAAAACATGGAATATCCAGACCAGTTGGCTTCTGAAGAAGCCAGCCTATCAAGATCAGCAGGTTTTCATCCATGCTTCTAATGGCATTGCACCACCTGACCAACTGGAAATCAGATATTTATATAGTGCAAACAAACCTTCAAGCATTCAGTGTGTGCTTATAAGATTAAGTATAGTATTTTGATATCTGAAAATCATATATGTGCCCATTTGAAGTCTGAGCATCAAAATCCTGCACTATAAAAGTTTTCATTGTTAAATGGAATATGAGATCTGAAGAAATATTGTACTACTGTAGTAAGGTTCAAATAAGCAGACTTCAAGCAAACACTTAAACCCTTTACATACTAGTGATGTCTGCTGATAATCTTTGTAAACAATTTGGACCCAGATCAGACCCCACACAACACAGGGCCTAATCTGGATTCAAACTGTTTGACAATCTGATGACAAGCACCCCCGAAAGCATCCTTCTATCACAGCAGACAAAAAAAAACCCTTATGGATTTCCAGTAGGCAAAGAATTATACATATAACGAATTCTGATTTCTCACATCAGCAGATACAAAAAGATACTGTAGAGTGTGCATTTATCAGGCAATAGCTATATACTACAAATGTGTCAAGAAACAAAATAAGAATCGGGGTGCACATTTTATAAGAACTTTATGAACAAAACAGAGAAGTTGAGAAATAAAATGTACATGTGCAGTAATTATTGATTCATGTTTTAATTTACTAGCCATCTTAAACATCTATTATGAAAGGTGCTAATTGTTTGGGCATTCTTTACTTCCTCTGGCAGACTGTTCCATATCAGACATCCAGAGTACCTCAGACTTTGTTTGAAGCATTCTGTCCTAGGCTTAGGCGGGATAAAACAACCAGCAGAAGATGATCTTAGCTGAATATTGGTATTTTCATTATTTCTTAGAGTGAAATTTTCAGAAATGTATGCAGGTGCAATATTATTATAGACTTTAAACATAAATTTGGCTTTTCTTAGAAAAAGCCGATCATATATAGACATAATCTTCAACGAGTTCATTGCTTCAATGGAGTCATCCACATTGTAATCAAGGATAACCTTACATGCACGTTTTTGTAATCTAAATATCTTCAGCTTATTGGACTCTGAAGAGCTGCCCCATACAATGTTACAAAAGTCAATATGTGGTTGAATATACGATTTGTAGAACTGAACTCTATGAGCTTGAGACAAGAATTTTTTAATTTTTGATAGAAGCCAAATACTTGATGCAATTTTTTTCGTTAAATGCTTGATGTGATTTGACCAAGTCAAATTATTGTCAACAAAAACACCTAAAATTTTGTCGTTTGAAATCATATTCAGAGACTCCTTGTTGTATGTAAGATCTAAGTGATCATTAGTGAGCCGTTGTCGTTTTTGGTAGGTTGTTACAAGCATTACTTTTGTTTTTGATGAATTTAGAATCATGCCATTGTTTCTGCACCAGATTTGTAGATTGTTCAAAGAAGACTGAAGGTTATTTTCAATTTGTTCCATGGAATCTTGGACATCGTACAAGGTTGTGTCATCCGCATAGAGATCAGTAAAGACATTGCTTGTGTATAAAGGTAGATCGTTGATGAACAGGAGAAATAAAAGTGGCCCTAAAATAGAACCTTGGGGGACACCATATGAGATTTGCTTAAAGTCTGACTTACAGTTGTTAATTGCCACTTGCTGCTTTCTGTTAGTTAGATAGGTATTAAACCATGATAATGCTTCATCTTTTATGCCATATATTTCTAATTTGTCAATTAAGATTTGGTGATCTACAAGATCAAATGCTTTCTTGAAATCGACTAATACCACACCAACCATTTTTCCACTGTCAATAGCATTCATCCATAAATCTATCATGTTTACAAGAGCAGTTTCACATGAATGTTGGGTTCTGAAGCCAGACTGTGTTTTATGTAATAAGTTATAAGTATGCAAGAATTCAGAGAAACTCTCATGTACGTGTTTTTCAAGAACTTTAGACAAAACAGGCAAAATTGATATGGGGCGATAATTATTAACTTCTTCATGTGAACCATTTTTAAAAAGGGGAGTAACTTTTGCTTCTTTCCACTTACTTGGGAAAACAGAATTAATGATACTATGATTGCAAATAAAAGTGACTACATCAGCTATGTAAGGGGCAGCAACTTTCAGCAGACGAGGTCCAATCATGTCTGAACCTGTGGCTTTATTGATGTCAATGGTTGAGAGAAATTTCAAAACCTTTTCTTTTTGAATTGATGGAATTATGAATTTTGCATCTTCGGGAAGCTTTGTCTGACAGAACTCTTTCAATTTAGTGTGGTCGGTATAAGTTACAGGTTCTTTTAACTTTGATGCAACATTTACGAAAAAATCATTAAATTCATTTGCAATACCAGTGGAATCTTCAATAAAAGTGTCTCCAACTTTTACTGACCCAATGGTAGATTGTTTCCTAAGGCCTTTTCCTGCACCGACTTCCTGAAATATCTTATAAATACTGCTTGGATTGTTTTTGTTGTTGTCAAGGAATGTTTGGTATTGGATTCTTTTTGCTTTTTGAATCATTTTGATGGTTTTATTTCTCCATAGCTTATATTCATCTTCATTTCCAATAGACTTATGCCGATCCCTACATTTCATTGCATCGAGAATTTCTGGTGACAACCACTGAGGCTGATTTTTTTGTTTTACCCTATGTTGTTTTATAGGTATATGTTTGTCCACTACCTGCAAAAAGAGGTCTAACCAAGCTTCCATTATGTCATCTGTATCATCAAATATTTTTATGGTATCCCATGGAACAGATTGAAGATCCTCTGTAAATTTGTCTTCATTAAAATTTTTAAAACTTCTATATGATATTGTGTAGTGATCTGTCTTTGGGGGTTGAACATGCATTTTTCTTGTAAAAAATATGGGGAAGTGATCACTAAGCCCTATCTTGGGTATATTTAATGAGTTCACATTTTCTGGACAGTTTGTGTAAATATGGTCTATGAGAGTGCTGGAATCACCTGTTACCCTAGTAGGTTCAGATACTAACTGTGTTAGACCAAAAGGTTCCATATAATCAGTCCAGGCATTTTTGATTTGATTGTTTAATAAATCCCTGTTTATGTCACCCATTAGATAAATTTCCTTATCTTCTCTTAGTACATTTTCAATGCAGGCTTCAAAAATTTCATTCCACTGAATAGTTGAATTTGGTGGCCTGTAGATGTTTCCAACCAAAAATGCTTTACTTTTCTTTGGTTTAATTTCCAGCCAAACACATTCTAAGTTTTCATTTTCAAGATCTGTTCTTCTGCAGGTTTGGATACCCTCTTTAACATAGACTATAAGACCACCTCCAGTGTTTAATTCCCTGTCTGTCCTACAGGGCTTTTGAAAACCATTTATTTCAAAACTTGAATCAGGGTGGATAGAATTTAATTTAGTCTCACTTAAGCCTAGGACATGAATTTCATTTTTGTCTGATTCTAATAATAGACGCACCTGGTCAATTTTGTTGCTTAAGCCCTGAATATTTATATGTCCCATTCTGAAACCTTTACATTTTAGACCTAAATCAAGAATGTATTGAGAATTGGACTGATAAGATGCAGACCCATCTGACAGATCACTGTCTGTACTGCAACTATTATCAGACACCTGTGTTGTAAACAGAGAGGAGTTTTGGTCACTACCTGTTGATAAAGACCTATCAGTATAAGAGCCCTCATGCTCAGCAGGAGACTGAATGCCTGCAGATGTATCTGTACCTGAAATTGAAACATTGTTTACACATGTATTTGATGTAGACAAAGTTGTGTTATCTAAATCAGCACTGGAGGGCCTCATGGATACATTAATTAAATTATCATTAGTGTAAAATGTGTCTTGTTGTTTTGATGCTACCATATATACTGGCTCTGAAAATGAAGAGTTCTGATCACTTATTTGACTGACTTCATTATGTCTTTCTGAGTTTGTATTATCTATCCCAATAATCAGACTATTACATACACAGTTAGTAAATTCACATTCTGAACAAATGTAACTTAGATATGAATATCTGTTAGACAAAATTAGATCCTGTTCAGTAACATTATATGAGGCATCATAGCCGAATTCCTATAACTTTGGGGCACAACGACCTGACTTATGTCCTAGTAAACCACAGTGATAACATTTTAGTTGATGTTTGTGTTTACAGTTAATAGTCTCATGGTTACTTTCTCCACACTTGTGACATAAATTTACATTGTTCTGGTCTCTATGTATTTCCTGAGAATTTCTCCTTCCACCAGAACGGGGTTGTCTTCGCTGGTGTTGTTTCTGTTGTTGTGTGGTTCGTCTAGCCGGGCGCCTGTCGAAAAAACATCTAGCAAAGTCGTTCACTATTGTAACTTCTCGATTTATGGTACCGAGCAGACGCTTCACTCCAGATGAGGACAAGTGTATACCGTCTGTGTTGTAATACCCTTGTATTATATTCCCATATCTATCATGAAAGGCCTTGTATTGATCGATGAATATTGCACCATGGTACTCAGCAAGTGCCTGTATGATGTCGTTTATATCTGAAGTGCTAGTGTCACCCCTGGGACAAGAATTTGACATTAAGATCTTACATTGACTGTTTGATTCCTTTATAAACTGGAGCAACTGATCATAGCGCTCTTCAAAATACTCAATGTCTGTTCCATTTGAGGCATCATTTCCTCCAACATATATAATTACATGAGAAAATTTCGTAATGTCGTAGACTTTAATTTGTGTAAATATTTTCTCAATGTTGCCACCTGAAATTCCATTTTTGACCACATTATCTCTTAGACCCTTTGGGTTGACGGATGAAACCAGTGAGTCCCCTATCAATAGAATTTGACTTGTATTACTAGTTCCTGGAAGGGATCTGGAATTAGACCCTGGTAATGTTCTTGGAGCAGGGCGTGGCCTCTGGGGTGTTGCATTGGTTAGATCAATGGGTGTTGATGTCCTTCTTACAACATCACTATACTGTCTAGTTTGTAAATCTGGCAGCTCAGAGGCTGGACTTGGGAGATTACTGTCTGAAGTATTAGGAGTTCCAGCAGTGCTGACCTCATTACTGCTCTCAAGTATTTCTTCCTGTTGCACTTCCTTGTCTGTTGACTGGTCCACAGTTCTTATGACTGACTGGTTAGATGCTTGTTGAACCAGGTCATTTACTTGTGTAGTGAGTGTAGTGATCTGTCCCTGTAGAGTAGAGATCATGTCCATAAGGGTTGAGATTTGTCTTATCACAGGTGAGTCTTGTAGGTGTGTATATTCAACTACCTGCTCTGGTTGCTGAGCTTCTGCCCCAGTAGGGGGCTCAGTTTCAGGCTCCTCTACTGCTTCATCAATTAAAGCCTCATTATCTTCTTGTGTAAAGCTTGTAGACACCATATTTGTGTCCAGTAATGAGCTATTCTCCTGAACAAAAGTCCTGAACACATTTTGTGCTAGCTTTCTGAAGATTTTCTGTTTCCATGATATATGTCCAGGTCCACTTGCACACAGAGACATAACAGATTTATCTATACGGAGGATACATTTTTTCTGGTCCAAATAAGTTTTTAGTTGAAACTTCACTGTCTCTTCAGAAGGAAAACTGAACTGCTTACTTAACACAGTTAGAATGTTTTTGAAAATTGGCTTGTTATAAAACAATATGTCTGTGCTGTCCTGCAGTGACATTATATGATAGAATATCCCTTGAAATGGATCGGATACATTGTCATATGATTCAGTGTCACCAGCAGCAAACCCAGGAAATTCCTCCATGGCAGTGAGACTGTCTGAAATTACTATGCTGCTTCCAGCAGAAGAAAGAGAACTCAAGGAATCTTCCATCTTGAGATTGAGCAAATCCTGTGTAGAAATTCCACTGACCACTTTAGTCAGCCATTAGTCTATTATCAATAGATAAGGTGTACTCTCTACAGTGTAACCACAGGAGGTCCAGTATAAAACAAAATATCTCTATTAAATAAATCCAAATATTATCCAATATGTGCACTTTTTAACTACAAATATTACATTGAAAGAATCCTTGTATCAAGAGCTTTCTTTTCATATATAATTTATCAATTTAATCCTTGATATACAGTTTTTATCTAAATATTTCTTCTCCCACGCCCATGTACATACCGAAGTTACAATTAATTAAACACAGATCACATCTAAAATCAAGTGTGAGATAACATTTCAAAACATTTGTTTAATTTCTAATATTTCTGAACAGTGTATAGCCAGATCAAACAAGTATATATAGATGAGTGTGAGATAACATTTCAAAACATTTGTTTAATTTCTAATATTTCTGGTCCTGAAGGTTGTTTTTGTCTAAGCAAAAAGTGCAGACCCTTATGAAATGCATGTCCTTAGCTGTTGGTGAGGCGTAAAATACAAACACTCACTCATTCCTGATGAAACGCGGCCTTTAATCTGGGTCTTGCCTGTTTGCTAAATACATATATCACAGAAAAAAATGTATTGTGCTAATGCTTTGCAAGCTGGGTAATTTTCATTTGGTTTTGTTGTCTGCTGTTTTAGTTTAAAAATGATAGTTTTCAAAATTCTTTTCATGAATATTATTAGAGTGTCTGTTTAAATCAAGATCAGGTTCAATGTTTTGTCAGACCTGATCTAGGTCTAAACTGTTTGCAAAGACAATGAAATACATTACCAGCAGGAAAAGGGTTAAAGTCAAGTGACCACACCATTGAAGCTAGGTGTGATAAATAACCAGTCAAGTGATTATAATCCTATCTGTTATCTTTAATTGCTTGTATAAACAGTGTCATTAATTTATGACACACTTCTGCAAATATGAGATAAGCAGAAGCTAGCATTACCATATTGGAACTTGAAGTTCAAAACAGCTTGCACATATTCTTTGATAAATGTAAAAAGTATCCATTGCAGCAGCTAGCTTCATGAGGCCTTAGATTCTCTTAGTGAAAACTGCCACCGCTGCTTGCTTAAAGCATATATATAGATAAAGACCATGCCATTTTTACAAAAATGAAACTGTTTGCCAAGGTTATAAGCAGACGACAAAAGTTGCCACAAGCTACAGTCTGATCAACGCCTTTGTTATTATACCCCCCGCAAACTTTGTTTGTGGTGGGGTATACTGTTTTCACGTTGTCCGTGCGTCCGTCTGTCCGTAACGTTTTTTTTTTTAATAACTTGAAGAGTCATTGCTGGGTTTTCATCAAACCTTGCAAACATGTTCATATATGCAAGACAAATACTTTAGACAAAAAAGTAAGGGCTAGGGGCCAATTCTATTAGAGTTATTTCCCTTTGTAGTTCTAAATGGCTTTTAATATAGGGTTTTATGCCTATGCTATTATAGGCCATACACGGGCTGATCAACTCCTACCACAGCTTTTGATGGAACAATTTGATACTTTGCCGCATTTTAGTTATACCCCCCGCAAACTTTGTTTGTGGTGAGGTATACTGTTTTCACGTTGTCCGTGCGTGCGTCCGTCCGTCCGTAACGTTTTGTTTTTTTAATAACTTGAAGAGTCATTGCTGGATTTTCATCAAACCTTGCAAACATGTTCATATATGCAAGACAAATACTTTAGACAAAAAAGTAAGGGCTAGGGGCCAATTCTATTAGAGTTATTTCCCTTTGTAGTTCTAAATGGCTTTTAATATAGGGTTTTATGCTTATGCTATTATAGGCCATACACGGGCTGATCAACTCCTACCACAGCTTTTGATGGAACAATTTGATATTTTGCCTATACAGCTAGGGGCCAATTCTATTAGAGTTATTTCCCTTTGTAGTTCTAAATGGCTTTTAATATAGGGTTTTATGCTTATGCTATTATAGGCCATACACGGGCTGATCAACTCCTACCACAGCTTTTGATGGAACAATTTGATACTTTGCCTATACAATGTAGACACATTGAACATATGCATGAAGGAGTTTGGTTCAGAAAAAATAATTTTTGACGAAATTACAGCTTTGAGAACTATGACAATTTTTCCCTAGTAGGGCTTTTGTATATGCATAGATGGTGCCTTCATGGGCGATCAACTCCTACTACAGCTTTGGATGGAACAATTTGATACTTTGCCTATACAATGTAGACACATTGAACATATGCATGAAGGAGTTGGGTTCAGAAAAAATAATTTTTGACAAAATTACAGCTATGAGAACTTAGACAATTTTTCCCTAATAAGGCTTTTGAATATGCATAGATGGTGCCTTCTGAATCTTACTGTGCAGGGTTTTTCACTGAATCTTACTGTGCGGGGGTATCTAATAAGCATTGCTTATTGACTTTTTTCATTCACATCAGTATCCAGATCAGAAAAGACAAAATATAGATCCTGATTGGGGTTCAAACTGTTTGCCAAGGTTATAAGTAGACAACAAAAGTCGCAGTGAGCAAGGAATTAGTTAGACAGGTTAATATGTAAGTACCTGTGTAATGTCCTCATAAGAGCACAAGATTTACGTGTGGGTCGGGTCTGATTTTGTTGCATGCGATTGTCTTACAACCGCGCAAGTAGAAAGTTAGCAAAAGCTCATCTGGAGTCGCGTCATCGCAAGGCCACTGCATCAGATTTCAAAGACTCGCCGAACAACATACGGTGTAATAAGTGACAAGCTAGTCAAAGTAAAAGAAACCGCAATCCATATTTAGCAACACCGATTTATTTGAACATTCCTGTTTGTAGCGAGTAAACCGTTGTCAAAAAACATGATCATTTGGTCAGGAGGCAGAGCGAAGCAGTTGTAAACATTAATGTGCCGCACTGTGGCAAAATAAACGATCCGTTTGTGGGCACGAGGTTGAGAGGTACAGGCTGATCGGGATCATTATATGGGCACTTGATAGCTATTTAAAGGATCTTAAGCTTTCTGTATGCAGACAGCGTAGTGTAACAAGACCCTTGGGCACAGGCTGATCAGAGGCTTCCGTTAGCGCACATATAATAGTTTCATTTGGTGTGGCTTAATTTCAATATCTAGATTCTTTGGGAGCAATGTTTGGCGCCAAATACTAATTTTCTGTTGGTGAAATAACGTTTATATATTAAAGCTGGATATTCCAACATGGATAAAAGAACCGAAAAGTCGCATTTGAGTGCTGACATTCTCAAAATGCTAAGAGAAACTATCTTCTTTTGTTGTAGAAAGACCAGGATGGGAATCGTCACATAACAGGTTTTGTCCTATCACATGAGAGAAAAAGGGACATTGACCCGCCTACGCGTAAGACACAACTGTCAATCATCTCTGAAACCAGCGCAAGAGCACCTGATAGGCAGTTCGACACGAAATCTAACTGTCTTTGTTTTCTGACCGCACACTGAGAAACTTACCGTTTGTGACAAAAATAGTTGGTCGGAGCGTCTTTGTTTCTTGACTGTGACACCGTTTTATGAACCAATCACAGAAGTCATTTTGCTAACTTGCTACTTGCGGGGTTGTACAGTGATAACCTTTTCAAATAATTTAGACCCTGATCATGCTGGACAAAATACAAATCTAGATACAAACTGTTCAATCAGTCTGTAACTGTTCAGTACTCTTATTGTGATGTAGATAAATTAGAAAACCCATGGGCCCAGTCGCGAGATAACCTGATTTTTTCGCATGAGCAGAACAAATGCTCAGACCAGCTTGCGTATCGGCGTACTCTTGAGGTGCAGCATCTGACAGGAGTCTGCAATGTTTGCAGGATTCAGTTATTATTATTATTCATTTCAGTGAATAACTTAGCTTGGGCAGTGTCTAGTTCCATAGAAGAGAACACAATTTCTTGCTCAATTTTTTAATTTTGTCTCAGCATGCTCAGTAAATATAATAATAAGACAGAAGTTTCACTAATTTATTCCTCGATAAGAACATGAGAACAAATTGCTTTCGGCCATAGATCCTTATGAGCTTTTTCGTACACATGAACAAACTTAGAGCTGACCACATCGTAAAACGGAAATGATCCCAAGCTATCAGACAGTATGCTTTGCAAATAGTCGGGCGCGATTTGGATCCAATACCGGCTCGATTAGAGATCCATGAATTTAGTAACGAAGAAAAAGTCATATAAGGTGGCATACATTGTCATCTGCTGGCACAATTTGCCATTTTGCAAATAGTTTATACTCAGATCAGACCCTGGTTTCACTAGAGTATGCAATAAAATCACTTCCCTAGTGGCGATTATAATTGGTATTGATTATCGAAGTTATTAACTACTGGGCAAAGTAAAATCGTGCTAAAATGTGTTCCGCCATTTTTTTTTTCTTGAGAAGTCTAAATATCGAAACTAAATATAACCATGTGTGATAACCGACACAAAATTTTATAAATGGCGTTTCATGGTCTTAGGGTGTCAGACACAAACATAATCGGTATTTTACATTGCATGGAAAATAGGGACTCAAATATTGCTTAGCCATCATATTTGCCCTTGTTATTAGAACTGACCAAATCAAAAAATGATTAGAACAAGTATTTTAGTGCAAAAACATACTAGATTCAGTCTGTTGGTAGTTATTCCTTTGTATACATGCAGTCTCACCAGAGCCTTGCTACTCGCACATAACATTATGACATCATTAGAACCGACCATGAAGGGTAAATAAGATCTTTTGATTAGTCTCTCTCTCTCTCTCTCTCTCTCTCTCTCTCTCTCTCTCTGTTATATGAGCTGATCTCTCTCTTGTGCGCGAGCGTATGAGCGCTGGGATTTTTCACATGACACAATCATAAAATTGTTTGTCTGTTTGTTAGTATTCATGCATAACACCCCAGTCAACAAATTCTTTTTCAGTAATGTCGGGATTTTTTATGAATTCTTCTCTTAAACCAATAATAAGCAGAGTATAAGGTGTCTTGATTGGACACGGCGCAGTGCCTTCAGTGAGTCTCAAACTAGCAACTGTTCGACATCAAGTCTAATACTTTACGAATCGAGTTATAAAAATATGTTTATAATGCATTCTGTAAACTTGAAAGGTTGCAGATTCTTAATGATTACAGATTCAACCTGGTGTCTGCTGTGAGTTTGTCACTTTCCCATTGGTATCCTGGGTCAGGTGTGGTACTTGATTGTATCGATTCCTGATCTTTGCACCCTTACTTACTTTCATAATGTTTTTTTTTATTCACTTCATTCATAAAAATGCTTAAGTTCTTCTACCCCATATTTATGTTACTCTAAAACAATCTAGCTCATAGGTAGGACATGGAGTGCACATGGAGTGAACAAAGGGGTACGTGCATTAAGGGGCTAAAATGGCCCCCTTTGGAGCAAAAAACTGAAATTTGCTTTTCACAAATTTCTTTGGATTTGTTTATTAGAAGAATGGCTGAAGTGTAAAATTTCGGCATTTATTTAAATTTTACTGTTGCTATGGTAACAAAAATGGCCGACAAAATCGGCATGAAATAGAGAAATTGCCATTTTTGAACAAATTCAAGGCTTTTAGAGACCAAATTTCAAAAATTAAATATCAACACAGCTAAATACCAAAAAATCCTTTCAATATGTTGTGTGCCATGATAATTCTCACCATCTGTTAAAATATCTTTTTGGTATTTGCTTGTGCTCTATGTTGATTGCTCTGTCAAACGTCAAACGTCATGGGGTTGTCTGCGGTTTGTGATTGTGGTATTTCCTGATCATACTCTCTTACTATTTTTGCTCCAAAATGGTCAATTTCCTATTTTCAGCCTGTTTTGGCGGCCGTTTTTGTTACCATAGCAACGGTAAAAGTCAAACTAATACCAGTCTTATACACTTGGGTCATTGTCCTAATAAACCAATAAGAAGAATTTGGTGAAAAGCGAATTTCATTTTTTGGCCTCATAGGCCAAAATAGCCTCTTAATGCACGTAGCTCTTTAAACTACCTAGTTCACTCTAGTGAACAATCTAGTGGACTAGTAGTGGACACCAAGCTTAAACCTTGTGCACTCCTTGTGTTTAAGGGTGTAACCTTTCGTCTTAGCACAACTGTAGCTTATAACCAATTTCATGCACCTTCCGATAAGCTCCGAGTCCTCCCGAATTGAAAACAATCTGGCCAATCATCAAACATCCCAACAATGTGACCTATATTTTAATAAGCATTGTAAATACCCAAAGTCCATTTCATTCGTTACACTTGTTTCAGCAGTTTCAGGCAGATTGTGTCTATAAAAAATCTCTTGAAGATGCTTGTTACTTATTGTTACAGTCCATTTCATTAGTTTAATATTCATTTTCATTGTTTCAGTTGTTTCAGTGGAAGATGTCCAATTTTTTAAGCCTGTTTCATTCGTTACACTTGTTTCAGCAGTTTCAGGTAGATAGCATCTATAAAAAATCTCATGAAGATGCTTGTTACTTATTGTTACAGTCTGTTTCATTAGTTTTCTATTCATTTTCATTGTTTCAGTTGTTTCAGTGGAAGATGTCCATTGTTTTTAAAGTCTGTTTCATTTGTTACACTTGTTTCATCAATTTCAGGCAGATTGTGTCTATAAAAAATCTCTTGAAATGCTTGTTACTTATTGTTACAGTCTGTTTCATTAGTTTTCTATTTGTTTTCATTGATTCAGTTGTTTCAGTGGAAGATGTCCAATTTTTTAAAGTCTGTTTCATTCGTTACACTTGTTTCATCAGTTTCAGGCAGATTGTGTCTATAAAAAATCTCTTGAAGATGCTTGTTACTTCTTGTTACAGTCTGTTTCATTAGTTTTCTATTTGTTTTCATTGTTTCAGTGGAAGATGTCCAATTTTTTTAAGCCCGTTTCATTCGTTACACTTGTTTCAGCAGTTTCAGGCAGATTGTGTCTATAAAATATCTCTTGAAGATGCTTGTTACTTCTTGTTACAGTCTGTTTCATTAGTTTTCTATTCATTTTCATTGTTTCAGTTGTTTCAGTGGAAGATGTCCAATTTTTTTAAGTCCGTTTCATTCATTACACTTGTTTCAGTAGTTTCAGGCAGATTGTGTCTATAAAAAATCTCTTGAAGATGCTTGTTACTTCTTGTTACAGTCTGTTTCATTAGTTTTCTATTCATTTTCATTGTTTCAGTTGTTTCAGTGGAAGATGTCCAATTTTTTTAGGTCCGTTTCATTTGTTACACTTGTTTCAGCTGTTTCAGGCAGATTGTGTCTATATAAAATCTCTTGAAGATGCTTGTCACTAATTGTTACAGTCTGTTTCATTAGTTTTCTATTTGTTTTCATTGTTTCAGTTGTTTCAGTGGAAGATGTCCAATTTTTTTAGGTCCGTTTCATTTGTTACACTTGTTTCAGCTGTTTCAGGCAGATTGTGTCTATATAAAATCTCTTGAAGATGCTTGTCACTAGTTGTTACAGTCTGTTTCATTAGTTTTCTATTTGTTTTCATTGTTTCAGTTGTTTCAGTGGAAGATGTCCAATTTTTTTAAGCCCGTTTCATTCGTTACACTTGTTTCAGCAGTTTCAGGCAGATTGTGTCTATAAAAAATCTCTTGAAGATGCTTGTTACTTCTTGTTACAGTCTGTTTCATTAGTTTTCTATTCATTTTCATTGTTTCGGCTGTTTCAGTGGAAGATGTCCAATTTTTTTAAGCCCGTTTCATTCGTTACACTTGTTTCAGCAGTTTCAGGCAGATTGTGTCCATAAAAAATCTCTTGAAGATGCTTGTTTCTTTTTGTTACAGTCTGTTTCATTAGTTTTCTATTCATTTTCATTGTTTCAGTTGTTTAAGTGGAAGATGTCCAATTTTTTTAAGCCCGTTTCATTTGTTACACTTGTTTCAGCAGTTTCAGGCAGATTTTGTCTATAAAATATCTCTTGAAGATGCTTGTTACTTCTTGTTACAGTCTGTTTCATTAGTTTTCTATTTGTTTTCATTGTTTCAGTTGTTTCAGTGGAAGATGTCCAATTTTTTTAAGTCCGTTTCATTTGTTACACTTGTTTCAGCAGTTTCAGGCAGATTGTGTCTATAAAAAATCTCTTGAAGATGCTTGTTTCTTTTTGTTACAGTCTGTTTCATTAGTTTTCTATTTGTTTTCATTGTTTCAGTTGTTTCAGTGGAAGATGTCCAATTTTTTAAAGCCCCTTTCATTCATTACACTTGTTTCAGCAGTTTCAGGCAGATTGTGTCTATAAAAAATCTCTTGAAGATGCTTGTTACTTCTTGTTACAGTCTGTTTCATTAGTTTTCTATTCATTTTCATTGTTTCAGTTGTTTCAGTGGAAGATGTCCAATTTTTTTAAGTCCGTTTCATTCGTTACACTTGTTTCAGCTGTTTCAGGCAGATTGTGTCTATATAAAATCTCTTGAAGATGCTTGTCACTAATTGTTACAGTCTGTTTCATTAGTTTTCTATTTGTTTTCATTGTTTCAGTTGTTTCAGTGGAAGATGTCCAATTTTTTTAAGCCCGTTTCATTCGTTACACTTGTTTCAGCAGTTTCAGGCAGATTGTGTCGATAAAAAATCTCTTGAAGATGCTTGTTACTTCTTGTTACAGTCTGTTTCATTAGTTTTCTATTCATTTTCATTGTTTCGGCTGTTTCAGTGGAAGATGTCCAATTTTTTTAAGCCCGTTTCATTCGTTACACTTGTTTCATCAGTTTCAGGCAGATTGTGTCTATAAAAAATCTCTTGAAGATGCTTGTTACTTATTGTTACAGTCTGTTTCATTAGTTTTCTTTTTGTTTTCTTTGTTTCAGTTGTTTCAGTGGAAGATGTCCAATTTTTTTAAGGCCGTTTCATTCGTTACACTTGTTTCAGCAGTTTCAGGCAGATTGTGTCTATATAAAATCTCTTGAAGATGCTTGTCACTAATTGTTACAGTCTGTTACATTAGTTTTCTATTCATTTTCATTGTTTCAGTTGTTTCAGTGGAAGATATCCAATTTTTTGAAGTCCGTTTCATTCGTTACACTTGTTTCAGCAGTTTCAGGCAGATTGTGTCTATAAAAAATCTCTTGGAAGATGCTTGTTTCTTCTTGTTACAGTCAGTTTCATTAGTTTTCTATTTGTTTTCATTGTTTCAGTTGTTTCAGTGGAAGATGTCCAATTTTTTTAAGCCCGTTTCATTCGTTACACTTGTTTCAGCAGTTTCAGGCAGATTGTGTATATAAAAAAGAAGATGCTTGTTACTTCTTGTTACAGTCTGTTTCATTAGTTTTCTATTCATTTTCATTGTTTCAGCTGTTTCAGTGGAAGATGTCCAATTTTTTTAAGCCCGTTTCATTCGTTACACTTGTTTCAGCTGTTTCAGGCAGATTGTGTCTATAAAAAATCTCTTGAAGATGCTTGTTACTTATTGTTACAGTCTGTTACATTAGTTTTCTATTCATTTTCATTGTTTCAGTTGTTTCAGTTGTTTCAGTGGAAGATATCCAATTTTTTTAAGCCCGTTTCATTCGTTACACTTGTTTCATCAGTTTCAGGCAGATTGTGTCTATAAAAAATCTCTTAAAGATGCTTGTTACTTCTTGTTACAGTCTGTTTCATTAGTTTTCTATTCATTTTCATTGTTTCAGCTGTTTCAGTGGAAGATGTCCAATTTTTTTAAGCCCGTTTCATTCGTTACACTTGTTTCAGCTGTTTCAGGCAGATTGTGTCTATACAAAATCTCTTGAAGATGCTTGTTACTTATTGTTACAGTCTGTTACATTAGTTTTCTATTCATTTTCATTGTTTCAGTTGTTTCAGTGGAAGATATCCAATTTTTTTAAGCCCGTTTCATTCGTTACACTTGTTTCAGCAGTTTCAGGCAGATTGTGTCTATAAAAAATCTCTTGAAGATGCTTGTTACTTATTGTTACAGTCTGTTTCATTAGTTTTCTATTCATTTTCATTGTTTCAGTTGTTTCAGTGGAAGATGTCCAATTTTTTTAAGCCCGTTTCATTCGTTACACTTGTTTCAGCAGTTTCAGGCAGATTGTGTCTATAAAAAATCTCTTGAAGATGCTTGTTACTTCTTGTTACAGTCTGTTTCATTAGTTTTCTATTTGTTTTCATTGTTTCAGTTGTTTCAGTGGAAGATGTCCAATTTTTTTAAGCCCGTTTCATTCGTTACACTTGTTTCAGCAGTTTCAGGCAGATTGTGTCTATAAAAAATCTCTTGAAGATGCTTGTTACTTCTTGTTACAGTCTGTTTCATTAGTTTTCTATTCATTTTCATTGTTTCAGTTGTTTCAGTGGAAGATGTCCAATTTTTTTAAGCCCGTTTCATTCGTTACACTTGTTTCAGCAGTTTCAGGCAGATTGTGTCTATAAAAAATCTCTTGAAGATGCTTGTTACTTCTTGTTACAGTCTGTTTCATTAGTTTTCTATTCATTTTCATTGTTTCGGCTGTTTCAGTGGAAGATGTCCAATTTTTTTAAGCCCGTTTCATTCGTTACACTTGTTTCATCAGCTTCAGGCAGATTGTGTCTATAAAAAATCTCTTGAAGATGCTTGTTACTTCTTGTTACAGTCTGTTTCATTAGTTTTCTATTCATTTTCATTGTTTCAGTTGTTTCAGTGGAAGATGTCCAATTTTTTTTAGCCCGTTTCATTCGTTACACTTGTTTCAGCAGTTTCAGGTAGATAGCATCTATAAAAAATCTCATGAAGATGCTTGTTACTTATTGTTACAGTCTGTTTCATTAGTTTTCTATTCATTTTCATTGTTTCAGTTGTTTCAGTGGAAGATGTCCATTGTTTTTTAAGTCCGTTTCATTTGTTACACTTGTTTCATCAATTTCAGGCAGATTGTGTCTATAAAAAATCTCTTGAAATGTTTGTTACTTCTTGTTACAGTCTGTTTCATTAGTTTTCTATTTGTTTTCATTATTTCAGTTGTTTCAGTGGAAGATGTCCAATTTTTTTAAGCCCGTTTCATTCGTTACACTTGTTTCAGCAGTTTCAGGCAGATTGTGTCTATAAAAAATCTCTTGAAGATGCTTGCTACTTATTGTTTCAGTCTGTTTCATTAGTTTTCTATATGTTTTCATTGTTTCAGTTGTTTCAGTGGAAGATGTCCAATTTTTTTAAGCCAGTTTCATTCGTTACACTTGTTTCATCAGTTTCAGGCAGATTGTGTCTATAAAAAGTCCCTTGAAGATGCTTGTCACTTGTTGTTACAGTCTGTTACATTAGTTTTCTATTCATTTTCATTGTTTCAGTTGTTTCAGTGGAAGATATACAATTTTTTTAAGCCCGTTTCATTCGTTACACTTGTTTCAGCAGTTTCAGGCAGATTGTGTCTATAAAAAATCTCTTGAAGATGCTTGTTACTTCTTGTTACAGTCTGTTTCATTAGTTTTCTATTCATTTTCATTGTTTCAGCTGTTTCAGTTGAAGGTGTCCATTTTTTTCTGCTCATTTCATTCGTTACACTTGTTACAGCAGTTTCAGGCAGATTGTGTCTATAAAAAATCTCTTGAAGATGCTTGTTACTTCTTGTTACAGTCTGTTTCTTTTGTTTTCTATTCATTTTCATTGTTTCAGTTGTTTCAGTGGAAGATGTCCAATTTTTTTAAGCCCGTTTCATTCGTTACACTTGTTTCAGCAGTTTCAGGCAGATTGTGTCTATAAAAAATCTCTTGAAGATGCTTGTTACTTCTTGTTACAGTCTGTTACATTAGTTTTCTATTCATTTTCATTGTTTCAGTTGTTTCAGTGGAAGATGTCCAATTTTTTTAAGCCCATTTCATTCGTTACACTTGTTTCATCAGTTTCAGGCAGATTGTGTCTATAAAAAATCTCTTGAAGATGCTTGTTACTTATTGTTACAGTCTGTTTCATTAGTTTTCTATTCATTTTCATTGTTTCAGTTGTTTCAGAGGAAGATGTCCAATTTTTTTAGAAGGTAGATGCTGGTTACTTATTGTTACAGTCCGTTTCATTGGTTTTCTACTGATTTACATTGTTTCAGTTGTTTCAGTGGAGGATGTCCAATTTTTTCCACTTTTGTCTTTATCTTGCAATAGTAACAGAGTAGTGTAGTCCCACCATATTGTTATTGTTATTCTTTCTTTGACCTTGTATCTTGTTACACCGTTACAGTGTAACAAAATATGTCCTTCCGGAAATCTGCTCTCTTTTTATGCACTATCTAAGTCTATGGAAGCTAAAGACCCTGACGGATAGGCCAATTAAGAACCCAGGGGCATCGTTGGCATGATATATGTAGGGGACTACCAAGCATTGCTATATACTAAGTATATAAGCTGTGACATTATGGTTATGGAAAGGAAGATTTTTTAAAGTTTGTCTATGCGAGTAAAAGCTATAATTATCCCCATGTGCATGACAAGTTTTCACCCAAGAGGCTTGATTGGCAGGCTTTATGTAGGGGACCATTAGACATACTTAATATACAAGATATAACCATGTTTTCAGAGATAATTTTATGTTTTTCCCACTATAAGTCTATGGGAGTTATTGATCCACAGGGTGAGGCCAGTATGGACTCCAGGGGCTTGATTGGCAGGATCTATGTTGTGGAGAACCACATGTTGCTACATACTAAATTATATGGTTTCAGAGAAGATTTTTAAAGTCTCCTAAAATAAGTCTATGGAAGCTATCGATCCACAGGATGTGGCCAGTTTTGACCCGAGGAGCTTGATTGGTAGGATACATGTAGGGACCACTAGACATTAGGCCAGAATTTTTTTTATTAGTTGATTTACAAACCCTCCTTAGTCCTACTGTAATTTTCTGGAAAGTAGAATAAAAATAAAAAAAAATTTTTTATATTTTACCTGCAGACTCTAAATATTATTTGCTTCCTTGAAAAAATAATATATTTTTGAGGTTCTGTCTGTGTATTTTTGAGAGTGACACTGTTAAAAGTGATTGTCCTGTCCAGATTTTTAGGAAAATGGTAAAATATTTAATACAGACTGTTGAATTACCTATTACTAGTTTTACCGTTTTATGGAGATATTAAAAAAAAAAAAAATGAAAATATTAAAAAAAAAAAAAAAAGCTCTGAAAATGACCAGGTCATTTTCAGAGCTTTTTTATTTATTTTTTCGTTCCCCTGACCCTAAATCTGAAAAAAAAATTCCCGTTAATCAACTATTAAAATAAAAAAATTCTGGCTTTACTACATACTAATATAACCTGTGGGCCTCATGATTTCAGTAGATTTTTTTTAAGTTTTCCCATTATAAGTCTATCCATGGGAGCTATACATGTATGTTGCCATCATCCATGATAACCAGTTCTTATTCAATCAGTCCAAAAACCTTATGTAGTCTTTCCCTCTACCTGATGATGCTTTACACTAAATTTGATTACATTTTGCCAACTGACATTAGAGTCATACTTATTTGAAAATGTGAATGGACAACCAATGGACGGACTGAATGATGGATTAGGGACACCAAACTATTGCCATGCTAATACCTCACTTTTGGCTCAGGTGAGCTAAAATGGAAGTTGAGGAGGCAAGGGGAACCAAATCCTCACATCTTTGTATGTTTAAAACAATCTAGAAGCTATCAAAATGATTAAGCAAACTGCCCAAGTCATTTGCTGTTTCTCATCATTAGATACAAATTGGAAATTTTAAAATTCCCTGACATTTCCCTGACATTTTTGAAAACATTTGTTTTTCCCTGACAGAACATAAAATTCCCTGACAATTCCCTGACCTTGAAAAAATTTAAATTTCCCTGACATTTCCCTGACGCGTATGAACCCTGAGTGTTTTCATGCACTCTTAGGTACTGTTCTGAAAATGATTGGACCTGGTAAGGCATAAATGAAATGTATGTGTGGTTCCTGTTGCCTACCTACCCTAATTTTTTTAACCCTACCCTTAACATTAAAATGGTCTTTGGAGAAAAAATACATAAAATGGTTACTTTTTCAGATTTTGTCACTATTTTCTGTGTTAAATGTTATAACAAAGTTTAATATTTTCCTTACCTACCTACCCTAAATTTTGTTTGTATGCAACAGGAACCACACATATATTTCATTTAGGCCTAATGGAAATATTTGAACAAAGAAATAAAAAACACTACCCCCATAAAGAATATATTAGGCATATTTTGGCCACAGACAATCTCACTATTAGGTGTTTTTAGCGGCAAAGCCATCAACCCAGGGCAACTCTGATCCCATCCACAGACACCAATATCCCTGTTGATCATTCTACCCTACCCCCTCATCATTCTTCCACACAATGTGCATTTTGGTTATGTTTTTCCCAACCAAGATTTTTTTCAGCTGATAATCTCAATAAATTAAAATGAGTTTTTCAGGAGCTGGAATAGATGTTTTCAGCGGCTGTAGACTCCTTGGCGTAATGCTCAAGTATGAGCGAGGCAAGTACAGAAAGAAAGACCACCCTGATGCCATCCCGAGACCCTCATCAATCATACTAGATTACCACCTCTACACCCCATGAGGCATCTATATTTTTAGTGTTTCCCCACCCACCCTAGTCTGGTTCCCTCCCTTAGATCTACCTATCTAGGGTCAGGTATAGATTAGGCTAATCCAGACGGTCAAAATCTTGACCATCAACGAGGATCTCGGGATAGGCGTGATCTAGGGAAAGTAACTCTGAACTGTGAATAAATGGTGCGGATGATCCAGCGGATGATTCACAGTGCTCCAGCTAGAATTTGAAAAGGGCAGGGTGCTAGTGGCCTGCAAGGGCACTTTGAGGTGCAAAGCGCCAAGACGGGGGTGGGTGTGGGAGGGGGCGACCCCCTCCCACTGGGGGGGATTGGGGGACCTCCCCCAAGAAAATTTTGAAAAATAGGCCCTTTACACATGATTTTTTTTCTGTCAGAATACTTTGGTTGTTTTTTTCTAAAAATGGTATAAAATCCTTAAGCTTTCAATAAATAATTTGCTGAAAAATATATATAAAAAAGAAGAAAATAGCCTCTGACCAGGCTGCTCCTCTGGGAGCAGACTGGTCTGGGATTACTTTGTTTTAACATACTTTTCCAGTCTGTTTAGTTCAAATTTTATTAGATAGAATCTTCCATTTGATTAATAGCATGAATAAATTTTAGTTATCAAAATAAATTGTGAAGGAAAGCAACAAACAAAATAGGCCATGATCAGACTGTGCTACTCTGGGAGGAGGCTGATCAGGGACTTTTTCGTTTGTACATGCTTTTCCTGTCTAATAGTGGTATTTGGATCCTTCTTCCTCCCCTCATCAAACAAAAAATAAATGAATAAAACGTTGGACCCCTCTGACAAAACTTTCTTGATCCGCGCATGCAGAGCATTCAATTACTAAGTTTCATATTGTCCTTTCATTTCAGTCTGTATACTTACCCGAAAAAAAATCAGTGAGCTTCCTCTTATTTGCATTTCAATTTTGGTGAGAGAACGCTGCGCTCGATCTCTAGAAGGCATGTTGCAAATTTTGGCAGTCAGAAAATTATTAATGTTAGCAGAATGAATTCTATTAGATAAGTGCTGAACATATTTCGTTCTTCCGTTTATAAATGCTCTGAGAAAATGGGGAGAAAACAAAAGAATGATTACAGAGCCCTGTGATAAAAACTGCAGAAATGTGCAAAGAACTTATCTATTCATGTGTCCACTCGAGATGAAAGAAATCGGCATCATAATTTATCTGCAAAGAGGGTCTAACCGCGCCAAACGCCTGTCCATAATCTTTTCTGGGCAATTTATCCGACGATAGCTCAGAACCAAGCGAAAATGTTCATTTCAGCGAAGGGAAACGACTCGCTGCACTGCTCTAAGAGACTGCATTAAAAAATAAAGTTTCTGATCAGCCTGCGCATGATTTGTCTGGCCTTATGAAACGCAAAGCGAGATATTGATCAATACATCGGAAACGTGTCGAACATCTTGAATTCTTCAGTCATAAGGTCATGTTCGAGTTCATGACCTCTCGTATTTTTTATCGATTCTACCAAATGTACATGTATATGTTTTATTGAGGTCTGAATCGGAGATTAAAATTTGCAAAAAAGGTAGCTCCTATTTAAGTTCACTGTATGAAAGTTCTCACTTCTACCGCTTTAACTCCAGGAGTTTGCTAACTCACGCGTGACTGGTCACCTCTCTAGAGATCACAGAGGGGATTTCCCAAAATGTTGTCGCACGCGCTGAACCGATTAGCACTTATTACATTTTGAATACATAATTTCTGAGCTCTACACCGGCAGATAAAAAAGGGACATGGTTGAATTTAGGGCAGGTTGGGATTAAAAAGGGCAGGGCGTCGAATTTTCGAGGCAGGGCGGAGTGCCCTCCGAAAATGGCCTAGCTGGAGCACTGATTCAAGAGAGCTTTAGATACAATAAATAAACCAAATTTGAGACAGGAATCCAGTATCTGAATGTGTTTTGTTTTTTCCAAAAACTCGCTTTGCTTTAGTGATTAAAATTAACAAAATATTGTAACTCTTTATCTGTTGAACGGTAGGACCATTCTGGTACATTAACCGCGGATGTGTGCACTACTTATTGACTGGTGACATAAGTATGGACAACAGTTTGTCACCCACGCTATTCTGGAAACATAACAGGCCATCTGATTGGTCGATCTATAAACTAGTCACAGCAAATGATACAGTTATCCAGCAGTTTCCTAGGTTTTCCCGTCAAATAGTGGATTCCAGTCTTTCTAGTTACCACACTAAAACTGGTACAACCAGCATACCTGCTTCATGACGCACTATTGTTTCTTGAGATTCGTCTTCCAGGATGTTGACCAATACTGGTATCGCACATTTATCTTGCATCTGACCTAAACAATAGGCTAGTTCATGCTTAAGAAGAGACGATGAATCGGTGAACGATTGAGCAATAATATTGATCGCCTTTTGTCCGCCTATGTTTCTCAAAGTAAACAATGCCCTAAACCGTTCTTTTAAAGCTTGGTCTTTGTCATTTAAAACTTTGCCTATTTCTTCAATTGTGGATTCCATCACTTAAAGGATTAAAAAAATTGTTGTTGTAATTTTTTAAGCTGTATCATTCAGTTTTTGTTACAGATTTTGTTGTTATTGTTGATTTTCCATGTGGATTGCTCAACCGGAAACGAAAATATGACAAGGTTGATTGCGATTTCATGATATGATCCGGTAGTCGGATCATTGTCGGGAATAGCTATACACCGGAAGGAACGTTCCTTCCGCGGAAGGAAGGTTCCTTCCGCGGAAGGAAGATTTTTGTACGGAAGGAAGCTTTTAAATAAGTTTATTAGCAAGATAATTCTATAAAATCATGATTTATCATTAAAATAATGAATATTGAGATGCTTTGATGAAAGTTGTGATGAAAATCAAAACTTGATGTCAACTTTGCTGCCATTAAAAAATTGTGCGTGTGCCGCATATAGCGGCATCGAAAATTTCAATACGGAAGGAAGAATATCTAGCTTGTTTTAAGCATGATAAGTCTAATAAATCATGATTTAATAATGAAATAAAGAATATGAAACATTTAAATTAAAAACTCAGTAATATCTTTACTTGATTTCAACTTTGGCAGTGATTAAAATTGTCCTTACGCGAAAGGAACCGATGCCTACGGAAGGAAGATTTATCTACGGAAGGAAGTTTTTTTCTACGGAAGGAAGCTTTTTAATAAGTTTTTAGCACAATTTTTTGATATAAAAAATGAAAAGAGATGTTTAGGTTAAAAAATAGTAAAACCTGTCTTGAGTTCATCTATGGTAGTGAAATTAATTTACCGTATATGAAAGGAACATTCCTACGAAAGGAAACTTTTAAAAGTACATGTACATTGTAAAAGCAAAGAATACAAGCCTGGTCAGACACAGCATTCTGTGTCGTCTGACCTGGTTCTGCACTGTTTGCATATGAGTTACCTCCAAACAATTCGTCAGCTTGTAACCTGGACCCAGAGCAGGCCCAATTGGGACATGATTGTTTTATCCTATAAAAGGAAGATTAACCTCGAAAGGAAATATTTCTTTGTGAAATGATACGACCTTTCATGTTAGCCCACAGATAATGTTATTCATAGTTTCCAGCTGGCACCGCACAAGACTGAAACGATCTTGTGACTCGTGGAGGTATGACTAGGTCTTGGTGCCTAACTGTTTTCATGTAGAGCAACCGTTTGCCAGCCTCTTTTTTAACATACAGGGGTTGTCCATACACGTACATGGCGTACATGTATAGTCAAACCCTGTTTACATGTATAATCAAAGTAAGTAATGGTGCAAAGATCAGGAATCGATACAATCAAGTACCACACCTGACCCAGGATACCAATGGGAAAGTGACAAACTCACAGAAGACACCACAAACGAGAGCCAAGAGGTCAGCCCTTTCCCAGCAGGTGACCAAAAAGCATATATAAACAGACGCGCACAAAACATAGCAAACACAAGACAGAACAAAAACATAAAAGATCCACAAAAGAAGTACTGCCTTGGAACGGTCAGTAAAATATTTTACTGGAGGGCTTAAACCGGTTTAACGGCGCCAACCTCACCCTTAATTCAGATGTGGATCAAGACACATAGATATTTGGTTTGCATGAAAGACCCCTAACTTATCAATGCATCATCTCCTAAAACATATAAATCAAGATATAACAAGGAGATAAAGCAAGGATAAGGACTCAACAGTAAATTAAACTGAATACCGGAGCAAAAGAAATCCAACAGGTAAACCCCGGTGGGCCCGACAAACAGCCAAAGCATCAGGCCCCTACCATCTCATCAATAGATAAGTCTTAAAGTCGGAACCATCATAGAGTCTGAAGTCCGACCCACCGGCGTGCAATTAGAGAGGAAAGCAAAGTTGCCAACCGTGATTGGGTTGACTACCAAGCATGCAGTCTGTTGCAATACATTAATGTTATAGCCAATCTTTTTATAATGGGAAATTATTTTAATGAACTGCGCTGAAAAATTATTAGAGCCAACAATCTTCTTCAACTTATACACCAAGTCACCATAGAAATCAGGTTCCGAAAGTCCTTGGCGCAAGAGAGATTTAAGTCCAACTTGGAATTTAGAAATCAAATCATAGTATCGTCTATAAAATTTTGAAAATGTTTTGCGAAGTTTATGATACCGATAGCCTTGTTTAAGAAGTTTCTGAGTTAACAATTTATTGCGAGTGTTGAAGTCAACAACATAGCTAGATGCTCTAGCAAAACGAATGAGTTGAGAGATATAGACTCCATAGGATGTAGAACGAGGAACATCACCATCTAAAAATGGGAAATTGACAATTTCAAAATCAAAGTCGTCACGTTTGTCATAAATTTTGGTAGAAACAATATCATTAGAAATTGACAAATGCAAGTCTAAAAACGCGGCTTCGGTATCAGAGGCATTGGCTTTATTAAGTTGGAGCTCTGAAGGGTATATTTGACTAACCATATTGTCAAAATAAACATTATTAATATTTAAAATATCGTCCAAATATCTGGAAGTAGTGTTAAACGCATCAATAACATCAGCCTGCTTATCATCAGAAAGAGACATCATAAAGTCCCTTTCATAACAAAACAGGAATAAATCTGCAACCAGGGGAGCACAATTAGTGCCCATAGGAATCCCAACAACTTGTCTATAGAGCTTGGTGCCAAATCGAATAAAAATGTTGTCCAACAAAAAGGTCAGCGCATCGCATACATTTTGACACGACCATGCATGATATTTTTTAGGTTTTTCTGAAGTAAAAAATGCATTTCTGTCACTACATGCAAGGTAAGGAGAGCCTTCTCTCTGGAAGGTACTTTCAATAAGATCAATAAGTTTATCTTTAATTAAATTATGAGGTAAAGTAGTGTAAAGAGTAGAAAAATCATAAGTAGACAAACTGGTCGCATTGAAATCTATAGCTTTAAGTTTATCTAAAATTTCACCTGAATTTTTAATCGACCAAAATAGGTTTTTACCAGATCTCTCATATACCTTTTCACAATATATGATACAGTCAAATCTCGGTTATCCGAACGCCGATTATCCGAAACTACTGGGTTATTCGAAGACGATGGACAGTCCCGAATTTTTTCTCTATTATCTATTGCAATAAAACTACCAATTATTCGAATTTCGATTATCCGAAAAATTCAATTTTCAGAAGTGATTCGTCGGTCCCGATTGAAGAAAGTGCTATTTAATTACCCTTCAAGATTCGAAGTCCAAAAGTCACGCATGGTGACCATGATTTCTTTGTTTGGTCGAGTTCGATTTACACACCTGAGTGAATTAGCAAACAAAGTTGTAACAGGTAATTGACACCGGATTAACGTTCACACTAGTTAAGTGAGTAAATGGTGTCTTTTATTAAGGTGGTCTGCAATGATGGTTTTGTTTGATGTTTTTTAAATGTCTAATTAGGGGCATAAATGAGCTAAAATTGATTTTAATTTGATCGTCTCGCATCCTTTGATTTATTCTTGACCAGTGTATATTAAGCGAACACACCAAGCGCACCGACTTTGAACAACAAAACTAACAATTTCGATAATAGACGAATATCACGGACATGCGTTTTGGGTGCTCAAAAGAACCGTCTCATCGAAACATTTCTTTTGAATGCCTAAAAAACGATTTTATGATTGAGGGAAAACAACCAATGCTTAGCGAGACGGTTCTTTTAAACACCCAAACCGTATGTTTTCACTGAAATAAAAGAGAATTTCGCAGCCCAAAAAGCACACAACCTCGGGCCACCAACGGCCTGCCAGGGATCTGCCATCTCAATGGCATATCCGTGGTGGGCCGTTGATGGCCCGACGCTGTGTGCTAGCTGGAATGGAGACCTTATGACATTAGGGCGATTTAAAAGGAGACAGTATTTCGTCAGTAAATGGTTCGTCAATCTACATTTAACTGTTATTTTCATTGTTGCTATCGATGTTGTTACGAATGTACATGTTTACACATGTAGTAGATGTCAATAAAGATCGGATTTTTTTTCTTTTCGGCGTTCTTAGACCTGCAAAGCATAAGAGACGATGAGACCACAACCTCCAAGAAGCTCATTTTCTTTAATGCTTTGACAGATGTTCGGATTATATAATTACTTCACGGAAAACACGAGTTGAAGTTGCGAACTCTGGCAAAACAATGACGTACTATGAAAGGTCCGAGCTTTTCCGAAAATATCCGAAAACTCCCGTTTTCGATCATTCGAACTACCGATTATTCGAAAGGATTCATGCGGTCCCTGGCACTTCGAATAATCGAGGTTTGACTGTAACATGTTTTTTAACAGCTGTAAGACACGAGGTTAACAATTTAGAAAGTTCTGTTGTTGTACAAGAACTAGAATTTGCAATAAATCTTGCTTTATAGGGTTTTTTATGGAGTTTAGGTAACCAGTACAACGTAGGAACTTTGTCATGATTTTCTTTAGCTTTGACACCAAAATGTAGGGCTGTATGACAACCATGCCCATCAACAATCACCCTTTCACTTAAAGAAGGCTGCAGCCCATAGGCATCAGTGTCAACAAGCTCACACTTAAGAGTATTAATATAATACAATCGTCAAACAACTACAACATTGTTAGCAGCTTTATCTGCTGGAACCAAAACATAGTTCATATGAAAATCCTGGATACCTCGTTTAAGATGACTAAAAGAAGATTTAGGTTTAGGGGGCAAAAGATGTGTATTACGAGAGTAAAATGAAATACGAGTATCAATAATTTTAAAAATGTTAATCTTCCATTCCTTCAAAGCATCAGGTTCAACATTTTCCATTTAAAGAAGCAGCGATCTCTCTACGACATTTAGAGAAATCAATATTAGAGGGAAATCTATATTTAGGACCTTTAGAAATGATATTGCGAACTCTAGCGTCAGTAATGACATTTAGATTACCTGTAATAACATGCCCTACAGAGGGATATAAATAATTTGAATTTTTACAATCTCAGGAGGCAGGAGTATTGGAATCTATATCTAAATCATTTACAATTTTATTAAAGTTAAATATTGTAGACCTTATTGGTTTGTTATATTTATAACAAATGATAGGAGTTTCAGAATTATTAACGTAATTTGGAATAGATGAAATCACTGAATTATCCTTGAAGATACTATGTAAATCAATAAACTCAATACCTTTGTTAATGAATGGAATTTTGATAAAATGTCGTTTATGGTTGACCTCAGAATCGATATAAGGACTAAGGAAATGTTGAACATAACACCTTGTAAGGAGTGCTGCTTTATATAATTTGTTTGCTCTATCATAAAGTTTATTAGCCTCTAACTCTAAATTGCGTAAAACTGAGATAGGCAAGGAACTTAAAAATGAAAATAAGCCATGTCGACCATGATTAGTTAAAGCCAAAGAAAGATCCTTTAGAGAAGTATTTAAGCGTTTTTCAGTACAAATTTTGCGCTTAATGTTGCCATTTTTACGTTTACCATGAGATCTACTTTTACCTTTTTTACATTCCAAAACAGAAAAAACATCAAAATCTGGCATTTTAGAAATGTTGCCTTCATGGTATATATTATCATTAAAGCCTAAAGGAAAAGGTGATTGCAAAAATTTAATCCATTTAAGTTCAGTTTCATGTCTCTTAATATTTTTTAATCTAGTTGATGAATTTGGATCATATATAATTTTTTCAACGGGCTGAATTACAATTTTACTAGGTGGATGACCATTATTTTTGAAATGGCGCTAAAGAAATGTGTCAAATTTTTTAGGCTTTTTCATTTTACGAAAGTGCTCACGAAACCTAGTCTTGAGGGATCGGCCAGTTTGTCCAACATATTGCATTCCACAGTTAGTTTCAGTTCAAGATATAACATAAATCAGATCCGATGAAGTTCAGTCCAAATCATTATTATTAATTATGGAAAATTTTCTACCATTTACAGATGATGTAATGGTAGTTTTAGTACATAAATGTGTGCAACAGACACACCTCTTGGCATTGCACTTAGAAACATTAGGATACATTCCGCGTCTTTTGAATGCATTAAATGGTTTAGTATACTTCCTGATAATAGGTGACCCAAGAGGAGATAACCTAATGGTAGGAAGCATATCCCGAAAATTGTTAACTGAACTAGGAATCTATATCTCTCAACTCATTCGTTTTGCTAGAGCATCTAGCTATGTTGTTGACTTCAACACTCGCAATAAATTGTTAACTCAGAAACTTCTTAAACAAGGCTATCGGTATCATAAACTTCGCAAAACATTTTCAAACCCTGTTTTTTTTGTTGTTGTTTTTTTCGTTTTTTTATGCTACATATGTACAGGATACTTTTCGCACATGTTTAAACGATCATGTTTCCTTTGCACAGCAAAATTACCATACTAATAGTAATTACTGGCTGCTCTTTTATGTGATGAAATGTACGTGTTTCGGTGCTAGAAGCCACAGCCTGGTCACTTGAGATGGCCAGTTGTATCTCGAATCCCTTGCTTTCTCGTTCGTGACGAATTATTCATCTAAGAGAAAAATGTACATACCGAAAGTGATCGAATAACATAATTTTGCAATTGAAGGATTTTTCTCTTAAACAAATAATTCATCTCGAGTGAAAATTCACTAATGTACGTATCCTGCTATGCAAAAGAAACATGGCCTTTTTCATTAGTTGATTCATATTGTATGAGGAGTGCGTAGATGGGGTCGCAGTCCGATCAGGGTCAATGCGGTTTGGAAAACGATACACTCCAAAAGCATGGATGAAAGTTAAAAAATCTTGAACTTTTAAAAATTCAAATCTTAGTAAGCGTACAAGACATTAAAATTTTCAAACGTGAATGGTCAAAATAAATCATAGAAACCATAATTTTCACAATATCTCGGCCGTATTCAGGATTTTGAGGTTGACTTTCGTTGGAAAGTCCGCCTCAAAATCCTGTATTCCGGAATAATCCTGTAAACTGTACAGACTCTGATGGGATGCCACATTGGTTACATCTCAGTTGGATCTGCACTATATTCATTGAGTTGACAGCGATTGTTTACTGTCTATAATAACATAAGTTTTAGGTGCGTAAAAGAACCGTCTCATTAGGACGTTTCTTTAACGCGTCCAAAGTTTATAATGGATAGCAAAAAAGATTGGTGACATCTCATAAGTTTAATTAAATGCCAAAAAATGCCAGTATGCTTTCCTTTTCGAACATTTTGGATACATATTAGAACCAACTTTAGCCGACCTGATATGGATCCAAACAATTAATTAAATGCCAATATTGATACAAACAATTAATTAAATGCCAATATTGATACAAACAATTAATTAAAATGCCAGTATGCTTTCCTTTTCGAACATTTTGGATACAGATTAGATCCAGCTAAAGTCGAATCTAATCTATATCCAAACAATGAATTAAAATGCCAATATTGATCCAAACAATGAATTAAAATGCCAAAAAATGCCTGTATGCTTTCCTTTTCGAACATTTTGGATTAAATCAAACTCTCATCGGTAAACAGTTCAGAACCAGACTAGACGCTGTAAAATACTGCATCTGATAAGGTTGTGTACTGTTTGTTTACAGAAAATTTACTTTAAAAAGGAATTGTAACTTAGTAGCCAACAACCCTTGAATACGATATGTATTCGACCAATTCATAAGGGGGCGATAAATTCCATTACACATATATTTGCTAATTGATCACGAGATTAATCTTAAAGGCACACTTAACGCCTTGTTATACGGCACACTTCACACCTTTGCTAATGGTTACCCTTGTTCAGTCTTGATAAGGTATATTGGTTCATTTGGCAAAACAATGAAGACCCAGATGAAACTTTTTATAGGATCCCCCGAAATATAAAATGGGAGAATCCACCAGAATGAACCAGTTCGATAAGATACCAAAATTCACGGGTGATAAAAATTCTGATATTATCGCGAACTTTATTTCTTCAATACAAACAAATGATTTTTTTTTTACAAATATTTTAAACCAAATCAGACTCTGAACTTGGTCGAAAATAATCGTAAAAGTTACGACATCGACGTTATTCATTCGTCTTGTGACAAAAAACAATAGAAAGGAAGGAAGAAATGAAGAAAAAGAAAGACAAACATATAGGCTGATCTGATAGTTTCTATATCTGACTTTTTAAGCGACCAACAATAGTGGAGACCAGTCTGCCCATCGATGCAGTCTGATCAGCGCTTTTGTTATTCGCTCACAAGTACTTCTGAGTCTATTTGTTTTCAATGCTAAAGTCTGCATTTAGGAAAGGCTGCAACGTATTGTGCACAAGTGGACATAATGCCTGAATTATGAATTATACCCGAAAACAGCAACATATGCTGTAATTATTTAAGTGGTAGAGTGCTTGACTCGAGACCGAGGGGCCGCGGGTTCGAGCCTCATGGGCGTCACTGTGTCGTATCCTTGAGCAGGACACATTAATCCTAGCTTAGTATTAGTTTAACACAGGAAGACCCGTCCCTATATAACTGAAAGATTGTTGATGGGACGTAAGGATAAAATCAAACAAACAAACAAAATAGTAATTAGCGCTCCTGGACAGACGGACGCACACACTGATAAACATTTGATGATCGATAAATCAATATTTTTTAATTCATTATCATCAAAGTGATTGATTAAGACACCATTAAAGTAAACTATGAGTCGTCATCATGTTTGACACAATGTACTCATATTTCGATGATTGTGTATATTGGTTAATTAACTATTTAATTTAATTCATTAATTGATAGATAATAAATTAAGTGAATTAAGCTCTTAACCAATTAAGGGAAATCTGACTTATATCTCACCTACTTTGAGGTATTTTTTTATAAAGCACACAGTTTCACTAACCCTCACAATTTCTGATATATTTCTACAATACGACCAAGTTTTTGATTTTCGGAGACAGCTACGTGACCAATCTAGAGATATTCACAGAGGGCAGAAGTGAAGTTTCTAACTGTCGGTTCTTTGGTGTATCTGGTATGTCAACAAGAAGAAAATTTCAAGACAAGTTCGACGAAATGAAGCACTACCGTCCTGACGTCGTCTTCATGAATCTCGGCGGCAACGACATCACAGAGAGTACAGACATCCAGAATCTTGTTAAGCGACTCAAGAATATTGTCAAAGAACCATATGAGAATGGTATAGTATTAAAGTCTTCGTCGCCACTGTCATTGGACAAGGCTCTTTTCCAGAATGGACTGGTTTGACTAGACCTATATTCAACAAGATTCGACATGCATTGAATAAGAAGCTGCGCACTGAGTTGGGTACAGACTTGGTCAACGTAGGGAAGAAGATAAAATACCACAGACATTACAACAATGACCTCGTGCATCCCGGGTATCACCAGGGCGGCATGTACCTCCTCGACAGCCTTATAGTTAGATGCTTCGACGCCTGCTAGGTAGAGCCAAAGCCTTAGCACAAACGGTCCCTTTCAGGCCGAAAGAAACCCATGTATTGTCGTACAATATTTCGCCCCTTTATACACGTTAACAGTGCATAGAACTCACACCCGAATCCCAGCTAAATAAATGTTCGCACATGAATTAAGCATATCTATAATCATCAGAGTGATAATCAACATTTTTTTTTAAAAAAGCAAGCTTCCTTTAACACGCATTATAGACAAGAAATTGGGCTTGCATAGAAAAAATCTTCCTTTTGCAACAACTCGAAAAAGCCATATAACACGAACGTAGATAACATATATTCAAATATACGTCCGTGCATAAAATGAAAATACATTTAACCTAGACACCAAGTTTTGATTTTCATCACAATTTTTCATCTATGCATCTCAATATTCATTATTTTAATAATAAATCATGATTTTATAGAATTATCTTGCTAATAAACTTATTAAAAAGCTTCCTTCCGTAGAAAAAAGCTTCCTTCCGTAGATAAATCTTCCTTCCGTAGGCATCGGTTCCTTTCGCGTAAGGACAATTTTAATCACTGCAAATGGTTTGATCAAAGTTAGGTTTATACTGAGTTTTTAATTTAAATGTTTCAAATTCTTTATTTCGTTATTAGATCATGATTTATTAGTTTGATCATGCTTAAAACAAGCATCTCAATATTCATTATTTTAATTATAAATCATGATTTTATAGAATTATTTTGCTAATAAACTTATTTAAAAGCTTCCTTCCGTACAAAAATCTTCCTTCCGCGGAAGGAACCTTCCTTCTGCGGAAGGAACCTTCCTTCCGGTATATAGCTATACCGATCATTGTCTGCGCATGTGCGATAATAAAGCTATGGGACATCACGACTGAAAAGTTGGGTTTGTGCTGTTACGCAGTGCGCATTACTCAAAACACCTACGTTAAAAAGTAACAAGCGTTAAATGCCTATAGATAATCCTTCATTGGAGATATCTAGTCATATTGGGTAGCCAATTCATAACAATGATAGGTATTACGGTATTCAGCCATAGACTGATCATATTGTTTGCACTAAAACATTTTTGAAAACATTCTCCGCATGGCATTTTCATTGAAACCGTTTCAGTGACACGTGATGACGCGCTTGATAAACAATATTGAATCAGCCAATCGGGCGAATCACATGACTCTGTGACGCATTTGGTAAACAAATGTGTCACATGTACCCACATTGCTCATATCAGACAGGTCAGTATTTGATAAAATGCTTCCGGTCGATGACAATGGAAGTCGGATGGGAAGCGAGTTGACCCGGCTGTAACCGAACCGAGTCGGACGAACGGGTGCAAGTCAAAACGTGCCCTAGTCAAAAAGCACCCTAGTCAAAACGTCCCCGAATTGGTCAAAACGTCCCCAAACACGAAAAAAAGATTGGTCAAAACGTCTCCATAAGGTCCCCATTTTTCAAACGAGATTTTTCGAAGAAATATTGGATTCTAACAAAGAAAAAGCTTGTTTTAGTGTCTTGTACTAATGTATGAAAGTTTGAAATGATGTTTTGATAGGGTATATGTTAATGCTGCTATAGATCAATGTTTAAGCATAATAGTTTTTCGCATGTTTTGTTGTCCACTTTTCTTTTTCAAAGGACAGTTTCGGGAATACCATCATAATGTCCAGATAATCCCTCATCATGTCAGGTCTGATCTGGGTATAAGCCACTTGCAATTGTTATCAGCATAAGACACCAGCATGCAAAGAGTAAATACACCATGCACGCCACGAAGCAGACAAGGTGGTCTATGAGGGCATTGACCACAAGTCGTCTGATATCTTCCGCCTCGCCAACAAGATGAGGAAAGAGAACGTTGATGTTGTAGGCGACAAGCAAGTGAAGAATGACACTGGGGAAATGTCAATGAGCGAGGAGGCAAAGCAGAATGCGTGGGCTGAACATTATGAAAGGCTTCTCAACGTTGAATTTGACTGGGACCCTGATCACCTGTCCAATGAACCTCCGTTAGAAGGCCCGCCTATCCCAATCACTATCGACATGGTGAAGAAGGCCATCTCAAAGATGAAGTCAGGCAAAGCTGCAGGTCGATCAGGCATAGTGTTGGAGATGATCAAGGCAGCAGGTGATACAGGTGCCACCATGATCCGAGATCTTGCTACTGTGATTATCCGTGATGGCAAGGTCCCAACTGACTGGGAGGAAAGTTTCATTGTCTGCCTTTACAAGGGCAAGGGTGATGCTTTGGATAGAGGCAACTATCAAGGCCTCAAGCTGACTGAGCAGGCCATGAAGATCCTAGAGAGGATTGTCAATGGTCTCATAAGACAGGTGGTGTCTATTGACGACTCCCAGTTTGGCTTTGTCCCAGGAAGAGGCACTACAGATGCAATCTTTGTGGTCAGGCAGCTGCAGGAGAAATACCTAGCAGTGAACAAGAGGCTTTATATGGCCTTCGTGGACCTAGAGAAAGCATTTGACCATGTCCCTCGGAAGGTTATCTGGTGGGCCCTGAGAAAGCTAGGCATTGAGGAATGGATTGTGCGGTTAGTCCAGAGAATGTACGCTAATGCACAAAGCCGGGTTCATGTTGGCAAGGGTTTCAGCAAAGAGTTTGAGGTGAAGGTCGGGGTCCATCAGGGATCTGTACTCAGTCCCTTGCTCTTCATCATTGTGCTGGAGGCCTTGTCACGTGAGTTTCGGGCTGGTGTTCCCTGGGAGGACCTATATGCACATGATCTTGTCATCTTTGCTGACTCCCTAGAGGAATGTGTCAGGAGGCTCTTGATATGGAAAGAAGCCATGGAGAAGAAGGGATTGAGGGCGAATACCCATGAGCTGTCTGTCGTACAGGAGTAGGCAACAACAGCATCTACTGCAATGGTTGCAAACTTTGGGTGCATAAGAAATGCAGTGGGCTACAATGACTGACACCAAAAATAGTAAGTGAGTATGATCAGGAAATACCACAATCCCAAACTGCAGACAACCCCGTGGCCCCACGAGAAAGAGCCGCTCAACCATCACAAGACACCAGGAAGACAAATTAAGCAAAACAATCAGCTCTCTCTTATATAATCCTGACTATAGGTGTGCAAGGTGCATGGAAAATGCTCGCCCTGTTGACCGCAGATCACAGAGTGAAGTCCAGGTCAGACCTGATAAGCTTGAGGTGGTAGCTTCGTTCTGCTACCTAGATGACATGCTTTCTGCTGGTGGAGGCTGTGAAATGGCGGTGACTACTCGTGTGAAAACCGCCTGGAAGAAGTTCAGTGAGCTACTACCAGTTCTCACATCCCGCTACCTCTCTTACAAGACCCATGGCCATGTGTATAGCTCTTGCGTGCCGAGCGCCATGCTCCATGCCAGTGAACCTTGGCCACTTACCAGGATGAACCTGCAGCGCTTGCAATGCAATGAAAGGGCCATGATCAGACAGATCTGCAGTATCAAGCCAGAGGATGTGGCCAGGGTAAGGTCAAGTGAGCTACTGGCAAAGCTTCAGCTTGAGGACCTCAACCTCATTTTGAGAGAGAGAAGGCTTCGCTGGTTTGGGCATGTGGAGCGTTCGAGTGGTGCAATCAGAACAGCATATGATATGCAGATTGACGGCAAGTTGGGGGCAGGGAGGCCCAAGCGAATATGGAAGAAACTGACAGAGAAAGACTGCTGTGAGTGGATGCTCAACACAGTTGACCCTCAAGAAAGGAGCACCTGGAGATCAGGTGTGAGATCTGCTATGCGTGCAGCTAGCCAGTTACCTGGAAAGGGGCCCACTGATGTGGTTGATGCCCCTGCACCTGCATGTTAATCAAAAATCCGATTGTGATATGATGATGATGATTTTTTTATCAGATACACATTTATAACAATATATACATTTACTCATAACAGGAGGGGCATGCATGCGAACAACAAAGACGCAGACCAGACTTTACATGTGACTCGAATGTAGGACTTTTCGGCCACGGACATTTCGGCCTGGACATTTCGCCAGGGACATTTCGGCCACAAAAAATGCCAAGGTGCAGTGATTTTTTTTACCTGCGCATCCTGCATCTTTTACTCATAATCTTTGCTCTGGGATGCAAATTTTTATTTCAGCAAGTCCCGGGATGCAATGGTATTGCAGTTATGTTTTAGAACAATTGGGCAATGAAAAAATGTTATAACTTATCACTCAATGGATTAACCCTAGCCATACTGAATAATCATCTGAATAATCTTATATACAATACTATATATGTTTGCCTCCCAACTTTTTATCAGTTAGAAGCATGCATGTATTTACGAGAAGAGATCGGTAGCGCAGTGGCTCAGTGGTAGAGTGCTTGACTCGAGACCGAGAGGCCACTGGTTCGAGCCTCACCGTGGTCTTTGAGCAAGACACATTTATCCTAGCTTAGTACTGGTTCAACCCAGGAAGTTCTGGCCCTGTTTAACTGAAAAATTGTTGATGGGGCGTAAAGAATCAAATCAAACAAAAAAGGACGTAAAGAATCAAATAAAAAAAAAGCAGAGATGAAAACAGTGTCAGTCCTGATCAGCTGGGAAGCTAGCAAATAGTAAGAAAATATATACTAAATGCACCACACATGCATATAGCCGTCCCCCACCCTAAATTTAGGTTGTGGTCAAATTGTCCACCTTTTGCATTATCCATGACCGAAATGTCCGTGACCGAAATGTCCGGGCGGAAATGTCCGTGGCCGAAATGTCCGCTGCCAAAATGTCCGAGCACCTGTGACTCACTACAGCATTATAGTTTGTACATATGGACCATCGTGAGCATAAGGTCGGGTCATCTTTGGGGAAGGGATGAGATATCCACATTAACTTTGTTTAAATACATCTTTATCGAACATGACGTAAAATTTTGCCCCTACATACAAGAACCTGATTTAACGTTTTCCTTTTTTTATCAAACAAATGTATTCATAAAATTGACGGTTTACCAGGTAATTGTAATCTGATATACAGTACTGTGTAGATTCATACAAGATACTACACCGAAAACCTGTGTATGCGAACAGAAAGACATATATGCATGTGTACGTGAATAATAAATAATGGTTTATAGACTTTATCCATCGATAAGCAAATGCATGTCTCCACCCATCCAACGTATGGACGGACGACATCAAGATAACACTGATGCACAATGCACAACTATACAAAACAGATATGTAATGTTTTCTTGCATAGGATAGGTGTATACATCCGATCTATTGGATATCACTTAAGGAAGTTTCTTAATTAAGTTTCCTAATTGAGGAGTCACTGTCATCATTTCTGAGCTGCAGGTTTTTCACACGTCTTTATCAAACAGTTCAATTATACATAGTAAGTAAGGGTGCAAAGATCAGGAATCGATACAATTAAGTACTCACCTGACCCAGGATACCAATGGGAAAGTGACACACAGTAGACACCACAAACGAGAGCCAAGAGGTCAGCCCTTTCCCAGCAGGTGACCACAAAGCACATATAAACAGACGCGCACAAAGACATAGCAAACACAAGACAGAACAAAAACATAAAAGATCCACAAAAGAAGTACCGCCTCGGAACGGTAGGTAAAATATTTTACCGGAGGGCTTAAACCGGTTTAAAATCGCCAACCTCACCCTTAATTTGTATGTGGATCAAGACGTATAGATATTTGGTTTGCATGAAAGACCCCTAAGTTATCAATGCATCATCTCCTAAAACATATAAATCAAGATATAACAAGGAGATAAAGCAAGGATAAGAACTCAACAGTAAATTAAACTGAATACCGGAGCAAAAGAAATCCAACAGGTAAACCCCGGTGGGCCCGACAAACAGCCAAAGCATCAGGCCCCTACCATCTCATCAATAGATAAGTCTTTAAGTCGGAACCATCATGCATGTCTTAGACACCTGTTTTAATAGAATTAATCGCTATTATCAATTTTGTTATTTATCCAAAAGCATTTCCCCTAGGCAAATTTTGCGCCTGTTGGAAGGGAGATTTGTATACTGCGTAGACCTAGATTTAGATTTAAACTTTATGCATATGCTTGCTCGAAATTAAATAAAGTTCTACTCCAACCTTACAATCATAGCCATTGTCTGATAATTACCACAAAGCAGATCATCAAAAGTTAGTGAATATATAATAATGTAATATTTGAAGGATCGTGTACTGAGGATTGTCGTAAAAACTGCATTCTTAATGCTATTTTACCGAAATAACAGAATGGAATCTGGATAAAAACGCTTAATCTAAAACAGTTTCATTCAAACATACCAGATTATGCCTGAAATTACATAAAATATAGAATAAAAAATCATTTTGGGGACGTTTTGACAAGCATTTTTTACCATGGGGACGTTTTGACCAATTTTTGGGGACGTTTTGACCAATTCGGGGACGTTTTGACTAGGGGACGTTTTGACTGTAATCCTCCAACACTCCATTCGAACACAGACAATGATGGGGAAGCTGGAAATTTCATTTTGATCCGTTTTCATCAAGTGTTGCCTGGTAATTGGTTCAACTAATTGACACACAGTCTTTTTGTTGTAGACGTTTCATATTCGTTCGTCGTGGCAGTCTTGCACACTAGTTGCAGAACTGCGACTTTAGATTTTTTTTTATCTTCCCCTCAAACTTCAAAATACAGGAACTGGTCATAAAAAACAACTATGCTTCCTTCTTTTCAATTGGCAATATCCTGTTATTGTCCGCTAGCGGACAATTAATTCTGACATTTTTAGAAGTAAACGATAGCGACAATTTACAAGGCCGCCTATCTGATCTTGATCACTCAGACGCTTGCATGCCTAAAATAGACAGACCGCTTCCCAAACCAGAATATCCCTAGATTTGTCTAGTCGATTGATCCGTAGCACGAGACGTTGGGGTTAAGCGTGTAGCGTAGTAGATAAAGCTGATAAATTATAATTAGAATAATTTGCATGTGCGTGGCATTAAATTGTGACTTTCGTGAAATTTCAATTAAAAACAGATATAACACTATATGCAGAAATACTATTGGGGTTCCATAAGGACATAAAATACGACTTACCTGAGGCAAGTTCAACAATGCGAGAGCTCGCCGAGCGCTCGTTGATCGGTACCTATCTTTATTCGTAATGTGTAAAGCCGGACATCAGTAAAACGAGCGCCCGAGAGCACTCGCATCATTGAACTCGCCTCTGTATTCTAATATGACACAGACATTATCGTCCGCGGCAGATTATTTCCCGCCTATAATAGTATTAGTTCAAAGCATCTTATGTCTGTACAGATTTTAGAATTATCTCTATTTAAGACACTTGACTACCCCCAAAAGAATGCCAAGCCCCATTTTTTGTAGTAATTGTCCCCCAATGAAAACCCTTCTCCCGGGGAATCTTCCCCTTACAAGGCATTTTAATTTGTGATTTTTCTTTTTCATCTCTATATATATATACTCCTGTTATCGCCCGCGGACAATAACAGGAGTATATATTTACATGTATAGAGACGAATTGAAGTAAAAACCCATTCTTAATTGCCTTGGAAGGGGAAGATTCCCTGGGAAAAGGGTTTTCATTGGGGGACAATTACTTCAGAAAATGGGGCTTGGCATTCTTTTGTGGTAGACGAGTGTCTTAAAATGCATTATTTCTAGAATATCAGTTCATTATTTTCATTTCCAATTAAACACAGACATTATCGTCCGCGGCAGATTATTTCCCATATATTATAGTATTACCGTATGTCTAGAATATTTAGAAATACAGCATTTTAAGACACTTGTCCACCCCTAAAGATTGCCAAGCCCCATTTTCTGATGTATTTGTCCCCCAAAGAAAACCCTTTTCCCAGGGAATCTTCCTCTTACAAGGCATTTAAGTATTTTTTTTTCCAGTTTCGTCTCTATATATATACTCCTGTTATCGTCCGCGGACAATAACAGGAGTATATATAGAGAGACGAATTGAAGAAAATACATTACAAACTGCCTTCGAAGGGGAAGATTCCCCGGGAAAAGGGTTTTCTTTGGGGGAGAATTACTTTAGAAAATGGGGCTTGGCAATCTTTTGGGGTAGTCAAGTGTCTTAAATTACGATATTTCTAAAATCTTTACAGACACAAGATATTTTGAGCTAATCATAGGCTGGAAATAATCTGCCGCGGACGATAATGTCTGTGCCTTTCCAGTGCATAATTTGCCCCCATAATAGACCTCAGAGGTGTGCCTGTGAGCGAAGGTATGTACTACCATAGTTACTCCCTGTACCTTAAATTAATCAGATGGTTTAAAATTAGTAAAATTGCTGGGTGCATTTTATGAAGACAGATGCGGTTTATTCCGTTGATATATCATTAGGAAATATATAGCACAGCAGAGTATGAGCATTGTATGACAGATGCAGCTTATTTCGTCAAGCTTATATTCACGGAATAAATCTCATTGTAGAATGGGACCAGTCTATGATAAATGCAGCTTATTCTATTAAGGTATATTTACGGAATAAATCTGAATGCAGAGTATGACCAGTCTGTGACTGGTGCAGCTTATTCCGTAAATAACTTCTCCCTTTAATGTATATTTATGGAAAGAATCTCACTTGCAGAGTATGGCTAATGCAGGGGCATTGATGAAGCTTAATCCGTTTAGGTATTTTTACGGAATAAATCGCATTTGAGAGTATGAAATGTCTTTGATTGATTCAGCTTATTCCGTTAATGTATATATTTACGGAATGAATCTCATTGCAGAGTACGGACAATCTATGACTGATGCGGTTTATTCCGTTGTTATAATAACGGAATAAGCTGCATCAATCATATTACTGATCAAACTCTGCAATGGGATTTATTCCGTAAATAGAAACATTAACGGAATAAGCTGCATCAATCAAAGACTGTTCATACTCTGCAATAACATAACAGATATTCAATTGCGTGTATATCAAAATGAGCGTAAATACGACATTTCATATTTCGCTTGACTGATTTCTCCTTTTCTTTGTGACAATCTTATGCAGACAGCAGCAGTGCGACGGAAAATCCATGAATGTCATGGGTTTAGCATAAACATTCAAAATCAAGCGTCTGGTGACCCTAATCAAGCATCAGACTGGTTTTGCCATCATTTTCGGTTGAACGAGATAAGGGCAGAAATAATCATCCGTTAGAGGACAATAACAGGATATTGCCTTTCAATTCGACCCTTCCGGTCAGTTCTATCCCATGGTGTATTTAGTTTTTGACCAGTATTGGAATGTCCGAAAATTCGGACGCATCGAAGCGAGAGTTCATAATTTATCTACACTCAGTGGCCATAAGTGAGTTCCCAAAATGACAAACGTTGTTTCATTTGCAAAAATTTCCGGCACAAGCATACATGTGATACCTCCCGGATCGTGCTCATAGCTCCAGATAAGGCTGCGTATTTACGCAATTTCGTGGATCTGAAAACGCAATTAAATTAATTTCTGTGCGTACAAAATTGCAATAAAAATCCTTGATACTCAATTCCCAACTTTTTCGTAGCGTATGACGCTATTGTATTCTGTTTGCGATTGTCGTTTTTCGCATCACAAGCTGTTATTGGGTACAAATTTATAAACGGCATCGCGCTGAATCTAGTTTATTAAATTGTAAACCAGTCCAGGAACATTCCTATCGCTGTTTAGCTATACTCAATATTTACACAATTACGACATTTGTCTCGCTTTACGATAACAATGGCGTAACGTGGGCGAAAAAACCCCAGAGAAATTGAATGATATCATATCGTAACTAATACCGCGTTGGTGGTTCGAAGAATCAAAGATGACTTGATAGATACGTTGGATTTTCGAAGTAAGTTGGAAATAGCGATCTCAGATATACTAAAATTGCCAGTCTGCTTTCCGGAAGTGAAACCGAAAGTAAACAAAAAATCAGGAGAAACAAGGTCCGGTTTCATTGCTTATTTGCTTTCAGATGGATACCCAATACAAAAAGTTTAAATACCCAATTTAAGATTTGAAAAACCCAATCAAGTCAAAAAGAGGTGGGTAAATACCCAATTGCCTCCAATCCTTATCTGGAGCTATGGTGCTGGAGGCTCCCGGATTTGAACCCAATATCCCATACTCCCGCACGGACAACGCAATCTCGCGCATCATGAATTTTGCTATAATGATATTTTCGCAAGCGACCATTTTTACGGCGACGGGCACTCTGCACTTTTAACAACTGTCGGCAATTGAACACTACTGGTAATGGTCAGATAATCATAATATACATGGTGTCATACTGTGCATGAAATAAACAATAATCTGTCAAGTGGGGCACTCGTATGGCACACTTATCACCATGACGTCTTTGCGTACATTGTAGACATTAGCTTTCTGAACATTTTGAAAGACCGCTACATCGCCGTCCGCAAGGATGAAAAAATACAAGTCTCACTTTCAAGCTGACTTTCCATCAAGCGTAGTGAGAATGGAGACAGATTTTCAGTGTGTTCACTGTGCAATTCGTCCTTCAGCACTCACCAGACATTACAGGCATGTGAAAGGAGGATCCGCGCATGAGAGGCAAAACAAAGCCGAAGATTGCTTCTCTCTTTAAGACAACATCACCAGACAGAATGAGGCACGCTGAAGTGCTTTCTCTGTATTCTCAGATATCTAAATCTATCATTTAAACAGAAACCTTTTATTTATAAGGTATTTTTATGATGTGATGGCTCACTGAAGTTTGTTTTGTCAGAAAAAAATATCGGTAAAACTCTGCTATCAGGTAACTAAGCAATGACGTGTTTGAGGTTGCTCCATTGTTGCAGTATTTTAGCAAATTCTTGAATTCCAAGGGGATTATTCACTTATTTAAATATATATTTTCCAAATTTCAACATTGTTTAATTAAAGTATTTTATAATTTTATATTCTGCAGAGCAAGCTTTTAATCACTCAGGAGTTTCACAATAAAGTTCCCCCAAGTGTAACAAAATAGGCAAATTTTCATACTAGTTTTAATGGTTAATCATTATGATTATTGGTGTTTGATGCACCTAATCCTAAAAAATCTCCCAGTATCATTTTGTCTTTTCAAAATTATAGACCAGAATGTATAGCCATGTGTTCAAACTTTAGAATTTTATAAAAAAAAAATATGTTATTTGGCCAGTGTCATAGCATATTATCCTTCTGTTATGAAAATATGAGCCCACATTTTGGTTGTTTATTTAACATCCTACTTACTTTGGTTTTATCTAAAAATGTGATTTCACCAAGCAGTAAATTGTTTTCTTTTTAAAATGACAATGTGCAAAGGGGAAACGACCAAACATTTCTTGTTTGCTGATATTTATGTTCTTAACCCTGTAATACAGCTTTTAATTCTCTACTTATTTCGTTGCAGACACTACAGAAATTAAAGTTTATCACTTATATTATTTTGTTTGCTTTTACCAGAATTGGGTATATTTTACATCTCTTTCTTTCATACAGATAGACATTTATATGTAATTTCAATTTGAAATACTTCTTGAACGAGTCCGTGTAAAAATATGTCGTATATGTGGTAATAACATATAGACTCTGAATATGGAAATATCTAACATAAATATTAAGTGGTGTATGAGTATTTGGGCCAGCCATAGTTAGTGATCAGACAGTATCTAGGAATAATATCGATATCAATGTTACTTGCTGTGTTGTACCTTTCAAAATTGAATTACACCACGGTTAAAAATCGTTGCGGACACTACATAAATTCTACATGTTTATTGAAATGATCCTGAATGAAAGCAAGATCTCTCTGCAAAATATGAAGCTGAATATAAAAGATGGTGATTACATCTTTGTCATAAAATAGACTGAAAGGAGGTCTTGACTATTTAAACTGTTTTATATAACTATAACGATGATAACAGAAAAAAAGATGCCTCAGTGCTAACTTCTCGTGTTATTTAGAATATACCCCGTCGTACTTTACCCTTTGAGCAGAAATGATGAACTATTAAAGAAAAACATTGTTTGTATTCAATTCACTACATCTGTCTATAGTATTACTCATTTAAATATCATTTGCTTTATTTAGTCTAAAAGTTGCGGACACTACCAGATCATTTTTTTATATACCCTGACTTGCTAAATGTCAGAAGCATGGAAAAATTCTAACAAGGTTAATAAAGTAAGCAATACTGGTTAACTGAATGAATGAATTTATTTAACTTTTATAACATAACAAAGATATGAGCCGTGTCATGGAAAACATAGGCATAGGTGAGCTACGGAGTAACCCCGTAGCTGATCAGTGTCTAAAATGTTTTGCCCTATATATTAAGAGTATAATCACTCTTATTCTTAAATAGATACAATTTCAAGCATCTAGCAATCAACAGCCTGGTTTGTGTTGTATCTGGTAAAAGAATATCACATCGGATTCACAAGACGTGGCTCAATTAAAACAATCAATATTCAAAATTCGTGGAACAAAATTTTCAGAACATTTTAAAATGCCTTTAGACGTGTTGAGAAACCCGGTTTTCAATAGCCACTCAGCTGATCAGTGTTTGTGTTACAATATATAGATAGTTCCTTTATCTGTAAAACTCTAGTCATCTCCTATGATTCTACTGCAAGGTTTGTGTTGGACCTGGTGAGAAACCAACAGACACCGGCTCGAGTCCCATACTATAATCTCTGGTGAGCTAAAAAATGGTGAAAGTGTATTTTCAGATGCTCAAGGGCAGCTAACTCTGTTGTCATTGATGGGTTCTGACCAATCCAATCTTTAATGTATGTCCTGATAACCTACAAGGATGAAAAAAATCAAATGAAAAATGAAGGCGCTAGAGTGGACACAACATTATACAGTTATATTTTTGACGCTCAAGTGCAGCTAACTCTGTAATTGGTGGTAGGTTGTAGTTGATAATCTAACTCATTTAAGCTTTTATGGGTGTCATTGTTACCTGCAAGACTGAGGAAGATCCATTCAAAAATGAGGGTGCTAGAGTGGTCACAAAAGATCTCACATTGTAAGTCCATGCAGATTTTTATAACACTCAAGGGCAGTTAACTCAACAGTCTGAGGTTAGTTCTACTTAAAGTTCAAACTCATCCAAGTTTAATGGTTGTCCTTGTTACATGAAAGAATGAAGAAAATCCAATCAAAAATGAAGGCACTAGAGGGGAGCTAACGCCATAATAGGTGATGGGATCTTGACGAAATCCAAACCCATTTAAGCTTTTATAGTTGTCCTTCTTATCTGCAAGAATAAAGAAGATCCATTTAAAATTGAAAGCACTTGAGTTTCTCCCTTCATAAGTCTATGTTGTTTTTTTTCCAAACCCTCAAGGGCAGCTAACTCATTAGTCCTTGGTCGGATCCTGCAGAATTTCAAACTCATCCACGCTTTTATGTTTGTCCTTGTCAGATGAAAGAATGAAGAAGATCCAATTAAAAATGTAGAGGCTAGAGCAGTCACAACATTATCCATCAATTTTTAAGATGCTCAAGGGGAGCTAACTCCAAAATAGAAATATGTGTTTGGTCAATTTTCACCTTTTGTCTATACTTAATAGACCTCTCTGTACTTGTCTTTGGTCTATCATTGTTTTGTCTGGCCATGGTTATTTCAGTTCTGCAAAAAAATACAGCTAAAGAAATGATACTTTACTTTCTAAAAAAAACTGTAGTGTCCGCAACGTTTTTTGAAATCATTGATACTATAATAAAATGAGTGACAAAAGACAAGAAAAAAATGTATGTTTTATAGCTTTATGATATATGTTTTAAACTTTACTAAAAATGCATATAAAGTGTCATTTTGCAGTTGACCAAATCACACCAGGTACATAATCAAGGTTGGGCGGAAAATTCCACCCCCGGTATTTACCGGTGGAATTTACCGGTATTTCCCGGCATGGCAAATAAGGCTCAAGTGGCAAATATTGGCAAATAATGGATAATATAATTTTTTTGCCACGAAATACTGGCAAATATGACTTTAAGCTTTGAACTGCAGCAGATATCTTTAGGAAGTTGACTTAAAATAATACAATTTAACTAAAAGAGTGAAAATGTAAATATTGAATATGAGGCTACAGTATCAGCAGAAAACATTTGAATACATTTAAACATGTTATAACAGTCAAAAATGAATCTTAGACTGAAATTTTGAAATAATTTTAAACAAGAAATAGTATCTTTAGCCCTTATCATGCTTAAAATTTTAAGTACTACACAGTAACATGTCTCCCAAATTTTATCCTGTTCAGCTTAAATCTATATTTTCAATTAGTGTGGAAAACAGTGTAGATCCTGATAAGAAGGCCTCTGAAAGAAACCAGCTGATCAGGATCTAGTGTTTTCAAAAATGGAATCAACAGGTCAATGGTCAATTGGGGGTTCAGCAGGACAAGGGTAAATTCTACTTTGACCTTTTAATGGGGAGAAAATTTACCTGTGTATCTGGCAATTGTTTAACACCTGTGCCTGTCATAAACTGTTAAAACAACACATCCCCAAGTGGATGGCAAGCATGAACAATAGGATGTCATGACTGACTTCATATTTTAACTTAAGTCAATAAAAGTCCAAGTGACCACAAACAGGGGTATCTTTAATTGAGTTATAGTACAGATAAGGGTCAGTCATCCAAACACCCAACTTTAATACTTCATATTTTAATTAAGACAATTAAAGTCCAGGTGACCACAAACAGGAGTGTCTTTAATTGATTTATAATTCAGATAAGGGTCACTCACCCAACCTTATCTGTAACTATGCACAAGCCAACTGATGAGTACTTTGGCAGGTATGAAACAGGTTTCTTTTTCTACTTCTAAAATTCACTTTTTAAATTTAGATGTTTAAATAATTAGACTTATACCTTAAACTAAGATAATTTAGCTGATAGCCTGATAAACTAGTAGAAATGAAATATTAAGACAAATAACCTCTATTATTGAAATAAGCAATCTAAATGTGGAAGGATGTAAATCATATTTGCCAGTATTTCCCATTATTTGCCATTATTTCCCGGTATTTCCCGGTAAATGCCACTGGCATGGCAAATATGCTTATTTGCCGGCATTTTGCCAACCTTGTACATAATCCTAACATTCGGTTATGTATCTCTAAAAGGTATTCCTGTTTTCCCTCTATTTTTCTTACTTTTTGAAATTAGCTGGAAAAAAGCAATTGCACTTAACAAATGCTGAAACATATTAAGATACTTAAAAAGAATTTTATAGCTGCTTTTCAATTCCTTTAGACTATTGTTGCGGACACTACAGTCCGTTGCGATCCCTACATTGGGACACTTTCTGTCCCTATTGTCTAATTTGTAGACATAAATGTCCAATATTTTGGCTGAAGTTTTGTGATAGGGGTCTGTTTCCACAACAAAACCATAGGCTTCTGCAATACATGGATGCCAGAATCAGGCAGACTTTTGCGAGCGTTGCGGACACTACGCCAATTTTCGTAGAAAAGTCAACCTGAAATTGAAATGGTTGAAAAATGATAATAGCATGTCAATTTGTCTTACCTGTTGTTTATTTAACATTATGTATATTTTTGATGTGTTTTTTTTACAGTAATTTGAGTACATTTTAATGATACCAATGTATATATACTAATCCTTTTATATGAGATATGCTAAAGATTTTATAACGCATAACGAACCACGATGTTTGATTAAAATGGCGTAAAATTGTTATTTATCGATCAAATCACATGCACTAAAAATTATTCAAAAGATTAGGAAAATATGCTTCAAAGGCAGATTTTGAAATTAAAATCTTATCTGTATTTTTGCAGCTGCCTATCAATAAAAAAAAAAGTATTTTTTCAATGTTACACCATAACGCGAATTATTGACTACTTTTTGGTGCAATATTTGCTTAGCTAAAAAATTTCATGTGTATATGCATGCCATATATCATTTTTTGGGTAAACATATGTCTTACAAGCAAAAGTAAACTATATTCTCTGTAAATGGCTTGTCAATAACACAGAATAACAGAGGCATTTTATCTGGGGGAACTTTATTGTGAAACTCCCCTCTATAAAAACAAGCAGTAAAAAAACTCATATTATTTTAAAATTGGCGTCATATATATTTTCAATTGTTATGCATCCAAGTTAATGGTGAAAAAAAAACATACTCTCACTACTGAATGGAGGTGTTCCATATATGGAAGGTTGACTACCTACCGGATTGAAACCAATAAAATAAAGTTTGATCATTATCAGCCCTTTCTAAACATGTCTCGGGTTCGAGCCTCACCGGCATCACTGCGTTGTGGTCCTTGAGCAAGACACATTTATCCTAGCTTAGTACTGGTTCAACCCAGGAAGACCCGTCCCGCATAACTGAAAGATTGTTGAGTGGACGTAAAGAATGAAATCAAACAAAAAAAACAAACAAACCAACATCATCATTCATTTGCAAAATACAATGATAAACCCATGCCTGCATTACTGTATATCTATACTTTGGTAAATTTAAGTTGTTAAATAGTTTAAAGGTTGGTTGACACTTTTCAGTCTAGATACTGCTTAACAGTAGTAGTAAACAGGTACTTTGGCAAACAATGAAGACCCAAAAGTGGCATTTCATCAGTGTCTGCACTGTTTATTAAGATATTTAACAATATTCAGGTAAAAATTCATCGTTTTAAATAAATTTTGCCTGTCAAAACAACTTAAGTACAAAATGGACTATTCTATACTTATTGTATGATTGTGTATAGGATAATCCACTAGAATGAAGGGGTTTAAGACTTCGATAAGTCGTTTAAGTACACCTTTCTGTAACTTTGAAAAATCTCCCCCATTGAGACCCTGATCTCCCTCATCTGAACATCAAATCTCCCTCATGGCCATCATCAGGTTATCACATGTATGCACAAGCTATTTTCGACCGCAGCCTTATTTTGACCACCTAATACTTCGTTTCACAAAAATCTTAATTGTCTGAATTTTGCAGCTGTGAGGGTATCATTGTTTACAGGAGGGATAGGCAAGTTAAGTAACAGTTTACTTTCAGCTTTGGTATCAAATATACTTGAAGTGTATACCATTTATCTACATGTATTTATGAGTCAGTACAAAGTTTTGTATGCAACTTCCTTTTTACTCTTTGGAATTTGGCTTTTGCACCGAGGAGTACTAAGGAAAATGCATACAAAACTTTGGTTCGGCCTAGAGTATGCAGCACCCATTTGGAGCCCTTACTCAAAACTTCAGATTAATCAGGTAGAGAAAGTTCAGAGGACAGCGGCCTATTGGACCTGCAGGAGATGGGGAAACACAAATAGTGTTGGCGAGATGCTTGATGAACTTGAGTGGCCATCTCTAGAGGCCCTTAGGGATCAGTCCTCCCTGCTTCCATTTCATAAGATACATTCTGGTGCTGTGTCTATAGAAAAAGACAAGTACCTGACCCCTGCTCACAGTTTGAAATCTACCAGGTCATCACACAGTGCCCAATATTGTAGATACCAGACATACAGTGATGCCCTTTTTTTCCTGGACTATAGTCTTTCTCCTTCAGTGGTTAATTCCAAGACTACTGAGGAGTTTAGGGCACTCCTCATTTAGTCACAAACACAGCCGAAAGATTTTTCTTGTTTTTTTTTTTTTTTTGTTTTGTTTTTTTTCTTCAACATTCCAAATTCGCACTCCCTGGCCTAATGACCAAAGTTTGATCGAGCCAGTAATAGAAGAAAGTCTCATTTTCTTCGTAATGCGGGCCCAGCGGGTGGGGTAATTCCCGAGATTGATCATATCTTAATTTTCTCAGATTTTGGCATTTAATGTCGGAAGAAAACATCATGCCTACTGTAGAAATGTAAAATTATGTAAAAAACAGTCGAGTATGGAAGCCATGACCGCGCCGCGCTGCCTCGCCGAAATCTGCCGCGCCAGGAATATTTTTGTCCTTTCCTTAAGCACAAAGGGGTGTTATTCCATATTTGTTTTGCTCTATCATCAGCAAAAGGCATTATTAACAATTGCCAATAAAAAAGTACATTAGTTTTCCCGAAATAATGATTTAATGGTGATTTGACATGTGCCAGGGGTATGAAAGCCCCTGCCGCGCCGTGCCGTGCCACTTGCATTAGTTAGTTATCTGAAAATTAGCTGACCCGAGTATCCTGTATTTTTTACTAGAAACGTGGATAACAAGGAATAATGTTCTTTACATTCTTCGGTAATATTACTGTGTTAAAAGTCCATCCATGTATGATGTTGTTGATGCCAGCAAACAAGACAATTACCTGCACAAATACAGGATTTTTTATTATTTGACTGCACTCTATTTTTTCTGAGTCCTATGTGCACTTCATGTCTTGTCATGTGTGACAGAAACCATGTTGTATACAAACAATTTACAGTCGACTCTCGTTAACTCAACTATGCATAACTCAATACTATCACTTATCTCGACCTGGCGGCCCAGTCTCGGTATTTTCCCCTATATATTATTGCAATTCCACAACATTTATCTCGACAACGGCTAAGTCAATAAAACTGATAACTTGTTGCAAAAAATTGGTCCCGCTGATCAATTTTAATGTATTTACAACGCCTAACTCGATTCCATTTCTTAAGAAATTACCTTTTTATCTGAATGTGTCTCCAATTAATGCACCAATTTCAACTTAATTATCACCATTAAAACCACCAATTGTTTGATCACTTGGTCCACGTGTGTGACACATGCAGACTGCCAGTTGGTAATTAGTGTGTTGTACATGTATAATTACAAAATCTGGCCGCCGAATTCTATTGATCTATTGTGTACAACTTCAAAGCGGGTACATGAGCTGTGTCATATTTGAGCAATCTCTGTCAGATGACTGCTCGTTTTGAATAAGGCCAAAGTATAATTTAATTGTTTCTCAGACCAATTTTTAATTTTGAAAACAGACGAGGTACTGGACAGTTGTGAGTGTAAGGCTATTTTCGGACATTGGTCATGTCATCATGACAAAAATAGATTGGGAAGGCATATTCGCATCAAGCCGACGAAAAATAAAACATGCATGTACACTGTTGGGGCTTAAAATATGACGACTTAGGAAGGGGTAAAACCTGCGACCGCGGGACCAGTTGCAGAAACTTATTTAGAACTGAAATCGCTATGTTTATTTTATTTTGGTTAAGAAAGTGAAAAAATAGTCATAATGTCGGGACTGTAGCGGTATCTGAGAAAGGATTCTATACGCTTCAATTCCAACTGTCAATTGATTCTTGGGTCAATTCATCCCGTAGTTTATTAATGTAATAGCTCCCTATAACAATCTATTAATTGATGAGTTGAACGTGAATTATTTCGCCCAAAAATGGTGGCTATACGTCATGATTTGGTTACCCCGACCTACTGATAGCTTGACATATTTTGCCCAGTCCCTTGAAATCCGAGGTATCGAGAGTAGACTGTACTGTAAAGGCTCTGGCGAGACTTTGTTGTGAACTGACTTATGGTACACAACGCGAGGATACAATCTACATCTTCAGAGAAGGTGTTGATTGTATATCCACTACTTTGAGTAAACAAGCAGTAAATGCTCTGGCGAGACTGCCTATAGGCATGGGAGGAACGAGAGGGGGGGCAGGGGGTCCGGACCCCCCCCCCCCCTGAAAAATCACAAAATTATATGGTTTCCTAGCAATACTGGTCCCGATCCCCCGAAAAATCACAAGGTTACCAAGCCAGCATTCAATGTTGGGCCATCATCTGGGTAATCCTGTCAGGGTCTTCACTGCCTGCCAAATAGGATTATAACTCGGCGAATATTCACCGTGTGTTTTTTCGAAATAATTGATTTAAATTCATGAATTTGATTGCTTGAAGTTCTTCTGTCTGTTTTATTCAAGGGAGATAAATCTAGACTTGTTACCATGGTATATGGGTATATGGGCATAGGTAGGTAAGTTCCCTTATACCGTTTTTTTTTTCCCAATGTCGCAGGGGCTTAGTCCCATGGTAGATTCAGTTGCTGAGTGAGTACCAAATAGCAATATGCAGGCCTTCATACACAAACACATGTTTGAGTCAGCTGCTGAGTGAGTACACATACCTTCATACATGTAAATGCCGCAAATTGGGCTAATAGTCTTCCGCACTGTGTCTCTTGTGGAATCTATAAAGTTTGACATCCGGTGGATCACTTTCGATGATTATCTAGTCAGTTGGTTATATCTAAGCATATAAAATTGTCACTCCATGTGAGGACAGTTAGAAGATTCCTCAGAGTGAAGCTTTTTAAAGGACAATGTAAGTTTATAAGGTAAAACAGGCATATCTAATGACGCTACTCGCATCATTATTCGTGTAATGTTGTAGATACGAGCCGGGATAAACTGTCTATATAATCAATTTCCAATCAACGTTGATGTCATACTGTGTTATGGCATCAGCGTTGACAAGACACTGATTACAGACTTAGTTTCAACCTGCAATTTTCGGTAAAGTTAGTAAAACAGACCACTCCCATCAATACTTGTGTAAGGTAAACAGGTAAACTATCTAGCTGCAATCAATTTCCAATCAACGTTGATGTCTTACCGTGTTACAGCATCAGCGTTGATAGACGTTGTAAATAGACTTAAATTAACAAGTTAGTAAAACAAACATATCTTATATGAGCCAGTGCATGAGATTTCCAACAATGTGGTATGTGTGACCAGCAAAGCCTCAGATCAGCCTGCGCATACGCGCAGTCTGATCAGAGCCATTGCTGATCGCTTGACTATTCAATGATTGTTAAGCTACTGACCGAACACCATTTAGAGTTTCTAAGCTTAAAAGGAGGCTGCACAGGCTCGTCCGAGTCTACACTTGTCAAAGTTTCAAATTGTTGGAAATCTCATGCCTTGGCTCATATATGTATGTTTTCTTTCTTTTTTAGGTGGTGCACAAATTCTGATTGCAAACAGATTGGGTGACAATTAATACTATATCATCTACTAACTTATTGATGATCTGCCAAGCCCTGAATCCATTATTGAAATGTTTGAGAGAGTGGATATCAAGCCTTCTAAATGAGATCTGATTGGGCAACTCTAGTTGTGAATAGGGAGGGATTTATACTATTATTTGTGAATTATATATTTTTCTCCCTGATTGTCCTGAGTTGCCTTCTGTTTCTCCTGTGTTTGGCACACTCAACGTCACCCCCATGGAACATTATGACATCCCTGACAATTCTTGCATTCAGTTTTGTAATGGTAAATATGGTTTTAGCCGACTATGTTGTACAGACAATTCACACAAAAAGAGATTTCAAAAGCTTTTTGTGATAGTTTGTGAAACAATAATGAGATTTTGAAGGCTTCTTGTGATATTGATCCTAAAAACAGATATTATTTTCAAATCTCCCAAAGCAATGTGATATACAGATCCTAACAACACATAGAACTCTTAAAAGCTTTATGTGGTAAAGATACCAAAGAAATACTACAAAATATCTACAACAACATACTTGTTGTGTTAGATCTGAATATATCTGGAAAAGAATAGAACACACACACAATGACATTGGTAAAATGTGATATACATGCACTAGAAAACATTAAGATGAAATAGGATTTATGTTCTTTGAGTATTCTCAACAGTAACTCAGCTTGTTTTAAAGAATGAGGGTGAATATGTCTGATTCAGAACCAGCTGGGAGTGTAATGAGAAACTCTAATGTCGGATTTATACACTTGAACCCAGATATTCCACGGCCTGAGCCAACAGAGCAGGAGGCTCCAGTGACCCCACTGAGTCCAAGTTCTAAATACTCGAAATCAATTCTCAGTGATATTCCCGAGTCTGTCTTCTCAGCAGTAGTATTATCAACATGGGACAATATTCTAGGACCTCGAGTTCAACATGTTTGGAAGTTTCCCGACTCCACGGGGACAAAGTCAGAACTTCTTTCTCATATCACACGGCAGGTGCTGAGTTGTGAAATTTGCCGTGACTTGACGAATAGTGCAATAGATTACAAATTTTACAATCTCCCCGACAGAGGTGTGCTTGTTCCAGCATTTGTATTTTCAGCGAAAGGTTTATGTGGACTTGCAGTACACTCTCTGTTCCTTATTTTACGGACAGCAGAGCTGCAGTTTTACCTTGAGATTCATCCGGTTTTACAATGCTGTTTCCATAGACTTGTTGGGAAACTTAGAATTGTTCTCGACAAGGTGAGTTGAGTTTTAACAAATGATTTACTTTTTAGCTCACCAGTTGAATTCTCTGGTGTATGCAAAAACATGTACAGTAAAACCATGGGTGAAAGTTTTCAGGATTGTTCCTGAATTCAGGATTTTGATGCCAACTTTCCATTGATAGGGACGTCAGAAATTTGACATTTTCCGATAATACCTTCTGACATAATGTAAAATGATCTATTTTCAATCCAATAATTTTTTATTAAAATGTCAATAAAATCAAAATCTACTGACACCAAATTAAAGAAAAAATGTTTAAACTTACAGTTAAGCTATGCAGATAATTTCATATTATCGATTTTATGTTTTTAATGATTAGTTGAACATGACCAACTTTCTAAAGCCATTTAAATTCATTTTATACCTCATTTAGGTGACCTCTTTCATCATTTGTAATTTAACAACCAATTGGTTTTCTTTTAATATCTTGATGAATATTCAAAGATAAAAGATCAATCTTCAACCTGATGTGCAAATTTTTCATCCTGGCTCTGTATTTTGACGGATGCCATTGGATAGAAAATTGCCTATTTTCACACAAGGAAATCTCCCACTTCGGCTTACAGGAAAAGCATGGAAAAAAGCCATATGATTAATGAATATGTAAACAATGACAGCATGCTAAAATTCTAATTTTAAACCATAGTGCACATGTCTCGCATGAAGGTCAAAGACGCCTACTGTCTCCATATAAGATACACATGCCGCCTTAAAAACGCCGGGTACCAGCTGTGTGTATTGACGGATAAAGCTGACAGAAAAAGTATTTGACAACAAATCTTTAAAACTCTATAACTTTCACAATTTTGCACCGATTTTCAAAATTCAAACTGCTACTTGTTTCTAATAATGTCCAGAATACATTGATGATCTTATTTTAATATTTTACTTAGATTTTGAAAAATCGCTGACATCCCTACCATAGACTTTCTATGGAAATTCGGCCTCAAAATGCTGAATTAGGCAGATTATAATAGCGTCGCTGATTTATTTTCTGACAGAATATCTAAAGACAATTGATCATTTAAACTTGATATTGTTAATGTTTTGTAGGCATACTACAAGTTTTAAGATTTTAAGTTCAGGATTTTAGAAATTTTGAACTTTCACCCATGTAAAACCTGTCTAAAACGGCCACTCTCAAAAAGACAAAAAATGTTTTTCAAGACTAATTAACACTTAATGAAGGTCAAAAGTATTGCAGAATGCTCCTAGAGAGCATTCTGCAATACTTTTGACCTTCATTAAGAGAGCATTCTGCAATACTTTTGACCTTCATTAAGCTACCATTTTGTCTTTTAGACCTTTGCTTTGTCTATTTTTGATTTGCCGTTTTAGACAGGTTTTACTGTACGTACATAATTATAATAGCAAACAAGTTTTTCAAATATGGAATTTACTTTTGAATATGGAATTTGATGATTACATGAACATCAGTAATTGTCTGTTAATCAACTTTAGGCTATGACTTTGAATGACAATATGCCATTCTAATGCACTTGCTTACACCTGATTGGATAACGTCAACTATGTGAGAGAGTATATCATGTAATATTCTGTTGGAAATAGTTTGACATCATTAATTACGTGACATTTCATTTGATGACATACAGCTTTATGCGGCTTGCAATGCTCCAGTTTGAGACAAAACTACAGAAGAGCTTTAGAATAGGGATAACTATATTAAAAAAAACATTTGGGGAGGTATATCGTTGGATATACGGTCAGAAATCTCATTTTTCGGCTCTGCTGGCATGGCACCCTAAAACTAAATTTCTGACTGTATATCCGATGATATACCTCCCCAAATGAAAATTTTGAATACAGGCCCCGAGGTTATAGAACTTTTTACGTGCTCAACTCAGCTGAGCACGAAATTTATCCTGCTCATTAATGTTAAAATGCCAACAATTGTTGACATTTATTAGCATAATAAATACAACATCTGAGAAACTTAAAGCAAGAAACTTCTTTATTTGTCGGTATTTTAGTTTTTATGAGCAGTTGAAATTCCACGCTCAGTTGAGTTGAGCATGAAAAAAGTTTTATAACCTCGGGGTCAGTTATCCCCTAAATGTTAAATGTAAAAGAGGTATTTTCATCATCATGTACCAATTAATTAATCAGACTCATGCTAGGGGGGACTTGAGAGATATAGGGGCACTATTCTGGCTCACTTCTCCATATTTTAACAATTCAAGCCAAAACCTCTCTGAAACAGCTACACTTCTCGTCAAAGACATCTTAACTTTACTTGACCCCTGTTAAGCTTTTAAAGATTTTATTCAGCTCAGATTCTTACGCCATGCAAATCCTAAACAATTACTGGTAAGTTTCTAAATTATATACATGTACATATAATGAATATGACATTACCTAGTAATTCCAACATCTCATGTAAACATACATATTGCCACTCATGAATTTTGCATTTTTCACCTACTAGCTTGATGAAATAAATGTCATTTCTATATCAATGTTAGTTTAAATATTTTATCTATTCTAGAATAGTTTCCAAGTATCCATGGATGTATTTTCCACCTACTTGTCTGATTGTTTGAGATACCTGTCACTGATACATTCCAACTCATTACTACATGGTGTAACCGTGAGTACAGATCTTGAAATAGACCACAGCTTTAATAAACAAAATTTTTGAGCATACAATTGTAAATATTTTCTTACCCATCAGTTTTAACATACGTTTTGGGTGCTCAAAAGAACCGTCTCATTGAGACGGTTCTTTTGAGTACCCACAACATATGTTTTGGTTGAGAAATAAGGAAATGAGTTTTTCGGTATGCACTTTTAAATGAAAGCCTGATAGACACTTCTATTAATTATGTTTCCTTCTAATTATCAATCATAGGTCCAGATAAGGCCAGATAAAAAAAATACCTGTGTTTAGGGTAACCGGACCCTACCTTAATTAACTGGTGAATCCTAGATTTTTTTCATGTTTTCTGGAAAAAATATGGTTTGATGCATTTTGAAAGGCCAAATGCCTTTCAAAATGCATCAAATCATATTTTTTTCCAGAAAAAAAAATAATTAAAAAAAATATGTGTGCCTTCCCTACCTAAATGTTCAGACCCTTTACCCGAAACACACTTCTTTTTTTATTTGGCCTAAGCAACATTTTGAGTGTCAAATTATGATTATTTTCTTATCCATCAGTTTAACCATGTTTTGGGTGCTCAAAAGCAATGTCTCGATGAGAAGGATCATTTGAGTGAACCCAAAACAAATGAAAAAACTGATGGTTAAAAAATATTAACAATTTTGCTCTTATTTGTTTTCGTTTATCTGGACCTGTGGCATATATCCAACCACTGGTCCTGGGACAGTCACTCCCCCTAGTCATCCAGATAATTAGCAGCAGCTATTGTATATTGTATAGAGAATATCTTGACTCGGACAGAACCTAACCCTATGGCATATCAATGTACAACTGCAACTAATTCCCGTGTCACGCATGATGACCTGTGAGCGTCTCGTGGAAAATACCCACGACTCGCAATAAAAACCGCACGGGACTCGCGTGAGGTTCACGCAAGAAGCACGCAAAATCCATGTGAGTTTTTAGTTTTTAGTGAAAAGGATTAAAAATCCATGCAAAACCCAGGATTTATCGAACCTTTGTGGTAACTGTACTGTATCATTCAACCACTGTATCTGGGACACACCCCCCCCCACCCCAGGTCAAAGTCATAGGGTTTAGTTCAAAGATATACATGTCAATATTTCCTGAACCCTGTTTAGATTCTGAATATATTTTACACACGTCCATTCCATGAGACAAAATGCAGAGCAAAGGTTTTAATCAATTCATGTCAAGGTCATAGTGGGAGGTTGATACAGAACCAGCAATACAGAATTTGTGTCGCTCTATGCCACGGTATTCCCTGGTCTGATTCTGAAAATATTTCTCACATTTGTCCACCGCAATAAGGCAACATTCATAGTGAATGTTTCAGTTGCTGCGCTCTGTGGTCCAGGTCATAGGGGTAGGGCACAAGGGTGAATAACAATTCGTCGAAAACCATTTCGCCAATACAACAATTGGTCACATACGACTTTTGGTCAATGCGACATTCCGTCGAGTATCAGGTTTGGTCGACATTTGTACGACATTCGGTCGAAATTGTCGATCATTTTTTGACCAAACTTCGTACTCAACGCAGCGTCGCATTGACCAAATGCCATAGATTATTTAAAAAAGAAATTCATACAAAATCACATCGTTTACCCTCAAGTTTGCCTCCCCGAAGTATATCTTATTAAGGCCCGCTCGAATAATTTTATAAAAGGTGGAATATTGTGGTGCTTAAAGGCTAATGATTGAATAATGGTATTCATCATAATAGACAGTCTAAAATTTTCAGCATCAACATTTGTGAGATGATTGAATGTCCATTCTTTCTATCTGTTGTCGGCTTGGTTATTAGTGTGTTGCTTAGTTATTCAAAATGGATATACCATCATTTTTATTGGTAATAGGTGGGCCCGAAAAAATGGCATATTAGTTAAGGGCTTTCAATACACGAAAGACAAAGAAACGGCAGCTACTGGTACGCGCGTGAAATGTATTGGCGCTGGGAGAATCGAAACTGTAGTTGCAGGTAAACATTTTTTTCTGTACAAGTCATTTTTCGACCAAATTTCGACGAATTTTCAACCAATTGTCATATCCGACCAAATTACGTAGTCGACGAAACGTCGTATCGACCAAATGTCGCATTTGACCAAATGTCGTCTCGATTAAATGGTTTTTGACCAAATGTCATGGATCCAGGTCACACATATGAAATTTGTGTTCACCCATAAAAAGTTTTTCATGATATTTGTTTCAGTTTTCTGTGTGCTTATTGCATTTAGATTTTCTGTGACTTTTTGTTTTAGTTTTCATTTGAATTTTGTTTTCAGTTCTCAGACACAGCGTTTTATCCGGACCATATTCTGGAAAGGGATTTCCTGGGCAAATGTATATCTTCTCATCTCATGACATTTGGTAGATCCCTTGTTATTGGAGAAACATCTGACAGAATCAACTTGGTATGTACAACCAAAGATAAAATATTTAGTTCTTTTCCTACTAATGTAGTCTACTGATAATCTTTGCAAACAGATTGGACCCAGTGGGGGGGTCGATGATATCTGGCAGGCCATAATTAACAATTCCAATGGACTTGCTTTTGTAACCCAACGTCTGATTGGACAATGTAAAACATTTGGGGAAATATTTTGACATCATTAATTGCCTCACATTTCGTTGGATGACGTACGCCTTTGTGCGGCTTGCAATGCTCCAATTTGAAATGAAACCGTAGAAGTGCATTAGAATGGGGATAACCATATTCAAAATTTTCATTTTGGGAGGTATGATGTCGAGTATACGTTTGGAAATCTCGTTTTACTGCTCTGCTCACGCATTGCTGTAAAACTAAATTTCAAACGGAATATCTGACGACATACCTCCCCAAATGAAAATTTTTAATACAGCTTTCCCCTAATTATGGAAAGTACAGACTTATGGAAATCCCAAACTTTGTGTGTGTTCGCACAAATGAAGATACAAAACAAAGGCCAAAGGGCTAAAACGTATATCATGAAATGTGTAAAACAATCATGTCAAATTGATTGTTTTATATTCATTGTAAGAATTCTTGTTCTCTAAATTGTATAATAATTTCTCTGAACAGATCTGCTTTTGTAATTAACTTTAAGATTTCTTTTCTTGTTTTAATGATGCAAGCTTAATGAATATCAGGCACATGTATATTTAGTTTCGATGTCTTTGAGTTCCTGTATCAAGGCTTAAAGTCAACATTGCTGTGGCAATCAATTTCACATTAAGACAAAGAGCTGTTTAGTCAGGTGTTGTACCAGTACTTCTTGTTTTGTTTGATTTGCTTCTTTACTTCCCATCAACAATCTTTCAGATAAACAGGGAGGGGTCTTCCTGGGTTGAACCAGTTCTAAACTAGGATAAATTTGTCTTGCTCAAGGACCACAACGCAGTGACGCCGGTGAGGCTTGAACCCACGGCCCCTCGGTCTCGAGTCAAGCACTCTACCACTGCCCTCCCTCAGTATTCTTGTGATCTGTAGAACAGGTGTAAGCATAGGTTTAGATAAACAAAATTTTTCAGCGTAAAATTGTTAATATTTTCTTACCCACCAATCAGTATAAAATTATGGTGCCTTTATTTGGTGCAGCATATGCTGCACCAAATAAAGGCACCACAATTTTATACTGATTTTCTAAAACTAATATCTTTAGTAATGGACTCTAGCATTTCAGAAGTAGAATTTTATCATGTAAATCAGTGTTATTCATAAGGTTTCAGTCTTTGAAAACAGTAAGAAAGTCTTTTAGAAGTCCTTGAAAAGTCCTTGAATTTTACATGAACTTGCCTGTATAAACCCTGTTTCTGTGTGACTTCAGGTGCTGTATACCCTGTCATTGTTTAACAGCCAATCAGAGCGAAGGTGCTCTCTGCCAGTGTGTGTGAAAAACCCACAGCCATATCACCATGACTTCTATCTTCAAGGTCTTATAAGGGTACGGTAAATGTTCTAAAAGTTCGAACACTAAAAAATAATTATTTTTTCCGCTGTTCGTAATTTTAGAAATTACATTTCAGAAAAAGTGTTAGTGTTCGTAATTTTAGAATGTGGTCTTTATCATGAGCAAAAACGGTATATATGCGTGTTAAAAATGTGTTGAAAACACGGCGATATGATTCTGCGCTATCTTCTCATTTTTCTTTTCAACCGCCGCTAAATTATTGCTGACTGAGTCAGTAAAATGTCCAGCGCGTGCGGTACTTGCCAAGTCGAGAGCCAGGCACGTGCATATTATGTCGCGCAATTTACTTACGCCACTTACAGGTCGTAAAAGTCCACTTATTTAACCTCGGACTACCGATGAATTGCTACACTTTCGTTCTTCCTTCAGAAAACCAAAACGCTTTTCGCTTGCTCTCCATCTGCGCAAATGCCGATTATAATGTAATACAGTCACTCACTCGTCGATCAAATTTTTTGCTAAGATAAACACGAATCTTGGAAATACGGAGTTAAAATAATGATGAAATTAAAAAAGAACACGCATCTCATTCTCTCTACTTGTCGATCGATAGAAAGTACGCAAAGTATCGTACAAAAGCCGATGCGCACGATAAAATGGGTTTTCAGTATATCTCAATAAGTGTAGACATAGTCCGGTCCCATGCGCGGATCCAGAGGGGGGCAGGGGGTCTGAAAAATCACAAAAATATAGAATTTCTTAGCAATACTGGACGGGATCCCCTGGAGTTCTCAAAACTACCAAGCCAGCATTCAACGTTGGACCATCATTGGCACGCCAGCGAAACGCCATTTAAAGGCGTTTCGCTGGCGGGCCGTTGATGGCTGGCTTTTAGTGATATTTGGAACCTCTCTCCCTAAAAAAATGTTGTCCGGATCCAGATCAGATGCGAATGAAATTCAGGAAAGAATGTTTCGTCAATTTAAACACTTGGGCATGCGATAGAAAGCATGCAAAGCATCAATACTGTCGAATATCCGACTCTGTCGTGCAAAAGCAGATGCGCACAAGAAGCATCTCCAAATATCATTTTCAGCACCGATACATGATATTTTTCGAGATTAAAAGAGATTCGTATGCAAGCGCTACTCTCTCTCTCTCTCTCTCTCTCTCTCTCTCTCTCTCTCTCTCTCTCTCTCTCTCTCTCTCTCTCTCTCTCTCTCTCTCTCTCTCTCTCTCTGCCACATTGTGTCGCGGCTCAATTTAAAAATTCAGACAAGTACCACAAATCTAGCTTTTCATGCATGCAGTGCACCGTTTCATGCTGGAGTTCATTGAAATTCTTGTTTTTTGTCCCCCGCCTTTTCGAAGAAAAGCGGAGGGACATAGTTTTCGGCATTCCGTCCTTCCGTCCTTCCGTCCGTCCTTCCGTCCTTCCGTCCTTCCGTCCCCCTAATATAGTAGGTACCTTGTGTGCGCAACTCCTCCTACAGTTTTATGCCGATTCTTTCGAAACTTTACAGATGTTTTAGTCATGGTCTGAAGATATGCATGTGGTTTTGGATATTATCCTGAGATTATTTTTTGTTACTTTTTTTCGCAATTTGAACTTAGTCATTTTTAGGCGTTTTTACTATCAAAGTGAAAAGATAGTGGGTACCTTGTGTGCGCAACTCCTCCTACAGTTTTATATCGATTCTTTTGAAACTTCACAGGTGTTTTGTACATGGTCTGAAGATATGCATGTGGTTTGGATATATTCCTCAGATTATTTTTTAACACTTTTTCCGCCAGTTGAACTTAGCCATTTTTCTGACATTTTTACTATCAAAGTGAATGGATAGTGGGTACCTTGTGTGCGCATCTCCTCCTACAGTTTTATATTGATTCTTTTGAAACTTCACAGGTGTTTTGGACATGGTCTGAAGATATGCATGTGGTTTGGATATAATCCTCAAATTATTTTTTATCACTTTTTCTGCTATTTTAACTTAGGCATTTTTCTGGCGTTTTTACTGTCAAAGTTAATGGATACTGGGTACCTTGTGTGCGCAACTCCTCCTACAGTTTTATGCCGATTCTTTTGAAACTTTACAGATGTTTTTGTCATGATCTGAAGATATGCATGTGGTTTGGATATTATCCTGAGATTATTTTTTGTCACTTTTTTTGCAATTTGAACTTAGTCATTTTTAAGTGTACAATAATGGCGGGGGACATAAATTCTCTGAATTTGCTTGTTGCAATTTGAACTTAGTCATTTTTAAGTGTTTTTACTATCAAAGTGAAAAGATAGTGGGTACCTTGTGTGCGCAACTTCACAGTTGTTTTGGACATGGTCTGAAGATATGCATGTGGTTTGGATATAATCCTCAGATTACTTTTTATCACTTTTTCCGCTAGTCGAACTTAGCCATTTTTCTGGCATTTTTACTGTCAAAGTGAATGGATAGTGGGTACCTTGTGTAATTTGAACTTAGTCATTTTTAAGTGTTTTGTCATTTTTTCTCATTTAAATAATAAACAATAATGGCGGGGGACATAAATTCTCTGAATTTGCTTGTTTTATTTCATGCAAACCCATGAAAAGGAGACACAGTTAGGCAATTATGTTTTGTGTGCTAAGTCCGCTTTCGTGTGCCAGAGCCACCGCGTGCTACCCGAGTCTTAAAACAACAACAACACGTGGTCTGATAGTCGGCTTCTTCGATCTCAAACATGTCCGTGAACCATTACCCTGTCCCTTTGTCTGCTGCTGATACTATTAGCAGTGCCGGGCCTGTGAGGCAAACCCCCCCCAAAAAAAAAAAAAAAAAAAAAACGAGGCTGTGACAAACTAATTTAGCAGACAGTTTGGGCCCAGAACTTGCCTGACAAAATGTTTAACGTTTTGTTCTAGAATCAAAGTTACTGATAAGACTGTGCGGTGCACAGGCTGATCTTCGCATGTAGCAAAGTCGGGGTGCTTACTTCTATAGACGTGTGGTAAATAAAGCAAATTCCGAGATGTCTCGGTCATCTCAATGGCTTTACTGATTTTAAATTCACAGCCACGGCATGCACCTTCATTGTGTATGTGGGCAGTTAAGGCGCTGGCGATTTTCCGCGGATGCGCAGGCTCGTCTGAGCCTTTGCTGCTTGCATGTGCGATAGGTACCATAATCTCATGAAGTTCTGGCTTATTTCATGAAATTACATATGTAAATATTAAATTCATTAAGATGCAGATTCGTGCTACAATCAACTTATTTCTTGGTACATGTATGTGGGTCTATGCCTACATTATACCGGTAATGCACTCGTAGGACCTTCCATGTGCAGTTTCATGAGGACACAGACATGCCGCGATCGGCTCAACAGTTTGTTAAAATGTTCCATTTTGAGGAATTTGATGTTTTTGATTAATAGGAATAGCCATTATTACATGTACTTAGAAAACCGCCGACAAGTATTTTAAAGACAACGTATGTAGATGTCTAGAATTTTTATTGGGCTAGAGTCTTCATCCACTTCAAACTTTGTTAGTGAGCAAGACCCTGACCAGATTGTGCAAACACACATGCTCTCCTGAGCCTTCGCTGATCACATCTGTCATAAGTTCCAGCAGTGTATTTACCAGCTCATATGGGGTTCGGCACAAGATGATTTCATGCTCGGGTCCGAGTTGTGTTCAAGAAAAGAGCACACGCATAGAATGATAGAAGTGCCCTATGTGTCGCACACGGCTTACTGGGAAATCCTTTAAAATGCTTAAAAGGGAGGGGAGGTCTCACACATATTTAAGCATTAAGTTAACGGTAATGTACCGTGAATAAAAATGAGATGATGACCACGCGTGAGCTCTTGCAGGCATGTCGGTAAAAATATTAAATATACGGTGGCTTTCTTTTCCGCACTGGGTGTCTCGGTGAGAAAAAACAAAACATGCGACTTGCACGATTTTCTCTGCATTTTGCACGAAACCGCATGACCCATTGTGTTGCAAACGTCCACGGCAATCACTATACATCAACTTATTTTATTCTCTCTCGCCTTAGTGATCGTCTCATTTTCCGCTGCTCCCTTTCTTCGGGACTGGTATTTTTAGAAAAAAAAAACGAGCACGTGTCACATGTACAGCACACTATCGAGAATTGCTCAGTGTGAATCAACGTGCATAATTCACATACAATTAGCTTAATCGCGGCCTGAAGGCCAATGTTTGGTCAGTAATAAATAATGATCTCAGCCATTTGGGTGGATATATATACTCTATCTATCTCTATCTCTTTATAGGGCATACACCCTCATATGAGTATTACGTACCGTGTTACTCAATAGGGTTAGTCAAAGCAGTTTCGTAATCGTTGCAGGAACTTGTCCATGCATCAAGTTCGTCAATGCTGGTGACCTTGAATAATGTATAACTTATAACGCCGCACGCTGGCATGCGAAATAAAATGTCACGTGCCAGATTACCCATCTAAGTAGAATGGAACCTTCCAAATGTCGCTACCTCTCACATGCTGTACGTTAGAAGTATACCAAACACAGATGGGACACAAACAGATAAACGGACATCGGTTTTCCGCCAAAAATAACGTGTGTTCGTAATTTTAGAAATTCATTTTTCCGGAAAAGGGCAGTGTTCGATTTTTTAGGATGTTTTAAAAATTATTTTCGGCGATAATTTTAGGTGTTCGTAATTTTAGAGTGTTCAAAATTTTAGAACATTTACCGTAATGTAAACAATTTCTTATTTTTTTAGATATATATAGGCCATTACATGAGAATTTGTTACAGTAAAAACTGCCAATACCGACACACCATGTGACCACAGAAAAATGTCGTTTTTTGCAATGTTTCAGTGTGTTAAATCAATGGGTTATGATGGAAATAGTTGAAGGCATTTAAACATGTTCTCACATTTGAAGTTGTCGTAATCGGACAGTTATGATTTCCTCCATAGATGTTGACTCTATTTTATTCAATATATAAAGCTAAACATTTTAAAAATATCATGCTTATGTACATGTGTCTGTTTTTACACGAATCAATAATAAAAAGAAGCACTTGCGGACAACAGCATTTTGTGACAATTACCACACAGATATTCACTGTATGGGATATGTTACATACAAGCTCTGTTTAAAATGAGCAACTCTGATCTAGAACCAAACTGTTAGACAGTCTGGTGGTACACCTATAAACTTGAAACTAAAAGCTCTTTATATTTTGTAAAGTTAATTTTTTAAAAGAGTCAGCAAAATTAACAATCGAAATTACCAGCACCCAAAGAATTCAAATATTTATTTATACATATTCAACATAGTGATCTTTACAGCGTATGCACAAAAAAAAATAGATAATGGACCTCGGGGAATACCTGTGCAAAAATGTGACAAAATCATCATTATTAGGTCTGACTGGTTTGGAGTACTGCATCAAAGAAAAAAGGGACTTACCTGTGCGCTTGAAATATGTTTTGTTAAAGTCTGACTGTTGGATCAAGTCGGTTTTAAGCCCAGGTCACACATTCACGGATCACCTTGCCAGTTCTACTACAGATTAATTCTCATGGATGACCCCGGAAATACCAATTTCCGTAGTCCGATATGACTGCACTATATACGTATGATTAAGAAATTACAGTCAAACCTGCTGTTGCGGCCACCTCTATTAAGCGTGACCCTCCCTTAAGCAGCCATTTTAGAGCCCCCCGAACAATTTTGAATGCAAATGCACCTTTATTAAGCGTACACCTGTCCAAAGCGGCCACCGGTCGGCGAAATTCGCCCAAAACTCTAAAATTGTGTCTTTAAACGGCCAATTTCTATGCGTTGATGGGGCCAGTTTCGATTAATTTCATCGATTAACTTTATTACACCGGTCATATGCTTGGTGCAATTAAACTCCCCAGCAGTGGTGTCTCACAGAATAAATTCTTCAGCGGCCGCTACCCTATGTCGAGGTTATTGGGCCCAACTATTTGGAAGTTTGTGGTGCAGTCGAACCACAACGGAGCCGAAATTAACCAAGTTCAAGTGTTTACGCTAATCAAACACTAAGACATGGTTCAGGAAACCAGCACATATGGATAAAAAACGGCGTCGACAGTAATCGAAAACCTGAAAACGCTAAACGAACACCACTTGTTGATTTTTTAAAGCGGGTAACCATTATTGCAAGCGGGTAACCAGTAGTAAAGCCAGTCATCTGGTCGACATCAAAGCATTATGCCGCTGCCAAAGTTCATTCATCCAAACCGTGACAGATGTTTAACAGTAAATGTGTGAATATCTAAATGCAAAGTAATACTCTTTGCTGGAGGCATATATACTGCTCAACAAAAGTTTAGCACGGATTTTAATATGATGTCCCACTTTGAAAGAACATAAAACATTTTATTTAATGTAATCAACATTTATGGGGGTCTTGAAATTAACCTTTTTTCGTGTCCGCCAGACAAAATGTTATCTGGTTAGGCGTCAGTGAATCAACGTTAAATTTAATGTCAGGGGCATGTAAAGAATACATGTCTACGTCGGAAATTAAAACTTTTGATTCTAGAGTGAAGCAATTGGTTCTCAATGATGAAAAACGTTGAAAACGTCAAAGTTTGATATGCGTTAATGCTGCGTTTTACCGTTCCATTATGACGTTAAACTGGTATTTTCCACTTATTGACTTATCAGCGATCTAAATCAAGAGATCAAGTAATGTTTTTGATGCTAGAATGGCATAAGCACCTGGAACATTTCTGTTGGTTGGCCCTTTGAAAACATCTTCTTTAGATAGCGTTACCGCCTACATTTAGCCTCAACTTCAGATTAACGTCTTTTTTTATGAATTAAATACCAAGGGAAAAATTTTACAAACTTACATTTCCCTAAGCTGTCTCTCTTTTGGCATTATCTTAAACACGAAAACCCTTTCAATTAAGCATGCATACCCACCGGAAAAAGTACTGTTTTGACTTGTAAACGTCATTATTACAGCGACGTTAGTTGTTTTTCAAGAAACAATTTTTGCTTCTAATGCTCAATGGAGACGACATTAATCATTTTTTAAGAATGACTGATTCGACCGAGCTGGAAAACAAAAGACTTTTTAAGCCGATGCTATATCAATTTTGCATTACCAATAATGGAGTCGAAATACATTTTTGACCCCTCTCTTGTTTAAAGCATCGAACAATGCAGTGGAAATCCCATTAAAGTACACCAATTGCTTTCCTCAACTCTATCACATATCAAACCACCATTTCAGGAGATATTTTATAACTTTAAACCACTTGATTAAGTAAAAATTAACTTTTATTTATCTGTGCTAAACTTTTGTTGAGCAGTATACTTACTACACAAGGATGCAAACTTTGCTAAAAGTCAACAAGCAATAGCTTTTGAGAAAAAAAATATATTTTTGAGTAACAAAATTTGAACCATTTTCCGATTCTTTTTCACCTGAATAAATTGACAATTCTAACAACATTTTCTTCATGTTCAGTAGTACGATGGCCATTAAACATGCATTTGCTTATCAAAAATCAAGTTTTATCTTCTAGAAAAAATATGATAAGCAGTGCTATCTCTACTCTTTTGACATACACGGGAATCTTTAGACTGAATGGACATGATTTTGTTTATTTCATATTTTGTTGTTGTGTTTTTTTTCCATTTATATATTTTATGAACTGCAGCAGTGTAGACCTTATTCTTTATACTTTTCACTCATTATTATATGGGTATCTTCAACTCGAAGCCAATATTCTTTCAAGTCATCAATCATATGGCCATCTTAGCTGTACCTCTATTAAGCAGCCACCTGTCTTAAGCAAGCGATTTTGTATTATCCCTTGACCACTTGCTTAAGACAGGTTTGACTGTACTACGTATGATTAGGGGTGCACTACGGAAAGCTACGGACCAATATGGATTGCCAGGAATGATGCCTTATTGTATCCGTGACTAATCCGGCGTCCAGTCTGTGAATGTGTGACCTGGGCATTTACAAGTGAGTTTTGAATTGCATTTTACTCCTTGGGCTAAAGTATGATATCGGTATCCGGAAAAGACAAAATTTGGTATATCAGTGCTATTTTTATGCAGGGTTTGGACAGGGACCTTTCCCAAGGCCGGATCGAGACAAGATGTGGGTATTTCCTGTGATGACAGTTTTAGTTTATTAATCAACTATTTATGCATAAAGTCATCATTTAAACATACTTTTACAGCTTTACATTTGGGCCTGATGCCTAAATTTGGGACTGAGCATTCATCAATATTCCAGCAGCGAAGGCCCTTCAAGCCGGAGGGTTAGTCTGAGCCTTATTTTTAAATGTTTTCACTATGCTTAGCAAAAGTGCTTCTAGAGCTAAGAATTCAGGTGAGCAATCCAGGGCCTTCATGGTTCTTGTTTTCAAAATTAAATTTTTAAAAAATGTTATCAAAGCACTATCAGGGTGTCCAAAGAGTTTCAACCCAGATCAGGCCCGACAAAATGTCGGGCCTGATCTGGGTCCAAACTGTTTGCAAAGTTTACCAGCAGAAGGAAAAGTTGCCACCAGCAGGCAAATCTGTCTTGAAACCCAATTTTGGTCTTCTTGTTTAGTTGCCGCTTAAGACAGGTTTTACTGTAGTTTTCTCTAATGTCTTATTTCACAGAATCAGAATCGACCCTATCTTCCTATGACTGAGATAGCTGCTAGTCAGTACCCTACCACAGTGATTGACCTAGCCTCCAGAAATGTGAAACAGACAGTCCCTTACAGTGAGCATCTGGTGAACAGGCATGAAACATTGAAGAATGAACTGATATGTCTGCAGTATGGTCACTTTGAAGAACTTGTTGTCTTAGACCAGTGAGTAGCATGTTTGACACAAACATTGATAATTAGGCTCTTATTTTGCCCATTAAATCTTGCTGTCTTTCTTACTTTGCATAATTAGGGGATAACTGTATTCAAAATTTTCATTTAGGGACGTATATCGTCAGATATACGGTCGGAAATTTAGTTTTACAGTGACGCGTGAGCGGAGCCGTAAAACGTGATTTGGGAAGGTATATTTGATGATATACCTCCCCAAATGAAAATTTTGAATATGGTTATCCCTAATGCACGTCTACAGTTTCATTTCGAATTGGAGCATTGCAAGCCCCACAAAGGCGTATGTCATCCAACGAAATGTAGCGTAATTAATGACATCAAAATATTTCCGACAGTATATATACTGTCCCAAATTTTTGACGTTATCCAATCAGATGTTGCGTTACAAAGCAAGTCCATTAGAATTGTTAATTATTGCCTGCCAAAAGGCAGATTGGATACTGTTTTGGCGTGTCTTTCCTTCCGTCCGTCTGTCTGAAGCTTGAATGGGAATTCTTTCATAAGTCTAAAAGGAACTGACATATAACTTCAAAAGCAGACAGAACAACATGAAGGACAGTGCAGTGCATAAAGACCATAATTCTATGTTCTGTATATATATTTTTCTACTACATTTGTTGTTTGATGAGTGTGTAAAAACCTGTCTTAAGCTGCCACTCAAAAAGAAGACCAAAATTGTTTTTCATGACCAATTATCGTTTAATGCAGGTCAAAAGTATTGCAGAATGCTCCAAAAGGACATTCTGCAATTTTTTCGACCTTCATTAAGGTACCATTTGTCATTAAGACCTTTGTTTTGTCTGTTTTAGAGTGACTGCTTAAGACAGGTTTTACTGTAATTTGGCTTTTATTTAGCCCATTAAGTCTGTATACAACGATTAACTCTTTGCATAATTGTTAATTATTGCCTGCCAAAAGGCATATTGGATACTGTATTGTCGTGTCTTTCCTTCTGTCGTCTGTCTGAAGCTTGTATGGGAATTATTTTAAAAGTATAAAAGGTACTGACATATAACTTCACACGCAAACAGAACAGCATGAAAGGAAGTGCAGTGCACAAAGACCATAACTCTATGTTCTGTATACAGTAAAAAGGGTCTTAAGCGGCCACTCAAAAAGAAGTCCAAAATTGGTTTTCAAGACCAATTATCGCTTAATGCAGGTCAAAAGTATTGCAGAAAGCCCCAAGAGAGCATTTTGCAATATTTTCAACCTTCATTAAGCTACCATTTGTCTCTAAGACTTTTTTATACCCCCGCAAACTTTGTTTGTGGTGGGTATACTGTTTTCATGTGCGTGCGTTCGTCCGTCTGTGTGTGCGTCCGTCCGTAATGTTTTGTTTCCTTAATATCTTGAAGAGTTATTTCTGGATTTTCATCAAACCTTGCAAACATGTTTATATATGCATGACAAATACTTCAAACAAAAAAGTAAGGGCTAGGGGCCAATTCTATTAGAGTTATTTCCCTTTGTAGTTTTAAATGACTTTTTATATAGGGTTTTATGCGTGTGCTATTATAGTCCATACACAGGCCGATCAACTTCTACCACATCTTTTGATGGACCAATTTGATACTTTTACTATACAAAGTAGACATATTGAACATATGCATGCAGGAGTTTGGTTCAGAAAAAATAATTTTTGACAAAATGACAGCTGTGAGAACAGAATTTTCCCTATAGGGCTTTTGTATATGCATTGATGGTGCCTTTATGGGCCGATCAACTTCTACCACAGCTTTTGATGGAACAATTTAATACTTTGCCTATACAATGTAGACACATTGAACATATGCATGAAGGAGTCTGGTTAAAAAAAATAATTTTTTTTGACAAAATGACAGCTATGAGAACTTAGACAATTTTTCACTTATATGGCTTTTGAATATGCATTGATAGTGCCTTCATGGGCCAATCAACTCCTACCACGCCTTGATGGAGCAATTTGATACTTTGCCTGTACAATGTAGACATATTGAACATATGCATGAAGGAGTTTGGTTCAGAAAGAATAATTTTTGACAAAATGACAGCTGTTAGAACTTAGACAATTTTCCCCTAACAAGGCTTTTGTATATGCAGAGATGGTGCCTTCATGGGCCGATCAACTCCTACCACAGCTTTTGATGGAGCAATTTAATATGTTGCCAATACAAAGTAGACACCTTGAACATATGCATGAAGGGTTTGGGAAAAACTAATTTTTGATAAAATGACATCTATGAGAACTTGGACTTTTTTTCTGATATAAGCTTTGATATATAGAGCTTTTAGGTGTGAATAATTTTGTGTACTTGATCTTAACAAATATTTCAGATTGCAAGTTTTAAGATCATTTGCACAGATTCTACTGAGATCTTGTTTTCACAGATTCTACTGAAATCTTTTTTTCAAAACTAGGGGCTGCTGGTTTGAACTATCACTTGCCAAAACTAAGTTTTTTCACTGACCCTTACTGTGCGGGGGGTATCTTATTAGCATTGCTTATTGACTTTTTTATTTTGTCTATTTTTGTCCTGGGTATGACGTTAAACTGCATCCCCCACCTCTGGGTTTAAGAGGCTGCCACAGCCTGGGTGGCAGAGCTAGATGGCAGCCATCTACACACCGATGGTTTGGCATCCTAGCTATTGTGGCTTGGCGGACGACTCTGTATAAGAACAACGGCAAGGCACACTGCCCGAGTGCGGGAACGGCGGAATCTCAGAGGCCGTCAAAGATCTGAGTTGGGATGCCGCCCCAAATCAAGCGCAAATACACCCCACGTCCAAAAGTGTGGAAGCTCAGAGATCCTCAAACATGTAGCCGATTCCAGGAAGTCTTCAAGGCACATGTGCCCGCTGTGGAAACTGAAGCGGCTACTCCTACTGAGGAAATCTGGGCGAAACTCAAGACAGGTTTGCTGAAGACAACTGAGGAGGTGTGCGGCACAACAAAGCCCCACCGATGGCAACGTGAAACTTGGTGGTGGAATAAGGAAGTAGATGATGCCATCACAGCCAAGCGCCAAGCTTTCAAAGCATGGAAGGCTGGCAAATGCACACGAGCATCATATAACACTGCAAAGCGCATCTCCAGACGTGTGGTGCACCATGCACGCCACGAAGCAGACAAGGTGGTCTATGAGGGCATTGACCACAAGTCGTCTGATATCTTCCGCCTTGCCAACCAGATGAGGAAAGAGAATGTTGATGTTGTAGGCGACAAGCCAGTGAAGAATGACAATGGGGAAATGTCAATGTGCGAGGAGGCAAAGCAGAATGCATGGGCTGAACATTATGAAAGGCTTCTCAACGTTGAATTTGACTGGGACCCTGATCACCTGTCCAATGAACCTCCGTTAGAAGGCCCGCCTATCCCAATCACTATTGACATGGTGAAGAAGGCCATCTCAAAGATGAAGTCGGGCAAAGCTGCAGGTCCATCAGGCATAGTGGTGGAGATGATCAAGGCAGCAGGTGATACAGGTGCCACCATGATCCGAGATCTTGCTACTGCGATTATCCGTGATGGCAAGGTCCCAACTGACTGGGAGGAAAGTTTCATTGTCTGCCTTTACAAGGGCAAAGGTGATGCTTTGGATAGGGGCAACTATCGAGGCCTCAAGCTGACTGAGCAGGCCATGAAGATCCTAGAGAGGATTGTCGATGGTCTCATAAGACAGGTGTTGTCTATTGACGACTCACAGTTTGGCTTTGTCCCAGGAAGAGGCACTACAGATGCAATCTTTGTGGTCCGGCAACTGCAGAAGAAATACCTAGCAGTGAACAAGAGGCTTTATATGGCCTTCGTGGACCTAGAGAAAGCATTTGACCGTGTCCCTCGGAAGGTTATCTGGTGGGCCCTGAGAAAGCTAGGCGTTGAGGAATGGATTGTGCGGTTAGTCCAGGGAATGTACGCTAATGCACGAAGCCGGGTTCGTGTTGGCGAGGGTTTCAGCAAAGAGTTTGAGGTGAAGGTTGGGGTCCATCAGGGATCCGTACTCAGTCCCTTGCTCTTCATCATTGTGCTGGAGGCCTTGTCACGTGAGTTTCGGGCTGGTGTTCCCTGGGAGGACCTATATGCAGATGATCTTGTCATCAATTCTGACTCCCTAGAGGAATGTGTCAGGAGGCTCTTGATATGGAAAGAAGCCATGGAGAAGAAGGGATTGAGGGTAAATGCAGGAAAGACAAAGGTCATGATCTGTGGTACAGGTCTGGACCTCTTGCAGAGTTCAGGCGAATACCCATGCGCTGTCTGTCGTACAGGAGTAGGCAACAACAGCATCTACTGCAATGGCTGCAAACTTTGGGTGCATAAGAAATGCAGTGGGCTACAATGACTGACACCAAATCCTGATTATAGGTGTGCACGGTGCATGGGAATTGCTCGCCCTATTGACGGCAGACCACAGAGTGAAGTCCAGGTCGGACCTGATAAGCTTGAGGTGGTAGCTTCCTTCTGCCTAGGGGACATTTTTTCTGCTGGTGGAGGCTGTGAAATGGCGGTCACTACTCGTGTGAAAATCGCCTGGAAGAAGTTCAGGGAGCTACTACCAGTTCTCACATCCCGCCACCTCTCTTACAAGACCCGTGGCCATGTGTACAGCTCTTGCGTGCGGAGCGCCATGCTCCATGCCAGTGAAACTTGGCCACTTACCAAGATGAACCTGCAGCGCTTGCAACGCAATGAAAGGGCTATGATCAGACAGATCTGCAGTATCAAGCCAGAGGATGTGGCCAGGGTAAGGTCAAGCGAGCTACTAACAAAGCTTCAGCTTGAGGACCTCGACCTCATTTTGAGAAAAAGAAGGCTTCGCTGGTTTGGGCATGTGGAGCGTTCCAGTGGTGCAATCAGAACAGCATATGATATGCAGATTGACGGCAAGCGGGGGACAGGGAGGCCCAAGCAAACATGGAAGAAACTGACAGAGAAAGACTGCCGTGAGTGGAAGCTCACCACAGTTGACCCTCAAGAAAAGAGCACCTGGAGATCAGGTGTGAGATCTGCTATGCGTGCAGCTAGCCAGTTACCTGGAAAGGGGCCCACTGATGTGGATGATGCCCCTGCACCTGCACGTAAATCAAAAATCCGATTATGATATGATATGATATTTGAGTGGCCGCTTAAGACAGGTTTTACTGTACATGTTTTGCCAACGAAGTGCAGTCATGAAAATATATTACGTCTATCTACAAATGGGCAATATCCACAACAATGGTCAATTTTTTTGCATTGACTGCAACTTGCTTCTACTGGGCCGCATAGCCCAGTTGGTAAAGTGTCTTACTGCAGATCCAGGGGTCTTTAGTTAGATCTCAGCCCAGTCCCATACTTCGGTAGAGATTGATCATGAAACAATTTCTACCGCCATTCTCCTCATTCAAGAAGGGTTGTTGTCAGTTACAAGTGAAAGTATGTGCACGAAGTACTGCTTAATTGCTTAGTTAAGCTTGCCCAGGAAAAAATGTGGTCAGGTAAACTGACCGTCCCTACATGACCATAGCTGTTGACTGGGACGTTAAGCATCAAACCAAACAAACAAAACCACTTGCTTCCTATAAAATTACAATTGACAACTCTACAGTGTAAACTATGAAATGAAATACTTTCTCACTTTCGTTTTCGCCTCCTGCCAATTCCCGTAAAAGCACATGTTGTTGACATATAATTGACGTTGAAACGCTGGTAATGCACACTAAAACACTGGTAGAATGTCACTGTTTCTTTGGCTAATTTCACAGTCAGTTCTGTTAGTTGCTATTTTGGTGTGAAATCTAAACCTTGGTGCACTACTCAATATGGAGAGATTAGAATGTAAACCCCTTGTACATTAATTCAGCTATTCCTGACCCTTCCCAGTAGATAGGGGTATCTGGTTACAAATGACTGGTGTATAGTGAGGGGTTTACGTGTCCAATGGTAAGGGTATGGTTATTATTCTAAAATTTTGAACACATTCCTTTTTCTGTAATCTAATAAAAATGTTGGTTATCAGGACTGGAATTCACAAAATGCTTGTTAGAATAGCAAACAGGGAAGTACCTGATCAGTGTTCAGACTGCTTCATCTGAAGCAGTCTGATCTGGGTTTGAGCTGTTTGTCTAGACCTTTTCTTGCAGGCAACTAGCATTCAAAATTTTACAGCATTTACTGTATATAAGGTTGTCATTTGCTAGTAGGGTGTATTTCATAGACAATTTTCCCCCAAATAGAATTTATATAGAATCAAGAAAGATATCCTTCAAAAGCCCTTCCAATTTTTATAGCCTTGTCTGTAGGAATCCTGTATGAGCTTTGGGATATTTTCAGGCCTCCAGATAAGAGAGTATATTTGAAAATTATTTTTCATATTTCTCAACCAAAACATAAGTTGTGGGTATCAAGGAGATGGTTCTTTGAAGTGCCCAAAGCACATGTTTAAAGTGATGGGTAAGAATAATAATTGAGCCGTGGCATGAGATTTCGAACAATTTTGTGCAGACTGGTCAGAGCCTTTGCTTGTCGATTGAATATTCAATGAGTGTTAAGCTACTGACAGAAAACCATTAATAGTTTCTAAGCTTAAAAGGAGGCTGCACAGGCTCATCTGAATCAACACTTCTCAAAATACCACATTGTTGGAAATCACATGTGACGGCTCAATTAAAATTTTATGCTCAAAAAGTTGGCTTATCTGGACACATTAATTTTTATCAATGATGTTACATTACAGAGACTTTATCCATATCTCAGCTTTCCCAGAAACTTTGGTGCAGATCTTCCTTGAAGAGGTCAGTATTATTTTCTTTAGTTTGTTATCAAGGCAGATGGGATATTATCCTCGGATATAGTTTTGGCGTCGTCTGTGTGTCCATTCCATCCGTCCGTCCACACTTTTTGTCTGTCCGGAACCATATCTCAGTACCTATTGGTCAGATTTGATTCATTCTTGGTACAAATGATTTTACCATGGACTCTCGATATCCTATAACTTTCATCAAAATCAACCCCTTAACACTTCAGCTATTGCCCTTGTTTTAGTATAGGCAATAAGGCAAAGCCTATATTAGCTTTTTTGAGTGATGATCTTCACATTTCATCAAAGCTATTATATTTAACAACTTCTCACAAGTGTCTGTAGATAAGCATGGCAGTGTCAAAGTTTTACCCCCCCCCCCCCTTTGACCCCAACTAAGGGGTCAAAGGTCAAATATTTAAATTTTGCAAAAACTAAGGCAATTGTTAATATTTTTGCTGAAATTTTGCATGCTGGCAGAGCAGCAATAGATATGAAACATATCAAACAGGATTGTATGAAGGCCTGGGTCCGAGCCCGTTGGGTGGACTTAGGGGGTGGGGCCCGAGGCCAAAATTGAACTTTTTTAGAATATGGTCATGTTGCATATCAAATTAAAGCTGAAGACGCTGGCAGCAACATGGTAGCAAATATTTTGCCCACAGACACACCCTCGTCCCAGGGAGTGGGGTCAAAAGGTCAAACTATATCTTTTTCTGAAAGTAGTCATTTTGCATATCAAATTAAAGCTGACAATACTGACAGCAACATGGTAGCACAGACACACCCTTGACCCAGGGGGTGGGGTCAAAAGGTCAAACTATCTTTTTTTCTGAAAGTAGTCATGTTGCATATCAAATTAAAGGGAATTGAGCACCAACCACCATGAAAGCAAATATGCACATCAACAACCCTTTTAGTAGGGTCAAAATGTCATTTTTAAGCTCACCAGAGCCGAAGGCTCAAAGTGAGCTTATAGTATGGGACTCGAGCCGGCGTCCATGTGTGCGTCCGTTCGTCCACACTTTCAAACATGAATATCTCTGAGACCTGCTGGCCAATCGTAATCAAATTTCATCTGGAGCATCATTGGGTTGGGGGATTGGCTGCATAAGGTTTTTGGCCTGATCGGATCAGAACTCTGGTTTCCATGGCAACAGATAGCTCCCATAGGGTTATAATGGGGAACCATGTGACCACTCTAGCTCCTTCATCTTCGATTGGATCTTCTTTATTCTTGCAGGTAACGAGAACAACCATAACGTCTTGAATGGGTTCGAAATTCAGCAAGATCCAACCAGGGACTTATGAGTTAGCTGCCCGTGAGCGTCTGGAAAAATCCCCATAGACTTATAATGGGAGAAATATTGTGACCACTCTAGTGCAGTCATTTTTGGATGGATCTTCTTCATTCTTGCAGGTAACAAGCCCTACCATTATGGCTTGGATGAGTTTGAATTTCAGCAAGATTCCATCACTGACTTCAGAGTTATAGTAGAGGAGCCAGGGTTCAAAAATGTCAAAAATAAGCATTTTGGTATGTCCCCTTTTTAGCAGAATTTTCACTTGTTTTATCCTTTAGTACATAGTATAGGCAGTATGAAACCAGATATTGCATTCAATTTAAGTCTTGCAAACATACCTGTAACAGTGTGTTTAATACGTTACCCCTCATTTTCTTAAAAACAAAAATATGTAATTAAGTCTATTTAGGTAGAAGTTGAAATGTTTAAATGAACAAAACATTTATGGAATCTGTAAGAACATGCTATTCTCTACACATATTGATGTTTTTAAAAGTTGTTTGTTTCCATTATAATGTCATTTACGTTACATTTTCAACTATACCCTTAAAATTATTGATATTTTGTTAAAAAAAGTTTCATTTGACAAAATTTTCAATATATGTTTAACCTCAGGATAACATTTATTCAAAAGAGCGTTAACTGACCATTTCAAAACTGCAAACAGATACATTCTAACATAAATACTTTGTCTGTTATAAGCTGTTTAATTAGATGACCACAGATAAAACTTTATATAAGTTTAGAACCTCTTAAGTTTGAAAATAAGCATCCAATTTTTTGTGTTAGCTTTTGAACACCTTATGGTAATTGTTTTGATATCACCGACTTTAGAGTAATACTTAACAACATTTCTGAGGTAAAATATCATTTTGGTGTTTGATTTTCAATATGTAACGTATAAAACAAAGTTTTAGACAAACAAATATTGCTTAATAGCTTAAATTATACATCACTGGAAAGCCAATTTTATTAAAAAGCGGAGAAGGCTGTGTTTGATAGGCATAAAAAGAGCATTTGTTCCAAAAGAAGAAGTTATCAGTACTAATTTGGAGACTGTGTATGTGGTTGTAAATATTTCTTTTAAGAAATGGTATACTTCTTGACTTAAAAACAAAACGCATTGTTTGCTAATTTTCTATGTTATGTTATGCAATTTATAAACTTATAAAATGATAACTCTGATGCAACATCTCAACAAGGATGCATTCCCTTGAGCTTGTTCAGTCAAATTTGCTAAAGTAACATATATAACTATAAATAAACGAAATATATATCATGATTATATATTTGTCTCAACCGTTTTTCATATACATCTGAGCCTGAAAACCCAAAACAAATTAAGATATTTGCACAGATTTTTCTTTTAATTGAACAAAACAATCAAATAAGCTATTCAGAAGTGTCAAACCTGTTCACACTCATCACAATATATAAAATAGTAAATAACATATCTTTTCTATCAAATCAGATTCATTTATGATAAAATATCTAAGAATTTCGGAAATGATGTGTGGATGTTGGAAACTTTGCTGTTGTTCCTATTTGTTATGGGAGTTTTGTATCGGGCCTTTGTTTTCTAATTTGTTTCTAGTTCAGCAATCATCTTGACAAGGAAGAGAGCTTGTTGCTTAACTTTAATTATATTGTAGATATCTGTGTTCCCTGTCCCTTCCTGAAGGTACAGTCGGTCAATTAGGAGTCTGTGATTGTGACATTTCCTAGTCATGTTCACTAATAGAAAGAAGACGTTTGCTAGCAATCTAGACAGCATCACTCCTTTATGAATATATAAAATAAAATGTTGTTTACGTAACATTAAATTGAAGGAAACATAAGTGTTTGTTATCATTTATTTTTTAAGGGAGTGGCTCTGTTATGCAAATTGTTTAAGCCGCATCTATTTATGCATATATCAAAACTCAGAAGGTGACTTTTGAATTTATTCTAGCTATGAACTTTAATTTCAGCTCATTTTTAACATGGCTTTCATTGTTTGATTAATGAAACTGATAGTCCTTTTAAATTAACACAATTAATCATTTGTCAAAGCAATGCAAATGTTAAAACTGATTGGGTTATTCAAAATGAGTTATTGATTGCCGCTGAAATTGAGGAAATCATCCATAAGGAAGGGTTTACATGGCAAGGCAGTGATCATATCCAAGAAATCTAGATATCTTCAGTTGTAATTTACGATACCAAATTCACTTTATAAAATTTCAACAGAAAGAAAATGTTTAAGCCAAATTTAACTGGGACTCATTAAAATCACCGTTTAAAAGATTATTTACGTTAATCAGAATGTTGATAGGAATAGCAATATATTAGAGTAAAAATAGCAGTCATAAGATCAAACTTAGTGTTAGCAATTAGTGCTAACATAGCTGATGTTAAGTTCTATCATAATACCATAGCAGTCATTGGACCCCATTTTTAACAAACTGTTGCAGGAATCCTTTCAGTTGATTCCTTTTATGTGCGTTAAATAATAGATGAGTTGTAAATACATCAGGGTATAGAGACAAAAACATATACATTAAATTATCTACTGTGCTAATAAAATAATAATTATATGGACAATAGAGAAGGCACAATAATTAGTATCATTACTTACACAAATAATAGATTTACATGTTCTGCTAAGAAAGTATGCATAAATTTAACAAATAGTATGTACGCATGTTTAATTTGTTTGTCGCTCTTTTTTATCAATCGTCTGCATAAGAAATTGTATTTCTTTCGATTTGTAAAAGTATTATGATACATCTCAGAAAGTGATAACATTGTCTCTATTGCCAATTGTACTATATGTAAGTATGATACAGCATAGCATTTGTTAAGCATACTATCTGAAAGTATTCTTTGAAAGTAGCATAAGTATGGATTTTGTAACTATTACATGAACTTATCCTTTACATGAACTATCAATATACCATAAATATAGCATCGTTTAACAAGTTTGTACATGTTTTATGGGTATCAATTAGTTAGTTTTAAGGACTGAATGACGGTTGTTGTGATTACTTATTGTGAGTGTAAAAAATAAATAGTGTCCTGCTGAATAAAACAAACATTAAAGTAGATTCTATCACGTATTCTGATATGCTATATTGCTAAAAAGCAAACGTCTGCAAACATTCTGGAATATATGATCAATTAAGCCCTATTCTGGAAAGTCGTTTACTCAAGGTCCTGATTATCGAAGTCTAATCATTTAGAAATGTCTTTAACTCTAACTATGCAGGGGAGCTTTTCTAACTTATTAACAGACTGTTTCTAAAGTATTGAAATGGTAATATAGAATAAATGCTGTCCTGTTTCATTCCTTCACAAACGTGTAGAACCAGGCAACACAATGATTAAAGTAATGATCATTATATTTTTGTTATAAACGTTACCAACATAAATAATGCTCTTTTTCCAAAGCGGACATGCTGTAGATACTAAATATTATAATACCAAGGATAGCTAAGGCGGATGATAAAACAGAGACAGAAATCATAACGATTTCCACAAACTTCAGTTTTGTTTCATATGACACCGATGAAGGTATCTTTAATGTTTCACTTCTTGATTTGGACTTCTGCTTGAAATATCTTACATTTTTAGAGTTTGAAGGTATATTTTGTGCCTTATTGTTTTAAATATAGCTGCTGTAACGAATAACTGTTTATAAATGCATATATTTGATGGCTTTTACAATATGTAATGGAACTGACTATGTTACTGCATGCTTTTTGTTTATTCATTGAGCTGTTGACGGTGAAAGAAAATGTCTTGTATATGTCATTTAACGCCATTTAATGTATAAGAAGAAGCAATTACGTAGTAGTGGCACAGATTTTAAAGAATTATTTAAGCTTTTGGAAACAATTTAGTTATGAATAATAAATAGGTATCACTTATCCTATTTACATGATTCCTAAAAACATATACTTAATGGCAATTATGTGCTATATTAAGTTTTTCCCTTTAAATCAAATATGATTTTGTTGATGTTGCATCTCATTCATATTAAATGTTTAAAAAAACAATATTTCCAATCTAATTTTTAGCACTAAGATGGTAGTCATTTCATACTCACCTACTAGCTGTTTGAACGAATATACACATAACATTGCACGAAAATATTGTTTTAAAAGAAAGTAACGTATATAACAGAACTTCAAGGTGCCTAAACTAATATTATTATTCTGCTATTAAGCTGCATCTAATTAAAATACCAATCATAACGATATGTAAGAAAACGATGCAAATGATAATAACACTATACTAGGAGTTTCCTTATTATCTAATGGTAACGTATTAGACTTGACTATTACATGGTAAATGCACATGCTCATCAAAAGCTAACAGACATTTTATAATATTTAAAGTAGCTAAGCAAATCTTAATGTACAAAAATCTCCCTCCACAAGTCTTTTGGCAGCCCATGACCAAGTAAACAATTGTAATATATTTGAATGTAAGTAACGTATATAACAATTACGTAAGCCTTAGTCATTTAAACTTATTGTCAGTTTGGTGCTTTTAATTAAGTTACTGTAAAGCCATATGCAGAAAGTAGGAAATGTGACCTATCTGGTCTAAATATATTTTCTGTTCAGTAATATAGCGAATAGCCTACTACATGAAGCCTGTATGAGGGTAGCTATGGTTACCCCATAAATAAACATCTTTTGCAAGACTTAAAATTTTTGCAATATCTGTTTTCACTCTTCTGAAACACCATATTAACTGAGGATATAGTCTAAAATTCTGCTACTTTCCGGCCACTTTTTTCCAATTTTTGAATCTCTGGCTCCCCTACTATTAGCTGCCCTTGAGCGTCCGAAAAATTAATGAATAATGTTGTGACCACTCTAGCTCCTTCATTTTTGATTGGATCTTCTTCATTCTTGCAGGCAACAAGTAAACCCATAATATCTCAGATGGGTTCGAAATTCAGCAGGATCGGACCAGGGACTTATGAGATACCTGCCCTTGAGCGTTTGGAAAAATCCCCATAGACTTATAATGGGAGAAATGTTGTGACCACTCTAGTGTTTTCAATTTTGAATGGATCTTTCTCATTCTTGCATACAATAAGGACAGCTATTAAAGCTTGGATGAGTTTGAATTTCGTGTAGATCCCATCACCTATTTTGGAGTTAGCTCCCCTTGAGCGTCAGAAAAATTAATGAATAATGTTGTGACCACTCTAGCGCCTTCATTTTTGATTGGATCTTCTTCATTCTTACAGGCAACAAGTTAACCCATAATATCTCGGATGGGTTCGAAATTCAGCAGGATCCCACCAGGGATTTATGAGTTACCTGCCCTTGAGCATTTGGAAAAATCCCCATAGACTTATAATGGGACAAAAGTTGTGACCACTCTAGTGCATTCAATTTTGAATGGATCTTCTTCATTCTTGCAGACAATAAGAACAACTTTTAAAGCTTGGATGAGTTTGAATTTCATCAAGATCCCATCACCTATTTTGGAGTTAGCTCCCCTTGAGCATCTTAAAAATTGATGGATAATGTTGTGACCTCTCTAGCGTCTACATTTTTGATTGGATCTTTTTTATTCTTTCATCTAACAAGGACACTCATAAAAGATTGGATGAGTTTGAAATTCTGCAGGATCAGACCAAGGACCTATGAGTTAGCTGCCCTTGAGTATCTGGAAAAATCCCCTTAGACTTATAATGGGACAAACGTTGTGACCACTCTAGTGCTTTCAATTTTGAATGGATCTTCTTTATTCTTGCAGATAAGAAGGACAACTATAAAAGCTTGGATGAGTTTGAATATCTTCAAGATTACTTCATCTATTATGGAGTTAGCTCCCCTTGATCATCTTAAAAATTGATGGATAATGTTGTGACCACTCTAGCCCCTTCATTTTTGATTGGATCTTCTTCATTCTTTCAGGTAACAAGGACAACCATAAAACTTGGATGAATTTGAACTTTAACTAGAACTAACCTCAGACTGTTCAGTTAACAGCCCTTGAGTGTTACAAAAAATCTGAATGGACTTACAATGGGAGATCTTTTGTGACCACTCTAGTACCCTCATTTTTGAATGGATCTTCCTCAGTCTTGCAGGTAACAATGACACTCATAAAAGCTTCAATGAGATAGATTATCTGCCACACCAGACCACCAATTACAGAGTTAGCTGCACTTGAGGGTCTAAAATATAGCTGTATAATGTTGTGACCACTCTAGCACCTTCATTTTTCATTTGATTTTTTTCATCCTTGTAGGTTATCAGGACATACATTAAAGATTGGATTGGTCAGAACCCATCACTGACTACAGAGTTAGCTGCCTTTGAGCATCTGAAAATACACTTTCACCATTTTTATTTAGATCTTTTTAATACTTGCAGATAAAGGGGAGCGCAGTGGCTCAGTGGTAGAGTGCTTGACTACAGACCGAGGGGCAGCAGGTTTGAGCCTCACTGGCGTCACTGCGTTGTGATCCTTGAGCAAGACACATTTATCCTAGCTTAGTACTGGTTCAACCCAGGAAGACCCATCCCTGTTTAACTGAAAGATTGTTGATGGGATGTAAAGAATCAAATCAAGCAAAACTTGCAGATAACCAGGACTGGCATAATATCGTATGTTTTTTAAATAGTTCCTGGTCAATGTTTCAAGTTCAGAGTAACCTGCCTTTGAGCATCATCAATTATGGTCTCCAAACATTATGCTGGCTCTCAGGTGAGCGATCGTTACCCATTGGACTACTTGTTTTTCTTTTCTAAAAGTGGTCATGTTGCATATCAAATTAAAGTGGAAGAAGTGTAGACCTACATGCTAGGTAACACTTTGAATTTACACACACCCTTGACCTCTAGGGTTGGGTTTAAAGGTCAGATATTGAAATTGTGCAGATGTAAGTATATTTTTTATTAAGCTAAGCACTAAAACATACTTGACAGGCGTTTGTTATGATCTGAATGATACTGAAGGCGAACTTAAGGTTAGATAAATGGGATTTATGTTTTGTGATTTACATGTTTCTCTCAAATAACCCTTCGTCGGGGGATATAAATTAGTTGAATTTATCTTGTTATTTTTGACATTGTTCATCCAGCCATATTTTCATCCGCAATTCATCCATCCATCTTTATAGTTGCCAGTCCTCACCCATAAGTTAATAGCCCCTTGATATGAGTACCCACAGCATATGCTTTGGTTGAGAAATAGGAAAAATACATGTAGTTTTCAGTTAAATGGGGGCCTGAGACGCTTCCCAGCTGGTGTCTTGATGAGATGGTTCTATTGAGCACCTAAAACACATGTTGAAACTGAAAGATTAAGAAACAATAACGATATTTACGCTCAAAATCTTTTGCTTGACTGAACCTATGCCATCTGTTCTAGGGACCTAGTATTTCACAAACACTTCGTTTTATTTTTAGATTTTTGAGCTGTCTGAGTTTTGTCATGTAAGGGAGGCGTACATCACGCAGTTCATGAGGATACTACACAAGAAGGCTCAATGCCTTATAGAATGTGTGAGGGCAGAAAGGTAAGATTCAACTCTTGGATTGCTAGAACTAAATTACTCAGACAGCAGGGGCAGATCCAGGATTGCTGGAAAGGGGGTTCATATGTTTAAAGGTGTGGGGGTTCGCTTTGCTGATTTATCTCATTTTTCTGAAATATCCAGTGAAAATGAAATAATTTGGTCTCACTGAGACCAAAATATGTCATTTTCATAGGATATTTAAAAACGAGGGGCGGGGTGGTGGGTTCAAGTGAACCCCCTGTGGGTCTGCCACTGGACAGAAACATGTGCAAGCAGAGTAATTTGAGATCAGGGACTGCTTGTTTCCTTTCTTCAGCAAATAATTTATTATTCATTAGTGATGACCAGAAATAATTATTCAAAATTGTAAACTAGAAGATAAAAATCAGAAATTGAGCTCTTTAACAGCCAATATAGTACTTTTTTGATGCAACTGATAACCCTTGCAAACAGTTTTGAGCCAGATCAGGTCCAACATTTTGTTGAGCCTAATCTTGGATCCAAACTGTTACACTCACAGGGATTTTGTACTTTTCTAAAGTTGTGGCCAGAGGCTGTTGACCTTGGGAAAATAGCTGAAGCTTCAAATTGAGAATACTTAATTCAACCCAAAAAGAATTGGATCTCCACTTCAAATTTATTTAAAACCACAGAAAATCATTAGTGCAAAGTTGTAACATGCTGCAATAGTCTTAATAATCATTCATGAATATTTACAATGTACATCAAATTGTAAATGTAACGTCTATGATTGCCAGTTAATTTTGTAAGATTTTCATGAAATTTTCACCAAAATGTAATCTTGGGAATTGGGAATGTTATACACCATTTTGAGAAGTCTTTTGCTGATGGAGTCAGTATCCAGCAAAAGTACAACATGGCATGTTTGAAGATTGAAATCAGTCTGTGCACCTGCATAGTCTGAGCAGAGTCTTAGTATTTTGTCTGAAGAAACGTTGGACCCTTGTTTACCCAAAAAGCACCAATCGAAGACTGATTATGATGATCTGAATCTTTGATGGGTGCACATGCCAACGTGTACATTTTGTTTGATACTGGCTCATAATTGATTTGGGATGGAGCAGATATTTTAGCCCAAATAAGGCTTTGGAAAATTTCTGACACTGAGGGTATTTCTAAAGGAATTTTTGAAGATGTTTATCTTGTAGAAAATCAGCAGACGATAAAAAATGCATGCAAAATTACCCATTATGCAAAGAGTGTATCATATTTTTCAGCAATGATGGGACCCAGACATTAAAGACGTCAGTTTTAAACAAGATAAGAAGTGATCTTCATCTGAACATGGAGGGGGACTTCAGAATTATTCTAGCCCTAGCAGAGAAGCTGAAACCAGGAATATTTTTCTTCTTGAAAGGTGGCAGGCGCAAAGATCTCACCAAAAATGTGGAAATTCTGTGATATTGTGTGTAGTGTAGAGATGTTCTCAAAGCTTGTCTAAAGCAAGCTGGCCCGGAGGTTATAAAACTTTTTTCTCTGCTCAACTCAGCTGAGTACGAAATTTATCCTGCTCATAAATGTTAAAATGCCAACGATTGTTGGCATTTTAACAGTTATTAGCATGATAAATACAACATCTTAGAGACTTATTGCAAGAAACTTCTTCATTTATCCATGTTTTAGTTTTTATGAGCAGTTGAAATTCAGTGCTCAGTTGAGTTGAGCATGAAAAAAGTTTTATAACCTCGGGCCAGATTTTATTTGCTTGCTGAACTCTTTGCCTACTTTGTCCTCTGCAGATTTTTTCAATATCAACTTTTTTTGAAAAAGTCTTTCAGGAATAACATAAATGTGTCAAACAGTTTGGATCCTGATCAGGCCCGACATTTTGTCGGGCCTGATCTGGGTCCAAACTGTTTGGAAAAGTTATCAGCAGACGACACTAGTAGGTATAAAGTTAAGACAGCTGCTCACTGTATATTTGTTCTGTTGTCAATATTTTTATGTGCCCTCATCAAAAGAAAGGAGTACATTTTGTTTTTTTGTGCAGATCCCATTGATGTCAGCATTGATATCATCTTGACTAATCCAATTGATGACAGCATTGATATCACCTGACTAACCCTATTGATGTCAGCATTGATATCATCTTGACTAATCCCGTTGATGTCAGCATTGATATCATCTTGACTTATCCCATTGATGTCAGCATTGATATCATCTTGACTAATCCCATTGATGTCAGCATTGATATCATCTTGACTAATCCCATTGATGTCAGCATTGATATCATCTTGACAAACCCCATTGGTGTCAGCCTTGATATCATCTTGACTAATCCCATTGATGTCAGCCTTGATATCATCTTGACTAATCCCATTGATGTCAGCCTTGATATCATCTTGACTAATCCCATTGATGTCAGCATTGATATCATCTTGACTAATCCCATTCATGTCAGCCTTGATATCATCTTGACTAATCCCATTGATGTCAGCCTGATATCATCTTGACTAATCCCATTAATGTCAGCATTGATATCATCTTGACTAATCCCATTGATGTCAGCCTTGATATCATCTTGACTAATCCCATTGATGTCAGCCTTGATATCATCTTGACTAATCCCATTGATGTCAGCATTGATATCATCTTGACTAATCCTATTGATGTCAGCTTTGATATCATCTTGACTTCGGGTCCAGATATGCAATTTTTTTAGCATAAAATTGTAAATTTTTTCATACCCATCAGTTCAAACATGGGTTTGGGTGCTCAAAAGAACCGTTTCATCAAAACAGTTCTTTTGAGCACCCACAACATATGTTTTGATTGAAAAATAAGAAAATATTTTTAAATATGCACCCTTACCTGGAGGCCAGATCCATACATAACTTGAGCACCTGTTCAAGGTCACAGCAGTACTACATTTTTAATATCCCCACACCAAAGGGGAAGGGGACATATTGTTTTGATATTTGTCATATTGGCCTCGGAATTAGCCTTTGTCCTGTTGAACCCATGTACACTGCTCAAAATATTTAAAGGAACACATGATAATTTTTCCATAGGTGATAATGTTAACCCCTGTCCCATATACATGCCCTAGGCTATATTTCACTAGACAATAAGGTAGAAACCCCGTTTCTTTTGCTATCTTAGCAAAGAGAGTCAAAGTATTGGGTCAAAAAAGTTTTTGGCAAAGCAATCACTGCTCAAGTTCATGGCTCAAATTTTGTAATTTTCAATTTTCTTGAAAATGACGATTTTTTCTGGAACTCTGTAGAATCTTTGGAATTTTTTAATAGCGCAACCTAATGATTTCTGCAACATTAAAAGACTATTGAATGTACAGAAATGATGGTGTTGTGGTGTTTGATTGAAAAAAATGTCTATAAATTTGGTTTTGAAAAAAGGGGTATTTTTAACAAAACAAGATTTCTTGAAATGGATTACTTCATTTTCAACAAGAAACATCATCCTTGATCAGTAACCAAATTAATCACAAGACATACATATTTTGCCTTACGAATCCAACTTGTGCTATGAGTCGGATTATGAGTACATTTGGATTGTGATCAATGACAAAACATGCGGTGTTCCTTTAAATATTTTGAGCAGTGTATGTCTATTTTTTTTTAAAGCAGCATAGACCCTCATCAGCTTCCTTCATAAACAATCTAAAAAGGAACCACTTTACAGGCTTGAGCTCTCTTTTCCACCATGTCAGATTTCTTGATTAGTTATTTTAATGGCATCGATTTTCCTACCTTTTTATGAAGTGGGGACTAGGGGCCTTTTGAATTTGGGAAAGTATCATTTGAGCCATAAAAATTTAGAAAACTAGATTCAGTTTAAAAGAACTACATTTGCATTTTAAATTGTCAGATTTAAAACCATAATAAATATCAGTGCAATTGCATTGACCTTTATAATTCCCCATGAGTGTGAATGTACACATCTCTGTAAATGCTTTTTTTTGGTCAGAGTATCTGAAACAGTTTGGATCCTGTTTAGTCGGCATAGCTAGAGTAGGTCAGTGGCTCAGTGGTAGAGTGCTTGACGAGAGATGGAGGGTTGCTGGTTCGAGCCTCACTGGAGGCACTGGGTTGTGTCCTTGAACATGACAATTTATCCTCTGCTTAGTACTGGTTCAACCCAGGCAGACCAGTTCTAAAATGACTGAAAAATTGTTGACTTGGGCACTTAGAATGAAAACAAATTCCTTATAAGCCAACTGATCTGGATCTCTACCATTTTCTAAAAAGGATGATATATCAGGGTTTAGCAGGACAAGGGTTAATGAAGTATGGGCCACAATTTGAGAAAACCTGTCTTCGGGGTTTCTGTCAAAGTGAGATTCAAACCAGCTTGTTCAGCTACAGAAACTGCCTAGAAAATTAAAATTTCCCTTGTAGCAAGTCTAGATATGATACTTTCCTATACGTAAATAACAAAAGTGCTGATCAGACTGCGCTGATGCGCAGGCTGGTCTGCCCCTTTGTTGTTCACAAACCCCCGAAGGCAGGTATTCTAGCGTTAAAGCCTGTATGATACCAATTATAAGTCTTCACCTCAACTGAATTTTAAGAGAAAGATATTATGGGTATATTTTACAATGCTGTTATATTGGCTTATGCATATATTCTAATGTTATTTGCCATTATTTTCTGACAAGGCCATATATATATAGCTTTATTATACCTCACGTGAATTCCCCATACAAAACTTCCATAGACAAACGACTGATATTTTATAATATCACCCGCTGCTATAGCGACAGCGAATACTGTCACTCGATTGCCATAGCAGCGGGTGATATTGTAAAATATTAGTTGTTCGTCTGATGCGCAACGGCAATGGGCGTACGGTTCGTTCACATCAGGATACGTTCTACAGCAATGGCGGACATGAGGCATGATTTTGGCCACTTTCAACTCCCAGTAACTGCGTTGTTCATGGTCAGAAACATAAAGTGTGGGAATTCTTTTTGGTAGTTAGGACGAGTGAAACATGTTGAGACCAAATTTGAGCGGATTAGGCGAAATTTTCTAGTTTGCATCAAAATCGCATACGGTAAAGTATCTCCATTTAAATGACGCTGCTTGGTTTGAAGTTTGACGTCATCAATTTTTTATGATGTTATTCATTTAACAGAACGTCATTGATCAATTCGAGCATTCAAACTGTTAAAAACAGCACCATTTTTGTGAAAAAGATATCTTTCATTCATGCATTCCCTTTGGAACTCCCCTCACCATGGTAGGTCAAAGAGAAAACAAACGGTAGAAAGTAAAGGATCTAATGTTCTGTTTGGTATAATAAAATAAATATTACATGCCCTGAGAGGGTGATAGTCGAAAATATCAATCCTCGAAATATGATTATCAACGTCGGCTGTGCCTCGGTTGATAATCACATTTCTCGGGATGATATTTTCGACTATCACCCTCTCAGGGAATTTAATATTTATATAATATTTTGTAAAGCATAATTCTGTGATCTACTGTGTTAAGAGTCTTAAGATTTGATATTAATTAAGGAATTAATCTTGAATCTGGAATTGGACAAATACAGGGACATGATTTTTTAGTTGTGTACTTAACTCCAATATAGAAGCAAGTAAAAACTATATACTGAGTTCCTCTGCCAATGCAACTATTTTTTCCTTTTTTTTTGCCTTTAAATCTGCAAATAACTCGAAAACTTTTTGCCCTTTTTATAGTATCCGAACAACCAAACTATATTTCTTCATTATCAAATCCAAGTTTTTGGTATGCATGTGTGAATGCTCGCCTCAGGGTACTGCACAGGCTTGCGACTTCAAAACTATGCACACATTAAAAATCTTGACAGAATGCCTGGAAAGTGTATGCAAACTTGAATGTCTTAATTTGCTATGTAATGCCAGGAATGCCCATTGATTTAATAGGCTGTAAATTGGCTGTTTTTGTGGCACCAACACCACTTGACGATGTCAATGTCATTGCAGATGTTGCCTGTAAGCTATATTTTGTGTAGGCAAGCTAATTTTATTGAAAAAATGTATAGAGACACTGAGTAATTCATTTTGCACAGTTTTTGCCATTCAAGGAAAGAGCTATTTGTTGAAATGTGAACAGGTTTGCAAGGAAATCGGCTTAATTAATTGACCCATGTGTCAGTAATGAAGCAATTTTAGTTGAAACTGAAAAGTCTTGTGTCTGAGTTTCACAGGTCATCTCTTAAAATGACTTGGCCTTTACCAGGCCTTTAGTTATGAGTGCGTAACAAAAAATAATTTTCTTATTTCTCAACCAAAACATATGTTGTGGGTACTCAAAAGAACTGTCTCAATGAGATGGTTCTTTTTAGCACCCTAAACATATGCTAAAATTATGGGTAAGAACATATTTACAATTTTACGCTGAAAATATTTGTTTATCTAAACCTATACTTTACTGTGCGGAATTACAAATGAATCAACTGAAATCAAAAATAATTAGTCAAGTTTTAACTGAGAGCTGTGCTTGCTGTGGAACTGATATATGTTTCTTTCAACATCCCTTTTAGAAGGACCTTATATTAATTGAATTAATTAATTGATAGATGATAACAAAATTACCTCTTTTTTGTGTAATATAAGCAAAGTGTCATTCAAATAGAAGCAAAGAGTTGGGGAATTATTTCTGTCATTGCGCACAATACATTCATCAATTTAACCCCTAAAAGTGCCAAGAAAAAATGCATCTGAAAATGTCGTCTGCTGAAGTCGTCTGCTGCAAATAATTGCCTAGCATTACTGACAAATTAAGTATAGAAGCAAACAGCGTGGACCCAGAACAGACTGCTCCACACTGTTTGCCATAGAGGCTTCTTAAACATTTCCGCAGATGAGAAAAGCAGACTACTTTTGTTGTGATCGTGCATTAACGGTCAAGTCTGTACTAAACACCTTTTGCCTGCTTAAAAATGCTTCTGATAATGTTGTCTATTGAAGTTGCCTGTTGCATGCAAATATGAAATGCTCATGTCAAGGACTTATTTTGACATACAGAAAAACAGTATGGACACAGATCAGACTGATCCTAGTGGAGCAGTCTGATCTGGGTCCACACTGTTGCTAACAAAGACACTTGAAATAGACTAACAGACAATACAACAGAGGACTTTTAACCCATAAAGCGCCACCTATAATTTGCAGCAGATGACAATTTCAAATTTTGCTGCTTTTTCAAAAATAACAAATTAAAGGCATGACATTCCATGAGAATTGTCTGCTGGCAGACAATACTCATGAAATATCTTGCCTTATTTTTTTCGAAAACTAGGAAAGATGTTGCAAAATTTGTCGTCTGCTGCAGTCGTGATTGGCGCTTTAGGGGTTAATCCTGATTAACATTCAATGAGTTTTAAGATCAATTCTATATTATGAAGTCAAATCCATATCTAAAGGTCAATTCCTTATTTACATGTAACCCTTATCCCGCCACTATTTTTATGCCCCCAAAGGAACTTTGGGAGGCATATAGTAATCGCACTGTCCATCCGTCCGTCAGTCCGTCCGTCCGTCCGTCCGTCAGTCCGTCCGTCCCGCTTTCGTGTCCGGTCCATATCTCCTATATTCTTTGAGGTAGGAATTCCAAATTTGGTGTGTGGATACATCTTGGGATGGCGGAGTGTCGCGTACCATGTTCGGGTCATAGTGACCTTGACCTCTGACCTAGTTTTTAGAATAATCGTGTCCGGAGCATATCTCTTATATTATTTGAGGTAGGAATCTCAAATTTGGTGTGTGGATGCATCTTGGGATGACGAAGTGTCGCGTACCATAATTGGGTCACTGTGACCTTGAACTTGACCTCTGACCTAGTTTCTTGAAAACTGCATTGAGTCTGGTGTATATCTCCTATATTCTTTGAGATAGGAATTCCAAATTTGGTGTGTAAATGCATCTTTGGATGACGGGGTGTCACATGCCATTTTTGGGTCACTGTGACCTTGACCTCTGACCTAGTTTTAAGAATTATTGTGTCCAGAGCATATCTCTTATATTCTTTGAGTTAGGAATTCCGAATTTGGTGTGTGGATGCATCTTGGGATAGCGGAGTGTCATGTTCCATTTTCGGGTCACTGTGACCTTGACCTCTGACCTAGTTTTTAGAATTATCTTGTCCATAGCATATCTCTTATATTATTTGAGGTAGGAATCTCAAATTTAGTGTGTGGATGCATCTTGGGATGACGAAGTGTCGGGTACCATAATTGGGTCACTGTGACCTTGAACTTGACCTCTGACCTAGTTTCTAGAAACTACATTGAGTCTGGTGCATATCTCCTATATTCTTTGAGATAGGAACTCCAATTTTGGTGTGTAAATACATCTTGGGATGACAGGGTGTCACATACCATTTTTGGGTCACTGTGACCTTGATCTCTGACCTAGTTTTAAGAATTATTGTGTCCCGAGCATATCTCATATATTCCTTGAGTTAGGAATTCCAATTTTGTGTATGGATGCATCTTGGAATAGGGGAGTGTCATGTACCATTTTCGGGTCACTGTGACCTTGACCTCTGACCTAGTTTTTAGAATAATCATGTCCAGAGCGTATCTCTTATATTATTTGAGGTAGGAATCTCAAATTTGGTGTGTGGATGCATCTTGGGATGACGAAGTGTCACTTACCATAATTTAGTCACTGTGACTTTGAACTTGACCTCTGACCTAGTTTCTAGAAACTGGTGCATATCTCCTATATTCTTTGAAATAGGAATTCCAAATTTGGTATGTAAATGCATCTTGGGATGCCTGAGTGTCACAAACCATTTTTGGGTCACTGTGACCTTGACCTCTGACCTAGTTTTCAAGAATTATTGTGTCCAGAGCATATCTCCTATATTATTTGATGTAGGAATCCCAAATTTGGGGTGGTGATTCCTCTTGTTCTTGCTATATTATAGCTATCTTTCCTCAAATGTGTCTTGTGCTAGACCAATTCCTTTGGGGGCATTCGTCACGTGTTTGTGACATTTCTTGTTTTGTCTAGAAAGTTATGCCTGCTGCATGTTGGACTAGATCCTTAAATGAAGCAAGCAATATGAACCCTGATCAGACTGCTCCTTTTGAGAGCGGTCTGATCTGGGATCATGTTGTTCCCAATATAAGCTACCTAAGAACATAAGCTGAAGAGAATCAAACACCAAAGTTGTGACTGGCGGGAAAAGGATAACAATATATACACAGCGTCAAAAGTTAAGCACCACCCGAGCATTTTATTCAAGGACGTTTTTTGTGTATAATTTTCTTCAAAAGAACAACCAATTTGTAAAATATTGTTACGTATTTCCTTGGTCTGTCAAACCTGTCAGAATGTCATTTGATAATTTAGATAAGATTCTTCAGTGTCCTCTACGCACCAACCCCCATTTTTGGGTATACCCTTAAAAACGACATAGGAGACCCAAAAGTGTTTCCTTTGAATTAGTATTAACACGAAAATAAACTCGACCCATTTTTCAGACTATTGCCAAAAGGGTTCTGGTGAACTCCAGGTATATTGCCAGTTACAGAGATACTTAATCACATGTTTAAAAGTTATGCATTTTCACTATATATAACATGCCATTCTTTGCATCTCGATATGTTTTGTTCTATGAAAGACATTCATCTGAAATTTGCAGACAGATCATGTTTTTGGTTTTGTAACAATATGAAACTAACAATTTTTATCTCATAGTGGTATGAAAATGCCACAATAGGACAGCAAACAGGGACATTTTTAGGGGTGAGTGTGCATTTGCCATGCCTGGTCGTTAACATTAATGCTTATCAAATCCAAATTTGCTGTAAATTGTCACCACTTTATCTTATTTCATAAATAAAACAAGTATAAATTCTTATTAAGAAAGCTTCACTGCTTTTCTCAGAAAGCGTTTAGGCGGTGCTTAACTTTTGACGCCATGTATACTTAGAAATAGAAGTATGAGCCAAGTGACAAGTACTTTTGATAAGATTTTTAACTTTTTGTTGTGTGCTGGATACTTCTGCATGGCCCTTTATCATCACCTATTTTTTTTTCATAATTTACTTTTTTAAAAACAATCTTTCAGAAGTGCCATCACGGTATGAATTATCAGACCTAAAATGTTGGGCTCATCTAGATCTAAAGTCTTTACAGACATCATTTACATTCATATTGTAATTTTGTATTTCTCAACCAAAATATTATTTGTTAAGAAGCAGGAAAAACAGTATGTGAGAGAGTTTTCCTCACCATATTATTATCTCCCGACGAAGTCAGAGAGATATAGTTTTGGCTGCCTCTGTCCGTCCAGTCTGTCCATCCATCCAAACTTTTTGTCCATCCACATCCATATTTCAGTACCTATTAGTCAAATTTGATGCATTCTTGGTATATGAGCTCTCGATATCCTATAAGTTTCGTTAAAATCAACCCCATAACACTTGAGTTATTGCCCTTGTCTTAGTATAGGCAATTATAATGCATAACATATATTAGTTTTTTTTGTCTAATGATCTTCAAGTTTCCTCAAAGCTTTTATATTTAACAACTTCTCACTATAGACCATGGTTACCCAGTGCCTGTAGATAAGCATGGCAGTGTCAAAATTTTACCCCACCCCTTTGACCGTCAAAGGCCAAATATTTAAATTTCGCAATTTACTAAGGCAGTTGTAAATATTTTTTGCTGAAATTGTCCATGCAGGCAGAGGAGCAATAGATATGAAGATATGAAATGTATCAAACAGGATTTTAGTCTGAAGGCCTAACCCCACCCCTTTGACCGTCAAAGGTCAAATATTTAAATTTCGCAATAACTAAGGCAGTTGTAAATATTTTTTGCTGAAATTTTGCCTGCAGGCAGAGGAGCAATAGATATGAAGATATGAAATATATTAAACAGGATTTTAGTCTGAAGGCCTCGATCCAATCCCCTGGGGTGGGGTTAAGGCCAAAATTAAACTTTTTAGGAATATGGTCATGTTGCATATCAAATTAAAGCTGACGACGCAAGCAGCAACATCATAGCAAATATCTTGCCCACAGACACACCCTCGGCTTTGGGGGTGGGGTCAAACCATTTTTTTTTAAGTCTTCAAGTTGCATATCAAATTAAAGGGAATTGAGCATAGAGCACCATGAAAGCAAATATTCTCTCCTTACACACACCCTCGATCCCAAGGGTGGGGTCAAAAGGTCATTTTTTTTTTTTTCTGGAAATGGTAAAGTGAAAGAAGTGTAGACCAATATGCAAGCTAAAACATTGGCTTTACACACACCCCTGATCTCTGTAGTTGGGTTGAAAGGTCAGATATTGGGTTCTATTCCACCATTCCATAGTCTATTTGTTAATTTGGCTATGGTATCTCATGGGAACGCTTGGACCCTGCATCCCTCAATTCCAGACATAATTTTGGCAATAGAGCCACAAATGATAGTCACTCTCCTAACCTCTGTATGTATAAATTGAATTATCATCTCAATGTGAATACATTGAAAACCATCCAAATAATCAAGATTTACCCTCATTAACAGAACACATTTGGTCAGTAGGTCAAAACATCCTATTGAAACCAATAGCCTACATGGGGCGGTAGCAGACTAACTGAAAAGAACTCCCAATTAAAAGAAGTAGTTTAACTGAAAACCCCAATTTCCACCAATAAGAGATATACCACAACATTTCAAATGTATGGAAATTAAGGCGGACAGCCTGATCAATGCTGAACGTACGTTTTATATGTACAAGTATTTCTTAATACCTGCATGTAAGGTACCATAATGATACTGTTATTAATTAAAAATCTATGTACAAGAACTAATCAAATAATCCAAATTAACCTTCATTAAAAGAACACCCATGGCCAATAGGTCAACATGTCTGAAACCAATAGCCTACACGGGAGGGTAGCAGATTAACTGAAAAAAAGGTAACTCCAGATTAAATGAATTAGTTTAACTGAAACCCCAATTTCCATCAACAGAATCATTCCATATATATGTAGCATGTGCAATGTAAGTACAGCTAAAATAAGACCCAGTTTGAAGGAAATTACGGTCAACAGCCTATCATTCAACATCTGTAGCAGTATACTATTTAAATACAGGTATACCACAGAGTTTTGTAAAGCAAACAGCCTTGGCTCTTCTGTTTTATGAGTTGAATAAAATCATCAACTTTGGGATAAACCAACTGCATATTGTCTCCTAAATATTCTTTGCTTAAATAATCATTAAGAGAAGCCCCTTTCGGAAAGCTGAGGTCTAAAATGACCCGTCTTTCAAAACTGTCTTTCTTTGGTACTGAATTTAACGGACTAATTTTGATTCCAGAATTGAAGGGGTTTTCTTTAAATGGCCCAATTATAGCTTTGTTTATAATCTCTTTAACCAAATAAGATAGCATGTCCTCTTTATACTCTTCTGCACCTTTATGATTTTTGAATTTCCAAACATCTTTCTTCTTTATTTGCTGAAGTATCTCATTATTACTATGGTAGCCAATTGGGAACCCAAACTCAAGGAAATCACAAAGTAGTGGATCATTATAATCATGCAACAATGATTTGATGTATTCAATATTCAATTTCTCATTGACAGGAATTCTACACCCTTCAAAATTGTATTTCCCAGATGCTGTGACTTAATGATGTATATCCAATAAATTTACTGTACTATCCATGAAGAAATGAATGAGAATGGCAGAACAAACCTCTCATCTTTTTGAATGCTTACAAATTTGAACATTATTTTTTTTCTTCAAATTACTTTTATATTCAGTTTTAACCTCTGAGGCTTGACAATTTTTTGGAAGGCAAAATTGGGGAAAAAATAAAACTAATTTATCATGCTTTATTTCTAATTTATTATCGTCAAGACCAATACAATTTGTTTCACCACTTCTCAGTCAGGCCGAAACATGAGGAAAAGCAGAGGAGCATTCCAGGTGTTCAAGTTTCTTTTTATCCCTTTGCCAACATATGGCACATATATGAGTTGCCATTCTTTGCTTGCCCTTTATAACCTGCAAATGGGAGGATTTATGAGAGCATTTATTCCTCTGGTTGAGAGAACAGAACCAAACTCTATCTGTATTTTGATTTGCTCCTTGCATAATACCTTTTTTGAAGGGCTGAGATTTGCTTTTGGGCAGATGCTTTGCTAGAATAGCAGACTCAATCTCATGAGGATCATCAGACCATTTTCTCAATCCTAATTCTATATCTCTCAACCAGGCAAAAACATTTGGCGTAATAATCTATGTATATTAGCCAATGAAAGGAAGGTTAACATTTATGGGGCTGAAGGTAATTAACTGAAACAGATTGAAAAAGGCCCAAACTGCTTTCATAATTAAATATTTTTATGGGATAAAAATCCTCCAATTCACTTTAATGTCAAATATAGCTTGGAACAAACATGGTCGTTATAAAGAGAGTTGACTGTTATAAATATAAATAACACACTTTTGCACAGCTTTTGATAGGCCACAACTATATGCATCTGAAGAGTATTGCGTTTTTATTGGACATGAGTATATTTGGTATGTTGCATCACCTAGTAGACCTCTACCAAGTTTGTTTAAATTATACCCCTGGGGCCAAAAATGGACTCGCCCTGGCGGTCACATGTTTTACATAGGCTTATATAAGGAAAATGTGAAAAAATCTTCTTGTCTGAAACCACCGACAAACTCCCTAATAGAGCCCTGATATTTGGTGTGTAGCATCACCTAGTGGACCTCTACCAAGTTTGTTCAAATTATACCCTGGGGCCAAAAATGACCCTGCCCCGCGGATCACATGTTTTACATAGGCTTTATTATAGGGAATATGTGAAAAAAATCTTCTTGTCTGAAACCACAAGGCCTAGAGCCTTGATATTTAATATGTAGCATCACCTAGTGGACCAAGTTTGGTAAATTATACCCCTTGGGCAAAAAATGGGCCCGCCCAGGGGGTCAAATGTTTTAATGTGAGCCTCACCCGCGTCACTGCGTTGTGGTCCTTAAGCAAGAAACGTTTATCCTAGCTTAGTACTGGTTCAACCCAGGAAGACCCATCCCTGTTTGTCTGAAAGATTGTTGATGGGACGTAAAGAATCAAATCAAACAAAACAAAACCCAACCTTAAATTCATTGTTTGTTGAATTGTAATCAAATATATTGTCCCATTCCCTTTCACGCTCATGGATTTGCCCAGCTACAAATATTTGTGGATTTGGGAAGCAAAGTTTGCTCAATTGATGAATTTTGCCCACACAGGCCACTTCAAATGCTGTTTCCTCCGATAAAATGTTCTTTTACATGTCACTACTCCCCCCTTAAAGTCTGCCCAAGACTGCTGTCTAACGCTCTGCTTGGTTGGATCGAAATCAAGTGTTATGCCTTTCTCCCAAGCTTTAAATGCGAATGTTTGCTGAAAGTGAGAAGAAGAATAAAATGAGTATACATAACGTACAAAAATCATAAACGTAGCATAGGGTCCTATTTATTTCTTTACTTGTATACTCCCTTATTTCTACAAATTTATTTCATTTTTTATTATTATTTATTTATTTGATATTAATTATTCATCCACTCATTCCTTCATTTTTTTTATTTTTTTTTGTTGTTTTTTTTTTTTTTAAATTTAGGTAAGATGGCCAATTTAACAATTCCAAATTATGGCTGCATTGACAATTCTGTCAGAAGAAATTAATGTTGCACCTAGTTAGGACAGTTTCTTATAAAATGACCTGGCTTACGACACTTATAACATACTATGTCTTTGCTTCCTGCACCCTGATGATTGTCTTTCATAGGCATGTTTGAAGCTGACCTCATTAAAGTTTGAGGGGTGGCATTGGTGGAATTTGTAGAGGCATGGAATTTGAAAATTGCGGCATTAAGCCATATGCTCCTAGTATCCAATTAATCGGGACCATGCCCTCATGGGCTTGGGCGGAAGGTTTGTCTTTCCGTGATGGCTTATCGCTTTGGTCCTTAAATTACTTCAAAAGCTTCTGCTCTTTGTCTAAAATGACTTCCTCTTCTTAGAGGCTACTAACTATATATTAATGCCGCCACGAAAGATGGTTTGGACTTGTGGGCATGAAAGCGCCTCAAAATCATGCTCATTTTCTCCTTATCTGCCTGATTTGTTTTCCTAGACAAGTTTTCTAGAGTAACCAACTTCTCATGGAGCAAATCAACATTTACTTCCGTTTTTGTCGCCTCCTCTTTAACCTCTTTCTTTGCTTCATAGTATTCTGACTGCTGGTCCGTCTCCTTTTTCTCCCTCAGTTCTTTTTCTAGCCCCGTTATCTTCTAGGCAAGTGTTTCCACCTAAATTGAATAAAATACACAATCTTAAACATTCACCCGACAAACTCCCTAATCACCCTTTAAAATACAACTGTTTTCAAAAATGGCATCATTCACTCCAGTCACCCACATAAACACAATACTATCGAAAAACACAGGGCTATTCATACTCTTGCACCCTAATCACCCATGACAAAACAACCAAGTTGCATTCACCCTGCCTGTGCGAATGGTTCTCATGTGCCATAGACACTCACATCAGATTATTAGCGAACCACAGCATTATACTGTCCTGAACCCTTATTAACAAAATGGACAACACCAACTGGCAAACAACCTCATCCACCCTAATCTTATGCAGTGAACCACAGCGCTATACCTTCTCGTTACGCCCCAATCACCATTCTAGAAAACAACAAAATATACTGAAGGACTTTAAAAAGGCAACGCCCGCTTAAATGCTTATTTATGTCGAAAATTGAATAATTTCATTATGTGAAAAATAAAATTGACAAGTTCCGTCATTTAGCTTGCATTCAATAAGAAAATCAAAACGCTGTGGCTTATGATTGCCGTGACGTAACGATAATTCTGAGAAATACAAATTCAAACAGTGACAGAGTACCAATACCTTCCATTATGAACGAAAAAAAGTTTTCGAACCGATGTTTGTTCTTGAAAGCAAAAGGAAAGACAAAATCAAATCATTAAGTTTTATTCCTCTGGCAACGTTCATTACGTCTACATGACATTATTGACGTTATTGGCCGTTTATATCCTAAGGGCCAGGAATAATCAAATTCTTTTTATTGCCATCAGATACTCCTCAAACAGTTGCATAAAAGAAAAAATTGTCGCGACATGTGCGGACGTCAGCCGTCCTCAAACAGTTGCATAAAAGAGAAAAAGTGTCGCGACATGCGCGGATGTCATCCGTCTGTTATTGATGTGTGAAAATTTAACGCTGATGTTCGCAAAGAAACGCTGCGAGTGGGAGTGTAATAAAACGATTATTTCTGAAAACTGTTGTGTTTTTTCATTTTTTAAGACATCTGGCTACCACCTGAAAGTGTTTGTTTTTAAATCGAATCAAATTCACATTTGTCAGACGGCAATTGTTGAAAAACACTTACGTCGATATTACGTCAGAATGAACAGCATGAGCAAATCAAAATAATGACAAATCATGGTCCATTTTGCAAGAGGATAAAATATGATAAAGAAAACATCCTCAAATCAATCGTGTGGAAGAGACAGTGAATGTAAAATGGTGCGTTTCTAAAGTCCCTCAGTATACATTAACACAAACCAGGAATTGGGTTCACATGGTACGCATAATCAGCCAAACCAGCGTAGGCATATTTCAAGTAGCTTAAAAACATTAACATCCAAACCTTACACACTACTCAACACCCTAATCACCCTAGTCAGTGTGTTCTTATGCACCCAAATAGTACAGTCACTTGATTTCTACATTTAATTGTGCGTAATACATAACCAATACAGTGCAAAATATGTCTCACGATGCCAGAAAACCTGTTTTTGGGGTCTGCGTCCAGATGAAGTTAAAGCTACATAGATCAAGCAGAATATTTAAATCTCACATGTAGCAATTTTTACAAATTATACTCAGTCCAATAACTAAATAACAAAGGTGCTGGTTAGACTGTGCGGATGCACAGGCTGCACTGCACCTTTGTATTTTGCATACATGTAGGGATTCTCCCCAGCGTGAAATGTTGTTGTTTTTTTTGAGGGGCTGACCATATAAGAACATAAGATTATTAAATAAAGACAATTATAGATCTATAGAACTAAAAACATATAATTATATCAAAACTACAAGACTTGAAACAATCTCTATCTAGAAAAAAAATGGAAAAAACAGCAACAAAAAAAAAAAAAAAAAAAAAAAAAAGAGGCTGGTGAAGGGTTGTCAAAATCTACTGGTCCTAAGAATATTGGATGCTCATCACGTTTTTCTTTTCTTACGATTCTTTGATTCTTGTATACTATCGTGATGACGTTATTTTCGAATTATCAAATAATGAATAAAAAGTGAATGAAACAAAATCGGAAAGTGTTGCATTTGAGAGTGTCTTCCCTGTGGATCCAGCATTCCTCCAGTCTAAGCGGAATATAACAGACAGAGACGTGTGGATTGCCTGCATTATTTGACCATATTTACTTGTCACAGTCTGGTGAGTCCATACAAATAATTGAATGGCCGCGAGTTTCCAATTTCAATATCAAAACAGTCATTACAAGTATATGGTGCATCAGACTCATTGAAAAACTTAGCAGGCAGCGTTCAGACCCTCGCAGCTAGCATGATACCATTGCCTACAAGTATCGCAGCATATAGATTCAGACTTGCAATTTCGCCAACACGAACCTCAAGGCTAAAAAGCGGATTTTTGTGAAGACAATTTTGCGTTTTTGAGAGGCTTAGTTTCAGCATTAATAGCAATGAATAATGTGATAACTCCAAGAAAAAATCAGTTTATATTTGCAAATGTTAGCAAACAAAACCTCAAACTGTTAAACTAATTTCTTAATTTGATTGCTCGTTTGACTTCTAGTACAATCAGGCGACTAATTCGCTTTAACAGTCATATGGATTAAAGGTGCATCGCATGTTTGATCTTTAAATATAGACAGTTATTTTATATTTGAAGTTCTGATTGGGGCCCCGAAAAACTGATTACTCCACTTTTATGCTTGATTGACTTATGCTACAATCAGTCGAAAACAAACACACAATTATTAGCTTCAGAAGTCCCAAGGATAAAAGGAGCATCACATGTTTGATCTTTATGACTAATTGGCGACAAACCGCTGCATATTTCAAGATTTACCCTTTTTATTGTTGTGGATTTCTCCATACACATTGATGCTTTTTTTTTATTTGATTCTTTATGTCCCATCAAAATTGTTTTAGTTATAAGGGGTCAGGTCTTCCTGGATTGAATCAGAACTAAGCTAGGACTAACGTTCTTGCTCAAGGACACAACGCAGTGACGCCGGTGAGGCTCGAACCCGCAGCCCCTTGGTCTCGAGTCAAGTACTCTACCACTGAGCCACTCCGCTCCAAACGCATTGATGCAATAAGTATGGGATTGTCCATTTGGCAGCTGTATGGGTCAAAGCTAGAATTTTCTAGTATTTCTGTCCGTAAGTGCTGCACTACATCTTAGTCATCACTGCTTGGGAAGGTAACCGTTTTGGGTTTCCAGTATACTTTGGACCCAAAATAACATGTATTACTGGGTCCGAGAATATACAAAAGGTTAGTATAACATACAGTTGATCATATACTATAGTATATTATTGATAACGTACGCCACTCGGCAGTTGAATTTGGTGCAAAGCAGAAAAAGGGAAATTAAAAGTTTTGGCTATCCCAACCCAGATAGAGTGAGTGGGGATGAGGGAGGGTTCATAGATATACTAATTTATATCAGGGGAGGTTTGTTTGGGGTGGTTTGGGGTGTTTCTATGGACCGTATTTTACTTCATCTCTAGTAATGGGGGGAATAACATGCACACTCAATGTTTATCAATTTCTCAAGACACCAAATTTCTTCAGTAGAATTAAAAATGATTTTTCTTTTTGTCAAACTTTCAGGTGGAACTTCCTCCAATTCAATGTCATAACCAAATTGAACTATATTTAAAACCCAATTATCAGAGGTAATGTCTTCCCAAGCAGAAAAATGTGAAGAAATTTTCCCCCAACAAAGTCACCAGGTAGATTTTAAGATCAAAAATCTTAGTTGACACAGCACTTACTTTATTGTCTAAATTGTCATTGGCTGGAAATTGGTCTTGATTGATATTTACTGTTTGTAGCCCACTCCCGGGGGTTTCACCTTCTTGTGAAACCGGGGCCTCTTGTCCAAAAAAGACTTTTGCTTTGGATTTTGATCAGAATTCCGGTCAGATCCATATCTCTGATAGTGCTTGCTGGTTTTGTAAAAGTGAGATGGCTTCTAATGTCCAGAGATATTCAGCGTCATCTTCCTTTCCTCTTAAAGATCTTTTATTTGCTGTTGTAAATCATTCCCAAAAAGATATTCCGTAACTTGAGAGGAAGGTGTACACAGTTTTTTGTATGGCCTAGAAACTGCTGGTTTTAATAGCAAACGTCTGATATATGATTTATCCTTATGTGCATAAGATAACAATTAAGTGCATCACAAGCCAAATCGAAAATTTCTTCTGCATCACTCTTATCTAGACATTTGTTAATTATTTGCACAATAGGGATCATAATTTTTGTCATAAGCTTCTGATTTTTGTTTAAAAGCTTTTCATTATTCTTAAAGTCATCTGAAAGACAGTCAGAATTCCACAGTTCTGGATTCAACAAAGGAGTCCGGATCCAATCACAATTTTCTGGTTTAAGGTATTTATTCATGAGATCTCAACAGGCTGAAGCCGAAAAGGTAGCCTTCATGCCACTGTTTATTGTTTTTGCTAAATCTTCATTTATTTTTTCACTGTAAGAATCAGTTGCTTCAAATTCTTTAGCCATTTTAGAAAGTTTATCCATTTTCAAATAATGTTTGTCAGGAACCGATGCTTTAGATGTTAATTTGACTGATCTATTGGAACAACCTTTGACAGTAGACAAGTCATTAAATGAAGGCATTTGAAACCCATCCTCCGTTTGTCTATCTTCACTACCAGACCACACATCCAGCTCATCAGACGAGATGTCTTACGAGCGTCATCAGAGTCACTGATCTCATGAAGTACACAACGCTTTTTCTTAAGAGAAACCTCACGCGAGTGGACATATGAAACCGGTTTATTTTCCTGTTGTGTCAAACTTACCGAAGCTAACTTCTCATCCAGACTCTTCACCATTTGTTGCAGCTGAATGAATTCATTTGCTTGTGGCGCTTGGCCAAAATTCTCATAAAAGCCAGAGTTATATGGATTAAAACTCGAGAAAGTTGGGATGGCAGAGTGTCCCGTATCATTTTTGGGTCACTCTGACTTTGACCTCTGGCCTAGTTTGTAGAATAATCAAGTCCGAAGCATATCTCTTGTATTATTTGAGATAGGAATTCCTAATTTCGTGGGTGGGTGCATCTTGGGATGGCAATGTGTCGCTTATACCATTTTAGGGTCATTATGACCTTGACCCCTGACATATTTTTTTTTAAAGTAATTGTTTCCAAAGCATATATCTCATATCATTTGAGGTAAGAATCCCAAATTTGGTGTGTACATGCATCTTGGGATGAGGAAGTGACACATACCATTCTTGGGTTACTGTGCCCTTGACCTCTGACCTAGTTTATAGAATTGGCACTTAAATCATTCAAGGGGGGTGACCCCATCTAACAAGTGTAAACTTTTTATCAAGATGGCTCTTTTTAAAAACGATTGATTATAGAATTCTCATTGTCATTGTTACATTCTCCCCTCCCAAACAAATATTAAACAAAAGCACAATATTTGTTTGAAATGAGTGAAGTAAGAGATAACAATGAGAACATTAAATGAGCCCTGACATGTGATTTCCAACAATGTGGCATATTGAGGAGTTTAGACTCAGACAAGCCAGTACAACCCTCTTTTAAGCTTAGAAGATCCAAATTGTGTTCAATCAGTAGCTCACCAGTCTTAGAATATCCAAGCAACTAGCAAAGGCTCTGATCAGACTGCGCGTATGCGCAGGCTGATCTGAGGCTTTGATTGTCGCACATACCACATTGTTAGAAATCTCATGTCGCGTCTCAAATGGTGCTGTAAGTAATATGATAAGAAAATTTATCTGCCATTAGGATTCGGCTTCCAATGCTGTTTTCTAGAAATATAAGCATTATAACTAGTGACTCAATAAACAGTGGATTCTCTGACATGTACAGTTTCGTCTCTGTTAACATTGTTGCCTGTTTTAATTTCATTTAAAACTGGTAAAGCATGGTGTGAAGCTGCTGCTTCATCCCGCCCACAGGTGTTTAGATTGGAACTTTCCAGGGGACACCTTGCCTCTCCAGGTGCTATATATTTACTATTAGTGACCATATCCATAGTTATCTGTAAATTGGTATTATCCAATTGGTGGTTCTTTACTTGGTGTTTCCGAACCTGACCAACATCTATAGACAAAAAGTTACAAGGCCCTTGAAAGACACACTTATACAACGCTACTTTCTGTCGATGCACACGTTGTCAGTGCTTCCAAAGTGTATTAATGCTATTAAAGGTCCATATCCTTCACATTGGGGAACTGTGCAACTCGTCCCTTTAACAAAAGTTGGCCATAAAGCCATCAACTGGTTTTCTGATACTTCAACATCCAGCTCTAGCCCAAGAGGATCTTTTGAATGAAAAGCCATCAAGTCTGGAAGTATTAAAATACTTGTTATATAGAGAGTGATTTTTTATTATATAACAATGAAATATATGTGGAGTAAGTAAAATCAAAAGCATACAGCTGTCTCTAAAGAAATTCTTCAACTCCAGGACCTGGATGTTTTTGGACCGTTTTTGTTTCAGCTCGTGAAGCTTCTCGTCATCTTTTTTTGATTTTGGTCCACAAAGAGCCTTCTCAGTGATTCTGGCTATCTGAGTACTGACTTCCTCTCCTGTCCCCTCTTCTGCTTGGAAAAAGTCTTCGAGGTCTGATAATGTAGACATATCTTGTTCTTAGCCCTCGTCCATGAAAGCCTGAAGGTCATCCTCTGACTCAGAGTCTGAATCCAAAATTGGGTGCTCCTGAGATTGTTTTTGGTTTGACATAGAAGTGTTTGGTTGGGGTGACTCTTTGTTTGCTACGATAGTAGTGGTTGGCTGGGGTGATGATGTGCGAGCTCTTTTTTTTTTAAATACCATCTCCTTCATGTTTTCTTTTGAGTGAGCTCGAGCTTTTTAGAACCTGAACAGCCTCTGCAAGCGTCCTGATGTTTGTGCTCTGTTTTTCTTGTTCCTCTGTTAATTTAGACACAACCTGACTCGCTAATTTTGACACAGCCGCTTTGAGTGCACTATCCCCTCTGGCGCCCCCAGAATTGTCGTCACAAGGCGCGTGTTCTGAGGCATGTGCAGTGTCACCCACGTGTCCCCCTGGCGTGTTGCCAAATTCATTGTGGCTGATAAACTCTGATTCAAGCATTATTTAAAGACTCATTTTTATACTCAATGAATATGAAATCAAATTTATATTTGAGTAAAACATAACAATAAGTGAAAAATCACAGCTTTCAGCAAATAATCGTTCACTGTAAAACTACTATTATGAAAACTATTTTATATGGGACCTCAGCCCACATATGCGATGGAATTAGGTTAAATGCCATATATACACAAATAAGCGTGGCTCTTAAGCATGCCACAGACAGTGAATTTATAAACCGATACACGGATAAATGCCATTGAGGTGGAGAGATGTTCTAAAATGTGACTATGGCGGAGTTCGTGCGTTAACCAGACTATAGTCCAGTCCCTTTAGTCGGACCATAGAGCGACAAAACTCTCTCTGGTTTTATGCACTGCGCATGTCTGGTTTCACTAGAGGAACCAGACCAAATCTGTGATCGGACCATAGTTGATTTATTCCCGTCCTCCAATGCAAACTTGGAATTACTGGAAACCTGTATGTTTTGTATCGATGGCTGTGATTGGTTGACTGTTTTACTGGGGAGGAACGCTGACAGTCGGAAGAGCAACTATAGTCTCTATGGTTAACGCGCGAACTCCACCTATATTAAGTGTATCAGGTCGAATATGTTGCAGCGAAAATCGCTGGGGCGAATCGCAATGTTGCGAAATTTTGCCCTTTTATGGTAAACAACAATGGTGGCTACAAATGATAAATTAAGTTGTACAAAAGGTGTTTAGAATTTTCTTTCCTATCCCGCTGACAAACCGTCAGTTTTGAAAAGACCTTGTGGTCGAAAAGGAGTAACACCAGCCACATGTCCAAATTTGGATAAATTAATCTTATCTAATCTTCATCTCTTATCGATACGAATAATGGCGACGACTCCGGCTACCAAGATAAGATGTACTCTTTGAAATTGTTATATTATGGTCAATGTACGCTATAACCTATAGAAATAATACTCACCCGACATAGTGTTTGATAATATTCTTTAATTTTAAAGTGTTTTATGTGCGGTTCAAGTGTTATATAAGTAAAATAAATAATTTAACCCTTAAAGAGCCACCTATAATTTGCAGCAGACGACAATTTCAAATTTTGCTGCTTTTTCAAAAATAACAAATAAGGCATGATATTTCATGAGAATTGTCTGCTGGCAGACAATTCTCATGATATATCATACCTTATATTTTTGGAAAATTGGGAAAGATGTCGGAAAATTTGTCGTCTACTGCAGTCGTGATTGGCCTTTTAAGGGTTTACTGTAAAAACTTGACTGAAAGTTTCCTGAAATGCCTTGCTCTGACTCAGTTTCTGGAGCTACGCAATCTCTGTGAGCCACACCCATAAGGAGCTATGTCACACCGGGTAGGCAGCAATCAAGAACATGAATACTATCGACGAACATAGATCAAAATTCGTTAGAAACAGAGTTTTCAATTGCCATTTGTCACCGACTGGCGACAAATGGTAATCAAAAACATTGTTTCTAGCGATTTTTGATCCACGTTGGTCGATTGTTAAGAGCGTTTTCGATTGCCGCCTACCTGGTGTGTATGTGGAGATGAAAATATTATTGACAAACACAATTATGTGTTAAATGAGGTCATGTCATAGTTTAATACAACATATCTACACTGAGGGCTCATGACCTCTATATGATCATTTTCATGATTAGCATCTTATATGCCTGATAGTCATGTTTCTTATGTTTTCATGGGCTTTACCTTTTATGGGTCATCCGAACCACATCACATGTTTTTGTGGACTTGAACTTTTATGGGTCATTTGAACTTCATCAACTCTCAACATCTATTCATTATCATTTTTATGAAGTCGAAACTTATTTTTCTATTTTTTATGCCCCCAACTTTGAAAAAATTGAAAAGGCATATTGCTTCGGGCTTGTTCATCCGTCCATCGGTTTGTGCTTCCATTACAAAAATCAAGCTACTGTTTTGAATTTCATAAATAGATTTGTCATCAAAGGATAGTTGACCCGTATTTTTGTAGTCCAAATTATTTCCCTTTCTGGAGTAATGCCTCTTTTAAAAGGTCATAATGATATTTTGTAATCAAGATATATCATAAAGTATAAAAGCGTGGAGCTTCAAACTTAGTCAGCCTATAGAGCATAATGAGTAGTTTACCTGGTGAAATTAAAAAAAAAAGTTCTATTATTTTTTGAGTTATTGCCCTTTGAAAATTTGGACATAGAAAGCTTGATATCACAAATTCTATTACATCTAGGAGCTTCAAACTTGGACAGCTGATAGAGGATAATGAGTAGATTACCTGGTGAAAATTTAAAAAAAAAAAGCTATTTTATTGTTAGCTCACCTGAGCCGAAGGCTCGTGGGTGAGATAATAGTATACCAGTAACTCCTGCGTCCGTCATTCTGGCGTCCGTCCGTCAATATTTTTTAACATCTTAAACTCAAATTTCCTATGGAGACTCCTTAGGATGCGGGAGCGAAAGTTTGTTCAAATGATCGTGGTCACATGACCAAGATGGCCACAACGCCCATATATGGTAAAAACCCTTTAAAAATCTTCTCCAGAACCAGAAGGCCGATGACCTTGTGATTTGGTATATATCATTGGGGATGTTGGGCCTACCAAGTTTGTTCAAATGATGATCCTAGGTTGACCTTGACCTACTTAATGTCAAGGTAAAATTTGCTTCCTCCTTAAATAGGAAATTTTTTGAAAAGTTGATTTTTTGAATACTGTTAAAGCCAAAGTCATTATTCTTACTTGATATGTTAAAACAAATGAGACAATGGCTATAAATAAGTTTCAAAGGTCAAGGTTGACCTTTGCCTTTTCAGCCAAGGTTCCCATCCATATATTAAAACAGTTTTCTCACAAACCATTGGCCCAATTGAACTCAAATTTCATGTGAAGACTCCATATGATAAGTTAGCCCAAATTTATACAAAATACTTTGGTCCCAAGACAAAGATGGCCGCCACGCCCATATATGGTAAAAACCTTTAAAATCTTCTTCTCCAGAACCAGAAGGCCAGTAACCTTGTGATTTGGTATGTAGCATTGGGGATGTTGGACCTACCAAGTTTTTTTTCAAATGATGACCCAAGATGACCTTGACCTACTTAACATCAAGGTCAAATTTGCTTTCTAATGCATTTGAATGGGAAATTTTTGGAAAAGTTGATTTTTTGAATACTGCGGAAGCCAAAGTCATTATTCTCACTTGACATGTTCAATCTTCAGCCAAGGTCGCTCATATTGGAGTCCCATCAACATATTAAAACATGGTTGGCCAATTGAAATCAAATTTCATTTGACAACTTATGATTGGTTAGCCAAAATTTATACAGATTTTTATGGTCACATGACTAAGATGGCCACCACGCCCATATATTGTAAAAGCTCTTTAAATATCTTCTCTGGAACCAAAAGGCCATTGGCTTTGTGACTTGGTATGTAGTATTGGGAACGTGGGCCCTACCAGGTTTGCACAAATGATAACTCTAGGTTGACCTTGACCTGCTTTATGGCAAGGTCAAATTTGATTATTAATGCATTTATATGGTGAAAATCTTAAAATGTTCATTTTTCTATATCTGTTTAAGCCAAATTCATAATTGTTAAACCTAATGAGACAATGGTTTTATATTAAGTACTAAGTTATATTGCACCCTTACTTACTTTACTTATATTAAGTACCAAATGTCAAGCTGACCTGTGACCTTTTATCCAAGGCCACTGATTTGGACTGCCACACACCTATCTAAACATCTTTTTCTCAGAAATATCTAGGCTGTTTGATGGATTATTCATTAGATTTTTTAGGTCACTTGACCAAAATGGCTGCAACCGCCATATATGGTAAAACAAAATTTGTTACATTATAAACTGTAGTTGACCTTGACCTATTTTAACATTATTAGGGAGATCAGGTGAGCGCCTCAGGACCTTCAGGTCCTCTAGTTTTTAATTATTGCACTTTGAAAATTTGGACATAGAAAGTTTGGTATCTCAAAAAGTATTGTTGCGTAGTGACCGCAAGTGACCATAAGTCCCTGGCGTCAAAGAGTGTTTGTGTGAAGTGGGAACACAAGTCATAGATTCTATGTCCACATTTTATTTAACTAGTTTACACCCCAGGTACCACACTGCCTCATGCGCTGCTTTCATTCTGTGCTAGACAAACAGTAAAACAGAACCCTTCTGAACTGAACTCAAGGCTTTCTTTCTCAGATTCACAACCCCTTTTATACAAAACCTACCCCACCTTATTTACGTTTCAATATTATTTTTATCTCTTTGACATATTTTGGTTTACAGAATGTTTACCCTGAAGTTATCCATAATCTTATTTATTGGAATTAAAATCTTATTTATTGGAATTAATCTGTCATTGCATGCAGTAAACAAAGTAATCAATAAGCCTTACCGAACCAAAGTAAACAAACTCATGAATTTGTCAAGCTATCTAACCCTCCCTCATTAAAATAGATACCAGGTAAAACAACATAATTATGTTGTTAAATGTTAGTCTATCACGTCATCCAAGATAACACACACTCATCTAACACGTCATTCTCAGAACTGCCCTACTTATACAAGTACATACTGGAAACCTCGACAAAGTATCGAAGTTTTAGAAACTTAGATGAGAAAGTATCAAAGTGTTAAAACCTTAGATGAACGGTAGCATAACGGAACACTGCATCCATCCCAGGGGATATTTTGTAGAATTAATTATTAAATAAAGTATCATTCTTTAAATTGAAATACTTACAAATGATTCATAAGCGCCGAACATAAAAATATTGAAGGAAACTCACCCAATCCTGCGGTGTACCTTCTCAAAGCATGCTGACCCATGCACATCACACAACTAGAGTTCGTAAGATAAATATATATATTCTTTTGACTTTCAAGAGCTGTCACGTTACTAACATTAATCCAAAGTCACTAGATGGCCATTTTGTCTATCAAAATGTTCACTGCTCTGGCATGAACTCCATATCTTGTCCATTGTAATCCACGTATCCATCACTGTCACTGTCATTGTCACTTTTGCGGTTTGGTATGTCCCCAATGGAAGGACCCACTTCCTCCAGTGTTGCTTCCCCATTGTCATCGACCTCTATCAGGCTAATATCGCTGCCCCACTCCGCCAGGGAGAACAAATTTCTAATACAGCGGGCCTCCGGATGTACGTAGGGATCCGGATGGCGCTACAGTCCAGGGTGGGCCAGCTCACATCCCCTTTGAGCCCAAACCAGCTTGGCCATTTAAATGTCCTGGTTGTCATTGGCCTAGGAAGCTGCATGACGTTAATCGTCTGTCATGTTCAGTGATAATTTTTCATTTTGAAGGAATGAGTTTTTCAAGTGCACATGATTTGAAACAATGGGATTTTTTGGATAACAATGAGATTTTTTCAGAATTTGCACAATTTATTCGTCAACATATATTAACTATTCTCACAATAAAACAACTGGTTGTGAAAAGGCCTTCTCTGACTAGATGTGCACAAACATGAGGGTGAGAATGACCCTTAAGATGACATTGCCTACGAGCAAGTGATTCTTACTTTACTTTATAAAGCCTCCTATTTTTTTGCCTCCAAATTTGAATCACCTGCTCGTAGTCAATGTCAGCTGTCATTTTCACCCTCATCAGTTTGTGCTGGTTCTCTACCAGCAGCCTGTTTCTGCCCTTCGTCAAAATTGCATTTTGGTGCCTGAATTGCTGCTTGGTGGTCAGGCAGAACGGCATGTCGGTCCAGCGTTGTTTTTTTGAAATTTCTGTTTTGACAATGTTCTACCATGCCGTTTCTTTTCCCATGCTCGGTACAGATATTACAGAACATAAAATCCTTTTCTTGGTTGTATTTAAGCCATGAATATAATTTAAACCATTTAGGAATAAATTTATTGGTCGGTGGTTGTTTCGGCGTATCTTCCAGGGGGGCTGGTTTTGTTTGGTCATTTGAACTATTTTCTGATTCATCAGAACTACCGCGGAATACCTCAATAATTGAACGCTGATCTTTTGATCGACAAAGTTTCTTCTTTGGTGGCATTGCAGACGATTATTTGACTGACTACTCAAACCGGAACCATGCGAAAAAAATTGAGATGCTTACCTGCTTCGTAATTGTTCTAAATACAATAATCTCGCGAGCTGGGAGACATCGAAGTAATGTGCAACAAAATGCGTGACGTATGCGATTTTGCTAAGCGGTGTTAAAATTGAGATGCTTACCTGCTTCGTAACTGTGTCAAAGTACGACATTCTCGCGAGTTGGGAGCCATCCAAATAATGTGCAACAAAATGTGTGACGTAAGCGGTTTTATGAAGCGGTGTTACTGTAAATATTACACGCTAGGCAGGATACGCTCACCGAAGGATTACAACAACTCTGGATATGAGTGCGATTTTTTCTCGCACATCTTAATGAATAATGCGATATTTAGGAAAAATATGCGCTATACGCGCAAATCGCACATGAAAAATTATCACTGCATGTTGTCACGTTAATCTTCAATAGTAACATATTTGCGGCAGCTAGGTATGAATACTGGCACAATGTCCGGCCCCCAGCCACTTGGGAGTAGCTCACAGCCCAAACGATGTGGGGCCATGTGGCTATGCAGCCACTGACACCCTTCCTCCGACTACATAATCTTTGCCATTATGGTGGAGGGTTCCACCTCAAAGAACTCCACCTGTTCCTGGGCAGTCATATTGTCCTGGAAGTCGTTCATACTTATAAACATCCAACACTTGGGTCTGAATCCCGCTCTTTCTGCCATTACGATTTTGATATTTCTTGCAAAATAGTTTTTGAAGATTTTTCCAGAGTGGCCAAACATCAAATATTTATACTTAACGGGATAACAATTATCAATTGTCTGTTGCTCCATTTTCTTGTTTTTGATGTTCATGGCTATTTTTCCTTCACCACCCTTGATAGACAAGTATTATATTTTCTAGGTAACAGTTTTTCCTAGCAATTAACACCTTCGCTCTATCTCTGTATTGTACTGTATAAAATAATTGGTTATAGTTTCCACCAATTAGCTATCACACCTTGACTTTTATTGTTTGTTATTCTCCTGAATTATTGTTGTACGGGTTTTTCGCAGCTAGTACTGATTTTAACAAGATTAGGATATAAAATTGCAGAATCTTATAGAATGTTTTAACTCCCAAGATTTTCAGTCAGTCCCCAAGTGTTTGTCCGTCAGCTTGTCAGCTTCAGTGCAGTACATTCTTGTAGTAACATAATTAAGGCGAACACTAAAACACACTTGGTTACATGGTTTGGTTGTATATAATTCCAACTATTTACAATGTTGTTGCCCACGTTAAAATACGGAATATTGTCACAAATTTGACACAATATTTTGTCCCTGGTAAGTTCGGGTAGAGATGTTTCAAAATAGCGTCCTCCGTACTTCTCTCTTCCGGTGGGGCAGACTGTGTCCTGCTCTGACGTATATTCACCTCATCCGTTTTTTTGTAATAGGACACCGTTGTCATTTGGTCACATGGCTTGTCCTTGTCTACCATACCTCTGTCATCACAGATCATGGCCAGCACGCTGTGTCCTCTTTCTTTGTCTCTGAGCCATGATTAAATGTATATATCCAAATTAACGAAACTAAGGAATTATTGTTCCATGTTTCCTTTATATAGGTGTCATCCAACAGTAAATATATATTTATCGTCACTCAACTCTGAAGAGTTTGTTAATTAAAAATATAATAAGCCAGTTGCTTTCTCTTAATCTGCAATATACTGAATGCCCTGGTTATCCAGGGGCCTATGAATACTATCACTGAGGCTCAGCCTCCAGACATCAGTGTGCAAGCATTGTTAGACAACCTGTCGAATATTATTGTCTGCTCTGACTGGTTCAGATCATCTCAGCCAAAAATATAAGAATAGTTAAGAGACGCACTCCACAAAATATATAAGTATGATTTTATAAAAAAATATATATTTTATATAATCTAGTCAGATAACAAAATGTGGGCTAGAAGCCAGTCTACAGCAGGGTAGAATTCCTTCTTGCAGCTTGTCAGGGCTGTAGAAGTTCAAGGCTGTAGAAGAGAATACAATCCCATATAAACCATATTTACTCACCAGTAAATATCCATCTCCCCTTGGGCTGGGATATAATCACCATTTCCTGACCCGGTTCACACTAATCCCAAAGTTGTGGACTTGCCGAAGATGCCGGTTGGCTTCTGTCTGCCGTTTTTACCGTCTCCCACACAGCTGGCAATTAAAAATCTCCACATACAAGTTGTGTATGGTTTTCCAATGAGTTACCAGTCCTTCATAACGTGTAAATACTGGAGTGTGACAGCGGCTTTCGGAGCAAGCCATCCCTGTAGCCGGAAACGAGATGAGATTTGACGTTCTAAAATTTATGGTCAATATTTACATGAATAAACCATAAACAAAACCATATACACCCTTGCAGACCACTCGCTTATTTATTTCCCTATTTATTTATTTTTTATTATTGCAATAGGCTTATGCAAGAACAAAAATAATTTAATGCACTAAGCCTCATTCTAGAGTAACTGCAAAATATAGCCAACCAGGTGTCCTGCCATACCTTTGAAAAATGTAATGGAATATATAAAGATATTTTATGCAAAGTCATATGCCTTGTAAATATACAGTCATGGTCACAATAAAAGTGTGGCCTTCAACTAGTAATGTGAAAGGACGGGACTTTGATGAGTCTTGTGGTTTCAAATATAATTGTTTTTAAAAATTGTCAGATTCCTCTTTTTTAGCTCACCTGTCAAGGTCAACTTTTGTGATTGGTCTTTCAGGGTGCCCATTCTTAGTCCGAAATGAAATTCCCTGACTTTTCCCTGACCAAAATTCATTTTCCCTGACCATTGAACCGCAGTTTCGTCTTCATCCTCCTTTTAAACGCCTGCATTTTATTAAAAACTGACATCAATGAAAAAAAATGTATGGAAGCTATTGGTCCCAGGGTGCGGTCAATTTGGACTCCAGGGACATAGTTGGCAGGATTTATTTAGGGGATCACTAGCAATTGCTTAATATCAAATATATAATCTGTGTGCCTCATGATTTCAAAGAAGAGTTTTTAATAAGTTTTTTCGGTTTTAAGTCTTACTGTCTATGGAATCTAATGATCCTCGGGGCAGTTTGGACCCCAGGGACTTGATTGGCAGGATTCATGTAGGAGACCACTAGATATTGCTACATATTAAATCTGTTTGACAAAGTTCAATGATAAATCCCTTTGGCAATGCCTGGTGTACAGCAATGATGTTTTTGTGGGATGAATGGTTAAGCATTTCAAATTCATTCAAAATGTCTTTCACAGGTGTGTCTGGAAAACAGATTTTCGCAACAAAAAAGGAATTTCCTAACTGTACTTTATGAATAAAAGCCTGGTTCCCTTGCCCCAAGTTTTTGACGAATTTAAAACTGTAAGCTATGGGGCTTATATCCAGTTACTTTATGGAAGCGACTTGAACATCAAATTTTTGGGTTTACAGTTTCCATAGCAACACTAAATTGTAAGCAAAATACTCAAATGCAATATTTGGTATCAGTTTTAGTGGCGATAGATACTTAGAATATCTAAGGAGTTAAGTCGGCTGTGAGTTTTGAGAAGTTGTTTTACAAAATTCTTCCAAGACACATTTTATACACGAGATACCCATTTGGGCACTTATATGGGATAACTAATTAAGCCCAGTTTCAAAGCAAAAACAGGCACATATAGGCTGTTTCTTATTTGAATAACAGACTGAGTGTTCCTCTAAACTTAAAAGAAAATCTCACACATAAATGTGTATTTCCTTAGAAGATAACACCTGTTTTAGCTCTTAAAATAAGTTAAAGGTGGGTGGGGTTGTATTTAGGGCCACTGTGTTATGGCTATGCTTTAAATTGCCATGTTGTCTATTTGGCTATACCAGGGACATGTCAGTTATGCATGAAAAAACAAAATGTGTTTGTTTTATGTATATGCAACCGCTAAAAAAGAAATTCAAATCTGTTCAAATAAATGTGAAACAGGTCTCGAACATGTATGGTAAAACAAAATAATTATGTCAAAATTATAAGCCTAAGTTGACCTTGACCTGTTTCAACATTATTTAAGAGATCAGGTGAGTGCCCAGTTGTGATACGAATGAATCCTTTTGTCTCCTGGACCGATCAATCTTATACCCTTCTCCAAGTACGCTGCAGCTTGCTTTGTAAATTGGATATGGTATTGGTAAAAGATTTCCCTGTAATGCTTGCGGATATTACCCACATCTGCCTCATAAAGGTCTAGCTCATTCCTATGCTGAGGAAAAGCTTCACACATTACCCTCTTATAAATAACAAAGGACTTATAAAACTGGGTTATTCTTAACGATCTGTGAAGGCGATGATCTCGCGTGCCCTTCCGAGTATCCATGGATAAACTGTCATTAACTGGTCATGTGACTTCAAAATCGGGTATAAGCAGAGAAGCTAGGTTGGCATAATTGCACGGTGTAATATTCCGTCTCATTGAATTGGAGATAACATCAATATGAGGGAGATTGTCAAGGTTTACACCATATGAGGAAGGAGAGTTCCCTTGCATATTTGTTCCACTGGTACTGGCTTGAGGTTCCTCTTCTGTATAAAACTTCTCCAGATAGTTTACTGGCACTGCTGGACATTGGACCTGTTTGTTACTAACAAGGCTGTTTATTGTTGTCTGGAGCGTTGAAATAGTGCCCTGCATTGAGGCAATCATGTTAAGAGTACTGCCCAGCAATCCAGTGTCAGAAGCACTACTTGTCAATGGTATCACATCACTGCAAATTTGTCCGATCTGTATTGTCATTTGGCAGAGCTGGTAGATTCTCTAGCCTGGTCTGCCCTACTTTGTTGCACTACATCTTTCACTTTGTCCGATCTGCAATGTCTTTGGCAGAGCTGGTAGATTCTTGAGCCTGGTCTGCCCTACTTTGTTATATATCTGTATTTACCCTTAATGCGCCAATCGCAACAATAGTCGTCTGCTTTTCTCGTCTGCTGAAATGTTTAAGAAGCCTCTATGGCAAACAGTGTGGACCATAGGAGCGTAAAGAAAAAAATGCATCTGAAAATGTCGTCTGCTGAAGTCATCTGCTGCAAATAATTGCCTAACATTACTGACAAATTAAGTATAGAAGCAAACAGTGTGCACCCAGAAAAGACTGCTCCTATGGTCCACACTGTTTGCCATAGAGGCTTCTTAAACATTTCAGCAGACGAGAAAAGCAGACGACTATTGTTAGCCAGTCAACCGCAAGGTATAATTCCATCTTGCAGCTTGTCCAGGCTGTAGAAGAGAATACATAGAGGATATTTGGAAAATTAAACAAGACTTACCTGTAAGATGAAGTTCAATTTCAATTCTATTGGAAACAATTCACTGAGAATCATGGGAGTGAACTTGTGACCTGTCACATGACCAATCCTCAGACTTCAGAGACATCAAAAACTTTGAATCGTGGATTTACCTGACCCAGGGTGGGTTTCATGGGCGGGTCCAAGATTCTCAGTGAATTACATGCGGGTTCCAATAGAATTTAAATTGAACTTCACCTTACAGGTAAGTCTCGTTTTTAATTTTCCTATTCTATAGGAACCAATTCACCAATGAGAATCCTGGGAGTTTTTAGAGCCCATGATTCAAATTTTTTTATAAATATTCCAAACACAAAATAATTAAGGCAAAGGTATCCTCTCATATTTTATTAATTAAATGTTGTAACTACACAACTCATTCATAGTAATTAATACAAGTCATCCTTTGTTACATATATCAACATTTAATTATTATAAACTCAATTTTCACATTCTCTTTCATGACAATGTCAATCATATAAATGTGCAAATTAAGTTTTATTTGAGTGAATTTTTGTCAATTTATTGTTGAAACCAGAACCACAAGTAATATTGTCACTTATGATTAATCCTGTGAAGATGTAGTTGTTCTATGTTAATAGAGCAAAGCTAAAGCTGGAATCATTAGTAATTGGTCGATTATAAGATTTTCAAAATGTGCAATCACTTGCCCAACCTGCGGTTCTTATAATTGTGTCATTCGGTATTTTGGTAACCAACGCACTTGTTGACGCACTTCTTGTGCTATGTGGAGTAAATATATCCATATCAATTCCTGCCATCTGAAGCCCTATTTTAATCCAAGTCGCAATTGTACTCTTAGAAGCAGCTTTAAATGGACTTTGAGTAGTGATAAAAAGTTCGGACCCATACCGAATGTCTTGTCCTTCCTATTCAACTATTCATTTAATACCTGTACCACACAAATGCTAACATTATGTTGAAAAGCTTCAATGTATAACTCATTTAAATGTCTGTGTGATTTTGATTGTTTTATTAGCTCTCCGATTCTGATTTTCATATATTTTTCATTAATCTCCATATCATCTATGCTAATTGCATGTAATGTTTGGCATCGCTGCCCTGTTGTCAAGATAAGCAATAAACATAACTTGATTGAAAGATCCCTTAAGATCCATATAATTCCCTGTATAAGTTTGGTCAATTATATAATACTGAGTTATTGAAAGGGGTCTGTCGAGATGATGATCCCTCTGTTGGTGCTTCAAGAGCTCAAAGGCATCTATATTCTCAGGAGCTTTAGATATGTCCATGTCCGGGATAAGTAAGGCTGCCAGGTTCACATATTAACCAGTTCATGCTATCAGCTACCACGTCAATGTGTTTCAGATTGTCCACTGGTATCCCATGTTGGGAAGCGGTATATTGTGAAGAAGCTTGTGATTCACTATAGAATTTGTCCAGTGGATTTGTGACAGTGGATTTTTTCACAACTTGGTTTGACTGAAACGCATTCACAATTGCTTGTAAGGTAGCTATTTGTCCCTGCATAGGAGACATGATTCCTTAATGTCTGTTTTGCATGTCTTGCATCATACTAACACTAGAATTCTGTGCAGCTACCAGTAAACAGAGTGTTGAAGTGTCCACAGTAGTATTCTCAGTATTTTCCACAGTGACAGGAATGATATTTTCCACAGTGACAGGAATGATATTGTCCAAATTATGACTACCCTCACTGACACCTCTTTTTTTTACTTAATGACAGTTGTTCATATATCTGTAGGAGGGCAGATTTCGGGATGGCTGTAGAAGTTAAGTTTAAGTGTAGCAATTTCATTTCTTAATTAGACACAGTCCAGTTGACAGGCATATTAATGGGAAGATTAAATGAGGCTTACCTTGGTAAGATGATATTTGATCGATATTTGATTGACTGTCGATTCCTTTGGGGATCACACAGAGATCACATGGCCAAATCAGCATCCCTCAGTCTTTAGTGCACAAGCGACAGAGTGTTTCCAAAATAATTATACCCTCAGCCCCTAACTAGTGAAGAATCAAAAGAACCCAACCCCAGGGTGGGAAAGGTGGGTGTGTGATCTCCAAAGGAGTCGACAGTCGATAAAATATCGATCAAATATCACCCTATACAAAGGTAAGCCTCATTTAATCTTCCCATTTTATCGACTGATGAATCCTTTAGTGGACCCCACAGAGAGTTTGATTCTTCACTATATTATTGTTTATAACCTACAGAAAGAATATATGGATGTATCCAAATTATTTTATGCATTTGACCAGCCTGCTGTTTTAAGAATGGCGGAAATGGGAACTCCTCTCTGTCATGCTGCAGATGTAGAGGCTGTATGCATATTGTGTGCACCATATTGCTGATTTATACCTGCCCTAACCATTACATTCTTCACCCAGCGTGAAACAGTTTCTTTGGACCTCGGACCCAGTATAAAGGGACTGGTCACTGACGGAAATACAAAGTTATGTTGTCGAGGATTTATTTTAGCGCTATTTCAAAGTACTACAGCCAATAAAATTGATTCTGAACAAACACGAGATTATAAGAGGTTACACCCGGTATGCGAAGCTGAAATATTACGAGTTACAGCAAAAAGTATTGAAGTTTTCTCAACTTTTTATGTTGATTTCTGGCGATTTTCGGCTAAAAGTGCCGGAAGTAGCTAAAACGGGTACCTAGATTTCTTGCTGATGTTCTTAAAGATGGATAAACTTTCAATAGATATAACAATACAGTCTTAACGATAGTATATTGAACCATTGCTTTTTGAAGAAAATTCAAAGATATGCAGAGAAATAAAGGAGATATGATTATATAATTTTCAACATACGTCAGTTTTGAAAGCTCAGCTACCGTTGAGCCACGACAACGTATTTCCAATATATACATTTACCTGTATGTAAGTGACCAGTCGGAGTCCGTGTTTATTGGGTCCGAGTTTGGACACAGCATGATGAGGTTTTTGTGTACTCAATAATAATTTACCAGTCCCTGTTCTGAATCCCTCTGTTCATTTTAGATATTCCCTAAAAGTCTGCACAATACACATGTTTTTCTTATGATAGGGATACAACTTAATATTTGGCAAATGGTACCCAGGTCTAGTTTGTTTCAAAATGTGATTAGTTTTGATACTGAAGCATTCTCAGAAATTTCAATATCATCCAGCTCAATTAAATGTAAAGTTTGCCAATGTTGAGCTGTGACAAGTAAAAATAACATACACAATTTAGCAGATAGTTCCAAAAGAGACAATTTTGTCATTCTCTCAATATGTGAGTCAATGTCAAAATTCGTCAAAATTCTTGTCCGTTTCATATCTTATGAAAACCACTGATGTGATCATGAATTTTTTTTCTTCACACAATACTTCTGATCATACTTAATAAGGCTAGCTGATAAAACTGAAAAATATTGATGTGTAATTATATTTTTTATTGGATTAAAACCCCATTTTTTGGCATTTTTGCCCGTCCAGCGGAAAAAATTGAACTTTCAACAAGAATTATCAAAAAAACTGTTATTTTCTCAGGAAGTTTAACTGGCTGTATTGATAAAAGCATTATCAAAGTAAATGTAGGAGGTTTCAATATGTGATTTTTCATTACATTTTTTGCATTTTTTTGCCAAAAAACCTCTGTCCCAAGCGTTTATGTCAAGACCGTAACACTTGATAAATTGCAAAAATAATACTGGATCCCTAATGGTGCTGAATCTTGTTTTCTGTCATACTAATTTGACACTTTCTGTTTACTAAGAATACATGTGTTTTGTAAAGCATCTACAGAACGGGCAAAAGAAAATACTGTTTTGGTGAGTGAAATTTTTATAGTATTTTTTTTTTGTGTCAAATGACCGTAACACAAAAATGGACATTGGAATTTGATAAAAAATTTCTGGTTTTAACATCTTGACCAAATAAAATTTCTCAACAAAAAATCACTCTTGTTGCGATGTTTTAGAGAGAAATCATTATTTTAGGTAAAAAAATATGTAGAATATATCAATACCGTAACAGTCAATACCGTAACGATGAAAATGTTACGGTGTTGACACATCTTGTTACGGTTTTGACATATGCTGTCAAAAAAGTACAGTTTTGAATGCAAAGATATTAGTTTTTAGTCAAGTTTATTAAGTGAATTTATGATAAGAATGCTTTATCAAGTTTAAACAGAAGCATAAATCACAAATTGAATGATGAACTCGTATAAACAGTTTGTTACGGTATTGACATATTGTTTTGCTTTCAGGCAGGGTTTGTCAATACTGTTACGGTTTTGTCAAACCCGTAACAATATTTTGAAATAAATGCAATCTACCATATATTCCAAAATTCTTTCTGTTCACATGTGTCAAGAGTATTAACATTGCAATCTGGTCAACAGTGCTCTACATCAAATCTTAAACAGAAGAATTACGCTAGCATATATTCTTTAAAGGTCAATACCGTAACATTTTTGTCAAGTACCGTAACAGTGATATTTTTGAAAAAAAAGTATATCAGACAGAGACAACATGTAGATTTTAAGTACCTGATCAATTCCTTTGGTTGATTACAATCATACCAAAGCATTGTAATTTTCTAGAAATGTGGTTTTAAACAAAATACTGAGAAAATAGTATGCAAAATCACTTAAAAGATAAAAAAAATGCATTTTACGTTTGCTCATTGTCATAAATAATCATTTTGTTCAAATTTTACCTTTGACACAATTAAACACATGATTTATTGAACTGATCCATTTCAACAAAATAAATATCCATGACGAGATTTGAAGAAAAAACAGGAAATAAAGTTTGTTACGGTATTGACATTTTATCTGGTCATGTGATCTTTGAAACTTAATTATAAGGATCTGATTGGCTGTTAAGGTTTCTTTTCGCTTTTCATAGTATTTTCAGAAACAACTTGTTACTTTCGCGAAAAAAAAAATATCATTTTATTTAACTCATATTTTTCCTTTTACTTCTTTCAAAATTTGACGAATTTTGACATTGACTCATATAATAACACTACCTGAACATCCCAAATTGAATCATATCTTGGCAGACTTGGTTTAAGATTGTAAATGCCTTGTAGAAATGTTTTAATCAAAAATGGGAACTGAAGTCAGAACCCCCACAGGTTTAAATGAAACTGTCTACAGCTGCTCTAGCTGTCTAGAATGCTCTGTACTTCAGTCCCCTTTTATGCAGAATAACAAAGTATGCCAAGATATGGTTCACAGAGGGTCTAATGGGATCTGTACTTTGTCCACAAAAAAGAATCCACTGTTTCATGTATCAGTTATAGTGTTTCTGAGTAGAGTCTCTCCAGGAGTGGATGATGATTTCCTGAGCTTCTCGCAGTACCTTTCGGCGTTCCATGGCTTGCCTGATAATTGAAAAACCTCTAGGCGCATTTTTGTCAGGGGGTGTTTCCTTTCCGGTTTGTTTGGGAGGTATAGGATGTTCTGTGGCTTGGGTAGCAGAAAGCATCGGCCGCTGACCATGTGAAGAAGAGATGCCCACCATGCTTGAGTTGGCCAAATGGGTGCAACTTTAACTGTTTCTGTTGGGTCCAGAACCATCTCCTGTAACACTTTTGCCATCAAACTGAAAGTAGGGTATATATAGAAAAGTTTATCAGTCCAATTGTATGAAAAGGCATCCACTGCTAGTGCATTTGGGTCAGGTCTGAGGGAAATGAATTTGTAAGTCTAGAGGCAAAAAGGTCCACTGCCATATCTGGATAATGTGAAGTAATTTGATAAAAAAAAAACTCAGATTTTAATGACCATTCAAGGTCATCATTAAAATCCCTCAATAATTCATCTGCTTCCCCGCTCTGGACCCAGGCAAAAAGGCAGCACTAATATGAATGTTTTTGTCTATGCACCATAACCATATCTCCCTAGCTAATGCATCAAGTTCATGGAATTTTCCTCCATATTTGGAAATATAAGCACAACTAGTTGTGTTATCCATGTAAATTCTTACGTGAATATCTGCTTTGTCCTTGCAAAAAGAATATAAGGCTATCTGACAGGCTTTCAATTCAAATATATTAATATGAAGAGATTGTTCATCCACAGACTATTGTACCCCTGCCCTTCTATTTTCTTATTTATCGAATGCTCCCCAACCTAAACGAGAAGCATCTGTGTACAGAATCAAAGCTGGACCCTTTTTTGTCACTGGTTTAAATGATGAGGTAATTAAATTTGTGACAGCTGCGGATTCTGCGGGAGGCCGGCCCTGAGGTTGAGTCACACTCCCGCCCGGGGGGAAATGGCTGCTGCTTCCGGGACAGAGCAAGGATAAATAGCTCATTGTCAATAACATCCCAAGCCCTATCTGTTGTCTGCTTTAGTTTTCTGAAAGTGGTATCGTAAAAATACCAGCTGCCCTTATCATGAGCAATCCTTCAGATCAAATTCATATATGCAGCAAGCCCCTCAGCCTCGGCCGGGAAATTTAACCGCCTGACAGATGCAAAAATATTGAATGCATCTGTCCACTGCTCTATATTTAGGAAACGCTTCTTTTGTGTGCCTGCAGAAGACATGGCTCCAGTCCGCAAGTTAAGGCAAATATCCTCTGCATCCTCCTCCTGCAATGAAGACAGACCAATATATTCTCCTGCCCAAATTTTTTCCTTCTTTTTGTGTGAAACAAGGGCATGAAGAGATGTTCTGGGGGAATCATATGTTCTTGACCTAAGTTTGTATTTGAGGAGGTTGGTCCCTCCATGGTGGTCTGGTTGGACTCAAGTTCACTTGTAGAAGGTGGTGACAATATGCCTGACTACCTTCGGATAAACAGGACAGCATCAGTGACAGACTTTGTTATTGTTGTGGTTAACTCTTCAACATTAAAGTCATTGGTGAGTCTAGTGACATTGACATCAGGACCAGATTGAGAGCCAGCAGGAATCTGAGAACTGCCAATACTATGTTCTACTTGGGTTGACTTTTGGCTCCTTGGTGCCTTCAACGATGTGGTCGATTTGCGCTTAAGCGTTCTAGGTGTTGTAGAGTGGAAGACTGTAGTAGGCTGAAAAGAAGACAAGTGTAGGTGTATAAAGAAGTTATATGTTCTTAGAAGGGTATCCTTTGGAAGCAATGACTGCATCAAAGAACTGAAACTAGAGTGTGCATATTTCATGGGCCAGACTAGCTTGTTTCTGCCATTTAGGCGTCACCATTATGTCTGTGTAACCATTGAAATAAGCTTATTATTCTTCATGTATTTACAAAAGGTATTTGTTGATATCTAAAAAACACTGTATCTGGAGTATAAAGTGTTTAAACACATATAAGCAAGTACAAATGCTTATATGGGTAACACACATATAATACCTATATTAAAAACCGTGCAAATATGTATGAATAAATGCACATAAACATGGCATTTGAACAGGGTTCAAATTTTAGAATTGTACTTGCTAAATTAGCAAGTGGCTATGTTTTCCACTTGCTCAAGATGGTGATTAACTTGCTTGTTTAATGAAAAGGAATGTAAAACACTTATTTTCCAGTTATATCGCTAATTAGGAAATCTAAGAAGTTTATTCAATTAGCATTTCAGGTCATTGTAAGATAAAAAACTTATTATTATTATCTCTCGTTTCATACAAGGTTTCCTGACAACCAGTGTGGATCCAGATCAGGATCCACACTGTTGGTCCTGGAGTGTTAGGGCTTTCTATGCACCGTTGTCATTATACACGCAAATAAGTTAACTGACTGAATACGAAGACACTTATAAACATCTGAAGTCTAGAGGTACACACAATGTGATTGTCAACGGCACAGACTGCCACATAAAATTGTTTATTTATAAAAACCATTGATATGCCGCTTCATGCCAGCTATTCTTAATCATACGTAAGTAAAAACTTGACTTAAAAATATACACATATACTCATACATATATATACACATATATATTATAATTGGGATAAATGGTAGTTTACAGCCAATACTTTACATGTACAGCTTTACATCCACGTCAGGTAGAATGCTGGAAGTTATTTTGAGCTGCGGCATTAGATTTCCAACAATTAGACATTTTGACAAGTGTAGACTCAGACGAGCCTGTGCAGCCTCCTTTTAAGCTTAGAAACTCCTATTGATGTTCAGTCAGTAGCTTAACAATCATAGAATACTCAAGTGACTAGCAAAGGCTCTGATCAGACTGCGTGTATGCGCAGGCTGATCTGAGGCTTTGCTGGTCGCACATTGTTGGAAATCTCATGCACTGGCTCTTATCTCTTTTCACTGTGCAGGGCAATAGAAAAAAGGTACTACAATACCCAGACAAAGGTGGGATAAATGGTTAAACCATACCCACAGCCATACATGCAGGAAATACACCTGGAATAAATCGGAAATACCCATACCCAGAAAAAACATGGGATAAATGGCTAAGCCATACCCATACAAACAAGGCATAAATGCCTGGGATAAATGGGGAAAAAAAACATACCCAGAAAAACATGGGATAAATTGCTAAGCTATATACCCACAGACAACAAGGCGTACAAAACTTTGATGACGCTGGTACCTCTGGGATAATAGCAAGAGTTCCGTACCCAGATACGACACATCTATCTGGATATAAATCAGAAGCGCGTAAGCAACTTCTTTTTTATTTTATTTTAATTTTTTAAGCATACAAATATAACTCACCGTATTTGTATAATGATGTTAATCCAATTCAGTTGCTAAAATTACAGCTAATTTCAAAGATTCATTTTTTTTTCATGCCAGTGTAATTCAGGTAGACTCCATCAGAGAGAGAAATGCTATTGGAGCAATTGGACATCCGTCTTTGTTTCCAAACTCGAATCCCTGGACAAACATCAATCAAGTTATTAAGATATCGCATTGTATCACACCACTTGGACTCATATGTTACTGGGGAAACATCTCTAGGAATAGGCGGAGTGAAAATGTGACATATAAAAGTAACTGGGATGTTGTATTCAATTTTTAGCCATCCAGCCAGGTCTTCTAGTTTGCATGCGGGCAGCCAGATTCGGTAATGTCATTGCCCCCGATTGGCAGAATAGCCGCCCTGAATGGAAAGTTCGGGATGGCAAGGCGGCCCTTTTGTTTGAACTGTTCAAAGTCGAAAATAGTACAGTTCTTAACCCATGCACAATGAATATGCTGGTTTCTAAGTCCAAAGTTTGGAAAAATTTGTGGATGCATTCCCGAGTTAAAGGCATCATCCAAACATCTTATAAAAGAGTTGCCAAAAACATGTAATGAAAGAGTTGCCAAAAACATGTAATGAAAGAGTTGCCAAAAACAAACACATGCATTTTTAGCCCAAAAATTACTCACTGGGCTTAAGCAAGTAGACTATGTCCGTCTCACACAAACAAGATGGCAGCCAGCTCCGGGGAATGGATCGGAACCCTGAATCTGCAGGCGCTTAGAACCTCGATAGAAACAGCTCTTCCTTGATACTGTACTGTTACAATAAAGATCTAGTTCTAATACTCGTAGTTAACTGGTAAACACAAACAATTTGAAGTTCGTTTCTCCTCCAAACAAAGCACAAATCCAAACAAATCATACAAAATCGCAGTGTGCCCCAGGTCAAAACTGGCACGAATGAAATGCAATGATGCAGCGACCACAAGGTAAAGTGTGGACAGGTTCCCCTGCCATACAATGAGTGTTGATTGATACGCTTACCTAAGGGGGGAACCAGCGCAGGCAGACAGAAAGATGATGCAATGTCCCTAAAAATAGATAAGAGGTAGCTAGCATCCAACGAGCTCCACGAAAAGGGAAATTTGTGCGTTCCGAAAAAATGTGCTATTTGCATAGCATGCCTCTATCCACCATTGCATAGTGTCCTTACATTTTGAAGTTATTTTCATATACCGATCAAAATTACCCTTATTTATCTGAAGTTGAAATTCTTTTATTTTCTCAAGAGGTTTGTAAAATAGTGGGGCATGTTCTGCTCCCGGTTCAGGTGCTACCATAAGTCCTATGAACTTAGCAAACTTCCTGATGGTACACTTAGATTTATTCAAGAGCTTTACAATAGGCTAGCAGTTCATTTTTCCACTCTGGGGTGAGACACACTGTCATAGAATCTGAGCAAAATAGGAAGCCAAGGAAAACAATTTGCTTAGTTGAAAAAAAAAATACTGATTTGTTTAAATGAACCGTAAACCCAAGAGAGTCCATTAAATTCACTGTTGCCTGAATGTTGTTACTACACTCTTCAAAACTGGCACCTTGTAAACAACTGTCGTCAATATATGCGTAGCCTGGGACCCCACTGTATCGTACCACTTATTTGTAACTATAAAGTGCAATATCTAAAAAAATGCTTACCTGTATTTTTCATCCAACATCCATCCTTTAATATCTTTTAGATCTATTAACAACAAAATCTTTCAAATCCAACCCCTTCTCACATTTAAAATGTCACAAACTGCCAAAATGTTGAATCAGAGTAAAAAAAAACGCCACACTTTTGTATCGATGCATTGTGGGTAATCTCTAAATTTTTCAACTATGAAGCGCCAGCACTGCTCAAAAATTATAAAATACAATAAAGTGACTTAAGATAAAAACTTTAGGCAAGTTTTACAATAGTGAACACATTAACTGTCAGGACTGTGAACCTAAATAAAACAACACTATTTACAATATTGATTTTGGCCTATTTTTAATGATCAGCTTGGTGGCTTCAAAAGCTCTTTGGGAGTTAGCCAAGTCATATAAAATGCGAATTTTCTTTGCTTGTGGTTCCTCCTGAAAAGTAAAACCCAACACTGGCACAGTTCCCATCTCTTGGAAATATTTTTAGCAAAAAATACCATACATTCATAAAAGGCAGCACTGGCTTTCCATATTTTTGAAATATACAGCAGGTGACCTTGACATTCATAAATTCTCCCAACTGCAGACGACATATTCTCCCAACATCAGACAACCATATAAGCTTGGTAAGTTTACTCCTTTTTGTAAAAATGTTATTTTTCTTGAAAATCAGTAGTAAATTTGTTAAGTTTATTCAAATTAAGCATAATTGAGTATTTACCACATGCTTTTTACTGAGATTTTCAACAAAATCGAAAGTGAAAGTATCCCTTGACCTCATTGATAATGTAAACATCTGGTAAAGTGTGCCTGGACAAAATATCGTAAGAATCTAGAAATAGATCGATACAGTGGATAGATCGATATAATGGTGGGAGAGTATACTGATAAACAGTCTTGCTCTCAGACTAGCAAAGATAGGTTTTAATACCCTGGTAAAAACCCTTGGGGAGGAAGCTAAACCCAATACAAGTGATGTAAATTGGTACTTCTTGTTCAGAAAGGTAAAGCGAAAGAATTTCCTGTCTTGTGGTTGATAGAAATTGAATAAAATGCTTCTGACAAGTCTACTGACCCAAAGTCACACTGGTAAATGTATACATTGATTTGGTGGTATTTACGCGTATTGCCGGTACTTCATAGATCAGAAGTGGTAGATATTGGTGTTAATACTATATAGAAAAACATGCCATATGCCTAAAGGACTATAGACTCCAATCATTTTTAAGCATTCAGTATGTGCATGGCGATTTATGTAAGCATTTAGGAATAGATTCGAGTACCAATCATCCAGATCCGTACTCGAATTTATTCCTAAATGCTTACATAAATCGCCATGTGCATGCCGAATACTTAAAAATGATCCAATTCTATAGTCCTTTAGGCATATGTCATGTTTTTCTAATTAGTATTAACACCAATATCTACCACTTCCGGTCTATGAAGTACCAGCAATACGCGTAAATACCAGCAAATCGACATATACATTTACCAGTGTGAAAGTGGCAGTTTGGTCTCGTGGAATCAATGGCAGATTTTAACGTTTCCATTTTAAAATGAATGTGTTCCATAAATTGCTTGTTAAATGGTTTCAGATTTAGGATAACCCTGATATTCCCATCTTTTTGGGGTCTAAAAACAATGTTGGAGATATATTCATTTGGGTCTGAATCATGAACTTCCTTTATAGTTTTACAATTTGAAAATCTTTGCAATTCCTCCTCTATCTGCAACATTTCCAGCTCATTGAATTTGATAGAGGATGGTCTTATAATTTGAAAGGCTCTTTGCAAAGCTTCACAGAGTACCCACAGACTGTGTAAAGAATCCATCTATCACTTGTAAGCTTTACCCATTTATTGAAATTCATGGCAGTTTTACCCATGACAAAGTTGTCTAGTGAGTTTTTAAAGTCAATGAATGCGTACTTACACTTAATTTCTCTTTTGAGAGGACTTTGACCCGCGACCCTTCTTGTACACTTGTTGTGTCTTGTTCGTGTAATTGGGTCTCACTTGGTCCCAGCTGCTGTACCAGAACGGGAGGCCCTGGTTGCGGCGCTGAGGCATCTGGTAGCTGCCCCCCCTCGGGATAAAAAATGAGTTCTAGAGTGTTTGGGCCTGTCAACAAGGTCCACTGTCGGGGCAACGGCTTTCTCGTTTACGCTCTTCATCTCGCCCCTAAGGTTGTCCCCAAACAGTTGTGTGGCAGACGATCTATTGTCCTTCAGGATAGACTTCAATCATGGCTTCAGATATGTCAGTTTCTCAATCCTTGATTTGCGCTCATGTATGTTGGCTTGAATGGTGTGAGACAATAATGGAAATTTGTTTATACGTCACAATTTGAGGAAAAAATAATAAACCTCTTATAAACTATATATAATTCTATAAATACCAATAATTTGATGCGTTTATGCTACCATCAAGATGTTTGCCATCCTTCAAAGATTTCCTATATTTCACCATTAGATTGTGCATGTTTCATCTTCAATGATGTGGTTAGAAATTTTAGCCGCGACATGAGATTTCCAACAATGTGGTTTGTGTGACCAGCAAAGCCTAAGATCAGCCTGCGCATACACACAGTCTGATCAGAGCCTTTGCTGTTTGTTTGAGTATTCTATGAGCTTTAAGCTACTGACAGAACAGTGTTTGGAGCTTCTATGCTTAACAGGAGGCTGCACAAGCTCGTCTGAGGCTACACAAGTCCTGTCAAAATGCCACATTGTTGGAAATCACGTGTCACAGCTCATTATTGGTCATCTGTCAGCTTCTGGTGAACCCTTACAGGATTGTGAGACCAATTAAAAGAAGTTAGAAAATAAAATATTATGTAAAAAGAACACCAATTCAGGTTGGGCAAAAATTTGACCTGTAAAGTATAAGTTAGCTCCTAAACAACCTACAGATGGACTGGGCTGCTTTCTTTTTTAAAGCCATCATACTGTTGCTATTTATTTCATTTTGCTGTTGTTAATTCCATGGGTAATATTAAAATAATTTACACATTTTGTGTTTCATATCATCTTATACATGTATTTCACAAATTTCAAATTTCTTCCTTTCTTTGTTACTGCAACACTTTTAAGATGTATAATTTTCTTTGGGTCTAATGTACACATAGATCAGTGAATGTCAGTGATTTTTGTATAGTGCAAAAGGTTAAGTTAACATACATGTCCCAGTTGTAAGCATTTATCCAGTGGATCCAAACAACAAAATTACCATTTAGCTTAATTTTTCTTATTGAAAATGTATGGTCTCCACTGGAAAATAAACAAACCAGTTTACCCCTCGTAGTAACATTTTCTAGTCCTATCCTACTCACGTTTGTTACATCGATATACTTTTGAGCATGTATCAATATTCAAAGTAGACTTCTTCTTTTTGTTTTTTTTTGTTTTTGTCTTTGCCTGCTGTGATGTCTGTTAACGTACATGTCCCAGTTGTAAGCATTTATCCAGTGGATCCAAACAACATAATTACCATTTAGCTTAATTTTTCTCGTTGAAAGTTTATGGTCTCCACTGGAAAATATGTTATTTCTTATCTTTTTTATATTATGTCTGAAGTCCATAATTAGCGCAACCCTTTCACTTGGTTGAAATGGGTTCACAGTTGTAAATTTTTTATCAAAAGCATCCAATTTATCGTTAAAGTGCATCCATTGAATGCCCTATTTGAACTTCCACCATCAAAGCACACATATTGAATAGAGAAACCATATACCCACAATTCGCTAATACTGTTCCACACATTCATATTTAGTTCTGGGGCATTTATACCTGCAGTTGGGAAATATGCAACAAGGAATCTGAAACCATCCTAACCAAGGAAAATAAACTGAAGAATATATTTGGCCATACGTAGCTCTTCTGTCTGTGTATTCATCAGTGCATATCAACACAAGTTTTGCCTAAGTTTACAAGTCCTTCTATTCTAATGTCCCCTTATTGACCAATCCAAGGTCGTGCTTCTTATGTGGATCTTTTTTTGTTTTTGTCTTTGCATGCTGTGATGTATGTTAACATACATGTCCCAGTTGTAAGCATTTATCCAGTAGATCCAAACAATAAATTACCATTTAGCTTAATTTTTCTTGTTGAAAGTTTATGGTCTCCACTGGAAAATATGTTATTTCTTATCTTTTTTATATTATGGCTGCAGTCCATTACAAGTGCAACCCTTTTACTTGGTTGAAATGGGTTCACAGTTGTAAATTTGTTATCAAAAGCATCCAATTTATCCTTAAAATGCTTCCATTGAATGCCCTATTTGAACTTATATTATGGCTGCAGTCCATTACAAGTGCAACCCTTTTACTTGGTTGAAATGGGTTCACAGTTGTAAATTTGTTATCAAAAGCATCCAATTTATCGTTGAAATGCTTCCATTGAATGCCCTATTTGAACTTCCACCATCAAAGCACACATATAGAATAGAGAAACCATATAACCACAATTCGCTTATAATGTTCCACACATTCATATTTAGTTCTAAAGGAAATTATACCTGCAGTTGGGAAATATGCAACAGGGAATCTGAACCCATCATAACCAAGGAAAATAAATTGAAGTATATATTTGGCCATACGTAGCTCTTATCAGTGCATATCATCACAAGTTTTGCCTAAGTTTACAAGTCCTTCTATTCTAATGTCACCTTATTAATTATTGACCAATCCAAGGTGGTGCTTCTTTTGTGGATGTTTTTTGTGTTTGTCTTTGCCTGCTGTGATGTCTGTTTTTTGTAGCCTTGTGGTCACCTGTTGGAAAAGGGCCATTACGGGAAAGGGCCATTACACCTGGTTCCTTACATAAAAACCCAACCTCAGTGGGAGCAATCTGATACAATTGTTTTTTGTGATCAGTCTTTGTCCGTCATCCATCCCTCCTTTGTGCGTCCGTAAACTTTTTCTTTAAACAACATCTCCTCCTGAACCACTGGTCCAAGTTTAATATAATTTCACATGAATGTTCCCCATGATGCCCTCTTACAAAATTGGTTCCGCTCCACTGAACAGGAAGCTCCACTGAACAGGAGGGCCGCCAGAGCTCCTGATAAGAAATCATTTAAACGACATCTCCTCCTTAACCACTTGCCCAAATTCAAAATAATTTCACAGAATCATTACTTATAATACCCTCTACCAAACTTGCACAAATGCTTCCACTCCGCTGAACAAAAGGGCAGCCAGAGCTCTAGATAAGAAATATCTTTCAACTGCATTTCTCCCTTAACGACTAGTCTAAATTCAAAACAATTTCACAGAACTGTTCCTCATAATACCCTCTACCAAAATAACACAAATAGTTCCACTCCACTGAACAAAGGGGCTGCCAGAGCTCTAGATAAGAAACATCTTTAAATAGCATTTCCTCGTGAATGACTGGTCCAAATTCATAATAATTTCACAGAATTATTCCTCATGATGCGTTCTACCAAAATTTACAAATGGTTCTGCTCCACTGAACAAAGATGCCTCCAGAGCTCTAGATAAGAAATGTCTTTAAACATCTCCTGATCCACTGGTCCAAATTCAAAATGATTTCACAGAGTTGTTCCTCATGATGCACTCTACCAAAATTGCACAAATGAATCCACTCTACTGGAGAAAGGGGCCACCAGAGCTTTAGATATGAAATGTCTTTAAACAGCATTTCCTCTATAACCACTGTTCCAAATTCATTATTGTTTCACAGAAATGTTACGCATGATGCCTTCTTCCAAAATTGATCAGAATCATAAGCTCAGCTGGACAACATGGCCACCAGAGCTAAAAATAGGAATATCTTTTTATGATATCTCTTTAGCCACAGGCCAATACACCATATTTGCCAGGACTAAGGTGAGCGATCCATGGCTCTAGGGCCCTGTTGTTATAGTAAGTCAGGGGTTGATCTCTTGCTCTACACTGACATACAATTGTTGATTGGGGTTTCATAACAAATTCACTTTTAGCTCTTAGTATTGAAGTAACATGTGGGTCCGTCTATAGCTGAACATATGTACCATTGGCCCTAATAAGCACTCAAGGAAATGATATGTCCCCATTCTGTTTTCAGTTAAACAGTCATTACCAAGTGTAACGTGTGTGGGGCTATTTATGAATGTCATCAAGACAAATGATCAACAATGCATTGATCATATAATATATATTCATATATATATATATATATATATATATAATTATACCCCCCGCAAACTTTGTTTGTAGGGGGTATACTGTTTTCACGTTGTCCGTCCGTACGTCCGTCCATCTGTGCGTCCGTCCGTCCGTAACGCTTTGTTTCCTTAATAACTTGGAGAGTCATTGCTGGATTTTCATCAAACCTTGCAAACATGTTCATATATGCAAGACAAATACTTTAGACAAAAAAGTAAGGGCTAGGGGCCAATTCTATTAGAGTTATTTCCCTTTGTAGTTCTAAATGGCTTTTAAAATAGTGCTTTATGCTTATGCTATTATAGGCCATACACAGGCCAATCAACTCCTACCACAGCTTTTGATGGAACAATTTGATACTTTTCCTATACAATGTAGACACATTGAACATATGCATGAAGGAGTTTAGTTTAGAAAAAATAATTTTTGACAAAATGACAGCTGTGAGAACTTAGACAATTTTTCCCTAATAAGGTGTTTGTATATTCATAGACGGTGCCTTTATGGGCCGATCAACTCCTACCACAGCTTTTTATGTAGCAATTTGATACTTTGCCTATACAATGTAGACACATTGAACATATGCATGAAGGAGTTTGGTTTAGAAAAAATATTTTTTGACAAAATGACAGCTGTGAGAACTTAGACAATTTTTCCCTAATAAGGCTTTTGTATATGCATAGATGGTGCCTTCATGGGCCGATCAACTCCTACCACAGCTTTTGATGGAACAATTTTATACTTTGCCTATACAATGTAAACACATTGAACATATGCATGAAGGAGTTTTGTTCATAAAAAATAATTTTTGACGAAATGACGGCTGTGAGAACTTAGACAATTTTTCCCTTATTAGGTTTTTGTATATGCATAGATGGTGCTTTCATGGGCCGATTAACTCCTACTACAGCTTTTGATGGAACAATTTGATACTTTTCCTATACAATGTAGACACATTGAACAAATGCATGAAGGAGTTTATAATTTTTGTTTGCACACATTCTACTAAAACCTTCTTTTCAAAACTTAGGTCTGCTAGTTTGAACTATAACTTGCCAAGTTTTTTCACTGACTCTTACTGTGCGGAGGGTATCTAATAAGCATTGCTTATTGACTTTTTTCATTTTCCTTGGGACCACCTTGTCCAATGATTAGACCAATGATTAGACAATGATTGGATGAAAATATCGAAATTAGTGGAATTAGCTATACAACAAAAATACAACAACAAATAAGATGATGATCTGACAGAAGCGACTTTCTGTTCCAACAACTTTTGCTCAACCTATATCATCATCTCAATGGACCAGCATATACTACTTCAACTGGCTGGACCTATCATCCATATACTAATGACTAAACCACTCTTATCGCCTGAGATTGCTTACAGCTTGTTCAACACGTGCTACTGAGATGGACTGTATCCACTGTTCACCTGTAGTGCTACTGAGATGGATACTGTCCACTGTTCACCACATACGTTAAGCTTTTAGCATGTAAAGCAGTCTTTAATAGATGTATAATGGTTTATCTTCGATGTGTACTCTATGAGAGACACTTGCCAACTGCACTACTTGCATAGCGAACATGGGTATTTATACTACTTGTGACGTCACGTAAAATGGGCTAATACACTTGTTGGGCGAGTCTATGTCTTAAAATAACACTAGAAAAAGGTTTGACAGGTGCTCTCTTATATGCAAATTGAACTCTTGTCATGCTAACGGAATTCTCGAGATCTATGCTATTCAATATATTCACATTCACCTAGACGCTTCAATATTGGAGACCAAGCCCCTGAGTGATTCCTGTAAGAACGCCCGTTTTCCATCAAATTCATTACTAAAACAAGGTAAATAATGGTTAAACTACACTTTTTATGAGGCTTAAATAAAACTAAATGGAAATCTGGAGAGGCATGAGCGTATGTTGATTATTTGTGAAGTTTTGGAACAAGATTCATATCAGGATGCGATGTTCGCTTTTTCTGTGACTGGCGTTTGTCAAAGTAAGTAAGGGTGCAAAGATCAGGAATCGATACAATCAAGTACCACACCTGACCCAGGATACCAATGGGAAAGTGAAACACTCACAGTAGACACCACAAACAAGAGCCAAGAGGTCAGCCCTTTCCCAGCAGGTGACCACAAAGCACATATAAACAGACGCGCACAAAGACATAGCAAACACAAGACACTTATGACCAGGATTTCCCATCTCCTGGTTATAAATAGCATATTAAAACGAAAGTAGATTTTTGTCATATTACCCACACTTCCGAGTATATGCAACCTCGCATAACAAAAGAAAATAGAAACTTCAAAACTCCTGACAACAGCATTATATTGTTACTGTCATAATAAAGAGAAAAGAAAAGAGACAAAAATAAATGATAGTCAAACCTCCAACTTCTTGTTTAGAGATACAAAGTTACCTGATCAATAAAAAAAAACTATTTTGTTACATGGTAAAGGAAATTGCTAGTGACAGAGTTCAACTTTTGACCCTTTATAAACATGCAACTTTATGTCGGACATTTTGATTTGGCCATCCGGAATCAATTCACTCGGGTTTAGTTCGACAGCTTCTTTCTTCAGGCGCTTATTGACGATGCAGCTCTTATAAATCTCATCCCCTTTTTCGGTTATGACTGTTTTATGACCCGAATCATTCTCCTTGACACACTTCACAACAAACTTTTTGGTTGAAGAACCTCACAGGTATCTCAACTGCAGGTGCATCCAAGACAGTTGCGTCTCTCTTCTTTTTGGTTGGATTTATAGGCTTTGTTGGCTCAGTGGCCTTTCTGAATAATCTGCTTTTAAGAAGGGAGACACTATTGCCCTGGACACTGCTTGCAGATACGATCTTTTTAACCTCAGTATCCTTTATGTCCTTCGTTGTCTCAACCTTATCTGCACCCCTCTTCTCAACGCTCATAACTGGCTCACTAAACTCCAGCTGTTAAGTTTTTAGACTTAATTTTTCGCAATAACTTTTTTATCTTCAATATTAGCAAAATGTGTTCACGATAAAAAGTATTCAGGAACATCTCTGCCAACTTCTCCTAATGGTTCCAACATCCTAGATGCTGCAGGTTCTTCTGTGCTTAGATGTACTCTTTGAACATTTTAAGCAAAGAGCAAATAAACTAAGTCCAAGATGTCAGTCAAAAAGTTACATTGCACCGCCCTAATTCAATTACTAAAGCGATGGATGGCTTGTTCAAATATAATAGAAATCGCGCCTAATTCGCTCGTGCGTTAAGCTAGTAGGGTCATCTCAAAACCGTTCATTTCATAGCACGTGCATAAAAGAAAAAAATGCACGGCATGCGATAACCCAACCTTTGTTCCTACAAATGAGCCGGCTTTAAGTTAATTCTGCATATGCACGGTAAATTCTGAGTATGTTAACGGCAGTTTTATGTTATGCACAACCTTTGAAGAGCAGGATATGCACCACTTCCGAATATTTTTTGAAACTACCCCTTTCTGTCACGCCTATACGAATTATACCTGTCAATAAAAGACTTAGAAATTTAGGACGACTTCAGTTTATTGCAAAATCTTCATCTATATACACAAAAATCTGTTTGTGCCACAAGCACAAGACCTTTTGGAGAAGTTGGCGGATATTCTCCTCTACAACTTTCATCGCGAACACATTTGGCTAAAATTGAAGATAAAAAAGTTATTGCGAAAAAATAAGTCTAAAAACTTAACAGCTGGAGTTTAGTATCATCCTTTTCATTCGAACTGTGAACTAGCGAAACATTTGAGGACATGTCCCAGTCGGAATTTTAGTCATCCTCATTTTCTACATTCTCAACACTGGGAGCACTAGTACTGGCTTTAGGTTTTGGTGTTGAACTTGTAATATACTCTTGACACCATGTTGATTTTCTCTATGCTTGTCTAAGTATGCCCTTTGTTTAAATGTCTGTCCACATCTGTTGCAAGGCCACCTGTTCCGGTAACAGGCAACAATATGTTCCTCAAAGGTCGCTCCAGCGTCAAACAGGCCCTTGCACCGAGTGCATCCCGTCTTGCCCTCTGCCATACTGTGTTGCTTCCTGGGCGTCTGCTTTAAGTTAGGCATTCTGCAAGAGAAAACATAATCTTTAGCCCAGACAGGTTTTCTACGCACTCTCTGCCTATCTGACTCAACATCTAATTTTATGTCTATATTTGGCTGCTGTATAACTTCCTCTAAGTTATCTATATCATTATTTAAAGTTCCCATAGTCTCATCACTATTCTCAGGTGCATGTGACTGAACATCTTCATCAACCTGTTCACTTTCACCCCTTAGTATCTGCTGTTTGAATAATCTTATTCTGTCACAGTGAATAATTTGCTCAGAGTTTGCCAGTTATTTTAAAAGGTCCTCTCCAGAAAGAAGTAAACTTTGCAGACATGCCTACTTTCTTAACCCTTAAAGCGCCAATCACGACTGCAGCAGACGACAAATTTTGCGACATCTTTCACAATTTTGAAAGAAATAAGGAATGATATTTCATGAGAATCGTCTGCCAGCAGACGATTCTCATAAAATATCATGCCTTATTTGTTATTTTTGAAAAAGTGGCAAAATTTTAAATTGTCGTCTGCTGCAAATTATAGGTGGCGCTTTAAGGGTTAATAGGGAAATACACAAACACTTGATCTCCAATCTAGTCTTGATCGGCCAGGAGTCACTAGCTTTTAGACTGTGGCGGTTTCAGCTCCTCTGGATTGGCCACCAGGACTGATCCTGATATAGCAATGCAGCAGTTGCAGCTCTTCTTGACTGGTAATGCTATATCATGCTGTTGCAACTCATCTTGACTGGCCGCCAGGCCTGATCTTAATATAGCATTGCAGCAGTTACAGCTCATCTTGACTGGCCGCCAAGACTGATTTTAATATAGCATTGCACCAGCTTTTAGACTTTGGCAGTTTTAGCTCATCTTGACGAGCTGCCAGTCCCGATCCTGATATAGCATTGTTCTGACTAGATAACTGATTGTCTGATAAGGCAGCTGGAAGACTAACTACCAGGCTTGTGGCACTGGCTCACCTCTGAGCCTACCACCTGCCTGGTGTGTTGATTCACTAAACTTATACATCACTCTCTGCCTGCTAGTTAGAGTCTGTGCTGTCTGAGATGGTTGGCTTCAGTTTTAAGGTACTAGACTAGCCTAGACTATGATGGTCTACGGGTTACTCATGATTGATTTTGATATCAAGATACTGAGTTACACAGTACAAGGCTAGTCTAAGGATAATCACAGCTGGGTTGGTTCTTTTCGCCAAAAGTAGAATTGATATTTTTACAATAAATAAAATCAGACTTGCTCATACTTGTTTGTAAAAGCTCATATGAAATTAAAATGACATCGAAACAACTGGTCCAAATCCAAAATTATTTCACAGAAATATTTCCCATATTGCACAAATGGTTTTGCTCAAAGATATCTGAACCACCGATGCTAATTTAAAATAATTTCACAGAAATGTTACTTATAATGCCCTCTACTAAATTGCACAAGCTTAGTTTTATGCTATGCTGAAGAAAATGGCCACCAGTCTCCTGAATCACTAATTTAAATTCAAAATAATTTCACAGAAATATTTCCAATGAGCATGGAGAACAAATTATTTACCATTTTGCAGTTATGATTTTTCAATAATCTTAAATGTCCACACATTTTTCAGGGGTAAGAATCATTGTCATGGTCACAGAACAAAGTAAGAAAGATACCATTTGTCTGTTTTGACATGAATAGAACAGTTTCTGAACCTATCACCAAAATTGGATTGTGGCAGCAGAAATATTCAGCATACCTTGCTTTATCAATTCAGGTCCTTTCATTTATAACAATTTACCAGACTGGCTAAAGAATTTTGAAACAGTTGATTCTTTTCATAGACAGCGGGTCCAGATGAACATAATCACACCGGGTAGGCTGCAATTGAAAAAGCTATTAACAATCAATGAACATGGATCAAAAATCGATAGAAACAGTGTTTTTGATTGCCATTTGTTGCCAGTGTGGCAACAAATAGCAATCGAAAACTCTGTTTCTAACAATTTTTTATTTATATTCCTTGATAGTGTTTGGGTTTTCGATTGCCGCCTACTCGGTGTGATAATTTTGAGTGAAAATTGCGAATATTTTATAATCTCTCTGTTTTATTACAGAAAATCCTGTCTAAAGTGGCCACTCAAAAGAAGTCCCTAAAATATGTCTTCAAGACTGAAAATGGCTTGATGCAGCTCACAAGTATTGCTAAATGCTCCTTCTGCAATACTTTCGACCTGCACTAAGCTACCACTTGTCTCAACGACCTTTATTTTGGATATTTTGAGTGGCCGCTTAAGACAGGTTTTACTGTATTTGTTTTGATGTTCAAAAGTAGCATCTAATTCAGACTTCTTTTGAGTACTCACAACATATTTTTGGTTGAGAAATAGGTCAATTAGGTAGAATTTTACACTTGTATCTAGAGGTATGATATAAAAAATTTGTACAAAAGCGTGCATAGGAAAGGAGAGGGGAGGTATGTAGGTTTGATAGAGGATCTTACATGAGTGCTCATGTTTTATTGAATTTATTAAATGAGTTGAGGAAAAGGGATAAAATGCGAGGCTTGCCAAGCATTTTATCTTTTTTTCGCAACGAGTTTAATAAATTCAATAATACAAGAGCACGAATGTTAGATTCTATTTATCACATGACATTAAAACACTTAAAAATTGCATTTTTGGTGTGAAAACGTTAAGATTTTCCCTTATTTTACGCAACATTATAATGGATGTCATTACGTTTACCTTAAATCGGTAAACCACTAGTGGTTTATCGATTTTATTGCATGGTGTTATATCACTCTCAGACGAGACGTCATGTGATAAAAAGGGTTCAATAATGCTTGTTTTAGTGACCAGTAACTTTTCTTTTGTATACATGTATTCTTAAAAGCCAAAGTTTTGCAACCGTTTAATATCTGTGTTTACTTCAGTATGGCTATGTTAGAATATTCATATAATCCTATTGTATGCCCCTGCACATTGTGGAATGATTTACCGTTTTTCGGTTTTGATCATACTCTTCATTCTGATGTTATAATGACATCAGTGTTTTTCAATAATTTACGTCTAGCATAAAGAATGTTTTCTCTATATGAAAACAAACTGTACGATGTGATAGTCAGATGTCGTATCTGACGTAAAACATTTTAAGGTTTAACAATCAACGTTTATCAACGCTCACAGTTGCTGCGTTTCTTTGTTAACTTCAGCCAATTTATCAAAAGTGTTCATTTTATTCTGTTATATAGTGCGATACTTCTGTTTTCTATGAAATGTGTTGAAGGCTTTCACTTGTGGCATTAAAAAACTCGATTATTGATGTTCAGTTGTGGTTAAACGGCCAATTACGTTAAATATTGAAGGCGTTACGTTGACGTAATGAACGTTAACAAATGCATAAAATAACCTGCTTTGATTTGTCTGCCCATCTGCTTTTGAAAGAAGATAATGGTCAAACACTTTTTCCGAATAAAATGTAAGGTGTTGTAACACTGGAATAAAATGTAAGGTGTTGTAACACTGTGACTCAATAAAATGTAAGGTATTGTAACTCTGTGACTATTCAAATTTGGGTTGCCTTACATTTCTTGTTGAAAATCGGCAATCGTAAGTCTCACTGGTCTGATTTTCATGTTGTTTGGACGGCAAATCATTAGACTTGTTAATCACAATATCACGGAGTAAAATGTTTTTGTCAAAAAGAAGGAAATAGCATTTTAGTAAGAGTTGTGAAACTTTTGTGTTTAAGTATAGATCATCTTTGTATTTTCCATATGTATTCTTTTTTTTATTATTGCTTACGTGCCATAGGCTCAAGGTGAGATTTTGTGATCATAAAATGCCATTGTCTGGTGTGTGTCCACAATTTACTTTAAACATCATCTCCTAAACTACAGTAAAACCTGTCTTAAGCGGCCACTTCAAAAGAAGACCAAAATTGGTTTTCAAGACCGATTATCTCTAAATGCAAGTCAAAAGTATTGCAGAATGCCCCAAGAGAGCATTCTGCTGCAATACTTTCGACCTTCATTAAGCTACCATTTGTCTTTTAGACCTTTGTTTTGTCTATTTTTGAGTGGTCATTAAGACAGGTTTTACTGTACTGTGCAGAATTTCACCAAACTTTACAAGAATGATCCTTGGATAATAATAATAATAATAATAGTCTTTATTTTCAGAGGGTAACACATTTAGCAAAAAAAAAGCTAATCTTCCATGAGGCCCTCTATGAACTACCACCAAAAAATAATACAAGTATAAAATACAAAGATGATTTACATGTATACAAGATAATACAAACATCATGGAACACTTTCAAACCTACATACACACAGGCATACTTTTTTACATAAGTATCATATATATCATACCTCTAGATACAAGTGATTAGTAATACCAATTTTATCTACATACATGGGTTCTCAAAAGAAGCGTCTCAATGAGACGCTTCTTATGAGCACCAAACTAATTAATCAAACTGGGGAACAAAACATATTCACAATTGTACGCTCAAAATTATGTTCATGTGGACATATAATTATATCAGTTTCAAAGATTGAAAGATAGACTGGATTTCATCCACTTAATACAATGTCTATGAAAAGAGTCAACAGTTTCTAAATTCTTTAAACAGTCTGGTAAGTTGTTCCAAATGACTGGACCTGAATAAATTAAGCTTTGTTTGAAAATTTCTTTTTTTGGTTTTGGAGTATAAAAATCCAATGCACCTGTTGATCTTAGAGACTGAAGCGTTTCATTAAAAGGTCGAAAAGAGAACATTTGACTTACATATGAGGGTAGGACGGATTTAGAAACTTTAAACATAAATTTAGCCTTCCTGAGGAAAATGCGTTCATATATGTTTAAAATTTTAAGCTCATCCATACTGTTGGCAATGTTATCATATTGGTAATTTACAATGATTTTAACAGCTCTTTTTTGTAACCTATAAATTCTGTTTAGATTATATTGAGATGTTCCTCCCCATATTGTAGAACAATAGTCAATGTGGGGTTGAATATATGTTTTGTAAAATTGTACTCTGTGTTCGGTGGATAAATAGTCCTTCAATTTGGATAATAGCCATAGATTTGAAGAAATTTTCTTAGCAATAAAATTAATATGAATAGACCAGGTTAGATTGTTATCAATGCGAACACCAAGAACTTTCTCATTTTCAACTGAGTTCAAAACATCATTGTTGTAAGTTAGATGCAAAATGTCATTATGAAGATGTAGACGTTTTTGAGAGGTGGTAATTAACATTGCCTTGGTTTTTTCTGTGTTTAATAACATTCCATTGAGCTTACACCATTCAGAAAGATTTTGTAAAGCTATCTGCAAGTTTTGCTCAATATAATCTTGAGTTTCACCAATCATATACAATGTGGTGTCGTCCGCATAAAGATCGGTAGAGACATTATTGGTATATAGTGGTAGATCATTTATAAACATTAAAAATAACAATGGACCCAAGATTGACCCTTGAGGCACACCAAACAAAACATTCTCAGTTCTTGATTCAATATTATTTATGACGACTTTCTGCTTCCTGTCCAACAAATAAGAAGAAAACCAATTAATTGTTTTATCTGAAAGTTTATAGTGTCTTAGTTTTTTAAGCAAAAGTGTATGATCTACCAAATCAAAGGCTTTCCTAAAATCAACCATGACCATACCAATTATCTGACTGTTATTTATAGCTTCTAGGAATTTGTTGATCATCTGAAGCAATGCTGTTTCACAGGAATGATTGGGTCTGAAACCTGATTGTGTTGAATGAAGCAATTTATGAGAGGTCAAATAAGTCATTAAGGAGTCATGCACATGTTTTTCTAGCATTTTTGATATGACAGGCAAAATTGAAATGGGTCTATAATTATTAGTGTCATCCTTAGGGCCATTTTTATATAAGGGTCTTACTTTGCCCTCTTTCCACTTATCTGGAAAAGTTGAATTAAGTATGCTTTGATTACAGATATACATTAAACTGTCAGAAATAAATGGAGCTGCTAGCTTAAGTAGTCTGGCACCAATGTTATCAGAGCCAGTGGCTTTGGTAATATCAATGTTTTTAAGATATTTTTCTACTTTTTCTTGTGAGATACATGGTATTGAAAAATAAGTATTTGCAGGGATTTTCTTATCACAAAACTCTTTTAGTTTATTAAAATTAGATGCCAAAGGCGGTTCTTTGATTTTTGATGCTACTGAAACAAAATATTTATTGAACTGATCTGCAATATCTTTTGGATTTTCAATGCTATTATTGTCAACTTTCAATGAAAATATTCCACAACTGTCCTTACATTTACTTGCCCCAATTTCTTTGAATAATTTCCAAACACTGGCAGGATTGTTAGCATTTTCATTTAAAATTTCGGAATACTGATGTTTTTTAGATTGTTTTATCAGGGAACATACCTTATTGCGCCAAATTTTATACTGCTCATTATCATTTATAGACTTGTACCTGTCTCTTGTTTTTATTGCCTCTATTATTTCTCCATTAAGCCATTTTGGTTGTTGTTTACGTTTAACACGATGCTGTTTCAAAGGTAAATGCTTATCAATAATGTCTAAAAATAAAGAAGACCAGCTTTCAACAATATCATTTGTGTCATCAAATATTTTGATAACATCCCAAGGCGTTGAAGACAAATCATTAATAAATTCAGTTTCGTTGAAATTCTTGAAAGACCTATATGAAATTGAATGATGAGACTTTTTAAGTACTGAAGATGAATTTAGTTTTCTTGTTACGAAAACAGGGAAATGATCACTAAGCCCTAAGATCGGCACCTTTGTTGAGAGTACATTACTTAAACTATTACAATATATGTGGTCAATTAGTGTTTCTGAATGATCTGTAATTCTAGTTGGAGACATAACAATTTGTTCAAGGCCAAATGATTCCATATATTCAAGCCAAGTTTTCTTTGTATTGACCTGCAGTAAGTCACGATTAAAGTCTCCCATCAAATAAATTTCCTTTTCACATGCTAATATTTTATCAAATTGGTTGTCAAAAATTTCATTCCACTGAACAGTTTCATTGGGATGCCTATACATACTGCCAATCAAAAAACTTTTGCTATTTTTAGGGAAAATTTCTAACCAAATACATTCAATGTTCTCACATTCTAAATCTAATCTCCTCTCACACTTGATTCCATCTTTCACATAGACAATAATTCCGCCCCCTTGTTCAGGTCTTACAGCAGAAATAACTCTGTCTTTCCGAAAAAGTTGAAAGTTTTTGATATTAAAAAAGTTAGAAGTGTGAGAGTCATTTAATTTGCTCTCACTCAGTCCAAATAAATGAATGTCATTTCCAGAGCTATTTAGCAGTAAATCAATTTGTTCAATTTTATTCTGAATTCCCTGAACATTTAAGTGACCCATTTTAAAACCTTTTTTACCTAAACCTAAATTCAGCATGCTTTGGGCACTCATGGAAGAACAAGTAGAGTCATGCACATTGTTTTCAGTAGTATGTTCATGCACATTGTTATCAATGGTAAGATTTGTGTACTGAATATTAGTTTCAAAACTTTGATCAAAAAGTGTAGATAAATCATATATGTAGTCATTGACTGTTTCTGAAAATGAAGTATCATTTTGATAAAAGGAAATTATTTTTGAAGGTACATTTGAGTCTAAATCATTACATTCACAGCTAATACAATTACAAGCACCACATATATCTGATAGAGAATAGTATCTATTTTCTGACAGAAATATAGGGTGTTTATCAAAATCAAGGGCATATTTGCCACTGTCCTAAAAATTCCAACACACTGAATCTTTATGACCATAAAACTTGCAAATATAACATTGTAACTGTTTTTTGTGGCGACACTGGTAAGTTTTATGGTTTGTCAATCCACATTTAAAACACCTCTCCGCATTATTATGGTGTTCGACCCCTCTTCCATGGTGGTTGATGGACGAGGGAGCAGACAGTCTGCTCTCATTCCGTCGTGGGTAAGGGGCACTGTCTATCTTAGCTGATGGTCCATAATAGGCACAGTGCTTGAAACTTTCAACAATGTCTATGTGCTGATTGATACAACCAAGCAGTCCTCTTGTGCCCGAAGAAGACAAATGAATGTTGTCCCTGGGTTTGTAAAAATGAGATTTCAACTGGTTGTTTTTATTATAGAAAGTTTTGTTTATATCGATGAAGGTTCCTCCATGGATATCACTTTGTCTTTTAATTACCTCATTAATATCATCAACACAAGTGTCCCCACGTGGACAGATACTGCACAAGTAAATATTTATGGTTGGGTTTTTATCTTTAATAAGACACACAAGTTGTTCATATTTTTCTTCAATGTACTCAATGTCAATGTTTTGAGAAGCATCATTCCCAGACACATATATGATAATATTCTGGAAAATTTTTAAGTCATAAATTTTGATTTTCTCCAAAAGTGAATCAACTGAAGCCCCAGAAACAGGTTGACATTCAACTTTGTTTCTCAGGCCTTTTTGATTCACTCCTGAAAGAATTGAGTCCCCAATGATCAATGTCTGGGGTGTAGACTGCTTCTGACTGGCCCCAATTTTGTGACTTTTTTGGGGAGAATTTTTAGTTGATTTTCCTGTCTTTTGCTGTGGTTTATTGTTAAGATTAGTGTCAGTATCACAAGGTGACTTTCTTTGATTATTTCTGGTCTGAGTGGGAGGCAGTTGTTTGGTGCTAAGTGCTTGACTATAACTCATATTTCCAGGAATAATTTTTGAATCATTAACATCCTCATTAATTGTTATAGGATTGGAGTGATTGTCCATGCTGGATTCTACAGACAGATGGTCTTTAATTGTCTCAGCTTTCTGTACATCTTCAGCTTTTTGGATAAGCTGGCACATAACTTCATTTATCTTGTTTATCTGTCCTTGTAGATTTTTAGTGATTTCACACAGATTATTTAGTTGTCTGTTTATGTCTGTCATTGTTGGCTGGCTTGATTGCATTTCACAATGTGACAGTGATTTACCAAAGTCAATAGGAGACAAGGGGAGCATTTTGTGTGGCTGGTGCCTTGACTCAACTGGAGTAGAACTATGGATCTTATCTGATTGCTCTGCCTCATTCTCAGAAGCAAATATCTTAAATAGTCTTAATGACAATCTTATAAAGGTAGTTTCTCTCCAGATACTGCTGCCTGGTCCTGTAACCACTATGGAAGAATCTGATTTTTTACATGTTATGACACATTTTTTCCCCTGTAAGTGTGTTTGATATATTGGGGAATCCTTATTTGGAGATCTTGAATGTAACTCCTTGTCTAGAGAATTTACAAACTGATTGTATAATCCCTTAGTAGAAAACAATATATTGATCTGATTGTATGTAGGTATCACATGATATAAGATCCCATTGAAATTGTCAATCACATGGCGCTCCTTTTCAATAGCTGAGCCATTTGAAACAAGTTCAGAGAAACCCGAAAGTTCTTCATTGTCATCTTTTGAACTTTCTTGTTCAGAAAATACTTTGTCACTCATTTCACTATGATGTTGTGATAAATTTGATTGATCTTTTTTCTGAGTTTCACTGACAGGTGGTGGCTGGGGTGAGGAAGGCATTTTGATAATAGGTCCCTGAGGTAACCAAAGACAACTTGGTATTGATAAAAGGCTAGAATTGTCACTGGTTGCAGTTTTATTTGCGGATAAATAATTCACAAAAGAGTCACTGACAGAAAATTCCATTTCTTTTTCATGTTTATCCATTTTAGTAGTCAACTTACAGCCTGGTATATACTAATATCACAGCTCATAAGCCTCTACAATTTAATGAGTTCTTAAAAGATCAATCATGATAGTCACTATCAGGTATTAGATACACTCCATTAGACTAGAGATTGATGAGCTCCCTAGTCTATTAAATAACACTAATGTTCACATAATCCAATAAAAAGATATATCCTGAAAATTGGAGCTTCATGGTAGGGCTATTAGCACAGGAAATCACCCTTTTGATGTGAAATTGAAGAACAGAGACTTTTGTTCAAATATGAATAGATTCTAAAATAAATACACTGTTTGGTCCTCTATCAAAGATTTCAATATCATGCAGAATTCTGGTTGATGGCAACCATAAGGGAAACTTTAAAAATCTTGCCAAAAACTACTTGGCCGATTTGATAAGGCACTAAGGGCTCTCCATATTGATGTGTCGAAAAGCATTGCCACCAGATAGCTGGGCCAGTTTTTCCTATGTGTATGTAGGAAAATTTTCTTGTCAAAACTATTGGGTCAATTCTAAAATAATTTGGCACAAATGGTCCTTGGGTGACACTCAACCAAGAGTGTTCAAGTCATATTGATCTGTTGAAAATACCAAAACTTAAAAATTACTGGGCAGATTTAAAAATAATTCGGCATGTGCATTTCTTTCAGTTAATGATGTTTCAAAGATGCATAGTAATGAGGCGATTCTATATTTCTTATAAACAGATAAAGATGACGTATTCACTACCACATTCTGTGGTAGGTTCATTATAACTGTAAACGGAGACTACCTGGATGCCCAAAAACAAGGTAAACTTGCCAGTGTTTGTTTACAACGATTCTCATCTATCTTTGAAACATCAATAAGGGTTCTTGTATTTTCCTCAACTCTACTTTAAATTTTTCATATAGTTTCTTGAAAGTATTAATCCATCAGATATAAACAGTCATTTTCAGGTGAGCAGCCAAGGGTCTTTTTGTTTGTTTGTTTGATTTGATTCTTTACATCCCATCAACAATTTTTCAGTTATAAAGGGACTAGTCTTCCTGGGTTGAACCAGTACTAAGCTAGGATTAATGTGTCTTGCTCAGTGACGCCTGTGAGGCTGGAACGGCCCCTCGGTCTCAAGTCATGCACTCTACCACTGAGCCTCTATAATGTGCATATGCATGTGATTTCCAACAAAGTGGTATTTTGACATGTGTAGACTCGGACAGGCCTCTGCAGCCTCCTTTTAAGCTTAGAAACTCCAAATGGTGTTCAGTCAGTAGCTTAACAATCATAAAATACTCAAGCAACTAGCAAAGGCTCTGATCAGACTGCGCATATGCGCAGGCTGATCTGAGGCTTTGCTGGTCACACATACCACATTGTTGGAAATCTCATGCACTGACTCACCTGGTCTTGGAGGGACCTGCTACCATGACTGTTCAAATTATATAGCTCTGTTGAAAAACATGGCTGCCAGGGACCTGAATCCTTTTGGACATTGATCAGATATGTTTCACTTTTGGTTTAAATGATGATTATACCCGCTACTTTAAAAAGTGTGGGATATTATGTTAGACCTTCGGTTCAAAAGTTTTGAGTGGAGTGTCTGTCCGTCTGTCATCACTTCATTTCCGGCCTCTATCTTTAGCATCATTTGACCAATTTTCTTTAAACTTTGTATAAGAGTTGACATTGGGGATGAGTGGTTTGGGATTGCTGATGGGTAAATTTTGTTTAGCACAGAGTTAGTATCTCCAGTTTAAATGGTGAAATTTTGTATATATAAGTGCTAGGTCGAGACAACTGCATTTGATTTTTTCATAAGTTTTCAACTTAGTTATGTCCCTTGATTTATGCATGCCTGCAGTGCTTTTATTTCAGTTAAGGTTCCTTTTATTTTCCTCAACTCTACTTTAAATTTTCCGTATAGTCTTCTTGAAAGTATTAATCCTTCAGATCCATAGCTGGATGGTGGGCTATTTAATGCTTCCCCCTGCCCATATAAACAGTCATTCCCAGGTGAGCAGCCAAAGGCCTTTTTAGTTTTTTTTTTTTTTGGGGGGTAGTATATAGAGGGAGGGCCTCATGGCTGTTGTTGTTTTTGCAAAATGTGCTGCCCTCTGAAAATAAACTAATATTATTATTATTATTCATTATACATGTGTATTTGCTGAAATTGTTGATGAATAAATGAATAAAATGAAAAGATCTATAAATATTTGGTCCAACCATTCTGTTCTGGAGCAGTCTAAAAACTCAACACTCTCCCTGCTGTTGGTGACAACTTTTGTCATCTGCTGATAAACTTTGCAAACAGTTTGGACCCCAGATCAGACCAGACATTTTGTATCTGGATCCAAAATGTTTGCCTATCTGGTGGTATTCCATAAAGATTATTCTGAAATTTTAGTTTAAAAACAATTTACAAACAACAGAAAGAGCTACAGCTGCATATTTCCAAAGCTTGGTTGTGTAAAGCAGAGCTGTGGAAATACCATGCCCGACTTGTCTGACCTGGTCCAATTTCATTCAGGACAAGTTGAAAATTTCTTTTAACTTGTCCTTGGACAAGTATAAAGGAACTTAGTTCAATTCTGTATCTCATATTTTGATTGATTGTTATGAGTTCACATGTTGCATTGAAAACAGTGCGGATCCTGTTCAGTTGGCTCCTTCAGAAGCCAGCTGATTTGGATCTTCCCTGTTTACATCTGGTTTCATACTGTTTTCAAAAAAGTAAATTGTTTAAGCATAGAAAGGTATAAGCAAATCTATTCTTTGGGACAAGTAAAATTTTCTTTGGACAATTACATCATGGCCATTTACTTGTCCCTGGACAAGTAGAATTTTTTTACTATTTCCACACCCGTGTAAAGAGAACAATGGTCTTGTCATGCATGGTTTTCATCATACAGCTACATCTCAAGAATACTCTAGCCAGTGTCAAACAAAAGATTCAAGTTTGCATGTGTGCCCATCTGAGACTCGGACCAGCCTGCACATCCCCTCAGTCTGAACAGTATTTTATGGGCGCTCTATGGGTAGCCATGGTTCTAACATTTCTTCAGGTGGAAAACTTAACTGATCAGACTGCACGGATGTATCGACTGATTTAATAAATCTTTGCTGTACGTACATGCAAACTTTACCTAATGTCGGACCATGGATCAGTCCTGTCTTGGAGGTTTGCCACATGGTAAAAGAAGCCTGGTCAGCAAACATCTGCCAAAGATTTGAGAAAATGGCTGTGGCTGTCTTATACGATCTAAGGAGCATTTACATATAACAAGCTTTCTCAAAAAGTGGCACGTAGAGTGTTGGTTTTTATGCTTTATGCCTCATTCATTTTTTTTAGTCATTTCAAATTTTTTTGACTTCCTGGGTTGAACCAAATAATGTCTTGCTCAAGGACACAACACAGTGACTCCCTGGACGGTGTCAAGAGTCTTGAACTGGCAATCCTTTGGTCTCTAGGATTATTAGCTCTTCTGAGCTTAAGGCTCATGTGTGAGTTGATAGTTTACCTGAACAACTACAATATCTGTCAGCATTTTCAAACATCTCAGAAACCACTGGGCCAAACGAACACCAATTTCATGTGGAGACTATGGGTAGGAAATTTATTCAACTGGTTCTGGTCTTTTTCACTTAGTTATATGACCTTAGTGATCTTAAAAATTAGGTCAAGGTCACCAAAATCTATTCATTTATTAAGGTCCTTCCATGATGTATCTGCCAGTTTGGTAACAATCTCGCCATTAGTTCAGAAGATAGCATGCAGACAAGGCTTAGTCGACAGTTGTATGACCTTGGTTACCTTCAAAATTTAGGTTGACACAAAACCTAATCACTACTTTCAGCTGTCTTTAACAAGTATCCATGAAAGTCTGGTTTAAATCCATCAAACGGTTCATAAGTTAGCGCAGACAAATTTTTAGCTATTTGGACAATAATACAAATGCAGAAACCTAATCACTCCTTTTAGCTGTCCTAAAAGTATCTATGAAAGTCTGGTTTAAATCCTCAGTTAGCACAGACAAAATTTTAGCTAGGGGACACTAACAAATACCGGCGGGATCCATACCAAAAACAATATGGCTGTCCACCCCTTCTGAGAGGGTGGCATAAAAGGTAAAGGGGAAGCAAAAGAATCATTTTCAACCATGCTGTTTATCACCTTTATTATTGTAGTAAATTAAATTTGTTTATAATATAAGGCATCAATACAAACCGTATTATATACTCTAATACATATAAACTATATTTACAAATACAAAAAAATAATCTGAATATTGCATAACATCTCTATCATGTCAGGAGAAAATGTGCCATTAGCTCTGCTTGCTGGTTACTTTTGCTTGGGTTAAACTTTTAACCCCCTTTAGAATATCATCAGTGATGAACAGCTTGGATCCAGATCAGGCCCAACGTTTTAACTGTGTTTAATCTACACCGGCGATTTTGGTCTCATCATCTCAAATGGTGTTACGACGGTTAGTTGTTCAAATAAAAAGACAGCCAACGTAGCCAAAGAAACATGTTTCTTTGATTGATTTTTCTCGATAAATATATTATTTTATCATTCCTTCTAACAATATATTAGAAAATATATTTTATACCAATTAAACAGTGAATATTACGGTTTATCATCTATTTATGTTGTTTCATGAGGAAACCAGAATCAAAATCCGCGGACTCCAAAGTATTAATATTCTGTAAAAGTTCTGATTTTTTTTACCAAAAATGATACTTTTATTCAAAATAAATGATGTTGGAGTGAAAGCAAATGCTCAGTAATTTGAATTTTCCCCAAAAATTGGAGATATTGTATGTTTATTCTAACACCAATTTAGGTGACAAGACCAAAAGTGCCAGTGTAGATAAACCACAGTCATGTTGTCGGGCCTGATCTGGGTTCAAACTGTTTGCAAAGGTTATCAGCAAAATGTAGTATCAGAGTGTCAAGCAGTTTGAATCCAGATGAAAATTGTCAAGCATGTGACATGGAGTGTTGGAACATTTTCTCCTATTGAAACTCATTGTCACCATGCTAACAGTGACAGCATAGGAAAACCCTACACTAAAACAGTGAAGAAGACATATCCCACAGAAAACCCGTGCCATTAGGGGATGAGTGACTTACTCGCCTGTCTTGCTCAACAGACTCGTTTGAACATTGAAAATGGAAAAGTACACTAAATGTTCTAAAATTTCTAACAACATTTGCCTGCGAAAAAGGCATTGACAAGCAGCACAGACCCCAAGTAGACTGCTTCCTGAAAAAGCAAGGAAGACCCTGATCATGGTTTGCTGTTTGCTATTCTGACAAACATTTTGTAAAATCACCAATTTATTCTAAACAAAAAGAAACGTTTGGAATTTTAGAATATTTACCGTAATTCAGAAAGAGCTCATCATAAGCTGTCTTTATCTTAACTGTTTTACAGTAGCCCTATGCATTCTCATCACACATTACGTCACATTATTATGGAGCACAATTATACTGTATGGAAAATGATTTACGGAAAATTATCTTGAATTCATTGTACATATCATATTCTACTGGCATATTGACCATATTCTAGTAGCATATTAAACATCATATGCTAACAGCATATTGACCATCATATTTTACTACACATTGACCATAATATTGGACATCATAATTCTAGTAGCATATTGACCATCATATTCTAGTAGCATATTGACCATCATATTCTAGTAGCATATATTGACCATCATATTCTAATGGCATAAATTGACCATCATTTTCTAGTAGCATATATTGACCATCATATTCTAGTAGCATATTGGACATCATATTCTAGTAGCATATTGACCATCGTATTCTAGTAGCATATATTGACCATTATATTCTATGAGCATAAAATGACCATCATATTCTAGTAGCATATTGGACATCATATTCACCAGTGTTCATAGCTATTTGAAAATATGAGCCATTTTGTATGAAATAAATTTCATAAGACATATTTTAATTACATACAATGACATGAATAATGATCCTGACAACTTGCTAATCTATTATGACCGGCATTTGACCCTTTGTTTAAGCTGCCACTGTATAATGAGTTTCACAGTCATGCTGACATACCATATATGGCCTTGTCGCGAGAAAAACTGTCTTCGGGGTGTCTGACAAAATGAGTTTCAAACCAGTCTCCTCAGTTACAGAGACTAGCTAGAAAATCGAAATGTAGCTTGTAGCAAGCTTAGAGATGTAGCTTTCCAAACAGCGAATAACAAAGGCGCTGATCAGGCTGCACGGATGCGCAGGCTGGTCTGCGCCTTTTGTTGTTCGCAAACGATATATGGCTTTGTCACACGAAAACCTGGTCTGGAGGGTATACAACTTTTTCATGATCAACTCAACTAGGAATGAAATTTATCCTGCTCATAAATGTTAAAATGTCAACAATTTATCAGAAGGATATATACAAAATCTGAGAGTTTGAAAGCAAGAAAGACCTTTATATTTTGCCATTTTACCTTTTTGGAGCAATAGAAATTTCCTGCTCAATTGATTTGTTTGATTTGATTCTTTACGTCCCATCAACAATCTTTCAGTTAAACAGGGACGGGTCTTCCTGCGTTTAACCAGTACTAAGCTAGGATAAATGTGTCTTGCTCAAGGACCTCAACGCAGTGACGCCGGTGAGGCTCAAACCCGCGGTCCCTCGGTCTCAAGTCAAGCACTCTACCACTGAGCCACTGTGCTCCCCTTGCTCAGTTGAGTAACCTTGGGACCAGCCTTCAGGATTTGCGACCAGGTAAGCTTCGGACCAGCCTTCTCAGCTACAGAGATAAGCTACCTACAGAGATTAGCTAGAAACTTGAAAAGTTGGATATTTCATACATAGCTTTATTATTTTTCCAGAAAACAAATAGCAAAGGTGCTGATCAGACTAGGTTTTCTCCTTTGTTAATCACATGCAACAAACTATTTTTTCTCAGAATGTGGCCAATATGAGCCATACTATAAGAAAGCCTTTGAAACACTAAAGCATGCGCTCTAATCATGCAGTATCATCTTTTCACTGTCAGGATACTGTAAATCCCGAAATTTTCGCAAGAATTTTATTTTCGCGAATAGTGTTAAGACATATTTGTGACGTTAAAAATTCGCGATTAGGGCTTGATTTACCTAGATCAGCAAATGACAGAGTGATTTCGGCATTTCGCGAGAATTTCATTTTCACGAAACTTCGCATATGCAAAGTTTCGCGGAAAAAAAACCCTCGCGAAAATTTCCGAATTTACAGTAGTGTGTAGTAGCTATACTAGCTATGCAATATACATTTAGATTTCCAAGCTTCTTGCTGGTCTATGTGGGTTGGTAGGCTGGCTTTAGCCCTAGTTGATCTCTATAACATTATAAGGCTAGATCAGTTTTGCAACCACTAACAGTTGCTAGCAATTCAATTATCCAATGTTACGTTCTTCTCCCAGGTAGGAACAAACCTGTTAAATGAGTCAACACCTTGACCAAAGGTAATGATGACGCTGAACAGACAAAAATGAATACATGGTAAGGCACATTATTTTGAAACAATAAATGGAAGGACAAAATTTATATCATTATCACTTTTCATCTCTAAAGACACTTGCAACAATATCATTTTTGGAAAAAAAATGTTGGAAAAAAACTGAATGTCTTGTTGCTATGCAACAGCCATATCTGCTGGGGTATGCTTAGCAAAAACCCAGTGGAATGCATAGGTTTAGATAAACAAAAAATTTTAGCGTAAAATTGTAAATATGTTCTTACCCATCAGTGTTAACATATGTTTTGGGTCCTCAAAAGAACCGTCTCATTTAGACGGTTCTTTTGAGTACCCACAACATATGTTTTGGTTGAGAAATAATAAAAAATTTTGGTATGCACTCTTCACTAAAGTCCTAGGAATGTGTTGATGGCAATGTCACTTCCACTAAAAGTGGAGAAGATTAATTGTGTCTTGTCGGGAGAAAACCTATATTCAGGGTTTGCCAGCTTGCCAGGCCCCGAGGTTATGCTCAACTCAACTGAGCACGAAATTTCAACTGCTCATAAAAACTAAAATACCGACAAATAAAGAAGTTTCTTGCTTTAAGTCTCTCAGATGTTGTATTTATCATGCTGATAAATGTTGACATTTACGAGAAGGATAAACTCCATGCTCAGAAGAGTTGAGCATGGAAAAAGTTTTATTACCTCGCGGCCAGCCAAAAAATTGAAATTTTACATGAAGCAAGATTTGCTATTAAACTTCCCAGAGACTGAATAACAAGGTCTCTGATCAGACTGCACTGATGGATGGATGGATGGTCTGTGCCTTTGTTATTCATACCCAACAAAATCCGGTTTTCTCACATTGAGGTCAATATGAACCATCAGAGCCCTTTAATATTCCGAAAGCTAAAGTTCACCAAGGAATTAACTCCTGAGCGCCAGAACCCAGTTACTCGGACAGGAAACGCTTGTGCAAACAAAATAGTCCCAGACCAGCCTGCTTCTAGATGAGCATTTGGATCAAGGATTATTTGAATGCTTTCTTCAGCAAATGAAGTATTGAAATCGATAAACCACTAGTGGTTTACATAGTTTGCAGTGTTATGTAATGACGTCCATAGCAATGTACTATATGGCAAAATCTCAGCACATTCATGCCATAAAACTGATGTCAAAATGATTTTAATATCATCTAACATTCATGCTCCTGTATTACTGAATCTATTAAACTTGCGGAAAAAAACCTTTTAAAAATTCAATAATGCAGGAGCATTCCTCTGTGTCCTTTCTGAATGCAAAGGTGCTCAGTTTTGGTAATTCCTTGATGAAATTGTCTAAAGGACTGCAATTTCAGTCAAACAAAAACAACATTTGGACCCGGCTATAAACTTAATGCTTTTGCTCTTAGTATGGTCACAACTATGAAGTTTTTAGCCATTTTGAGTGTTTTAGCCCTCAGAATGGCCACTACTCTACAGGTTTGGACATTTTGGGTGCAAAGTTATTAACAAGTGCACAGTCTTGGGTGTCCCTTAAAGGACTTTATTCTCATTTATGAACATTTGAAACTGGCAACAAAATTGCTCACAAAAAATGAGATAATGGGTGAACACAATTAACATTATACAAAAAATAAATATTAATTTTACAATGTCTTATTGTATAACAAAACCAAAATCACTGGTTACACTTATGAAAATTTTACAACAACAAAAAACTCTTCATTTTTAACCCTTACCATGCTAAATGTCTTGAAGAAACAGTGTAGACCCAGATCAGCTGGCTTCTAAGAAGCCAGCTGATCTGAAGCCACACTGTTTACCCACTCTGCTTGTAAATACATGGTAATAATTAGAAATCCTGCAGGTTAATTGGGTAAAAGTTGCGGAGGAGTGTTAGTATATAAAAACCTCCAGCATGATAAGGGTACAGTCAAAAACAAAAGTTAACATTGCCTTAACCCAAGGTTCATTTTCTAGAAGGCACACAACTTTAAATCAACTTTGATTTCATACAGATTGATACATAGATGTGTCCCCTAGCTTATGTTGACAGCTTTACAGTTAGTCATAATGCTACAAATTTTTGTAGCCAATTCAAGAAACTTTGGTACTAATATTATTGCATAATTGTGTTAATTGACTCTTTAAAAATGTATATGAGGCTACAGTAAAACCTGTCTTAAGCGGCCACTTAAAAATATACAAAACAAAGGTCTTAATGACAAATGATAGCTTAATGAAGGAGCATTCTGCAATACTTTTGACCTTCATTAAGCGATAATATCGGAATTGAAAAACAATTTTTGGTGTTCTTTTTGAGTGGCCGCTTAAGACAGGTTCTACTGTATCTAGTGGGGCCAGGGGTAACAATTTGGTGAGCGTCTTTATCTGTGTCCCTTCTTTCTGTATGGCAGCCACAAAGGCTCTGGCAAGACAGTACGGATACACAGGCTCGTCTAAGCCTTGGCTGCTCACCGATGCTATATAAAGTACCAAAATCTGATGCAGTGGCTAAAAGGCATATTGTAAAGCTGGACTGATCTTTGCAGTCACGATATGGCTTAAGATCAAGACTGGCAAGCATGAAGTTTTCAGATTTCTCAACAGCTGACAAATTGGTGGCATCATGATGATCCTCCTATGCTAGTACAGTGCAGTCACTTTATAACACTCCTTGATATAACACTGATTTGGATATAACACAGTCATATTGAGGCTCCCAAAGTCATATTGAGGCTCCCAAAGTTTCACCATGGACTTTGTAGTTACAAAGGAATTATAGGAAAATGACCATGAAATGGTCATTTTCCTAGGATTCCTTTGTAAAATTGTCCCCTTTATAACATGGTTCACTAATGAAATTGTCCAATCCTATGCAGGTCTCGAAATATCTTAAAATAGGCACTTGCCCTGCATCATAAAAATTATTGGCATATCTGGGAAAAAGTCCATTTTTTCACTAGAAATATCAAAATTTTCTCTTCCCCTGCAGCTACCCCTGCAGCCTGAGGCACTCGTAAATACAAGCAAATGAGTGCTATTTTCGAGCCTTGCTATGGACCCTGAACATAGTGTTATAAAGGGACTGCACTGGATCTCCAGGGTGCCCCTTCAAAATGACTGGCATAAAGAATTAAGTAAATGGAAGTCTTGCAATGGTAATAACAAATACAAATGGAACAGGCATCAAAGTTGAATGGAAACATTCACATTGGTATCTTCCACTTTCACAAAGGGGGAAAACTCCTTTACTGTTGAATGAGCCCCTTTTCAACGACAAGTCTATTCTTTATAGGTAAGAATCTGCTCCCAATGGGAAGAGATTCTTACCTTAAAGAATTCAGCAATTTAGTTGCATTCATTCTAAAGGAACTGTTTGATAGTGAATTTATCAAAACAGTATTACTAAAATTTTCATAAAAAATTTGAGCCATGACATGTGATTTCCAACAATGTGGCATTTTGGCAAGTGTTGACTCAAACTAGCCTATGCGGCCTCCTTTTAAGCTTAGAGACTCCAAATGATGTTCAGTCAGTAGCTTAACACTAATAGAATATTCAAGCGACAAGCAAAGACTCTGATCAGACTGCGCATATGCGCAGGCTGATCTGAGCCTTTGCCGGTCGCACATACCACATTGTTGGAAATCACATGTCGCGGCGCAAATATAGTCAACATTTTGGCCTTTACTTTTTGTACAGAAAATTTGGAATAGAACAAGCAAAAATCTAAATGACTTAAAAGGGAGAAAGAGTTCTAACAGAAAATGGTTATCTCCCTTGGAAATCTATCCATCCCCCTAATACTGACAAAGCAGCAAGACGGTAAGCACATTGTCCTCTCATGTAATGCTATGATGTTTGTTCGAAATGTGATCTCTTGTTCAAGACAGATGTGTTCATCATGCTCTCCTGGCTCTCGGCATCTCGTGGCGACACAATTCCTCCACCTTCTCTCTGGCTCCTGAAAATATTAAGATTAACATTGTATCAATAATAATAACAATACTTATTTTACCATATTATTAAGTGGACCTGTTGTATCTCATCTAAAAACTATAACTACAAGCTTTGAGCTGAACCTTTACTTTATATTAGTCAACAAAATGGAAACTTTTCCATGCTACGCCTTATTGAAACTTCCGATCCATCAAAATTCATGGCTGGAATTTTGGAGGGGTAAATTTTGCTTTCCCCTATCTTATAGAGTTTAAACAGTCATTCTCAGGTGAGCAATCCTGGGGCCTTCTCATATAAAACACTGTAGATTCAGATCAACTTGCTTCTGACAAAGCCACCTGATCAGGTTCCACACTGTTTTCCACTCTGGCTGAAAATATATGCTTATACAGTAAAACCTGTCTTAAGCGGCCACTCAAAAATAAACAAGACAAGGGTCTTCATGGAAAATGGTAGCTTAATGAAGGTCAAAAGTATTGCAGAATGCTCCCCTTGGAGCATTCTGCGATACTTTTGACCTACATTAAGTGATATTCGGTATTGAAAACCAATTTTTGGTGCTCTTTTTTAGTGGCCGCTTAAGATAGGTTTTACTGTAAATGGAATGCTGCAGGTAAGGATAAAATTTGGGGAGGAATGAAATACATAAAAAAATATTCAGCATGACAAGGATAAACTGCCAGGCAATAAAATATGGACCTCGACGCAACAAAACCTGTCTTTGGGGTTTCTGAAAAAGTGAGACTCAAACCAGTCTCTTTAGCTACAGAGACTAGCTAGAAAATTCAAAGTTCACTTGTAGCAAGTCTATATATGGTACTTTCTAAAAAGTGAATAACTAAGGTGCTAATCAGTCTGCGCGGATGCGCAGGCTTGTCTTTGCCTTTGTTGTTCGCAAACCCCCGTGACAGGTTTTCTCGCGTCGAGGCCCATATGCCCTCTTAACATCATGACTATACTTAAAAAAGGCCAATTCAAACATTTTAAGCAAATATTGTAATTAGTTAACTTTACTCCACCCTAATGTAAAAGAAGCCTGGATCACCCCTGGATCACAACTAAAAGCTGTGCATCCAGCAATGCAAGCTGCTAAACAAATTCTAATGCCCCAGAGGCATAATTTGATCAAATAATGGGGAATTAAACACTAAAACCTTCTAAGAAATATGAATTTTTATATACTTTTTTTTCCACTAATCGAGAAAGATAACCACTGGTAAATCAAATTCAACCACTACTGCAAGTGTTGTCTCCCTTACAAGATTTACATTTTTCCTATAATCAGGCCATGCCCCCTGGCAGCCATGTTGTTTAAACCAATCAAAATAATTTGAACAACTTTAGAAATCTGACCAGTAGTTTTTGACTAGATTTTTTAAGTTTTTCCTTTTGGTTGCCATGGCAAATAGAATTCTGGATTGAATAGAATTCTTTGAAAGGGGACCACCCAAGGATCATATCATGTCCTATGAAGTTTAGTAGTGACAATCCACCTAGTGGTTTAGGAGGAGATGTTGGTCATAGGATCACAATAGCTAACCATGAGCCTATGGCTCAAGTAAGCTAAAAACGGTATAAGATTTTTAAAAGGTTATGCCCACAATAAGCTTATTAGTTCAAATACAGTACTCAGATGTATATCACACAATATATTCTAAACACATTGCTATCTATGAATATATACACAAGAAAAGCAAAGCTGTTTTACTAACTATGCAATAGTTTGATGTTGCACAAGACAGAATATTCCCCTTTATGAACAATTTTTCTTTTAATAAAATTTTCCATCCAGTTGATACTTTTGGAGGATGTAAATCATTCTTATCTTAGCAAACAATGCAGACCTTGATGAAATGTATAAAAATGCTGTATTTCATCTAGGTCTACATTGCTTATCAAAGTGCCCAAAGATAAACACAAGAAAGGGTTTGTTTGGTATGAGGTTTTATGTCCCAGTCAACAGCTATGGTCATGGTCACACTATTTTCCTGGGCAAGCTTGACTATGGAGTTAACACATACTTTTTCTTGTAACTGACAACAACCCCTATTGAATCAGCAGAAGGCGGAGAATGACCATAGAAATTATTTCACGATCAATCTCCACAAAAGCATGGGACCAGGCCAGGATTGAACTTGCAGCCCCTTGATCTGCAGTCAGGCTTGCTACTGACTGTGCTATGGAGCCCAGTTAAACTTCATCAGAACCCTAAATACTTGAACAGTCTGATCAGTGACAATGTACACTATGTGTATATTTGCCAAATTACTACCTTGGACACACCCTCATCAGGTTGTAAAAATACCTCCTGTAAATTAGGAACTACAGTAAAACCTGTCTTAAGTGCCCACTTAAAAAGAAGACCAAAAATTGGTTTTCAAGACTGATTATTGCTTAATGCAAGTCAAAAGCATTGCAGAATGCTCCATTCTGCAAAACTTTCGACCTTCATTATGCTACCATTTGTTATTAAGATCTTTGTCTATTTTTGAGTGGCCGCTGAAGACAGGTTTAACTGTACATTGTTTACCAATGCATATGAATATCTGGGGGTTAAATAAGCATAAAATGAACTTGAACAGGGATCATGCAAATTATCAACTGTAACACAAGTTAAAAGCAAGGGTTTGGATATTAAAAAGCATGCCTGTCTGTTGTGCACCAGTCATTCATAACCCCTCCCCCAAATTAACCAGCGGACAAGGTTAACCAGCGGACAAGGGTAAAGTTTTTAGCCAGGCTTGGACCTGGTGATAATGACTTTGAGTGTCTCTGCAAAAAAACAAGTCAGCAAATATGACCAGGAAATGCCACAATCAACCCATTGACTATGGGGAAGAGACACATAACACTAACAGCCACACGCAATTGCTGTGTACTGCCCCATCAACCCACAAACCCTTAGAATAGAAAAAGTAGCCATATATTTTTTTATAGATACACACCTACTTTTTCTTTTAAAAAACTTGTGACCAGTTCCTGTGCATCAACAATATAGGGAAGGGACAACATTCTGAAACCATGTGAGGATTTTTTTAAGCATGTGGCATTGATGCAAAAGTGGTCCATACTCATAACATAGTGTAGGGATTGCAAATGACTGGTACTCTAGAATTTGTTGTGAAAAAATATCACAATTAAAAATGGGGTTTTAAATGTATAAATGTAATAAATGAATAAATATTTTATTATGGCTGTCTGATTAACATTTCATTATAAAGCTATAATATCACATGATACAATATGTGTGATAAAAGGCAAGGAGCTATAAAGCTGATATATGTCGATATCTCAGCACACCCACTTGATATCCATTAACTTGGATGCCCCCCTGTCACTTGTGCCATTGTATGCTGTTACTTTAGATGATGTAATGGAGCAGCATTGGCACTGCTTACCCAGGGTGCATAGAATCGGCATTGTACTAAGAACAATTTTTAGATTTAAAAAAAAAATGAAAATATATATAGCTATATAATAAAAGCATTATCACACTGGTAGAGATGAATAAATGTCCCTGGAACGCTTGCAAGCTTATACTCAATAAGTTGTATATTTCAGCAGATGAAAACTGACAATTATGAATTCTAACATATTTTTCCGACAAGTTAACCCGTGCAATATGCCTATTGGAAATTCCCACCCTTATCAACTGGACAAATCCATTTCGAATTTAAGGGTGGTCGGGTAGTAATTTACAATTTCATTCAAATTTCAAAAGTACTTTCTGGAATCAAAGAGTGCAGAATCTGCTCAGATGCCACAGATGTCATCTGATCTTTTTCTGCACCTTTTGCTGGTGTCTGATAAAAGGATGCAAGGCTTATATGGGTTAAGAGTCCAAATTTAGAAATATGGCAATCCTTAAAAGCAATCTGGCTATAGTCATATATGGTCATAATTAATGTTTCTTAGTATAAAATGCTGGTACAATACATGTAACAAAATGAACAAGGATTAATATAATAAATGGGATGTATAAATTATGTTGCATGGGTGTGTTATACATTTTATTAGTGGAATACAATGAAGATGTGCCCTTTGAACTATATATCTCCTAATGAACCAAATGAGTCAATATTTAGAGATAAAGCCTCAGGAGCTCCTGTAGATGTAATAACAGCTTGATGGCAGTTGAGAAAGTGATAAAATAGAAGCTTATTTTACCTTTTATAAGCCACTCCAAAAGAAAAATAAAAGTAATACAGTTCCCTGGGCACATCTTTTAACAAGTCACATCATGAGAAATGGATCTGTTTTTCAATTAAGTTCTCAAAATGAGATAATGAGCACAGAAGACACAATTTAGATATTAAACTTTATTAAGCTGCAAAATACCAAGATGATATATTTTTGGGATAATTTTCGCATTTACTTGGAAAAAGTGCTCAACATTTCACATGAATCATCTGTTGCCAGACAAAATTTAATAATTCACATAGAATATCAAGCTTTATCTTTTTTTTTCTTCATTTTTCCTTTTTTTAAAAAGCAAAAAAATCAGAAAATGGATGCTGTTGCAAATTCTAGATACGCTTTTAAGAGTCAAAGCAAAGATTTGTGTCCTGTCAAAGATGGCAAACAGTCAAGATCATTTCTCATGATGTTACATTATAATTATTCTTTCATGAAGCATGCACATGCACTTATGTGCTTACCACAACAGACCAGTTAAGAAAGCCCAGCACGAGCTCTTTGTGATCTGTAACAATTATAAGATGATGAAACAAAATGTTGGCACAGCATGACATTTTATTATAATTTCACCATGAAAATATTTTAGCCAGTTCATGAGATTTTGGAACTACATGTTCAGCAGTGGGTTTTGGTTTGGTTTGATTCTTTACATCCCAATTTTTCAGTCATGTTGGGATGGGTCTACCTGAGTTGAACCAGTACTAAGCAATGCTCAAGGACACAACAAAGCGACTCCGCCAACGATGAGACTTGAACTCTAAGCAACCCTTGGATCCCCAGTCTAACACTCTACCAACTGAGGGACAGTCTTCCACCACTATTCAGTGGGGCTAGATGTTTAACCCTTATCCTGCCAATATTTATTTAATATTGTCCTGAAAATGTTGCCTGCCTTTTACATCTGCTGCAAATACAGTAAAACCTGTCTTAAGCGGCCACTCAAAATAGACAAAACAAAGGTATTAATAGCAAAAGGTAGCGTAATGAAGATTGAAAGTATTGCAGAATGCTCCCATTGGAGCATTCTGCAATACTTTTGACTTGCATTAGGCAATAATCAGTCTTAAAAAAACAATTTTTGGTCTTCTTTTTGAGTGGTCGCTTAAGACAGGTTTTACTGTATGCAATTTAAGTGTACTTCAGACTAGATTTTATCAAGAAAGCAAACACTATTAACCCTGATCAGACTGCTCCTTTAGGCTCAGTCAGATCTGGGTCCATATTGTATGCAATATATATAGGCTCTAGAAGAGAGAGTAGACCTCAAAAAGTCAGGACTGGTAGGAAAATGATTAACCCATTTAAGCCTAGCGCCCTTTTTGTGGGACATTGGCAAACAGTGCAAAACCAGATCAAACGCTGCAAAAGGCGGCGTCTGATCAGGTTCTCCACTGTTTGCTTACAGACGTGTCTTTTAAAATTTGTATAAAAATGAAAAATGCCACCCAAAAAGCCCTAAAATTGGAAATGGACTCGTCCAATTGATAAGGAAGGGAAAATACATTCGGCATAAATGGGTTAATTTTTTGTCTGAATATGAGGCTTGTCTGAACACTGGCTGCTCACCTGAATGCCTATAGGTTACCCAAAATCCCATTTACTGGCTAATTAATTCATCTCAGGTGATAGTTTTAAATCTTAATGAGATGAAAGAAATGAGAATATGGTTTAAAAGTGACTAGAATAACTTTCTGGTGATGAATTCAACTAGTGTAACTAGAATGCCATATGCCTTAAATTTCATTATGCAACTTATGAACTAGAAATTACTTGTATGTCCTGAAAACAATATTTGGTACAGTTCATGAAATTTTGGTACAACATAGCTTTTGAGCTCATTGAGAGAGTTCTTCTGAGTACCCTCAACATATGTTTTTTTAGTTGAGAAAAAAGAAAGTTAATTTTGAATTACACACTCATCTCTAAAGTTGTGGTTTATACATAAAGATGGGACTTCCTTATGACACCAGTGAACATATACATCATATTATGACAGTTGTGGTAGGATTACTTACAAGGAAAACTTCATGTAACCAAGTTTTACATGTCCCATGATTAATACCAAGATGTTTGGAGAATATGTTCTTTACGCTTACATTTACACATACACTGTTATTTTGTAGTATGATAACTTTTCTTCAGTTTAAACTAAGAAAGTCTTATTGATAATTGAGCCAGTGCATGAGATTTCCAATAATGTGGTATATGCGACCAGCAAAGCCTCAGATCAGCCTGCGCATATGCGCAGTCTGATCAGAACCTTTGCTAGTCGCTTGTGTATTCTATGATTGTTAAGCTACTGACTGAACACCATTTGGAGTTTCTACGCTTAAAAGGAAGCTGCACAGACTCGTCTGAGTCTAGACTTGTCAAAATGCCACATTGTTGGAAATCTCATGCACTGGCTCAATTACTTGTAAAAACTTATATAAAACGTGTACTTAAAATGGTAAAAATAAATTTTTTTGGCATATGAAAACCTTTAAAGCTAGTGAAAATTAGAATTGGTCTAAGTTAGTTTTTGCTTTATAGGATCCTTGGCTAACAATGCTATCATGAGTATGCATCTTAGCCATGTAGCCTTTCTATAATAATAGACCTAATTCCAACAAATCAATTTTCAGTTCAAACTAACAGAAAAAGCCTAGAATCATCTGTTGTCTAACAATAAATTACTGCAATACATGCTTTCCATTGCATCTGATCTATCTATGTTGCATTTGCAAATAATTTTGTAACTACCAACTCATAAATAAGTACTTTAGTAAAAACTGAAGACCAAAATGAAATGCCTCATAATGGAGCATTTCATAAGGGTCTGAACTGTTTGCTAAGCTCAAAAGTGTCTTCAGAGAAAGAAGAAGGTACATATAGTTATAACATGTGACCCCTCAATATGTACAATAGACCATCCCAAAGTTATTGTACTAAACCAGAAGGAAGAATCCATAAGTACTCAGAGGGTTAATTGCCAGAACCATTCTAATAACAGCAGTTACCTCTTTCCCTGCTAGCGGCGATTGTTGTCATCTGCTGATAACCTTTGCAAACTGTTTGGAACCAAGATCAGGACCGTAAGAACATCAGTCCTGATCTGGGCCCAAACCATTGGTGTTCCTGAATAAATATTTTGAAAAAGTTAATTTCGAAAGAAGTTAGCAGGTGACAACAAAAGCATGAAAAATTACCCAGCATGCAAAGAGTTAACCCTTAAAGCACCAAGAAAAAAAATGCATCTGAAAATATCGTCTGCTGAAGTCTGCTGCAAATAACTGCCTAACATATCTGACAAATTAAGTATAGAAGCAAACAGTGTGGACCCAGAACAGACTGCTCCTGATCTGGGTCCACACTGTTTGCCATAGATGCTTCTTAAACATTTCAGCAGATGAGAAAAGCAGACGACTTTTGTTGCGATTGGCGCATTAAGGGTTAAGCTGTACCCACCTTAATTCTTCCTCTCTTTCTCTCATCTCCCGTAATTCTTGCTCAATCTTGGATTCCGCCTTGTGCTTGGATTCCCTATATGAGAATGTTAGTGCACCAGATCCCGACACAGTCCTCTTGTACTTGGGAGCATCTGATACTACATTCGGTGTTTTTGGTGAATCAACTTGGTCCGCAGAGCCATTTTGTTCAGGTGTCTTTTTCACAGGCTCATGAACACTTTTACGTTGAATACTAAAATTTCGCTTTGGTGTCGTTGTGGTTTCTTGCGGTGATATATTTTCAGTGTATTTTACTAGTCCTACATGTTCTTCAGAGGTGGATTTTATCTTGCCCTCTGCCAGATACTTTTTCTCCAAATCACTTTGTGCCTTAATTTCATGCTGTAATCTGTTAGATGCGAGTTTCCTCATTGAATTGAGATTAGCATTTGGGTTTGATGGTGACCTAAAGTATGATGCTGCGGTAATTGTTGGTTTCTCTTCTTTTTCTTCTTCCTCCTCACTGCTACTCTCCTCCTTCTTTTGGTCCGGCAATAACGGAAGACCTTTCTGTGCTTTGTACTCATTCTCTCGTTCTCTTGCTAACCGAATTTCCCTTTCAATAGGGGTTTCAGATTTTTTAGCTTTCTTTTTCTTCTCAGTCTTTATCTCTGGAGTTTTGTTAGGCATTTGTAAATGTTCACTACTAAATCCAGTCACTCGGACACCTTTAGGGTTTACATAACTAGGCACTGGAGATTTTTCTGTACTATGACTTGATAGAGAGTCCTGAGATGACCTCCTTCCTTGTTTATAAGGAGAAACATCTTTTTGATAAGTTGGCTTATGTGTTTCAGCATTAACAACCTTAACGGTTTCAGCAACTACACTCTTACTAGCTTCAGCATTTACAGTTTGTGATACAGGCTGCTGCTCTGGCGGAGGAGATTTTAGTTGTTGAAAGTTCCCAGACAATCTTAGTCTTTGTTCGTGGAGTTCATCTTCTCTTTCTCTTGCCTCACGTAACTCCCTCGCAATCCGACTCTCTCCTTCATGGTGTGAATTAGCGATAGCTTCTTCGTACGAAATTCTGGTTCTAACTTCAGAAGGAGGAGGGCTGCTGGAAGATGAAGGCGTTTCCAAGTCACTTAGATCATCAGGTGTTGAAACTGGAGTAGGTGAACATCTGACTGGTTCATTAGATTCCACTATTATAATGTCTTCAACAACCTGTTCAGAATTGACTGGTTCTGGGCTAGATGGCTCTTTACTTGGTTTGGAGAGATTTTCTAACTCTTTTCTGCGTTGTTCTAGTTCCATTTCTCTCTCTTGTTGTATTCTTATTTCCCGTTCTATAATACTTTCATTTGCATTTTCATCTTCAGTGGAAGAATGATCGGATTCCTGAAAAGACACAAAAGTAGATAAGCTCTGAAATGTACTTTTTGCCCTCTGTATATGCATTCTAAAACCCTGAAAATTCTTGATAATTAATGTAAGCAAGGGAGCAAAGATCAGGAATCAATACAATCAAGTACCACACCTGACCCAGGATACCAATGGGAAAGTGACAAACTCACAGTTAGATACTACAAACTTGAGCCAAGAGGTCAGCCCTTTCCCAGCAGGTGACCACAAGACACATATAAACAGACCCGCATAAAGACATAGCAAACACAAGACAGAAAAAATCATAAAAGATCCACAAAAGAAGTACCGCCTTGGAACGGTCAATAAAATATTTTACTGGAGGGCTTAGACCAGTTTAACGGCGCCTATCATTAACAAGTTATACATTTTATATGAGATGGATTGTATCTGCTTTTGTATCTATAAATTAACCAATACATGTAATTTTGCCGGTGGAGGCTCAGTAGACATGAGCTTGCGCAAATGCAACAAAAGCTCACATAAGCTTGCACAAAAATGCATTCTCTCCCAGATCTTTCACTGCCTGTACACACAAAACCAATTCTCACTTTATTAGCAAGAGGGCTGAGATAGGATATATCTAGAAAGGCTCAGGCCAAAATTTACACTTATAGTTGAGCATTCATGACTTTGCCTATATGCAATAAGGACAAAAATTTCATGAACTGGTTCAACTACCATATACTGCATGATTGTGTAAGTAACACTGAGCATGCATGCAGAACATCCTTGATATATATCTGCATTCTACCTTTGAAATTACCTAAAGTAAAACATGAATAAGTACACTGGGATACAGATGCGAGAAGAAATAGCATCTTAACTAATATGCCATATTCTGTTCTGTTTTCCAGCTTACAAAAAACCAAATGAATACAACCAGGAAATGCCAGAATCATTGATCACAGACCAAACCCATGGCACTGTGAGGAAGAAACAACAGATCACAAAGATACACACATACACAAAAGGAAGAATATAATAAGTCAAACAACCAGGCCCCAAGGTTATAAAACTTGTTTTATGCCCAACTCAACTGAGTATAAAATTTATCATGCTCATAAATGTTAAAATGCCAACAATTGTTGGCATTTTAACATCTATTAGCATGATAAATACAACATCTGGGAGTATGAAAGCAAGAAAAATCTTTATATTTCAGCATTTTAGTTTTTGTGAGCAGTTGAAATTCCATGCTCCATTGAGATGAGCATGAAAAATGTTTTATAACCTCAGGCCAGCTCTCCCCTACTCAGAGAGATGATAACAAAACGAATGAATTATATTACAAAACCAGGCCCAAACACAAAACCCACACACACAATTATGGGAGCATCATCACCCTCTTAGAATGAGCCGCAGCCACTGGTGGGCTTAAATATATTTTAAAAATCTAGATTTCCATCCTTGATTGGCTATTCATGCTACGAAATGTTTCCGAAATCATTTATTTTCCATTTTTTGATCTCACCTCAAATTATTTTTTGTTTAGTTGTTTGATTTGATTCTTTACGTCCCAGTCAAGAATTTTTCAGCTATGTTGCGATGGGTCTTCCGGCTGGGTTGAACCAGTACTAAGAAAGGATTAATGTGTCTTGCTTAAGGACATAATGCAGTGATGCCAGTGAGGCTCAAACCCCTCAATCTCGAGACAAGCCCTCTACCACTGAGTCACTGAGCTCCCTACCTCTTACTTTATTGATAAAAAACAAGAATTGCTGATACATGGGAAGTTTCTTACTTTGTCAATTGAGTGTCCAAAATTATTCCTTTTTTTCCTGCCAAGAAGTTTTTATACTAAATTCCTATGTAGACAGGCCAACAACTGCACCTTAAACTTCAACAGTCAAAAGTCACTCTGGAGTTAGGAAAAACTTCAACATTGCCAGGATAAACGGCCTACGAACAGTTGAAACAATGGGTTTTTGTTGTTTTACAATATGTAATTCTATCTTCAAAACTTTAAAATATAATAAGTTGCTTTGACTAATTTGAATAATATTTCAAGTTACAGTAGGTTATCTTCAACAACTTGTGCTTCTGCCAACACCTTTTAACTCTTTGCAATTTTTCATGACATTTTTGTCGTCTGCTGATTTTTTTTTCAAAATCAACTTTTCCAAATACCAATTTAAAGTTGCAAATCTTTTTTGATCCAGATCAGTCCAAACTTTTCTTGTGTTTGATCTATGTCCAAACAGTCACCAATGATTATCAGGAGACGACATAAGCATGTTAAGAATTAAACTGGGCAGTTTTTATAATCATTATAGAACTTAAGTTCAATAAACCATTTCTTAAATAAAAGATGCTTGTTAAATTCCTAAATATACTGATTTTACAGCCACATTGACTGTTTAGGTCATGTTGGACGGAGCGACTTTAGAATCTGTACGCCACTTTATCTGACCCGTACTTTTAGTAGCTACAATGAATATAGATATGTTATTTCTCAAAATTAACAATTTGGTACTTGAAAGTATATCCCAGTAAACATGCAAAAGCAGGCCATTATTGGCCCACCAGCAAAATGCCTTCAATGGTGTTTTGCTGATGGGCCGATAGCGGCCTGGAGACTTATGCTGGCTCGATATAGATCTCATCTAATCAATAAAAAAAAATGGTTAAAAAACTCCTCTTACCTACTATTTTCATCAACTGCATACCAAATAAACTATATACATTGAAAGCTCCCAATCCATCAAAAAGTCAATCAGACATGAACATCAATACACAGTTAATGCACTATACCCTCAGGTATGATCATTAGTACAAGATCATTTAAGTCAATCTAAATCACACCTATCTTAATAAGCAGTTAGACAAGAGTCATCCAGACATAGTTGAGAGTTTGGGTCATTTTGTCAATCTTGACCTACTCATTATACCATTCGGTTGCCAAATGTAAAATGACCCTAATTTGTTCAGTTACATATCATTTACTTAACCTTAAATGAGATCAAACCAAACTGTATTTGGTATTCCCAGAAGCTCCTTCGATACAAATGGCTGAAAACGAAGTACCATTTGTGTTATCATCTTGGCATAACAATGGACCATGTGTGTGACTTCCAATACAGCTAATGAAAAGACATCTAGGTTCTATCCCAAGATAAAAATCATGGCTATGCAAAATATACTCCTCAAAATAATTAAAGGACCAAGATTTTAGAACGTGAGTATCATTAGCTCAAACATTTAAATTCTGTAAAACTTGGCCCAAATCTTTCTATTCTTTATGCCCATAAATCAAGAATCATTATCAATGATTCCCGTGCCTAATTCTGCCATAACTGTATCTCAAATGCACATACCCTCAAAAACACACTTTCAAAAGGCAGTGGGTGGGGTAAAGAAATTCTTCTGTGGTCATTCGAGTAGAATGAAAGTGACATCAAATTCAACTTTGTTTTAAACAGTTCAGCTTACATGCAAAAGAATCTTCAAACAGTTACAATATACTGGGAAGCAAAGCATTTTCATCTCTGACAATGGAGTTTTGACATTGTTTTGTTTTCTGAAAACAATGTGTCCATCAAGAATTAGATTTTCAATCGTCATTCTATGCCGTTGAGTGTTAGAAAGATGTCCCGACGAATCATTTCAAGATAGTCACAGACACACGCCAAAACAAGTTGTCTGAATCCATAGTCTGGCCATTACGCCACAGCCAATAGGGGCAATTTTCTCTCAAAGGAACAGGTGGATGGTATCAACCGGATTTAAACACAATAAAATCATGCGAAACAGACATTTCAGCATCTAAAAGCATTATTCATTCATTTCATGCAGTTCTGTGGTCCATGGATAACATACAGAAAATGACATTCCAATACATTTAGGTCAAGTTTTAAAATGACAAAAAAATCCTTGTTAATAACATTTTCTACCATTTTCTTTTTGCCGTTTCACTTGGCAATAAGGTGTCAAAGATGTCTGGAAAATTTAGGCTAGATCATAAATTGGTTTTCAAAATACGTTCTACACAAAATGCATCAATGTATTGGTCCTTCAATTATTTTGAGGAGTATATATGATTTCCAGCCTGCCCAATAACAATGTGGCTTCAAGACTGAGTGGGAAAGTGTGGATCCTGATCAGCTAGCTCCTAAGCAAGCTGATCTGGAAATTCAGTTTTCAATAAAGTTTATGCTCAAGCTTTATACACTATTCATAGCACTTATGACTTAAATTAAAATCTTAAGGAAAGAAAACCTTAAATTTGATCATTTTTTTTTCTTTTGTTTTATAGTTGATGAGGGGATAGCGGACCCAAATATTCACTATAAATGGGCAATCATCGGCCTGCCAGCGAAACGCCATTTAAATTGCGTTTCACTGGCGGGCCGATAATTGCCCAACATTGAATGCTGGCTTCAAGGTAGCTTTGTGATTTTTCAGGGGATCCGACCAGTATTGCGAAGAAACTCTATATTTTTGCGATTTTTCAGGGGGGGGGGGGGGGGGGGTCGGGACCCCCTGTCCCCCCTCTGGATCTGCCCATGTGTGGACATGCTCTCACCTCAAAGCCATTTGTATCTGGTTTTAGCTGAAGCTCGAGCTCTCTCTCTTCTTGCTCAAACAACTCTAGTTGTATTTGTTCTTCTCTCTGCTGTAGCTCGGAACCACGATCAGCTTCAGTCATTTCATGATATGTTGGTTTATTGTTATTCAGCTCTACACTTTCACTTTCAAATGGCTCTTTGTTTAGAGTTTTTAACTGAGAGGCATCCTGTCTCACTTGTAATTCTGCACGCTCCTCGTGTTCTTTTCTTAACATGTCCTCTCGTTCCATGGCAAGACGAATTTCACGCTCAATGGCACTTTCGTTGGCATTTTCGGTATCAGCCATTTTGTCGTCACTTTCTGAATCAGAATCAGAATCTTCCCGTTTAGGTTCCGGTTTAGCAGGAACTCTTTTTAACTGTGTAGGGAGTTTCACCTCCCAGTGACGTACTTGTGTTTGTTTTGGTTTCTGAGGGGTTGTTTCCTCCTTGGGTTTTGTGATTGTTTCCCACTGTTGACGTGTAGTATTTAAGTTTGCTATAGATTCTCTACTGATGTCTTCAGTGCCCTCAGTTTCTTGTATAACATTCTCACTGTACAGGTTCACTTTATCTGGCTTCTCGTCCCATACGATACTACTACGCTTGGAAACATCTGAACGCCATTCCTCAATAGAGTTTTCTGGATCTGCCAACTGGGACACTTGGTTATCTGAAAACAGAATAAATTCATATTTTTACATTCTATCTGACATTTTTACCTGTATCAAACTACTTCTTTCTTAACCCTATAACACTCAGATCTGCCAAAACTCTATGGAGTTTTGGCCGGTCTGAGTGCACCAGGTTTAAATTTTGAACATGACTGTTCGATTACTTTATAGGGTTTTTTAGATGTAATGGAAATATTCTAGATGACAATTAATTGTATTTTGTTAAAATCTATCAGGATTTTAACAAAATACAATTAAATGCCTTTTCTTTTCGGCAATAAACACTTTCTAATTATTGTTTCTACCCTGAAATAATCATCAAATCAAATGTTTATTTGAGATTTGCGACAGATGAAAATGGTTCACTTCTTTACAGATATTATAGTGTTGTCTTTAGAACTTTTATTCTGTAAATCTACCAGTAGTTATATTGGCAAATATATAGATGTATCTTATCAGACTTCAGTTTTGAAGATATAACTCATCTTCAATATAATTTGAGCCGCTGCATGAGATTTCCAACAATGTGGTATGTGCGACCAGCATAGGCTCAGACCAGCCTGCACATATGTGCAGTCTGATCAGACCCTTCGCTAGTCGCTTGAATATTCTATGAATATTAAGCTACTGAACAAACATCATTTCGAGTTTCTAAGCTTAAAAGGAGGCTGCACAGGCTTGTCTGTGTCTACACTTGTCAAAATGCCACATTGCTTGAAATCACACGTCACTGCTCATTTGGAAATTCTAACCTGTGATACATTAAGTTAAACCATGAATGCTAAATTTATCACCTACCAAAAAACTTCCATTAAATAATTTCTAAATCTGCAACAGACTTATGTATGTAATAAAATCGATCAAATTCCATGTTATATGGTCACTTGACTGTTTGAGCTAGAGGTTTTACATGATCCATTGTTTGAATAGTCTATTTATTGTTGATATTGCGTCACAAGAAAATCCATCTCTTAGACCCTTTTTCAAAATACACACAGGCCACCTTAGTTAATTAGAGCCATTGCCACTTGATGATCATCAAAGAATTGAATTGTAAACCTTCATTCTTATACCACACTTATATCTTTTTTTTTGTTTGGTTTGATTCTTTATGTCCCATCACCAATCTTTCAGTTATAAAGGGACGGGTCTTCCTGGGTTGAACCAGTACTAAGCTAGGATTAATGTTATTGCTCAAGGACACAACAAAGTCACGCCGACGAGGCTCCGACCCGCAGCCCCTCTGTCTCGAGTCGAGCACTCTACCACTGAGCCACTGCGCTCCCTGTTGAACCACAGGCCGGCCTAGCTATTGCAACATCCCCTATCATTAGGATGATTAAAATATGAAAGATCTCTAAACCTACAGACACTACTTGGAATCTTGGACCACATAGATGATTTTGATTGATTTGATTCTTTACGCCCCATCAACAATATTTCGTTTAAACAGGGACGGGTCTTCCTTGGTTGAACCAGTACTAAGCTAGGATAAATGTGTCTTGCTCAAGGACCACAACACAGTGACGCCGGTGAGGCTTGAACCCGCGGCCTCTCGGTCTCAAGTCAAGCACTCTACCACTGAGCCACTGCGCTCCCTATCCACATAGATGAAGTTCTTTGTTTTGAGGTTTAATATCCTAGACTACTAGTCAAATATGTGAAGCTATACATGGTCATGTCGAGAAACAACACCTTTCTTGGGAAGATCTATACCACAGTGGTTAACCATCCTTTTGTTTGGTACATTTGTGTGTACATGTACTAGTAAAGCATTATGGTTCCAATCGGACTGCAGATGCTTAGGCTGATCTACGCCTTTATTGTTCACATTTCGCAAAGAATTTTAACCCTATCAGTATGCAAATAATGACACAATGATATCTTTTAACCTAAGACATTTTTAAAACCTACATGATAAAAATTCACACCCACTTTTATTGGTGACTGAAATCTTTTTTGATAAGCGTAATGTACTGGCTATCATGTTTTTCATAGCCCAGCAACCGCATTAGTACTTTTGGTGGTATCGTCACTTCAAAACAGCTAAGGAATTTCATTAACTCTTTGCAGAAATATTACATGCTTTTGTCTGCTATTTGTTTAATTTAAATCGACGTTTCCAACCATTTATTTCAGGAATACCATTAGAATGTTAAACAGTTTGGATCCAGATCAGGCCTAACATTTTGATGAGACTGATCTGGGTCTAAACTGTTTGCAAAGGTTATCAGCAGACCCCCTCTCCCCCTCTTGATCCGGGCATGGATAGTAACATTATCTCCATGGCTGCAGGACCCAAATATCTGAATACATGTTCATGTATATAAGGGCCAGTTTGTGAGATTTTGGTACTTATCACACATGTGCAAAAGCCTCCAATAAACGCCAATGCTGTCATATCCAGCCACCTAGTCTGACCTTCCGCTGCTTCCATACTTAGCCTTCATCGCTTGACAATGCGGTAAGTACGAAAATCTTGTGTGCTGGTCTATAATTAGTTGTCCATTGCAAATATTGATATCTACTACAGTCCTGATTGGTTAATCAAGTATGAGGAACACAAGGAGTCACAAAAGATCAAGATGGTCTCATTCGTTCATATCACAAATTTTTATACAGTAAAACCTGCCTTAAGTGGCCACTCAAAAAGTCTCAAAAATGGCTTTCAAGACCGATTATCGCTTAATGCAGTCCAAAACTATTGCAGAATGCTCCAACAGAGCATTCTGCAATACTTTCGACCTTCATTAAGCTACCGTTTGTCGTTAAGACCTTTGTTTTGTCTATTTTCGAGTGGACGTTTTAGACAGGTTTTACTGTATTCATATTATAATGTTGTTTTTCCCAATGCCCTGACCAATTTATCAAGCAGGTGGAGCTTCCTACCTGTTATCATGAGTAATTTTGTCATCTTTCCTGTCTACCTTGCCTACAGTAAGCTTTACTACCTGACCTCAAGGCTTCACATAATCGGCTAAGTGTGTCAAGTACATGTACCAACAAAATTTGGGCCAGCTGAGGAGATTTTGGAACTTATCACATAATTCATGTGAGCATCGAAGGCTCAGACCAGCCTGTGTATCCAAGCAATCTTGCCTGAGAGCCTTTTATTGCTCCTTGCATACACAATGTACGGATTTAGATGAAGACTCGTACCAAAATTCTGGATACACAAGCATAGGCGTTTAAAGGCTTTTGCGTATATGAGCCGTGACATGAGATTTCCAACAATGTGGTATGTGCAACCAGCAAAGGCTCAGACCAGCCTGCGCATACGCGCAGTCTGATCAGAGCCTTTGCTAGTCGCTTGAGTATTCTATGATTGTTAAGCTACTGACTGAACATGATTTGGAGTTTCTAAGCTTAAAAGGAGGCTGCAGAGGCTCGTCTGAGTCTACACTTGTCAAAATGCCACATTGTTGGAAATCTCGTGCCACGGCTCATATATGATAAGTACCAAATTCTCATGTGCTGGCCAAAATTCTTAGTGGTCATTAGTTTTTAATATCCCTGCCTTTCACTTTTGTGTAGATTTTATTTTCGTGTCCTTTGGTATCATGGATTCTTTTCGGGAACTTTGAAACCATTAGAGGGTCACTGATGAGGACTTATAATAAATGGCCAAAACTAGCTAGTCTTGCCAAGAAAACTTGCACACTCCATGCTCTCTGTTCTTTCAGGTGTATTCTTTGCTTCCAAATGAAGGATAACCTTTCTAAGAACATTATTGTTCAAAAGAATGACTTTTTCACCTTTTCCCCACAAAATGTTGCTTTGCTCTAGTGTAATTAACTGAGCCTGAATGATTCTGAAATGAGCTGTGCATATACATCTGATGGTGAGCTAAGGCCTGGTTTCATTTTAACCGAAGGTAAGTGCATATTTTGAACCAGAGACAATTCAGCACTAGCCCACCTGACATTTATGTGCCACAGGACATGTGTTTTCAGAGACAATTTTCAACAGAAATTACTGCAATCATAGGGAAAAGAATGTTGCAGGCTCTTGTCCACTTTCTGAAGTCCTTCATTTTGTTTGAGCTTCAGGTTTCATTTGCTGGCATATGCTTATTCTTTAAGTAAATATGTTACTGCTCAGTATGTCGAAATATTTTGTGCATGCACAAATATTTTCGACACATGTGAGGCAAAGCGAGTCTCAGACAGGATCACTTTGGTAAAGATCAGTTACTCAGCCAGTGCTTTGTTTCCTGTCCGTCTATGCACAAAGTGTGGTCTCAGCAATGCTGTAAAGGATCTACAGTATCACCAACTAGGTGCCATGACTGCAACAATCCAAATTAGAGAGCATCCCATGTGATAATTGGAATGGCCATGTAGGCTAGGGTTATGAAGAAGTAGGCTGGAGGCTGTGGGTATTGTAAGCCAGACCCTGATCTTGAGAGCGAGAGGATCCTGGAACATGCACTGGCATATGACATGCTCCTTGGCAACATATGTCATGCTTCAAGAAACGTGACAGTCACCTCATCGCATACAGGTCAGGTAATACAGCAACCCAGATTGACTTAACGTTATTTTGAAAGTTCATGCACAAGCTTGTTACGGACATGGTGATACTGCAGCTGGAGAGCAGGTTGCTTTGCAACATCAGCTCCTGGTGTGATATATGATAATTGATATGCCACCCAAAATCATTCACAAATTCACTCTATGTCCAAAAGTGTAGAAGCTCAGAGATCCTCAAACATGCAGCCGCTTCCAGGAAGTCTTCATGGCACACAAATGGAAATGAAAGAAGCTACCACTACCAAGAAAATCAGGGCAAAGACAGGTTTGCTGAAGGCAATTGTGGAGGTATAAGACTCAACTAAGACCTACAAATGGTGATGTTAAACTTGGTGGTGGAATAATAATGTCGATGATGCCATCACAGCCATTAAGCCAGGAGGCTTTAAAAATATTGGAAGGCTGGCTACACACATACATCATATGACACTGCCAAGCCCATCGCCAGATTGGTGTGTTTAACTTATAAGTACCCTATTGCTAGCCCTCAACTTGCATTTTTGTTTATAGGCTTGTTGACCTACCCCATTGGGTATATAAAAACAAACTTCAGTACCATTTGGATAATTCTGGTAAGTAGCTCGAAGAATTAACATACATGTATATTATGCTAGTGTGCAGTAATATACACCACCAGAATAATCTGGTGGTGCTACAACACGATTGCATCTAAATTGAAATTACATTGCATTATCTAGTTACAGGCAGGAAGAAGAAGAAAATATTATTGCAAGAGTTCAGACTGTTACAAAATCGCAATTAAGGATCATTAGAAAATTATAATGATTTGCCAGGGTTCATATTGAGGCCTCATTTTATTTCCTGGCCAGATCAAATCTTTCAAGTTAGGCAATTTTGTGTTGAATTTCAAATTTTCATATTCGCAAGGATATAATTCACCTTGTAGTGAGAAGCATAGATCAATTTTTAGAAGACAAATATTTTATGTAAAATTCATGGTCCATAACTTATTTTGTTGAGTATATATATAAAGGAAAGTTTTACCTTTTTGAATTTTACTCCGGATCAACTTATATAGTCCCATAATTATATTAATATAAATGAACAGGTATTTATTGCCCAGTAATAATTAATTATTAGAGTAAAATTGTTGAGAAAATATTGGTGTTACAGGGCAAAAAATAACTCCTGAAAAGTGATCAATATTAATTAATGTCCAGTACTGTCAATTTTATGTAATATTGTAACAAATTAGCACCCACCTAGTCAAAATTATCGGAAAATATTTTAAACTCCCCATATCCTTAGTTTTTGGCCCATGGGCAAACAAATTGTAGACCATGAGCAAACTACATCTACATGTGCATATTGTCACCAACCTTCTCAACCATTACGTAATCATATCACAAGATTTTTTAAATATGGAATTTACCTACAAAAGTGCAGTTTGTGAAGTCGGCTTTGGACTCCATTTATGAATGAAAATATTCCATTATTACATGGATTAAGAGGTCATTATATAATATCCTTCATTTCCGCTGTTTTTGCTCATATGAGAAAATTCTATCGTACCAACCCATGGGAAAGATAAAAAAGAAAAGCTGCACGTCATTGTAATGTTAAAATGACGTCAACATGTTATATGTATGTGGCATCTCAGCATATTAAGGAACTTCTGGAAGCCAGTAATGCTAATTAACAGTGAGCAAGAAAAAGAACCCATTATTCGAGTGAGACTGGAATAGAAAAATCCGTCCCTGACGCTATCACCATTTGTCATCACCCAGCAAGCATTGTGATGCCATTGGGTGACGCTTGGGACAGATTTTTCTGTTCCACCCTCATGCTCATGATGGACCCTTATAATAAACCTATAGAGCATCTCAAAATCTGAAAAAGTTTATAAATTCATGTTACATGTGCAATCTCTACCTCTCTTGTATTAATCAAGCGCTGTCATTTTTTTTAAATACTGTAAATTTGGAAATCTTGGCGAGGGTTTTATTTTCGCGAAACTGTGTAAATAAACCCCTTTTTTGTTTACTGATGCATACCCTAGTTGCGAATTTTTACATGGCAAATATGTCTTTTAACGCTTTTTGCGAAAATAAAATTCTGGCGAAAATTTCCAAATTTACTGTATTGGAGACATAAGCTGACTTACAGACAATAAACACATGTCTTTGTATCAAAGTCCATATTAAAGGTAAATTCCTAAAAATTAATACTTTCTGCATAAACATATTTTACCTTGTTTGGTAATGGGCTGTAAAATAAGCACTGCCTCCGAGGAATAAACCTCAGGGGGTTCAAACTCCAAAAAGTCCATGTTGTTGGAAATCAAAACATGCGTCATATGACAGATTTTTTTCTCTCCTTCCACTATAACTTATTTGTGTTTATAATGTCTTTGTTATTAAACATCCACAAAGAAATTCTTCTCTAACTAGCAACCAAAATGTTAAAGCCATTAACTTTTCATTTTAACCCTAATGTTCTTTTGAATGTATGGATGTCCCATGCATCCAAGGTCACAACCTCAAGATAATTCAATTCAAATTTTTTGAAGCACCTGCCAATTATGTCAATTGTTTAGATATGAATTTCATATATCTATAATTTGTCACAGAATTTGATACCACATAATCCCTATTTTAACCCATAAAGTGCCAATTTGCAGGAAGAAACATTTTTAGATTTTGTTGCTGCTGTCAATTTAACCAACTATGTGATCGTCACAATATCAAACTTTATTTTCTCCAAAATCTCAAAATTTTGCTAGTGCGGCCTTTGCAAACAGCTTGGGCCCAGATCAGGCCTGATAAAATGTCAGTCTTGATCTGAATCCAAACTGTTTGACACTCTGATGGTGCTCTTGAAGAAACTTATAAAAAAAAATCTGAATACAACAAATTTAAGCATGCAAAATTACACTGCATGCAAAAAGTTGAGGTTAAAACTTGTGACTTAGTATGTGATGGATGGACATTTATACCGTCATCAGACAGAATACCAGCATCTCTATGTGTTTAAGATAGGGAAAGTTTGACACAAACAAACCGTTAAACAATGGCTTAGCTAATCTGCAAAAGCAAACACGGAAACTGCCAAGATTTATCCTTATTCACCCCTATATAGAAACTAAGTACTCCTAAATGTGGGCAAATTTTATGGTTGTGAAACTTTCCTTCAAAAATCCAAGACTTTCATGTTCTAGTACAATGTATTGAACACTTTTTGCTGTACATTACATTTAACGGTTGCCCTGCTGATTTTGTACTTATCCTTTTTTTAAATGCTGCAGATCCAGATAAGCTGGCTTCTGATGAAGCCATCTGATAAGAATCTGCCTGGTTTTCAACTCAGATTTAAAAGACATGCTTACAACTGGAATGCTGCAGGTTAAGAGAGTACAAGTTAACATATAGAAATATTAAGCATAACAAGGTTAAGAGAGGGTCCAAATGGACAAACAATGCAGTGGTGAGTGCAGCTCTGTAGATGCCAAAGTTGTAGAAGTGTTCGAGACTTAAATTTTCACTAAAATAGTACAACTGTACATATGTGACTTTGCAATATATAGCAACGTAGTAACCGCTTTTAAAGCACTTCTGATTAATGGTCCTTTTCACAAAAACAAAGCAAAATATTCAGAAATAAACCAAAAAGCTCAAGAATTGCCACCAATAACCAAAGTTTATCCATTGTTTTAGAACACCTCAACATTTTTGAAGAACTGACTGATAAATTGTCCTCTCCTCAGACAGAACTTAGAGACAGGTCATGAAAACAAAGCACAAAGTCCTGAAATAAACCAAACAGCACAAGAATTGTCACCAATGTTGCTAACATCTGTATTTCCTGCCTATGATCACAAGTGGACAACATCAAACATCAAAGTTGATGTTCTTATGACATGCCCATACTCCCTCAGACAAGAAAACAAATTACTTTATAATAGCCATAACAATTAGAGACCTAATGTATTTATCATAAATATTTGGACAAATTTTGTCACACCCAATGTAGTCAACCCAGATCAAATTGCTCACTGGAATGAATGAACAGTTGGAACAGGGATTCACCCGGCCTTGTTTCCATCGCTGAGTCCATATATAAACTCTTTTAGGTGCCAGGGCAGGGAAAGCATGGACATACTAAATAGTCTGACTTAAGCCTGATCAGGGAGTATGCATTTTCTTCAGCAAAGTACATATTGATAAATAGAGTGGATTTGCCAAGCTTAAGATCATTAAATGGATGATTCCATTTTAGAAATTCAGTACTTTAAAAGGCATGAGTGGACTTTAAAAAGCAAAATCACATCAGATAGACGGCAATTGAAAAAACTATTTTTTATTGGCGACAAATGGTAATTGAAAACACTGTTTCTAACTATTTTTGATCTACGTTCATCGATAGTATTAACATTTTTGATTGTCAACTATACCGTGTGAAAATTAACCACCTATTCTCATAAATCTAATAACAGCCAGAGTCAACATCTACAGCAACTCCTGCTGCTAATATCTCTAATTTGATTGGCTGTTTGAATAAACCTGTAAAATGACTGACAGATCTTATCAGCTCTGAGTGACCATGCTGCTCAATATCAGGTAGACCAGGTAAGACTGGTCTAATCTAATCTGACAGTATCTAGGCTCCACCCACTTACTGCCCTGTATAGATAGCCACTCCCCTGCCAGGGGGATGACCTACTTCTTAGAAAAACTGATGTTACAAAAGATTGTCTCATTGTTGAAAGGCAGTGAATTTGTCTCTTTCATATGATATCATGAATGGTGTTTGAACCAGGGTAATACTTCATTGAAAAACATTACATTTATCTGGTTTAAGAAGATACAGGAGATTGTATTAGAGTTGATAAACAGTGGAGTTATCGCTTTCATACAGTAATGTGAATGATGCTGGAATCAGGGTCTGACCCAGACTCTTGCCAATCAAGGACTGACTCAGACTGAACTGTCCATATTAGGGCAATTCATACTTATTTCTATATTGTGCCTTATCCAAGGCAGGGAAAGCTGAAACAAGTTCAAATAGTGACCAAACATGTCTTCTAATCATGCACTACCAATTAAAACATGGCTTCTCCTGAGACTTAATTCCAAATACCCGTCAGGGCTGACCCAGACTTAATTAAGTCAAAACAGTGAATTGTCCAAACCAGGGTGTTTAACCATGCAGGGCTTAAGAGCAAATCATAACCCGTCTAAATCCCGGCTGACCGAGGAACAGACATAATTCCAAGTCATGGACTGGCCTCACCATGGTGCTAAACCCTGACTTAAGTCCAATACAGAACTGGTTGTACTCACAGAGACCCAGGCCTAAATCCAAACCAACTCAGTATGGTTAAGTCAAGATGGTACTTGTCCAAACCAGGGCTTAGCCAGATATAAGTCCTTATACTGAACTGTCCAAACCAGGGCTTATATATACCCAGAGGTTAAGTCCAAATTAAGAACTGTCCATACCCACATAGATCCAGACCTACATCCAAATCAACTAAGAATGGCAAGTCCAGATGATGTCTGTCTAAACCAGGGGCTACCCAGATATAAGTCCAAATCATGAACTGACCGTAAATACCCAAAGATCTAGACCTAAATCCAAACCGACTTAGTTGGTGTATGTCCAAACCATGGCTTGCTCAGACACAAGTCCAAATTATGATCTGTCCATACCCACAGAGTCCAATTTGTCTCAGTCTAGCAAACTTCAAAATATGACATGAGCTACTACAGTTCATCTCATGATGTCTTTTCTACATTTGATCCACTCTGCTTTAAAATCCACACTATGAAATGAACAATACAATCTAATTGAGATGTTGACAATTCAAATTTACTCGCTTGAGGATAAGAAACATTAATGCTTTAGCTGCAAGAAATATAAAATGATCATTTTAATAAATACATTGTAATATTGGTTTGTTATATTGTTAGCATGCCCGAGGCAACTGAATATGAATCTGCATTACCATGTTTAACCTTAATATTGGGACACCATAACTCATCAGGTCACAATTGGAATGGCTACATTAAGCCACCTGGTGAACTGCATAGAAGTGGTGATGGTATGACAAATTGTGTAAACCCTGATCAGACTGCAGTCATAACAGTCTACACTATTTGCTCATGCTTATCTGTTTGTATATTTGGAGTAAATATGATACATGTACAGCCACCAATTGTTTTGCTGATTTTGTTTGATTTGATTCTTTACGTCCCATCAACAATCTTTCAGTTATATTGGGACAGGTCTTCCTGGGTTGAACCAGTACTAAGCCTTGCTCAAGGACAACACAGTCACGCCGGTGAGGCTCGAACCCGTGGCCCAATTGTTTTGCTGAGAAAAATAACATGCAGGAATCCATTTATCAGAATGAAAACATAAATTGATGGAAGTCCTGTAGAAGATCTCATAGCTGGTCTCTCAGCTGATTTTGGTCAACAGTTTTCAAAAGGGTATCAAAATCACCTAGGCTCAGAATAACAAGAAATACTTCAATTAGATAAAACAAATGCCTCTTGCAGGTGTTGGACATCATCATCATCATCATCATCATCATCATCATCATCATCATCATCATCATCATCATCATCATCATCATCATCGTCTTTGTTGTGCTGGTGATAAAATTTTCTTTCAACAATTTTTCAGTAATATAATGATGATCAGTTATATTAGACTGTTTCAGGACAGGCTGCTCTTAAGTGGTTACCAGGGCTCAGTGTATACATACATTGTATGTACTCTCCTACGTGGTTTGCCAGCACTCAGTGTATTAATACATGCATGGTTTACTCTCTTAAGTTGTTTACCTGAGTGCTCAGTGTATCATTACATGCATGGTTTACTCACTTAAGCAGTTTACCAGTGCTCAGTGTATCAAAAACATGCAGGGTTTACTCTCTTTAACAGTTTACCAATTATCACTGTATCATCAACTCGTGAATGGTTTACTCTCAAGCAATTTACCAGCGCTCAGTGGTGTATAAATACATGCATGATTTACTCTGTTAAGTGTTTTACCAATGTTCAGTGTATCAATACATGCATGGTTTACTCTCTTAAGCAGTTTACCAGTGCTCAGTGTATCAATACATGCATGGTTTACTCTCTTAAGTCATTAACCAGCACTCAGTGTATCAAAACATGCATGGTTTACTCTCTTTTAAGTGGTTTACCAGTGCTCAGTGTATAAATACATGCATGGTTTACTCTCAAGCGGTTTACCACTGCTCAGTGTATCAATACATGCATGGTTTACTCTCTTAAGCGGTTTACCAGTGCTCAGTGTATAAATACATGCATGGTTTACTCTCTTAAGCAGTTTACCAGCACTCAGTGTATTAATACATGCATGGTGGTTTACCAGTGCTCAGTGTATCAATACATGCATGGATTACTCTCTTAAGCAGTTTACCAGTGCTCAGTGTATAAATACATGCATGGTTTACTCTCTTAAGCAGTTTACCAGTGCTCAGTGTATGAATACATGCATGCCCTCATGGAAATTTCATGTCTGAACCTGTATGAATCTCCTTCTGAAATTTCGCTTAAACATTTCTGATTTGGTCTGAATCATTCCATTATCCCCTTTTCTGAATCTTTGCTGCTTTTTGGACCTTTAAGCCATTATTCAGACCGTGTCAAGATTGATTCAGATCAGCAATTTATGAAAATCCATTGTGATTCAGATATTATCTGCAATGATTCAGAAGCATTCAGATGTAGTTCAGAAAAATTCAGAAAAGGTTCTGAAGCATTTAGCCATGATTCAGAAATACTCAGAAGCATTCAGACATGATTACGAAGTATTCAGACATATCTAGTAATGATTCAGAAACAGTGCAGTTTGATTCAGAAATATTTAGCTATGATTCTGATATATTTAGTCATGATTCGGCAATATTCAGGCACAATTCAGTCAGAATTCAGAAATTTTCAGCTTAAATTCAGAAAGATTCAGCTTAAATTCAGAATATTTCAGCACCACCCGACCCCCTCCCTCATTGGCTCCCTCTACTGGCCCCACCTAAGACTTAATATGCCCAATATGTTATCACTTCTACCATCTAAACTGCATATAATCATTAAGTTTGTAGTTTGATCCTTGTCTACATAGCCTTTCAAAAGAGACTGAGAGGACTATATAAGTAATTTGGAGTGGGTGGGGTAACTGAATTAGCTATGGGGATGAGTTGCAAGAATAACATAAACAAAATGTAAACATACAAACAGTAACTTAATACTTAATGCCTTCTGAACTTGCTTCATTCATCTTTCCTCACTGATATTTCTTGAAATTAAGTAAAAACTTACAAAATATTGATTTCTGCTGTGTGTCACCTTTGCTTTCTGCTGCAGACTACATTTAAAAAGGAAGTATCCACTGAGCATGCACCATTTTATCACATGACTTCCTTCTGAATATATCAGACACATTCAGACCGATTCAGGTCTTTATCATTCGGAAAAGTTCAGCAATGATTCAGAAAGATTCAGACAGACATGTTTCAGTTTGATACCTATCTATCTATCTGTCTGTCTGTCTGTCTGTCTATCTATCTATCTATCTATCTATCTATCTTTCCATATCTATCTTTCCATATCTATCCATCCATCCATTTGTCCTTCAATCTATATCCATTCATCGATCCATCCATCAATCTATCCATCCATCCATCCCCCTCTCTCTTTCTCTGTTCCATCCATCCATCCCTCCCTCCGTCCGTCTGTCCGTCCATCCATCCATCCATCCATCTCTTTCTCTCTCTCTCTCTCTCTCTCTCTCTCTCTCTCTCTCTCTCTCTCTCTCTCTCTCTCTCTCTCTCTCTCTCTCTCTCTCTCTCTCTCTCTCTCTCTCTCTCTCTCTCTCTCTATCTATCTATCCACCCATCTTTCTATATTGATCTATCCATCCATCCATCCATTCATCCATCAATCTCCATATCCATCCATCCATCAACCTATCCATCCATCCCCCCTCTCTTTCTTGCTTCTCTATCTGTCTGTCTGTCTGTCTGTCTGTCTGTCTGTCTGTCTGTCTGTCTGTCTGTCTGTCTGTCTGTCTGTCTGTCTGTCTGTCTGTCTGTCTGTCTGTCTGTCTGTCTGTCTGTCTGTCTGTCTGTCTGTCTGTCTCTCTCTCTCTCCCTCTCTCTCTCTCTATCTATCTATCTATCTATCTATCTATCTATCTATCTATCTATCTATCTATCTATCTATCTATCTATCTATCTATCTATCTATCTATCTATCTATCTATCTATCTATCTATCTATCTATCTATCTATCCACCCATCTTTCCATATTGATCTATCCATCCATTCATCCATTCATCCATCAATCTCCATATCCATCCATCCATCAACCTATCCATCCATCCCCCTCTCTTTCTTGCTTCTCTATCTATCTATCTATCTATCTATCTATCTATCTATCTATCTATCTATCTATCTATCTATCTATCTATCTTTCCATATTGATCTATCCATCCATCCATCCATTCATCCATCAATCTCCATATCCATCCATCCATCAACCTATCCATCCCCCTCTCTCTTTCTCTGTTCCATCCATCCATCCATCCATCCATCCATCCATCCATCCATCCATCCATCCATCCATCCATCCATCCATCCATCCATCCATCCATCCATCTCTCTCTCTTTCTCTATCTATCTATCTATCTATCTATCTATCTATCTATCTATCTATCTATGTATCTATCTATCTATCTATCTATCTATCTATCTATCTATCTATCTATCTATCTATCTATCTATCTATATTGATCTATCCATCCATCCATCCATTCATCTATCAATCTCCATATCCATCCATCCATCAACCTATCCATCCATCCCCCCTCTCTTTCTTGCTTCTCTCTCTCTCACTGTTCCATCCGTCCATCCATCCATCTATCCCTTCCTCCCTCAATCTCTCTCTCTCATTCTCTCTCTCTACCAACTAAAATAAATATTCTCATTCTGTACATTTACTTTAAAAATCAGACCCTAAAATAACCCCCAAAAGAAGTAGCCCATCTTGCCCCTTTACTGTTAGATATCAATTTCTCAACCAATCATGCAGTTTCATATTGATATAAGTAAATAAATATATAACATGCAACATTTTAATTTAATACTCATAGAAAAAACACCCAATAAGTTTATATTGATAGTTTATTACTCAGGTAGGGAGCGCAGTGGCTCAGTGGTAGAGTGCTTGACTCAAGACCGAAGGGCCCGGGTTAGAGCCTCGACGGCGTCACTGCGTTGTGGTCCTTGAGCAAGACACATTTATCCTAGCGTACTACTGGTTCAACCTAGGAAGACCTGTCCCTTTATAACTGAAATATTGTTGATGGGATGTAAAGAATCAAATCAATCAATCAATCAATTTATTACTCAGGAAAAAATCTTTTGCTGAATGATTCAGATAATAGACCTATACTAAATTTAGTAGAAACTAAAATCTGTTTACTTAATCAGATACCGTTCCAACTTTAAATATTGGTAGAAAATAATTCTGACTCATTCAGATATAATTCAGATAGATTCAGATGTTAAATATTGGTAGAAACTAAGTCTAAATCATTAAGATGTGATTCAGATGGATTCTGACTTTAAGGATTAGTAAACAATAAGTCTGAAACATTCAGATGTGTAATTCAGAAAGATTCAGACTTTGAAAAATGGTTACACTCATTCTGAATGATTCAGATGGAATTCAGATAGATTCAGAGTTGGAAAAATTGGTAGAATAAAGTTCTGAATGATTCAGATGTTATTCATATAGATTCAGACTTTATTTTGTAATGTAGAGTGATTCAGACTTATTCAGTTGTCTGAATTCTTCTGATTCAACAATGGATCAATACTGAATTGGATTCATAAGATTTCAGAAATGATTTAGAATGATTCCAACTGATTCAGAAAGAATTAGAAATCATTTATTTGGATTCATATTGATTCAGACTGCATTCTATGGATTCAGATGAATCCAGCTTTGCTTCAGAAAGGTTCAAACTCATTCAGGACTGATTCAGAAATTAAGGATCATGAGGGTGGTTTGCTCTCTTAAGTGGTTTACCAGCACTCAGTGTATCAATGCATGCATGGTTTACTCTCTTAAGCAGTTTACCAGTGCTCAGTGTATTAATACATGCATGGTTTGCTCTCTTAAGCAGTTTACCAGAGCTCAGTGTATGAATACATGCATGGTTTGCTCTCTTAAGTGGTTTACCAGCACTCAGTGTATCAATGCATGCATGGTTTACTCTCTTAAGCAGTTTACCAGTGCTCAGTGTATTAATACATGCATGGTTTGCTCTCTTAAGCAGTTTACCAGAGCTCAGTGTATGAATACATGCATGGTTTGCTCTCTTAAGTGATTTACCAGCACTCAGTGTATCAATGCATGCATGGTTTACTCTCTTAAGCAGTTTACCAGTGCTCAGTGTATTAATACATGCATGGTTCACTCCCTTAAGCAGTTTACCAGCAATCAGTGTATAAATAAATGCATGGTTTACTCTCTTAAGCAGTTTACCAGCTCTCCGAGTATAAATACATTCAAGGTTTACTCTCTTAAGCGGTTTACCACTGCTCAGTGTGTATAAATACATGCATGGTACTCTCTTAAAAAGTTAGCCATTGCTCATGCAGTTTATAAATACATGTATAGTACTCTCTTAAACTGTTTACCAGTGCTCAGTGTATAGATACATGTATGGTACACTCTTAAGCAGTTTACCAGCACTCAGTGTATGCATACATTAAATTGTACAGGTTTACCAGTGCTCAGTGTATACTGTATAAAAACATGAACTGTACTCTCAGTTTACCATAATCCAACTTGCTGTCAACTATGTTTCAGAGACTGGCATCACCATCATGGTCATGTCACTATCGGTGTCAAGGTTGGTATACATGTACGTGTATGGTAGAAAAACAAAAGCATTCACACTTTAACACACACACCCGTAATTTGTTGTATAAGAAATCAATGGATCCACAATTGAATATTACAGAAGGCAACAGATGTGTTAGCTATTCTATATTGTATTTGAATAGTTGATTAGTTTATGAAATACAAATCGTTTTTCTTTTGGATCATACTGATTCACTATACTGAGTCAGTCCAGCTGGGTGGAGCAAGCATGGATCATCTTCATCAGAAACACATAGTTTAGGCCATAATCTGAGTGCAATATGGTTAACATTTTCCATGTAATATATAAACTGGCATGACTTTAGCCAGCCTGCTAAGCCAGCCGCTGATCAGACTGTGTGGATGCACAAGCTGGTCTGCGTTCTTTGTGAATTGCATATGGTGTAAGTAGGCTAAAGGTGGCTCATGTAGAAATCCGAAATTTCATTTATGAGCATAACACTCCTTTCAATTTGATCAAGCTCAGAAATCTATGAGGCTATAATCTCTGATGACACACACACTCCTTACATGATGGATAGACTCTCCTATTCTGTTTGGTACATGAAAGTCAGGATGGTCCATTACAATTATTTTGCAAGTGATCCACTTGTTACAGTTTCAACACTCCCTAAAGATGTACCTGATTTTCAGTTTTAATATATACTGCAGATCCTAAAGAGATTGCTACAGCAAGGTAATCTGAGTCTAACAGCTACGTAATCTGAGTCTATACTGTTTGCCACTGTATATATACAGTATCTGTTTATGATTGCAATCCAGATCTGTGAAAGCCTAATTGGAACCATAAAGTAAGACTTGAAGTAATTCACTTACCTGTAAGGGTGATCGTACCATCCATACTTCTCATCTTCATGGCCCTACCCTACACAAATATGTTCAATATCTTTTATATAGTAGGAACAGAAGCATTCAATAAATAGTTTTGAACAGCAAACAAAATCACTGATAACAACACCAAAAGACAAAGTTATAAATGATATCCATTATTGTGAAAAGGGTATTTGGAAGATATGCTGAAACTGCTTTTTTGCACCTGGTCATAATATCGAGTCTTTCCTCACTCACTCAAAGTGGGTCACTTCAAACATATATTTTTACAGCAAAAATCACTAATAAACACACTAAGATATGTTAATAAATGGGCTAAGCCAAGGGTACATGGACAAGTATGCTGATTTAGGCATTCAATGTTTATATGTTAAAGGTCCTTTTTTGAACAAAACAAGTTAAAGCTTTCATAAAAGATTACATATTTTAGTATGTGCATGATTCATTACCTACAACCGAGAGAGTGGGTGCAAATAAATGAATGTAATAATGATTTGTCACATCCATTGAAAATAGCTAGAGGCCAGGATCAATCTGCAAAATATTTCAATCTGTTTTGTGTGAAAGGAAGCAGACAATGCACTGATCAGGCTGTGCAATATAGCTCTCTGACTTTTGTTATCACTAACAGACATCCAGATGAGAACATATTTCAGAATTTCTTATTTGCCAATCAATATGTTGTATGTACTTAAAAAGAGTGAGATGGTTCTTTTGAATATCCACAATATATTTTTCAGTCAATTAATAAGAAAATAATCAAATTCTGTGAGCATAAACTTTTGGCTAAATCTGTCTGCTTTAGTTTTCTCAATATCACTGAAGTATTAACATTTTCCCTTGAGATTCTAACATGCCCTTGAAGCAAATATGTATTCAACCATGCATGCACTTTTGCATCAATAAACCTTGAAATACTTGTTTATCTAAGTATCAATATGGTAATTTTTTAAAGAGTTTTATGTAACATCAATCATAAAGTAAGTTTCATTTTCACAAACTCATTTCAGAACATGTGGTCTTGTGTAAATACCCATGGGTAGGTAGCAGGGAAAGAATGCATGTATAAACCAAAACCTCACTAGGAGCCCGCCCCGCCTGTGATGTAGCGGATTATATAACCTCTAACCTTGTAAAACAGGGGTCGCAGGTTCAATCCCTGGCTTCTCCAGTCTGTCAGATGAAACTTAAAGCAGTGGTCCAGTCTCCATATGATGTTAGCTGTTAATGGGACGTTAAACACAAACACACACCAAAACCTCATGTACTAGCTCAAGTTTTCTTGGAGAAAACAAGTAAAGCATCTGAATGTGTCTACATAATGCCTCTTATCTATGTGATTGCGTATATTTAATCCCATTCGGTCAGAGCGCAATATTACTAAAGCATTATTTTTGCAACAAGAAAACAATATATCTGTACCTGTATATTATCGTAGATTATATCATAAGTTATCAAAATGTTGTCAACAATAGTCCAATATTTACAATAGCCTGAAGATGATGTTATCCAATTAGTAATTGTTTTAAAATTATACGGACAATTGATTTGCAGATATGGTAAAGTATCCTTTTCTAAATTTAGATTAAATTTGTCCACAACACAGGATTATTAAACAAGTAATTAATTTTTAACTCTTTATGCACTAATGAATTCTTCCTTCTGTTATGATATAATAAACTTGGGATAGTCCATTGTATATACAGTAAAACCTGTCTTAAGCAGCCACTCAAAAATAAACAAAACAAAGATCTTACAGACAAATGGTAGCTTAATGAAGGTCGAAAGTATTGCAGAATGCTCCCATTGGAGCATTCTGCAATACTTTTGACCTGCATTAAGCGATAATCAGTCTTGAAAACCAATTTTGGTCTTCTTTTTGAGTGGTCGCTTAAGACAGCTTTTACTGTATTTTCAGTAATAGTCACAGCTATGAAAAAGTCGAGCAAAAACGTCAAACTGAAGGGTATCTGATCCAAGAAATTTCAATATTCTATGAATTTCTATGTATCACACAGTGACACACACAACATGTTGCCATCACATTGGTTGTGAAAAGGTATGCTCAAATGGAGGACTTAATTAAAAATACAAAATTCTGAAGTTTTAAAGATGCTTCAAAAAATGAATATAGGAACATACCAATTTCTTCCAATATGGTCTCCATTACAGTTAACAGTAAGATCAAACAAAACCAATTCACCTAGATATCTCATTTTTGAAAACTTATCATACCACCCCCACCTTTAGAAAGGATACCTGTCAGATAAGGACAGTAAAGACCATGATCAGCCTTGGCATTATATATACAAGTCATGAAAAAAACTTTGACTATCTTACATTGAAATATTATAAAGTTGTAGAGGAGACTGCATGATTGCGCAGCGAGATCTTGTTTGATCTTTTCTTTGGTTGTCTGAGTCTTCAAGGTATCTTTTGATATGACAGGACTTATATTTATTCAAGATTTTATTTATTCAACAAGATTCATTGATCTCCCAGATATTGACAAAATTCTTAAAGCTGTTACCCAGATCTATGTATTCTTCTATAGGAATCTGATATGTTATGCTAGCAATGTTTTGATGCTGTTTATATATAATTTCCAGTATTTAATTTCTATCTTAAATTTCAATCTTTGATAGCAACCAACCAACGAGTTGTTGCCGCATAGCGGCAACAACGAGGGTTGGTTGCTGTTACGACTAGAGGCTCTGTTCTGTTCTATTCATCTGCTATATGAAGGCCTGATTTCCATTCTGTCAAAACAGAGTTCCGGTATCTATACGGAGTCGATTCGATCAAACTAAGAACCTTATTCTACTTTTGAAAAATGTGCCGTGATCATCATTGACATTGAAAAAATACAAAAAGTAAAAGTGAATCGCGAAGATGCCAGTTTTGTTGATATTTAACTTGTATTTTAAACATAAGACTAAGCGATTTTTTCGATCACCAGGAGCTTGAATGTTAACGATAGCTCTTTCAAGCAAGCGGCTGTGTGATCCCCATGACGTGACGTCACAATTCTCATAACGTTACGTCACGACGTGATAACGACTTGAGCCAAACGTCAACTGCCACGTGCATCGTCCGGCCTTTGAAAAAAAGACGGCCACAAATGAGCTGCGACATAAGATTCCCAACAATGTGATATGCGCGACCAGCAAAGACTCAGATCAGCCTGCGCATACACGCAGTCTGATCAGAGCATTTGCTAGTCGCTTGATTTTCTATGCGTGTTATGCTACTGACTGAACATCATTTAGAGTTTCTGAGCTTAAAAGGAGGCTGCACATCTACACTTGTCAAAATGACACATTGTTGGAAATCACATGTCGCTGCTCAAATTAAAATCCTTACGGTATCCAATAGGAGTTTCCGTTCAAGAGTCACAGCGCCTTTAAAATAGCCTTCAGGATTACCTTCAGGATTATTTTATTTCCTTATACTCAGAGCAACGACAATTTACTGAAACACTTTTGCCACTTTTCATAAGGTGTTATGTGCCAGGTATGGTACTAATTGTATCGATTCCTGATATTTGCCTTCTTCCTTACTTTTTATACTCACACGAGTACCAACTCACAAGAAATACCGTATTCTGTGCTATCCTCTCAGATCAAATAGTGGTTGGTTGCCCATTAGGTGTGCCTATTTCATATTATTGATACACTGTTATCCCCAAGTCAATGAATCCCCAAGTCAATGAATTAGCTGTACTCTTCCACTAGAAAATTGTGTTTGTAAAACACTGTGCCCCCAATCACAGAGTGGTGCTCTCCTTTAAACAAGGGCCATAACTGTGGAAAGATTTTTTTTAATTTTGTCTAGAGTATATAACCCTCTCATCACCCCTAATCAGCTGACCAAGATGCTATGTGCAAATTTTCAAGATTGTAACTAATCTCTGCAGCATGAGCAAATGGTTTGGGCCTTACTTGGAGGCTAAACCCAAAGACAAGGTTTTTCATGGCCTAGTGCATATATATAATATGATATTATATACAATTTGTTTTGTCTTAGTATTTAGTTCAATTCACTCATTGAGTGCTAGAAAAATAACAGACAGGAAAATCATATTCAAACAAGATTGGGACTATATGTTTGCTTTCTTCATGCAGCTTTAAATCTTTGTTTACTTGGATGGGTTAGTCCCGACCATTATCCTGAGTATTCCACTGGCACTTTAAGATTTCCTGATGGTCTGAAATAAATTAGGTCTTTGATCAATTAATGATAAGTTGCACATTGATCAAACCAATAACATCAACTGCATCACAACAGAGAATACAAAGTGCAAGATTGTTATCAATCAGCTTCCATCAGCAAGTTTATATTGATCAGTGCTATTGATTCCACGTCCTGAAAAAACATCTTTTACGTTCCGGCAGATCTGCAACATACTAGAACTTTGAATATTTTAATCCAATGAGAGTATACTACAATGAATTATTTTATCTAGCAAGCAAATTTTGGGTTTGATGAGATGATGTTTTATATTCCTATCAACAACTTTTTATTCATGTTAGGACGTTTCCCAAGTTGAACAAGTACGAAGCAGGGGATAAAGTGTCTTGCTTGAGGACACAATATAATGCATCCAATGAGGCTCAAACCAGTGACCTCTCAATCTCAATGGGAACACTCTACCACTGTCCTTAGCATGCTTTGTTTTGATTCTTTACCTCCCAGTCAACAGTTTTTCAGTCAGTGAACACCTTAGTCGAACTAAACTCCAGCTGTTAAGTTTTTAGACTTAATTTTTCGCAATAACTTTTTTATCTTCAATTTTAGCAAAATGTGTTCGCGATAAAAAGAATTCAGGAACATCTCCGCCAACTTCTCCAAATGGTTCCAACATCCTAGATGCTGCAGGTTCATCTGTGCTTAGATGCACTCTTTGAACATTTTAAGCAAAGCGCAAATAAACTAAGTCCAAGATGTCAGTCAAAAAGTTACATTGCACTGCCCTAATTCAATTACTAAAGCGATGGATGGCTTGTTCAAATATAATAGAAATCGCACCTAATTCGCTCGTGCGTTAAGCTAGTAGGGTCATCTCAAAACTGTTCATTTCATAGCACGTGCATAAAAGAAAAAAAATGCACGGCATGCGATAACCCAACCTTTGTTCCTACAAATGAGCCTGCTTTAAGTTGATTCTGCATATGCACGGTAAATTCTGAGTATGTTAACGGCAGTTTTATGTTATGCACAGCCTTTGAAGACGGGATATGCACCGCTTCCGAATATTTTTTGAAACTACCCCTTTCTGTCACGCCTATACGAATTATACGTGTCAATAAAAGACTTAGTAATTTAGGACGAATTCAGTTTATTGCAAAATCTTCATCTATATACACAAAAATCTGTTTGTGCCACAAGCACAAGACCTTTTGGAGAAGTTAGCGGAAATTCTCCTCTACAACTTTCATTGCGAACACATTTTGCTAAAATTGAAGATAAAAAAGTTATTGCGAAAAAATAAGTCTAAAAACTTAACAGCTGGAGTTTAGAACTAAAAAGAGAATAAAGTGTCTTCCTCAAGGACACAACACAGTGCCTCTGGTGAGGCTCGATCCAGCAACCCCTCAATCTCGAGTCTATCACTGTGCAACTGTGCTCCCAAATAACTATGGCACTAACAAACTGTAAGAATGAGCAAGGTGATCTGTACAGACTCTAACAGATAAGATTTTCTTTTATCTGTTGCACATCTGTAAGTCCAGTGTGACTGCCCTACTGAAATGGTCACTGAAATTCACTGATATTTCACTGAAATTTTCACTGAAATTCAGTCAGATTTTCGCCCACATTCAGTGAAATTTGCTGATATTGTAAAATTTCAGTGAAATTCACAGAAATTGCAGTGAAATACACTGAATTTTCATTGAATATGAGTGAAAAATCTAGTGAAATTTTCAATAAAATATCACTGAAATTCACTGACATTGTCTGTAGTGAACTATAGGTAATATCTGACAAAGTGAAATCATTCAGGCTGAGTCATCTAAACCCAATTTCTTGTTCACTTGGCTTCTCAATGTCTTAAACATCAAGAAGCATTTTGTCGCTTTCTCTGCGTTGTAACCAGTACCGGGCCGGGAGGGTTTATGATTTGTGTGTATCTTATGATGGGAGCACCCGAAGGCTCAACCAAAAGTGGTTTTGGAGAAGCCGGGAATCGAGCCTACGGCCCCTGGTTTACAAGGCAAAAAAACAAAACCTTTTTGTGGCTTTCCCTGGGTAGTAACCAGTGTTTATGATTTGTGTGTTTATTTTATGATGGACTCAACCAAAAGTGGTTCTGAAGAAGCCGGGAATCGAACCTGCGACTCCTGGTTTACAAGGCATAGCGCTTATCTACTATACCACGGCGGCTTCCTTAGGTGTATATATGCCAAAAAGCATTTGCCTGGCACTGTGGCGGATCTCAAAAGGCCATTGCCCCACTCATTGCTCCTGCTATGACCTGCTCATCCAAGTAGGTGGGTGAGGGGGATGGGGTGCGGTGTGGGGGGAGCATGCAGTGGTTACAAATGACCGTCACCATGCATTATTTACCGAACGTTATACATCAGACTTCCTTGTAAACAGCTTAATGACATTATATAACACTTAAAATACAGCAGAAAAGCCAGAAATTCTGGGAAAAAGATTCCTGTCTTACCTGTTCTTCCAATATGAACAGCAAAATATATCCTGACCATTTTAGTCCTTATTTTCTGATAATAATGAGTTCATACAAATTAATTCCCTTGTCTTTGAGAGACACCGAGAGTTCGCTATATTAACCCAACCTAGCTAGTTATAAGGCTAGATATCAAAATTATGCTTTAGCATGATCGTATACGTTATCAACCCAGTCATTCCGACATTCAAAGGCTGCGTAATTTATCTATAGATAAAACACTTTTTAGTTTTAAAACTGAAAATACAGGTATTTTCTTAATTTCACTTAAAACATATGTTGTGGGTAATCAATGGAAGTGCCTCGGCATTAACCACAACATATGTTAACCTTGAGAAATAAAGAAATGGGTATCTGTAAACCCTTCTAAGCTAGTGGTACACTGTGTATCTCCCTTAATGAGCTCAAAATAATTGTACACAGAATGATTATCCATGTTTCGACATAAACAAACTGTCAATTAATGCATGTCTCTATTTGGACAGGTAGGAATTCCAGTACTTAGTACCTGTCTTAATAAGGTGTTGTACTTCAGTCATGAAGCTTTCCTTCAGGGTATATTTACTTATTTATTGCTTTCCTATTTTATTGATAGACAATACAACCTTCCTAATCAGAGACACTCTATCTGGTAAAATACTCCAATGTTTCTTTGTTCGTGTGCAATCAGTTTAAATCTGAGACACAACTATGTCAAAAACTTTTTTCGTCTTGCTCCCGTTTTTGTTTCTACATTTTAACTTTTAAAAAGTCCTACACAATCTATACTATCACCCGCCATCTGCAAACTTGTGAACAGAGAGACAGGCAACAGAAATCAATGTCTGTCATCAGGTTTTTAAAACCTGTTTTGTTTGATTGTAATCATGTTGTTTCATTTAAATCAATTCAGTTTCATATATACAGACATACAGTAAAACCTTTCTTAAGCGACCACTCAAAAAAAGGCAAAACAAAGATCTTAATGACAAATGGCAGCTTAATGAAGGTCAAAAGTATTGCAGAATGCTCCCCTTGGAGCATTCTGCAATACTTTTGACCTGTATTATGCAATAATTTGTCTTAAAACCCATTTTTGGTCTTTTTGAGAGTGGCCGGTTTAGACAGGTTTCACTGTACTTGCAACATGATAATAACATGGCTGCCAATGAAACATGTTTGTTTTCCGATTGATTTGTTGTTTAACGTCCCAGCCAACAACTATGGTCATGTTGAGATAGTCAATTAACCTAACCACACTTTTCCTGGCAAAGCTTAGACTAAGTCTGTGCACATATTTTCCCTTGTTACTACTGTGCTTCCAGGTTTTATGTGACCCCTGTTTTTCTTTTTTTAAACAACTTAAATCTTTACTTAGACGAATGATGCTTAGCATGTGGATGTAAATGCACACTGCATAACTAAAACTTATTTTTTGGGGAAGCCCATATTCTTAACTCAGGCCCAAATCCCTTGTAAAATAGAATATCTTAGTTGTTTTTCCACTTTTGCCTCAATAGACACACATGGTGTATTTGCATTGCTATTTCTTTCCCACTTCATTCCTTAAGATGGTCCCACAGAGATGTGCAGCATTCAAACGGATTTGAGTAGTCAAGGGCATTGTACCAGTAGTTGAGGGTCTAAATATAATCAATTTGTATGCAGTTGAAGCCCTGATCACTGGGTCAAACCCCTGATATAAAGTACTATGTGTCAGTATGAAAAGCTAAGAACTTTCAAAATGCTCTGCCCACAGATTTTGAACATTTGCACTTTAAAGTACTGATATTTTGCATTTAATCTTAAGTAAACATAAATTCGGGAACATAAACAAAAAGTGTTTCATCACCTTTTTTGAAAAACTCATGTGATGCATAGACTATCGCTCAACTCACATATATCTTGTAATAAGCAGATACGAGGTTGGATATATGTGACAACAATCAGTGAAGAATACTTTCAGAAGTAAAATATTACCTTTTTAACAACTAGGTAAATTATAAGCCCTTGTTACGTCATTGTGGGTTGGTTGCAGTCAACATTGTATACAGATACACACGCCTACTTTTTCATGAAAAGAAGTTTGTGTCAAGTTCCTGTGGTAAAAGTAGACAAACCACACTTGGTGGGTGAGTATGCTTTTGGCTGGCCCTCTTAAGTTACATTTGGTGGCAGTGGTGGGGGGAATAATGTGAGGGTATATATTCACATATATAATACGTTGGGACAATATATCAGCCAAGCACTCGTACAGGATGGTCTGTGCCTCTGTTGTTTACCACTATGAGTGTTCTCAAACATTTTGTAGATGTGCATTACTTTATTGTCTCTATTTTTGTTCGTTTTCTTCTGTATGTTGTATATGTGTTTGTATTGTGCTCTCCATATCTGGAGGATAATAAAGTATCTACATCTACCTGTTGTTTGTGATGTGAGTAAAGGTAGCAGCCACACTTGGTGGGTCATTCAGAGCATGCTTTTCGACTGATGGAGTTTGTTGGCTGGTCGATGATGAAAAGTGCACCTGAGGGAGGGTTATAACTTCAGGGGAGACAACCTCTGTGTTAAAAGTAAAATTGTTTTCTTCCATAATTAAATTAGTCTAAAGGAACACAAATTCTTTGCAAATTGACTCAAAAATATTATCCCTTGAAGTATTTGTCATCTCCTACATTAGTGATTGGTCATTTAGGGGTTAAAATGTATCTGTTAGCCTTAATTTGGCAACAAACTATTAGCATACAAGGCAGTCAGGCCTATCTTTCGTTTATATTGGTAGTCACATACTTTTGATAACATCCAATTCACCTTGTTAAGCCAAGTGATACTCCTGATAAATTAATAGAATATTTGACTCAGTTATCAGATAAATAAAATTTACCATAAAAAGTCTAGTATTATACATGTATATGAAAGAAATTCATTAACATTTAAGCAGTCCATAACACATGAAGAAAGGTGACCAAAATGTCTTGGAGAGTGTCTATCAAACTTTTCTGTCTGGTGCAGGAGCTGTAGCCCTTAACCCTTTGTGGACCGGAAATCCCTATATGGGTACTTTGGCAAACAGTGAAGACCCATAACGCTGCTCTGTTTGCTATTAAAGATTAAAACAACTTTCAGGACAGAAATACATCATAATTTAGAAAATTCTAACTGTGACTCCAGAAAGTACACAATTGGCAGTTTGTTTGTTTGTTTGATTTTATTCTTTACGTCCCATCAACAATTGAACCAGTACTAAGCTAGGATAAATGTGTCTTGCTCAAGGACCACAAGGCAGTGATGCAGCTGAGGCTTGAACCTGGGGCCCTTCGGTCTCGAGTCAAGCAGTCTGCCACTACAATGGGCAGAATACAGCTTTATGGGCAACTTAATTAGACTATGGTGCTACATTATAAGTACCTTCCATAAATGGAAATTGCACTTCCAGTGTCACTGTGCCGGCAACATAATTATTGTAGGCTTGATAAGAGATACTTGTACATATGCTTAATCTCATTTTTTTCTTCAATTTTTCATTAGGACCCATTGACAACAAACTCAATACTACCATGGTCCCAAATCTATCAATTAACTGTGAATTATATTAGAAAATGTTTATGCATGGAATTTTCTAGAGGGAATTTTCTCATTATTTTCCTGATAATCTGGACTTATACTTTTCAAAATAAATTTTCACAAATTCATTGGTTTACTTATATAACTCTTTGCCTGCAAGTTAGTGACATCTGCTTATAACCTTTGCAAACAGTTTGACCCAGATCCGGCCTGCTTTTGTTGAGCCTTATCTGGATCCGGGATCTGGATCTGTTTGACAATCTGATGGTATTCCTGAATGAAATATTTCGAATATGTGAATTTTGAAAAAAAATCAGCGGATGACAAATCTTTTTGAAAAATTACCCACCCATGCAAAGAATTAATGAATGACAAACAATGTAGATATTGACTGCTCCAGTGGACTTTCGAGTAAAGAGTTAACTATATTTTTAAATTATTATCTTTTGAAAAAGCATACCTGTACCTTAAAAGTACACAAGAAATTTTTTAAAGAGACTCCTTAATGAAGATCATATAATAGTAATGACACTTTGATGAGTATAAGTCTAGACAAAATACCATCGACCAGGTTATGATTATTTTATGTCCCTGATTGACAATCTCTTCTCATTTCTTTTTTGCATGCTGGGTAATTTTTCTTGCTTTTGTTGTCTGTAGATATTGTTCAATACTCCTTTTTTCAAAATATTCTTTTAGGATCAAAAAGCATGGATCCAGATCATGAACTTCAGTCCTGATCTGGGTAAAGGTTATCTGCAATAGATGACAAGTGAGGATCTTACATGAGTGCTCATGTTTTATAATATTGAATTTATTAAATGAGTTGAGGAAGAGGCTTGCTGTGAATTTTATGTTAAATAAATTCATTTATACAAGTCTTCCATGCTTTGTGTATGCAAACAGCAAAGGCTCTCATTTGCATCGACTCAAAAGCCCCTTCGTTGCTCGACACTGATAAATACCAAAATCTCATTAACTGGCTTGGCCCATATATTTTTAAACAAAATCATTATTTTGAACAACTTCCTACCTTTTAATAGAAATACCCTTTCCGAAAAATATACAACACGCCAGTTCTCAATTCCGTTAACTTAAAATCTGTGAGATATACATAGATCTAACTGTAAATAGTTTCATTCAAGCATATCCAATCTTTAACATTTCTTCATTTGATCTGCTGTATATATTATTAAATCCTTCAGTGAGAACATTATAAGTTTGCTTTTTACTAAAAGATTATGAAATCGATCTAATACCACAGCAGACGGTCTACCGTAATTATTATAACTGTACACTCTTTCCCAGGGCCGCGTCTCCTGCTGATAACCTTTGTCAACAGCTTGGAGCCGGAGGCTGAGGCCAGACAAAACATCTGCCCGGATCTGAATCCAAACTGTTTAACACTGCAATGGTTTTCCTGAAAGATATTTTTTTAAAAAATCATTAAAAAATCTGCAGATGACAAGTGCATACAAAACTACCAAGCATGCAAAGATTAAAAAACTAAGGAGATTGTAGCAACATAATACATTTGCTTTGTTGAAGTCGTTGCTTTACGTTCCAGTCAACAATTTTTCAGTCATGTCAGGACGTTTCCTGGGTTGAACCAGTACTACCAGTAATCCTGTACATACGCACCTAGATTATGGAGTATGCATTTTTGTAGTTAAGCCATGGCATAAAGAAACATGATGTTATTGACCATATGGAGCAACAAAGGTACAGATCAGTCTGTGCAACTACCTATTCTGGAAAATAAAAATCTTAATTTGTTAGCGTAATATGTAGCTAACTCGCTTCATCCAATGTTTTCAAAATTCTGACTAGTCTCTGTGACTAAGCAGGCTGTTTTGTACCTTGCCTTCAAGATGGAATTTCCTGTGGTGTGGCTCGTATTAAGGCGTCTCAATCTGGAATTAAAATTCTCCACGTCCAATGTTCACACATAAAACGTTTGGCACAAATTCAACAAAGGTAATATTATAGCATAGTTGTTTAACCGATTTGTATTCTACTAAGTTGGCGTAAAATATGTCACAGTCAAAAACCAATCTACATTCTTTTGAGTGTCTCACTGATCAAACAAAAATAAATTGATCCACTTTAAAATAAAAATATTTACATGAATAATTAAAAAGTTGTACTGTCCATTTCAGTCCAGTCAAACTATTTTAAGATCATTTTTATTTTTACAATGTAAGGCCATAATTTTTTATTAGTTGATTTACAAACCCTCCTACTGTATTTTTCCAGAAAGTAGAAAAAAAAAACATTTAATTTCTAATATTATTTTTTTTATTTTATCCGTTGACTCTAAATATTACTTTGTTTCATTGAAAAAATAGTATATTTTTGAGGTTCTGTTTGTGTATTTTTGAGAGTGACACTGTCAAAAAAATTGTCCTATGCAGGAAAATTATGAAATTTTCAAAGGTTTAATAAAGAATGTTGGTTAACATTACTAGTTTTACTGTTTGTTCTAGAGATATTAAAAAAGCAAAACAAAAAGCTCTGAAAATGAATTTAAAAAAAGCTCTGAAGACTGGTCATTTTCAGAACTTTTTTTTCTTTTTTTTTTTTTCGTCATCTGAAAAAAATTCCTGTAAATCAACTAATAAAAAAATCTGGCCTGACCTCCCAAGTGGATAAGGCGGAGTGTGTATGCTATTGGTCCTGAAATCAAAGGTAACAGGTTCATTTCAGTTCTTGAATCATAGCACCATATTGTTTGACCATGACTGTATTTATAAGCACAGCTCTGTTTGTTTACAGTGGTAATCATGTCACATGTTACAAAGCACCATGGCTCGGCTGGAACATGACTGTAAAGTACATTTGTAATCATGCCAGGTGTTACAAAGCACCATGGCCACTGGAACATGACTGTAAAGCACAGTTGTAATCATGCCAGATACTACAAAGCACCATGGTTACTGGACCATGACTGTAAAATACAGTTGTAATCATGACAAATGTTACAAAGCACCATGGCTACTGGAACATGACTGAAAAGCACAATTGTAATCATGGAAGATGTAACAAAGCACCATGGCTACCCAAGGCCATGACTGTAATGCACAGTTGTAAACATGCCAGATATTACCATGCACCATTGCTACTGGATCATGACTGTAAAGTACAGTTGTAATCATGTCAGATACTACAAAGCACCATGGTTACTGGGCCATGACTATAAAGCACAGTTGTAATCACGCCAGACACTACAAAGCACAATGGTTACTGGGCAATGAATAAAAAGCACAGTTGTAATCATGTCACATGTTACAAAGCACCATGGCTACTAGAACATGACTGTTAAGTACAGTTGTAATCATGACAGATACTACAAAGCACCATGGATACTGGGCCATGACTATAAAGCACAGTTGTAATCATGTCACATGTTACAAAGCACCATGGCTACTAGAACATGACTGTAAAGTACAGTTGTAATCATGAGAGATACTACAAAGCACCATGGCTACTTGGCTATGACTGTAAAGCACAGTTGTAATCATATCACATGTTACAAAGCACCATGGCTACAGCTGGAACAGGACAGTAAAGCACAGTTATAATCATGTCAGATACTACAAAGCACCATTGCTACTGGGCAATGACTGTAAAGTACAGTTGTAATCATGACAGATACTACAAAGCACCATGGCTACTGGAACATGACTGTAAAGTACAGTTGTAATCATGACAAATACTACAAAACACCATGGCTACTGGGCAATGACTGTAAAGTACAGTTGTAATCATGACAGATACTACAAAGCAACATGGCTACTAGAACATGACTGTTAAGTACAGTTGTAATCATGATAGATACTACAAAGCACCATGGCTATTGGAACATGACTGTAAAGTACAGTTGTAATCATGACAAATACTACAAAGCACCATGGCTACTGAAACATAACTGTAAAGTACAGTTGTAATCATGTCAGATTCTACAATGCACCATGGCTACTAGAACATGACTGTAAAGTACAGTTTTAATCATGACAAATACTACAAAGCACTACAGTCATGGTCCAGTAGCCATGGTGCTACTACAAAGCACCATGGCTACTGGAACTTGACTGTAAAGTACAGTTGTAATCATGACAGATACTACAAAGCACTATGGCTACTAAAACATGACTGTAAAGTACAGTTGTAATCATGACAGATACTACAAAGCACCATGGCTACTGGAACATGACAGTAAAGTATAGTTGTAATCATGACAGATACTACAAAGCACCATGGCTACTGGACCATGACTTTAAAGTACAGTTGTAATCAGGACAAATACTACAAAGCACCATGGCTACTGGACCATGACTGTAAAGTACAGTTGTAATCAGGACAAATACTACAAAGCACCATGGCTACTGGACCATGACTGTAAAGTACAGTTGTAATCATGACAAATACTACAAAGCATCATGGCTACTGGACCATGACTGTAAAGTACAGTTGTAATCATGACAAATACTACAAAGCACCATGGCTACTGGACCATGACTGTAAAGTACAGTTGTAATCATGACAAATACTACAAAGCACCATGGCTACTGGAACATGACTGTAAAGTACAGTTGTAATCATGACAAATACTACAAAGCACCATGGCTACTGGACCATGACTGTAAAGTACAGTTGCAATCATGACAGATACTACAAAGCACTATGGCTACTGGAACATGACAGTAAAGTATAGTTGTAATCATGACAGATACTACAAAGCACCATGGCTACTGGACCATGACTTTAAAGTACAGTTGTAATCATGACTAATACTACAAAGCACCATGGCTACTGGAACATGACTGTAAAGTACAGTTGTAATCATGACTAATACTACAAAGCACCATGACCACTGGACCATGACTGTAAAGTACAGTTGTAAACATGCAGATGTTACCAAGCACCATGGCTACTGTACCATGACTGAAAATGAATCTTAACAATCAAGTACCACACCTGACCCAGAACACTGTATGGGAAAGTGACAAAAAACACAAGAAAACATCACATACAAGAGAGCCAAGAGGTCAACCCTTTCCCAACAGGTGACCACAAGGCTGCAAGAAACAGACATGTGGGTATAGCAAAGACAAACACAAATAGCAAAAAAGATCAGCGCCTACTAAGCAAAAAATTTTGAGAGTGGGCTGCTAGTACCATTTTTTCTCCTTCAGTATGGTTTGGCTTGCATTTGAACCCAAGACCTCCTGCTCTGAAAGCAGACCCTCTACCAACTGAGCTATGAAGGCATTCAAACTGTTATCATGTCAGATGCTTTTAGACCACCATAACGACTGGACCATGACTGTATTGCATATCTCTGGAAAAATTTCAGTCCCTACAAAGCACCTTGTTTGATATCAGGTATACACCCAAAGTTATTGGGCAATAGCCTGTTCAACATAGCTCTGCATTCGTTTCATAACATACAATGTTGTTTGACCAGGACAACTCTGGTAGCATTTCTGACACAACGAAGCAACATGGTTACTCAACCTGTTTGTGGTGTGCCAAACATACACATACACAATATGCATGAAGGAGTATTAAAATACAAACTCACCTGTGCACAGCTAGTCAGGTAAACTTGTAATTATACCTGCGATCATACCTATCAACACACCTATACGAGGGTATCAATTATGCAAGAAGATGTGTATCTAACAAAGTCCTAGATAAGACTGATATAATGATTGATGATTTTCTTATTTCTAATGTTAAACATGTTGTGTGGTACTCGTTGAAGCTTCTAAATGAGACACTTTTAATGAGTACCACAACATATGTTTTCAAAGAGAAAATGATAGACCACAGGTTTAGAGAAACAAAAAATGTCAGCGTAAAATTGTAAATATTTTCTTACCCATGGCTTTAAGCATATGTTTTGGGTATTCAAAAGAACCGTCTCATTGAGACAATTCTTTTGAGTACCCACAACATATGTTTTGGTTGAGTAATAAGAAATTATTTTTCTGTTACACTCTCTTGTCATTTTGTTCAGTTGACAAACCATCTACTCCATAGCTGTGAAGTCTATCTGGTCCACTTGACAAGTCGGGTACAGAACAGAACATATCTTTATTGACATAAAACTCAGGCCACTCACAGGTAGCGTAGGAGCATCACAACTGTATGTATACATGGGCTCTTTCAACAGTTATTTGTTGTTGCTGTCATTGTGTTTGTATTTAGCATCATCTTTCAACATTTTTTGTAATATCTTGATGGTCAGTTATCACATTACACAAATCCCAGGCCTGACCACCAGCCCATCACCGAAACGCCATTTAAATGGAGTTTCTCTGGGCGGCCACCTTTGGCCCACTTATATATGTAAACTGGGCTGATAACTATGCTTAAAACTTGCTGCTGTATTTGGTGTTTGTATGATTACAAATTTTTAAATATGTTCAAAACTCAAAAGCCATATTAAGGTTTTAAACATGGATCCACCAAGCCTGAAAGTGGTCACAGGCAAATTGCAAAACTTCCTTATCACAGACTCGATATGGTAGACACAGATGAGAGGCATGTCTCATAAGGATCTGGATTGTTTGTTAAGAAAAAATCAAACTTAAGTTAAGAGGCAGAAAAACAGTATATATATATATATATATATATATATATATATATATATATATATATATATATATATATATATATATATATATATATATATATATATATATATATATATATATATATATATATATATATATATATATATATATATATATATATATATATATATATAGTATTAAAAAAGTCCAATAGAATGCACAAATTTTTATTTTATATGGCTAACCGGTTTCATGTTAAAAAACAATTTTCAAAGCCTTTAAACGTTGCGTTTCTTTGTTGAAAGTAAAATGTATATATATATATAAACAATTCAAACACCTCCGCTTTAGAGTCAATGCTAAAAAGTGTGATATATCAACAGATCAATCTCTGAAAGCACTAGGAAAGTGCATGCTAGCTGACGTTTTTTGTTACTGGAAAATGATGTCATTCTTTGCCTTAGATGGTGTAACGTCGTTTTTATGCTTGAAAGACATTACAAATACACGTAAAGGAATGCAACATAGTCTTAGTATTGGCAGGAGTTCTTCTGTGCAATGGCAGAAAGTTGGAAGAAGCTGAAGACTTCAAATGTGTTTGTCCTTTATTGTGTGCTAGAATGGAAAAAGATCAGCTCCAGTGCGTGAATTGTTGAGTAATAATTCACTGTTTGTCGGTCAGTTGTACGAAGATAAATCACTGGCGCTACGCGTAAAGATCAAATCATGAGCGTGTAGCGCAAGTGATTTATCTTCGTACAACTGACCAACAAACAGTGAATTATTACTCAACAATTCACTGCTAGAGCTGATATATTTCTTAATTAAACTTACAAAGAATTCAAATGTTAGTTTCAATAATTTTAATGAGTTTCCATATTACACAACCAGTGTACTTGAACTTTAAGCAATAACTCAAAACAAAATCAAGATACAATCTGTGTCTTATATGTCCTCTATTGGCATTAAACAGATCATGTTTTTTGTTTACAGATGTGCTGTTTTAATATATATTTATTGATACTGTTATTTTGGGCTTCCAAATATTATGATATAGCTATTATGAGGGCTATCTGTCTATAATCTTGCTCAATTTAATCCATATTCTAATAATCCACACCAAGACTATACATGCATGAAATACAGTATTACTCATATAATGAGATAGCCTGTTTTTCCAGTATATGCAAACAACAAAAGCTTGCACAGTGCACTAGCTGGCAGTCGGATCAGCACTTTTGTTATTTAAACTGTAAAGCATAGAATCTATAAAACTTTTTCAAGAATCTACAGCACACTGTGTTCACTCCGTTTTGACATGAGTGCATTAATAGTGAACATCAAAGTGCACCTCGACGTCTTCAGTGTTTCTGTCTTCTGATACTTCTAAACCTCTTTTGAGGACTTAAGAAAGGTAAACAGTATACCAAGTGCTAAAGGGGGTTAGCTGAAATAATAGATAAATAAAGTTGGTGGGATTAGTTTGTACTGTGCGAAAAAGAGGGTAGTTTAGTTAAAAGATAAAAACAGAATATGGTGATTTAGGGGGACACATGCACCACCTAGCACACAGCATGACTAAACTGTGCCAAGGTAGGGAGCAGGACAATGCAGGTTGGGAGGGCATTCCAGTGTATGATAGTTCTGAGGAAAAAGCTGTATTTATAGTAGTTTGTAGAGATGGGGATCTACTTGTATGCCAGAGGGTGGATGAATTTAGACTCCCTGCGATTAGGTATTAGATACTCAGATGCTGAAATTGCAACAAGGTCATATGTGACCTTGTACAACATAATTACAAGGCGACTGTCTATGCGTCTTTGGTCTAGTGGACGCCAGTGTAGGTTTTCAAGCATTTTGGTCACACTTGAGGTTTGCGGTAGTCATCCGTAGCACATCCGCGCAGACTGATCAGCGCCTTTGTTATTCCCTTATTGTAAAATATCATATCATAACTTGCCACAAGGGAAATTTCACTATTCTAGCTAGTCTCTGTAGCTGAGCAGGTTGGTTTGGGTATCACCTGGTTCGAAACCCTTCAAGACAGGTTTTCTCGCATTGCAGCCCATGTAATGTAGCTGAGCACATCTGACCTGGTCTCGTCTGCACGCTGTTGATGTTGTTGTTTTTTTTTGTTTTGTTTTTTTCAAAATTAACTTTTCAAAAAATTATTTCAGTAATACGATCAGAGAGCCAAATTGTTAGGATCTAGATCAGGCCCAATTAACCTATTGTCTAGCCTGGTCAGGGTCCAAACTGTTTGTAAATGGCTATATATACGCTCTGTGCATGCTCGTTATCACTGAATATGTAAATTTATTTGCATTGTTGAAGATAGTTAAGCAAAATGTAAAGTTTATGTCTAACAAAATTATAATGACTTTTAAAACTAGATTACTAATACCATATCTCTATGATGTCCTCATTCTAGGAAGAAGCCAAAAAGTAATGTCCTGCCCTTCGACACAACTCCTGATGAGCTAAACATTAACAGTTTGTCATTGTTCCACACATATACCCAGCAGACAACATCGTATCAACGTCAATGCGACGTCATGGCATTGTGACATCATGTACCTAGCTGCTGTTATATTAAACGTCAATATAAATGCTGAGAATCTGAGCATGTGCGTGAGCTTACACACCAATACAATCATAGCAAACAGACAGAACTTAAAGATTACGATAATTTCTCAACTTTATACCTCAACTTTACTTGCGACTTCAAGGAAAAGCAGTCTTCACTCAAATTTCAATTGTTAAAATTACACGTTACCTTTACAATGAACACAACACAACACTATAATATATATCCATCAAATTAGTCATACTGTTGTATTATTGACATAAATTCATTATCATTTCAATGACCCCTTTTTATCAAGTGCAAAATCGAGATTTGCACCTGATGGAAATACAAGGTATCACGAAAAAAGATGTATTTTCGCTCTTACCTTTTCAGGTCCTTATTTATCAACACATCATCCAATGCTCCACTTTTTTAAAAGTTTTGTTTAGTCAAGCAATTATCATACAGATTACTGTTATAGCCAAATCACACTAAAAGACCCTTACAACATATACCAGATCAGCCTGCATATATTAATAATGTAAGCTGATCTGACGTACCATCCTTGTCTGAAATTACCAAGTAAATTCAAGTCGAATACGTAACACAAAAATGACCGCACAATGGTGATCATTGAATGAGCACTGGTTATCATTTTTTAGTAAACTATAAGTTCTCTTTTCCTTTGATTGAGTTCATCTATTGTGATTGTCATTTACATTAAACTTCAGTGTTCCATGCTGAATTAGGTTATTGAATTTCTCAAAAAAAAGTTTTGTATTCAAACATTTACCTGTGTAAGCCTGGATTTAATACGTGAAAGAATTTTACACAATATGTCCTAACTTTATTTGAAATTCACAGTGCAAAAGCGTACTTTTCACTCTACATAGTCAATCGCCTCATTAAAAATCATTGAAGATAGGTGTGCTTTTGTAGTTCATCTTTTTTTCCGCCTGAGGAAATTGCGTCTTTAGTCAATCAGGGGAGTTAACTGCAATATTGCATACAAGTTGCAGTGTCCTCCCTTGACTTGATGTGCGATGTGTTTAATTCTACTGGTGTCATTTGCTGATGACTTTTTCAAATAGTTTGGACCCAGATCAGGCCCGACAAAATGTTGGGCCTGATCTGCATCCAAGCTGTTTGACATTCCTGATGGAGTTCGTGAAAGATTTTTTTGAAAAAGGCGATTTTAAAAAAAAATCAGCAGACAACAAAAAATTAAGATGTGAAATACTGTGCCTTGTCAATAAGGATGGTACTCTTTATTCAAAACGGGGGCCACAACTCCCATAATATTTTTAGAAATTCCTTCAAAAAGTTTATCAGGTACTTATCATCTAATATGAGCTTTATACCAAATTTCAACAAATTTGTGAACAACAGTGATAAGTTAAAATCAACAGCAGTTATATGCACAAGAACTTTTTAACTGAGGGACAGACAGACATCTAGGGTATTAACATAATGTCTTGGCTTTTTTTGCAAAATGGGTGTACAAAAATATAAGTTCAGACAAGATATATATTGTGTTTGTTTGGTTTTGATTCTTTATGTCACAGTCAACGATTTTTCAGTCATGTTTGGACAGATCTTTTTTTTTCATCTTTAAATTTATTTTTGTCAAAGTAAAAGCCCTACTGGGCTTATGTTACATGTTGTATAATATTGGACACAAAATAAAATTACTATGTCTTCTAAGTCTATTCAGCAGTACTACCCTGTAACAGTTAAACCTTGGTAGCACAGGGTAGCAGACTGATCTTCCTGGGTTGAACCAGTATTATAAGCAGAGAGTAAAGTGTCTTGCTCAAGGATACAACGCAGTGCCTCCAGTGAGGCTCAAATCCAAAAATATATTGGACAGATACTATGATGAACGTAAGAAGACACTTTTAATAGAATCTCAGCTTTAGAGACCTAAGGTCAGTTTAAAGCCTGCTAAATATCTTTGAATGCTTCTATTCCTTCATAGAATAAAAGAATGGACAGACAGACAGACAGACAGACAGACTGGATCGGACATTTAAAAACTTCCTACACAGGTACAAAAAAATTCTGCAACGTAAGGGAAGTAATGCAAATTTCACTGACTTGGTCTAGAAACATTTATTAATTTTCTTGACATGGGAAAAAGTTATTAACAGGGGAGAGAAACATGCGTTGTGGGAGGTGGCTTAACTCAATTCTCTTCAGATTCTTTGAAATTCAGTAAGATAGGTATTTGAGAGTTACTTGTTTCCATGAAAATATAAAATCTAATTGAATGGGGAGCTTAAGTCTATGTATCAAGACAGTGTTATAATGGCCTTCCAATGTCTATCCAGAACAATATGAAGCAATGAAAAGCCATGATCAGACTGTTAAATTCATTGTAAAAGACTTGAAATGTGGGCAAAACTTTTTCAGAATCATATATTCTCTTTTGAAGATAGTGTAGACCCAGATCAGCTGGCGAGATGAATTTCTAATGAAGCCTGCTGATCAGGATCCACAATGTTTTTTTTATTGCACATGATGTATTCATGTTAATAATGAAATTATACACCTTGGATTGACTGGAGACCAGTTAGCAATTGAAAACGCTCTTAACAATCGATGAACACGGATCAAAAATTGCTAGAAACAGCGTTTTCAATTGCCATTTGTCGCCAGTCAATCCAAGGTGTGTAATTTCATCGATGAACACGGATCAAAAATTGCTAGAAACAGCGTTTTCAATTGCCATTTGTCGCCAGTCAATCCAAGGTGTGTAATTTCATCGATGAACACGGATCAAAAATTGCTAGAAACAGCGTTTTCAATTGCCATTTGTCGCCAGTCGGGCGACAAAATGGCAATCAAAAACTCTGTTTTTAACAATTTTTTATCTATGTTCGTCGATAGTATTAATGTTTTCAATTGCGGCCTATCCTGTGTGTGAATTGTTACTCACTAGAAACTTTTGCAAAAAGTAGGGTTTTTTTTTTTAATTATTACATTACATTACATGCACCTGTTTTTTGACATGTCCATAGTAATATCAGATGAAATTACAGTAACAGTATACAGATTTTTTTCTAGTTCATAAATCGTTACAATATACTCCAAATAACTAACCTTCCCCATCTAAAGGAGCTTATTAAATTTAATACTAAAGCATAAAAAGAAAAATTTGAATTCATCCATGTAAAAATATTTTGTTTCATCAAATATGGGCCCAAACTCACTTGCAGCTACCGTGGAGCCATGAAATGAAAATTTATTTTGCACAGAAACATTGTTTGTTTTTTTGTATGCTATAGCATCAATTTTGTTCAAAAAAGTAAGTATGATCATTAAATACCACACCCACAGTCACTGTAGACCAACCTACGGCACCTTGAAGAAGAGCCACAGAACACTAACAATCACAAGACATCAGGCAGACAAAGTAAAGCAATCAGCTGTCATCCCCATCAAGATGATTGCAAAAATTGCAAAGTTCACACTAAATGAGTAATTCTAATGCACTTGCTTTTGCTCTGGTTAAGGTCAAAAATATACTATCAGATCTTGTTTGACGTCATTAATCACGTCACATTTTGTTGGATGACACATGGCTTTATGCGTAAAGACAAAACTGCCAAAGTGCATTAGAATGGGGATAACCATATTCATTTTTTTTTTTTTTTCATTTCGAGAGGTACATTGTCGGATATATGTTTGGGAAACATGTTTTACTAAATTTCTGACCATATATCCGATGATATACCTCTCAAAATGACAATTTTGAATGCTGTTATCCACTAAATCTCTGATGCTCTAGGCTTTGGAATTTTACAGTTTTTAACCCTTAAAGCGCCAATCACGACTACAGCAGACAACAAATTTTGAGACATCTTTCCCAATTTCGAAAAAAATAAGGTATGATATTTCATGAGAATCGTCTGCCAGCAGACGATTCTCATGAAATATCATGCCTTATTTGTTATTTTTGAAAAAGCAGCAAAATTTGAAATTGTCGTCTGTTGCAAATCATAGGTGGCGCTTTAATATTTTCTTACCTGAGTCTGTTTCTGGAGAAAACTGTGACATGTCCACATCTCTCTTCCTTACAGTACTTGAACTGATCACTTTTCTTCTCTCGGCCTCCATCTCTAAACATTTCTCATCTGTCAGGTCATCTGCACTCTGAATATCTCGCTTCTTCCTCACCGTCATCTTCGGAGGCTTCTGGACAACCTCCGCAAAATGTTGAGCTTTTGCCATGAAATCCTTGGGTCCTGTTGGACTTCTCACATCACCATCCTTGTTTCTGTTAGCCCCATCCAGAGCAAGTTTAAATTTCCTAGCTTCCTTTGTGATGTCCTCGATGGAGCTTCGTTTCGGTGTAGACTCTGCTACAGCAATTTTCTCAGGTGACACAAAATCCTCTTGACCAAATTCTTCTATAGTGTTACTGAGTGGATCATTAGATGTCAGGCTGGACTGCATGTCCTCGAAGGCAGAGTCAGGGCCCGAGTTGTCACTGTTCGGGCTATGGAGTTTAGTGCTATAGGAGATTAACTGAATATTGCCTTCATCGACTGTTGTTTCCATAGGAACACTCTTATTTGCAGTCACACCTGCAATATATATAACATTGGATATTAAAAGCCATGATATTAGAAAACATAATGCCTAGACATGTGATTTCCAACAATATGGCATTTTGACAAGTGTAGACTCAGACCAAGCCTGTATCACCTCCTTTTAAGCTTAGAAACTCTAAATGATGTATGGTCAGTAGCTTAACAGTCAGAGTATTTAGCGACTAGCAAAGGCTCTCTGATCAGTCTGCGCATATGTGCAGGCTGGTCTGAGCCTTTGCTGGTCGCACATACCACATTGTTGGAAACCTCATGTCAGGGCTCAATTATTAACTGCATGCTGGGAAATATTTTCATAATCTTTTTGTTACCTACAAAATCAATTTTTTCAAAAAATTATTTCAGGGATACCATCCGAGTGTCAAACACTTTGGTTCTTTGAGGAATACCATCAGAGTGTTATACAGTTTGGAGCCAGATCAGGCTTAATGACATCTTGTTAAGCCTGATCTTTCGTTTGTTTGTTTGTTTTGATTCTTTATGTCCCAGTCAACAATTTTCCAGTCATGTTGTGACTGGTCTTCCTGCATTGAACCAGTACTAAGCAGAAGATAAAGTATCTTGCTCAAGCACACAATGCAGTACCTCCTGTGAGGCTTGAACCTGCAACCCCTCAATCTCGAGTCAAGCACTCTACCACTGAGCCACTGCCCTCCTCACCAGTCTGATCTTTTACAAAGGTTATCAGCAGAGAAAACAAACAGACAGACTTAATCCTTAAAATCGCAACCAAAACTTTGCAGCAGATGATATTTTTTAATTTTGTCCTTGCTTTTAGAAACCAATTAAAGCTCGATATTTCCTGTGAGTTATCTGTCAGCAGACGATTCACAAGAAAAGTTTGAAAGCCTTATTTTCCAAAAAAATCAAGATACGGTAAATCTTGTATTAGTTCGTACACTCGAATAGTTCGTACACCATAAATTATTCATGACCAGTCAGCTCAAAATGTCATGTATTAGTTCGTACAGTGGTCATTTTTCCCATTTGTAATTTTAATAGTTCGTACACAACGTTTCTTCCGTTCATTTGGTCAATCAGTGTGTCTGTCTACGATGCTTTCGTTTTTCGTCGAGCACGTCAGTTAGCAAACATATCAGCGGAACAGGAGTGTTTCGCCTGTCAGTGCGATCGTCAGTGTCGCTTATGCGCGTGCATCCAGCATTGATGCATGCCAAACTTTTATACAATGATAAACGCTAGGTTCAATGAACGTCGGACTGATGCAAATCGCGGAGATATTTTGTCCAGTCATGATAAAAATCGAATACATGTACACAACCACGCGCGCGTGCACACAGTGTCCTACGTGTCTGTGGTCATTGAGCCTTTCAGGTCTTTCTGTGTCATAAATATGCCCAAGCGTCTTTTATTTTAATCACTGGATCCGAGCATGTCGAAACCATATCGGCTGGTGTTTATCACAAATATTATCAGCGAAGGCTCAGGGGAGCCTGTGTTTTTGTGCAATCTCGTCGGGTAACTCAAAGTTTTGGAGTGGATGAAGAATCTAGACACTTACGTACCCCCACTAATTAGCTGTGCTTTAAATGTGCGTGCATCAATTTCATTTCTAAGTTTCACCAAAACGCGCACGCAATAAGCGTAATAAAATAACTATATACATTGTATATCCGATGGAACTTTTTATCAAACAAAGACGACACTGCTGAGCCTAGCGCGGCGTCCTCATGAAATTGTATTATGGTTCTTACACATTAAATGATTCCTGTGGATCATCACACGTACGCACAAGATGAAAAGTGATTTATGCATGCTTCTGCATCATACTTTAAATTGGGCTATCTATGAAACGAGCCAGTTCATGAGATTATGGTACCTCTCGCACATGCAACCAGCGAAGGCTCAGACGAGCCTGCACACCGCACAGTCTTGCCAGGGGCATAAATGCTCACATACAAGGAATGTAGATTAAGGTGCATGTCTAAAGTTAACACCGCAACAATTGCTTGCTTTCAGATAAGAAAAAATGGCCGAAAAAGCCTCTCGTTAACCGTCCGTGTATATTTAAATTTGCAACTTAGTTTTTTTACCCATTTCCGCGAGAAACTTTTTTGTATGCAAACAACAAAGGCGCAGATCAGCCAGCGCAGTTCTACCAATTATCTCTGGAAAGTATGATAGCTAAACCTGCTACATGCAAAAAATAAAAAAAAATCCTGTCAGACATGCGTGCGCGGATCCAGACAATTCCAACGGGGGGGGGGGGGGGGGGGGGGGGGGGGGAGGGTCAAATTGCTTCTCGAGGGAGGTTCGTACCAGTTTTTCTTCTAGGAAACAAATGGCAACTTATGATTTTCATTGGGAGGTCCGGACCCCCGGACCCCTCTGTCTCCGCCCATATCAGAGTTTCAAACAGTTGGATTCACATTTTATTTTTTGCTGGGCCTGGTCAATTCAAAAAACGTCTGCTAATTATATCAGCTGACGCCAAGGGCAAAGACAGCATGATCCTTTTTAAGATCAAAGAGACCGCGCACATCAATTCCGGCCACGTGTTGTTAAGTTTTGGGTCGCACGTGATGATGGCCTTGACGCAAGAAAATGTACATTACACATTAAACAGTGGCCCGGGCGTTATGAACAAGTCGAACAGGGTTCATGCGCGGATCCAGGAATTTTTGTCGGGGGGGGGGGGGGGGGGGGGGGGGGGGGGGGGGGGGGGGTCGAGGCCCGATGGCCAGAAAACAGTCTGGACAATGTTTTTTTTTAGTCATCAACTTATTTTACAGTTTACAGAGTGGATCCAATGGTTTTATTACAGAGGGGAGGAGGGGTCCAACTTCTTCCAGGGGGTGGGGGTGTTCAAAGAAACCCATATAACTTGTGATTTTCCAGAGGGGGGGGGGTCCGGACCCCCTAATCCCCCTCTGGATCCGCACGTCGGGTCGCCTGACGCCACTGTTTGCTTACAGAATCATGGTCTATCAAAATTTAAATAAAACTGAAAAATACCACCCAACGACGACTAAACGGAAAAAAGCTATCGCCTGCTGGTCGAGATAGCAAGTGCGGATCCAGATGGGTCAGGGGGTCCGGCACCCCTGGAATATCACAAGTTATATGGGTTTCTATAGGGTATCAGCAATTGGACCCCCCTGGAAAATGTTGGACCCCCCCTGGAAAATGTTGGACCCCCTCTGGAACCTTGAAAAATGATAGTTTTCTTCGAAATTAACCATTTGACTTCAGTAAAATAAGCTGAGGACTAAAAAACCGTTGTCAGGGCTTTTTTGTCAGATTGACCCGGACCCCCCCCCCCCCACCCCCGACGAAAAATCCTAGATCCGCGCATGGAAAGCAATGTGTACACGGGAAAGCATGGTGTTCAAATAGCAGTGCAAAGACTAGCATGTGCACCCAACCCTGTGTCTGGCTGTAAAAGAGTCAGTCAGCCTCAAATCACGAAAGACAGATTTTCTCATGTAATGGCTTTTCCATGGTCAACAAGCGACCGAAGATGACAAAGTACGGGAATCTGGTTCTACATTGATTGCCATTATCATAATCTTAAAATGCTGACAGCCTAACACCGAGCTATATTGGGTCCGAGCTAACACGTAAGGGGGTGTGCGAACAAGCTGAGCATGTTATGTCGCCACAAGGAATACGACGTATGATGGAGACTCGAACCAACCAACCTATGCAGAAATATAGGTGTTCATACAAAGCCTTTAAATGGAGTAAGCATTCGCAATAACGTAAGTTGTGGGTCTTTTTACAATATGAAGGCAGAGAAATGTACTACTCTGATTCATGAGAGTTCTGCGTTCCAGTTGTTCATATTTCATATTAAGAAGTCGCCGTTTTCATTTTCAGTTTTCATTCCAAATCAATGAGTGTACGCGTACGTCTAACCTGTAGGGCATGTACGTACATGTATTGTCTTGTCTACTTCTATGCTGCATTTTCGAGGGTTCTAAGAAAATAAGAATCTACATCATGACCAAAAACGAAAGCTGCGATATACATTGCTGTGTTACGTTGTGGAGCTAGCCGTCGGTAGTGAACAGAAGTTGTATTTTTGTTATGATTCCTCGGACCCGGTGGGTCCGAGTATGATTCCAATCAAGACAATCGTCATAGAACAAGTCCGACGTGACATCTCTTCCGTAAAGCAGGCCTATGTAAAGTTGGCCTGTAACCGGGTGATATCGCCGGGTATATCGCACATTGCATGTGAGTCGGTTGAAACGGCAATCCAGACTTTTATGTTTGGTTGTTTATTTCAGTGACATATTAGTTATATAGGTCACTGTTTATTTTCAATCTTTCACCATGCTATTAAGAATGTTAGTTTAATTGAAAATACTGATCAGACATACAGCCTGTAATTAGGCTAAAAGGATAAACAGAAATTCCTCCCTCTTTGGCAATGTTCGCATGCTTTTGGTCCCGTTTTTCGATCTTCAAAATTTCATTTTATTAGTTCGTACAGTCCTGTTTCTCAGAAAAATAATTTTTATTAGTTCGTACACAGCGAAAAATAATTATTTTTTACTGTACGAACTAATACAAGATTTACCGTATCATGAAATTTGTTGTCTGTCGCAGTTGCTAGAAAACTGAAATTTCGCTCATAGCAAGTCTAGAATAAGAGAATAGCAAAGGCACTGATCAGACTGTGTGGATGCGCAGGCTGGCCTGCGCCTTTGTTGTTCGTGAGCCCCCAAAGACAGGTTTTCTCACGTTGAGACCCAGATACTCTATATGTACCTTAATTAAAGAACTTATTTCTGTACTTTATTTGTACCTTTTATAAATTAAGGAATCATATTCTTCAATGCTGGAGCAAATGCTGTATAGACCCTAGTAAGCACCCTGTGTGAGTAACTGTTTTCAAAACTCTATACTCTCTTTTGAAATAGTGTAGATGAAGCCAGCTGATCAGGATCTACACTTTTATTTCACCCATAGATGAATACAATATTAATGCATGGGCCTCAATGCAAGAAAACTCGACTATATGAACATTAAAAGCGCAGACCAACCTGCACATCTGTACTTTCTGATCAGTGCCTTTGATGTTCGCTTTCTAGAAATTATGATGCCTCCAGTGGCTAGGCCCAACTTTTCGATACTGCTCTAGCTAGTCTCTGTAGCTGAGCAGACTGGTTTGAATCGAGGCCCACATATGAATTCAGTTCTAAGCTGATTTTGCATTCACAATTCAACAAAAAAGAAGTCTGAAGGACAGCTAAATCCCCCGCCGCAGAATGACTGTTTAACTGTGACCTTGACCTTCAGCCTGAGTCATGGGTTCTGTACAGCAGTTTACTGAGATAAACATTTGACCAAAATTTAATGAAAATCCTTCCAGTGGTAAAGGAGATGTGGACTGGACAGGAAATTCACGAGTTATTCCCATGACCTGTGACCTTGACATTGAGTCTGCATAGCTGAATCATTGGTTCTGCACACTCACAGTCTCAGTAAGATGAACATTTCACCAAAGGTTATTAAAAATCCTTCCAGGGGTAAAGGAGATGTGGAGATGACACAAAATTCAAGGGTAAATCCCATTACCTTGAACTGTTGACAATGACCTTGAGCCTGCATAGCTGAGTCATGGGTTCTGCACACAGTCTTACTCAGATGAACATTTGACCAAAGTTTAATGAAAATCTTTAAAAGGGTTCAGGAGATTTGGAGCGGACAAGAAAGTGTTATGGACGGATTGGCTGAGACTAACAGATGGGCAGACAAAGGCCATTCCTATAATCCACTCTTTGCTTCATGGTGGGAGATTAAAGACATATGCGGCTATTTCCCATGCGCACCTTTTCCGCGTCTGGAAACAGGTAAAGTTGTCTGGGTCCTGTCTTTCGACCTTTCACGGATTCGGATCAACATAGCTTACAGATATTCTTATGCCATATCCGTGTTCCAACATTTTATTGACAAAATAAAGTAATTAAAGTGTGTCCGAAATATCTATTGACCTTTTATCAGAACTTATATTGTCAGTACCAAAGACAGATAAATGTAGCTCAGGCGAAATCAAACGACGAACACAATTATCCTGGTTACAAACACGAATGTGGCCGAGTCTCTACTATTTGGACGGTTATTTAAAGCCCCGCACGACCTGACCTTGTGGCCTAGTGGTTAGCATGTCTGGCTACAAAGCCAGAGGACCTGGCTCGATTCCTGGGTGCGCACCTACTTTCAGTGTGTTTTTTTTTTCTTTTTTAACATTTTAATGCTAAATTGCTTCATATACTAGTAAAACGGCATCATCAAAACGACCGAAATGGGCATTCCTGAACTTTTCATATTGAATTACGCATGAAACCTATGGGGGTGGGGTTAAATTTGGCCCTCCTGAAAGAGAATTAGTTCGGTGACCCCAGATTTTATTCTTTTTTATTTAAGGTAGTATAATGGTCCATGAAATAAAAATAAATTCTTAAAATTTTCAACATCAGATATTTTTATATCATGATTTATTCTAAAAACAAATTCCGATTTTTGACGAATTGCCAAAATATATCATGCAGTATCTTGTCAAACATAAGATAAAAACTAAACTTGCACATTTTCTAAAAGGTTTGATGTCATGGGCACTAATTGAAGCTAAAAGAAAGAAGCTGACTGAAGATTACAACAGATTTAGCTTGACATTTAGGACTAGTGTTATTCTTTCATATTTTTAGAAAATTGGTCAAATGCTGAAAACTTCCATATAACATAGTGAAAAATAAGCACGGTGACATATCCTTTTTATTTCATAAATGGATAGCCCATGCATAAAACAAACTGTATGCAAAGTATTAAAAATATTTCAACATGGGAAGTAATTAGTAGCATATGTCCTTAAACTCCTCTTTATCTAGTGAAAAATAAGCACGGTGACATATCCTTTTTATTTCATAAATGGATAGCCCATGCATAAAACAAACTGTATGCAAAGTATTAAAAATATTTCAACATGGGAAGTAATTAGTAGCATATGTCCTTAAACTCCTCTTTATCTGCCATGTATTAAACTCCTCTTTATCTGCCATGCATTGATGTTGATATTACTTAGCGTACATTGATTGCCAGTGCCATTCTCATATAATTTTTGTCTGATCCACATTGTAACAGGAAATGACTTTAAAACATTTTCTTACGACATGATAGCTGAAAAAATTCACGTGCCTTCATTGGGAATCGAACCCGGGTCACCCCGGTATAAGACCAATGCTCTAAGCACTGAGCGAAAGAGTCGACACTCCAACGCAGTTGTCAGAGATTGATTATATACTAGAAGCTAAGCGAAATCTACCTTATGTAGATATACCTTGCCCGTAACACTCCCACTCTTCAAAGGAGTCATCATTTATGATGACGGAAAGCCTTTTTAGGCGAAACTAATGTCCAACTCCGGACGTGAGCCCCCATCTTACGGCATGATAGTCATAACAAAGTTAAGCATAGCTGAAAAATTTCCTGTGCCTTAGCTGGGAATGGAACCCGGGTCGCCCCGGTACAAGACAAATGCTCTAACCACTGAGCCAAAGAGTAGACTCTCTGACACAGTTGTCAGAGATTGATTATATACTAGAAGCTATGCGAAATCTACCTTTTGTAGATATATAGGTGAGAGTGCCTTGCCCATAACAATTTTTAGTGCGGTGCTTCTTTTGTGGATCATTTATGTTATTTCTGTCTTGTTTGTGTTATGCTTTCGTGCGCATCTGTTTATTGATGCCTTGTGGTCACATGCTGGGAAAGGGCTGACCTCTTGGCTCTCGTTTGTGATGTCTAATTGTGAAGTTGTCACTTTCCCATTGGTATCCTGGGTCAGGTGTGGTGCTTGATTGTATCGATACCTGATCTTTGCCCTCTTTCTTACTTTAATATAAGCTTCAGCTTACTGTCAAATCCTGTACCACTCTATACATTTGTATATATTGTATAATGCTTGTAAATTCAGAAATAAAATATTGTTTAAACTAAACTCCGTGTGAGCTTATAAAGATATGAACAGATACTACACTTTGAAATTAGCAAAAAGGCTGAGAAGTAATGGCATACGAGACCTCACGAACTGGCTCAATAATTCTACCTCTATGTGTAATTATTAATAGGGTTAACTGATTTACCTGGAGCAAATATTCCTTCAGCTGGTTCTTCATTGTCTGAGAGGTCAGAGTCCGAGGTAATATGTCTCCTCTGTTCAGTAACATCCACCTCTAACTTTCCCATGTGAGCAATCTCACCACCGATATCTCTCGTAGGTGATCTCACATCTTCATCTCTTACTGGAGACTTAACCCTCATACTGAATATTGAAGCAGGAAGATCAGCTATAGGGCTTCCAGGATGTTCAAAACTGTGTGGACTTAGCGGTTCATCTGGAGATGGCAATTCATGAGTTGCAGAAATACGTGGGTCCCCAACAGCAGTAGCCATTTCAATTTCAGTTAACTTAGCTTCAAAAATTTCTGATACCTCTCTTTCAGTACACACTGGTTCAGATTTTTCTGCTACAATATCTGGAATTTCTGTCTGAGATGGCACTTTTGTCAAACTAATCTCTTCTAGCAGAGGTAGGGGTGGTGGAGCACTGTCTGGAAGAGGTGGAGCTTCTGAGCTTGCATCGGAAATATCAGACTTAATAGAAATAGTATCCTTTGTGTCTTTAATCTTCCCAGTGTCAGGGAATGATATCAGTTTTTGAAATGTATTGTCTAAATCATCGGATCTTTTGAAAGCAGCTGCTTTGACCAGATCTAAATATCCATCTATTATATCAACATCATCATTTAAGTTTTCATTGCCAAACTCTTGCTGGTTCACAATCACTACATCATTATCACTGTCAGAATCATGCAATACAGCTGTTTGCTCCACTTCTTGAAATTCAATTTTTACAGATTCTGGAGGTTGATATTTACCACGATTACTTTGTAATATAATTGGAGTTATTTCACATTCTATATCATTCTTTTTATCAGGAATAATAATATCTTCAATATTTTTGTCTACATAATCTGAATCTGACTTAATATTAGTGTCTATCACAGTACAATCACTTTGTTCCTCCAGCTTTTGATCAGTTTTTAAACTTGGAATATCTTTTAATATTGTATCCAGTAAAGATTCTTCAATCTCATTTGATTTAGTTGTTTCTGTATCTACTATATATTCATCAATATTCGATTTTGGAAGATCGGTTTTATCTTTATCTATATCAATATGCACAGTCTCTATCTTAATATCTGTGGTTTCATTTACAATATCTGTGGTTTCATTTACAATTTCATCCACTTTATTGACTTGCTTTGTGTCAAGAACAACCTTATTATCTACATTAACATAAACTGACTCTTCGACTGTTCTGCTTTCCTGTTCTTGTTTGATCTCTACAGCAGGTTTTTTCTCATCACTTTCTCTACGTTTCCTGCGAGGTGGTCTGCTAGGCTGTACCTGGGTTTCAGCAACAGGCAATGGAATCTTTGTAGGACTACTAGGTGGAGGTGAAACTGATATGTTTGAACATGGAGGTGGAGGTGCTGCCTTCCTCTTGGTGGAGGGTCTCGGTGGAGATGAGGTAGATGAAAGTGGTGAGGTGGGCTCCAGTGACTGAGACTGTCTAGGTGACAGTGGTGCGGGCTCCGATGACTGAGACTGTCTAGGGGACAGTGGTGCAGGGCCTTTTGGCGATGAAGCACAAGCTGGAATAGACTTGTCTAAATTATCAGTTTTAATTGTCAATTCTTCAGTTTCCTTCTTTTCTAAGCTTACTTTCCTACGAGGTCTACTAGGTGCTTTTGGCTGATCTAACCCGGTGACTTTCAATGACCTATCAGAATTGTCTGACTTTTTATCTAAATTTAATGATCTTCTCTTCGCTCTATACTCTCTTGATATCTTTTTAGCCTCTTCGTCTGCATTTGCAGCATAGCTTCTCCTCTTTGCAGGATCTTTATCACTATTTTCTGAGCGTCTGTCGGAGAAGCGACGATGTTTGCTCTTCTCAAGTTTTTCTTCTTCCTCCTTGGCTTTCCTTCTTGCTAGGTAGTCCTCAGGATTTCTCTGAAACAGTAAGAACAAGGTTCATGTAAAATTCAAGGAATTTTCAAGTACTTTTTAAAGACTTTCCTACTGTTTTCAAGGTCTGAAAACTTATATAAAATACTGATTTACTCAGTAAAATACTACTTCAAAAATGTTGGACTGCTTTACTTAAAATATTACTTTTTGAAAATACTAATAAAATTGTGGTGCCTTTATTTGGTGCAGCATATGCTGCACCAAATAAAGACACCACAATTTTAAACTGTTTTAGGTCTCCAAAGACAGTGTTGAATACTCCTGTAAATGGTAAAATTCAAGGATTTTTCAAGGCCTTTGAGTGTTTTTCCAGTACTTTCCAAGGCAAAATCAATTTTCAAGGACTTTTCAAGACAGTCCTGTATATTCAAGTACTTTTCAAGCATGTGCGAACCCTATAGAAAACCCATGGAAACCTTGTCATGCTGAATATTTTTATGTACTACACTTCTACCCAATTTTTATCTTGTTGACTTGCACCATTCCCTGCAGTTGTAAGCATGCATTTTTAATCAGAATGGAAAACAGTGTGGATCCTGATTAGCTGGCTTCATTAGAAGCCAGCTGATCTGGATCTACAGTGTTTTCAAAAAAGGATAAATTTAAGGATTAACCCATTCAAGCTGAATGGAATTTCTCACTCTTATCAATTGAACCAGTCCATTTCCATTTTAAGGGTTGTTGGGGTGGTATTTTTCATTTTTATTCAAATCTTAATAGAACATTCTGTAAACAGTGAAGACCCTCACGATCAGATGCCACCTGATCTGGGTCTGCACTTTTTACCCATGTCCGGCAAAAAGGAAGCTTGGCTTATATGGGTTGAAAAATTTGACCAATGCTAAGGCCTTTAGATAAGAGTGTGTAATCAAAGAAAAATTTTCATATTTCTCAACCAAAATATATGCTGTGGGTAGTAAAAAGCACTGTCTCAGTGAAACGGTTCTTTTGAGCACCCAAAACAAATGTTTAAACTGATGAATAAGAAAATATTAACAATTTTAGGCTCAATTTTTTTGTTTATCTGCAAGTATTTAATATCTGTACGCATATTTGGCAAGAATTATAGCTTTCTAGTCTTATTCCAAAAAGTATATAATTAAAAATTAATTGTTAAGGAGGTTATTGTCAGTGCTATAGTGTATTTGTTCAGGACAATATTTTTTTCCTAATATTGGTACAAAGATAAAATCATTTCCAGCATAATGAGCACAATTAAATGAAACACTACACCCTTTTATATCAACATCTTAAGTTAGAGAAGTTTGAATGTTTTGATTTTCAGATTGCTATAACATTTTTTTATTTTTACATCCCATTTTGATTGGGTTTGTGGCAGACTGCATGGTTTAATAAGGGCTTGCATTTCAGATTCACTTGTTTCTAACTTTGCTGTCCCCTTTAATGGTCATGCTGCCACAATATCATGGGTGAAAGTTCAGAATTTCCAAAATCCTGAACTTTCGAAATTTCAATCGTAAAACTTGCAGTATACCCACTAAATATCCACAATTTCAAGATTAAATGGTCAATTGTCCTTAGACAGACTAAAAACAAATCAGAGAAGCTAATAAGTCTCCTTAATTCAGCATTTTGAGGATGACTTTCCTGTGGTGGAAAGTCATCCTCAAAATTCTGAATGCAGGAATAATCCTTAAAACTTTCACCCATGCAATATAAAGGGCAGTAAACTTACTTTAAGAAATTTGAAGATATACTTAAAAATGATCACCTTTTCTACTTTATTCATACCTTACACATATCTAAGATGGATTTTTCACTGTAAAATAGGGCAATTAAATTGATAGAATCTCTGGGCCATAAACTATGTAAAGGATATAAAGTGAGACTTAAAATAAACATAAAATTACTTCCCATCTAGTGCATACCATTAAGAGAACTTCCATTTGTTAATGTGTCTCATTTTTATTGAGAAATAACAGCCATACATATGTCACAGTTAACCCATATTGAAAGATTTTCTAACATTGAGCCAGTGGCACAAAAAATTTGGAAAATACACTGTTGGAAAAATTTGAAATTGTATACAAGAGCCATTTGTAGCTCTTATGCATTTCTGAACTTTATCATATGACGTCGCGTCTGGGAGTGAAATAACGCCATGCAATAAAATAGATAAATCACTAGTGGTTTACAGATTTACGGGAAAAATTATGACGTCCATAACAACGTTGCGTACATAATGACAAAATTATAACGTTTTTACACCAGAGATTTCAAAGTAATCTTAATGTCATCTAACATTCGTGCTCCTGTATTATTGAATTTATTAAACTCGTTGCGAAAAAGCGATAAAATGCTCAGCAAGCCTCGCATTTTATCTCTTTTCCTCAACTCATTTAATAATTTCAATAAACCATAATCACTCATGTCAGATCCTTTATTTGATATTAACACAGAATTTCTCACCTAATTATTAATATCCTTTCAACCACTTTTTGTTAATGCTTTTTTATCCTATTTTCTTAGTCCATCAGAAAAAAATATTAAGGTCACACTTAATGACAGAATAATATTATGTCAACCCCTTTTGATGATTAAGGCAACTGAATAATTTTGGCCAGGGGTTACAGTAGCTGTCAGAAATGAAATCATAAACTACTAGGAAACTGACAGGGTGAAACAAACTTGCTCTTTTACATAACAATGGTTTTATGTCTATATTGAATACACTAGTGTAACATCTGATAAGAAAAATGGGGAAGATCAAGTGATAAAGCAAGAAAACATATACTTTGTATGGTCCCATCCACTCAAAATTTTGGAAAAAGAGCAATATGATTAAAACATTTTGTTTTTTTTCATCCGAAAAACTATGATAGTGATCTTATTTAGATCTTAGCTCAGTGAATAAATTTCTTGGAGGAAAGTCAGGATACCCATTGCAATCTAACAAGAACAGCAAAAGTCAGTACTGACCAGTACTGCAAAAACAAAGTTCAGTTCAGAAAACTTCGGATTCTCTTTATTATATCCCAACTGACTGGGAGGAAAGTTTCATTGTCTGCCTTTACAAGGGCAAGGGTGATGCTTTGGATAGAGGCAACTATCGAGGCCTCAAGCTGACTGAGCAGGCCATGAAGATCCTAGAGAGGATTGTCGATGGTCTCATAAGACAGGTGGTGTCTATTGACGACTCCCAGTTTGGCTTTGTCCTAGGAAGAGGCACTACAGATGCAATCTTTGTGGTCCGGCAGCTGCAGGAGAAATACCTAGCAGTGAACAAGAGGCTTTATATGGCCTTCGTGGACCTAGAGAAAGCATTTGACCGTGTCCCTCGGAAGGTTATCTGGTGGGCCCTGAAAAAGCTAGGCGTTGAGGAATGGATTGTGCGGTTAGTCCAGGGAATGTACGCTAATGCACGAAGCCAGGTTCGTGTTGGCGAGGGTTTCAGCAAAGAGTTTGAGGTGAAGGTCGGGGTCCATCAGGGATCTGTACTCAGTCCCTTGCTCTTCATCATTGTGCTGGAGGCCTTGTCACGTGAGTTTCGGGCTGGTGTTCCCTGGGAGGACCTATATACAGAATGATCTTATCATCAATGCTGACTCCCTAGAGGAATGAGTCAGGTGGCTCTTGATATGGAAAGAAGCCATGGAGAAGAAGGGATTGAGGGTAAAAGCAGGAAAGACAAAGGTCATGATCTGTGGCACAGGCCTGGACCTCTTGCAGAGTTCAGGCGAATACCCATGCGCTGTCTGTCGTACAGGAGTAGGCAACAACAGCATCTACTGCAATGGCTGCAAACTTTGGGTGCATAAGAAATGCAGTGGGCTACAACGACTGACACCAAATCCTGATTATAGGTGTGCACGGTGCATGGGAAATGCTCGCCCTATTGACGGCAGACCACAGAGTGAAGTCCAGGTCGGACCTGATAAGCTTGAGGTGGTAGCTTCCTTCTGCTACCTAGGTGACATGCTTTCTGCTGGTGGAGGCTGTGAAATGGCGGTCACTACTCGTGTGAAAACCGCTTGGAAGAAGTTCAGGGAGCTACTACCAGTTCTCACATCCCGCCACCTCTCTTACAGGACCCGTGGCCATGTGTACAGCACTTGCCACTTACCAAGACGAACCTGCAGCGCTTGCAACGCAATGATAGGGCCATGATCAGACAGATCTGCAGTATCAAGCCAGAGGATGTGGCCAGGGTAAGGTCAAGCGAGCTACTGGCAAAGCTTCAGCTTGAGGACCTCATTTTGAGAAAGAGAAGGCTTCGCTGGTTTGGGCATGTGGAGCGTTCGAGTGGTGCAATCAGAACAGCATATGATATGCAGATTGACGGCAAGCGGGGGGCAGGGAGGCCCAAGCAAACATGGAAGAAACTGACAGAGAAAGACTGCCGTGAGTGGAAGCTCACCACAGTTGACCCTCAAGAAAGGAGCACCTGGAGATCAGGTGTGAGATCTGCTATGTGTGCAGCTAGCCAGTTACCTCGAAAGGGGCCCACTGATGCGGATGATGCCCCTGCACCTGCACTTTAATCAAAATCCGATTATTATATATTTATTTATTTGATGAAACTGAAAACTACATTGTGGATCAGGACCAGCTTTTATCAATTCTACAATAAACTATCTATATCACTCAGCCAGAACTTGTTTCAACTTCAACTTGAGCAAACTTCTAAGTTTATTCCAATTACCCAGTCTAGAACCACAACAAATTTATTTTAAAATCATCACAAACTTAAAATTCTAGTAGAATCATTAATTCCACATCCATCATTCACTGAATAAACAAAAGATTACAGCTCTCTATGTCCGTAATGAATTTGCAAGCTTACTAAAACCCACGTTGTGGACAGGTTGAAAATGGGCCTTTAAGGTAACAGTCAAGCTAAAATCTAAGGCTTTGACAGCAAACCTGGTTGTCTTATCCATTAGAAGCTTGTAGTCAAGTGAAAAAAACATGTAAAATTACTGCTAATTAGATAGATGTCAACTTGATTGATTTATCAATTTCTCATTTTTTCACATATATGTGTTATCAAAGGATGAAGATCAAGAAATTAGAGCAAATATGCGTATAACTTGCCCATGGCATACAAAAAAGATCTGTCAGCGGATCAAGGAATGCAGCTAATTTGAACTGGCAGCTGCAGTCTCATTACCCATCAAAATACAGTGCAGTCCCTTTACAACACACCTTGTTATAACACAGCTTTTGATATAACATAGTCATGTTGTGACTATCAATTTCATTTACTATGGAATTTTACAAAATTACCCTAAAATGGTCATTTTCCTATCATGTTAGTCAATTGTATCCCTTTATAACATGGTTCGCTTATAGGATTGAGATATAAAAAGAAAGTAATTGATCAGATATTATGCAAAATTTGTAATGAAACTGGATGTGTGGAAGACGAATTTCACTTTTTAATGATATGTAAAAAATAACAAGCTAAAAGAAATGATTTCTTCAGAAAAATAAATGCAGATGCTGTGCCCTTTCAATCATATATACAAGTGAAGAACAATTCTTGTGCATTGGATGACCTCAACGTTATCCTGAGAGAGAAAAGGCTTCTTTTACACTGGTAAATGTATACGTCGATTTGCTGGTATTTACGCATATTGCCGGTACTTCATAGACCATATGCCTAAAGGACTATAGACTTCAATCATTTGTATGTATTCAGTATGTGCATGGCGATTTATGTAAGCATTTAGGAATAGATTTGAGTACCGATCTGGATGATCGGTACTCGAATCCATTCCTAAATGCTTACATAAATCATCATGTGCATGCCAAATACTTAAAAATGATCTAATTCTATAGTCCTTTAGGCATATGGCATGTTTTTCTATATAGTATTAACACCAATATCTACCACTTCCGGTCTATGAAGTACCGGCAATACGCGTAAATACCAGCAAATTGACATATACATTTACCAGTGTGTCTTTGGTGTGGACAGTTTGAACGATCCAGTGGAGCAATAAGACAGTTTGCGACATGCAGATAGAAGGAAAGCGAGGGCCATGGCGGCCCAAGAAGACTTGGAGGACACTAACAGAGAGACCACTGTGAGTGGAAACTCAACCAGGTTGACCCTTGTGATAGGTATGTGTGGAGATCCAGCTTGAGATCTACCATGTGTGCAGCTAGCCAGCTGCCTGGAAGGAGCCGCTGATGTGGATGACGCTCTTGCAGCTGCATGTTAATCTAAATGCCTATGATGATGATGATGATGATGGCTACTTTGAGCAGATTTGCTTGAGCCTGATCTGGCTGCAAACACCAAATACAGGTTTCCTGGCAGCGAGACCTAAATGGTTATATGTCCTCAACAGATTTTCTTAGGACACAACTCATCTAATTGAGCCGCAACAGAGAACACCAACAATGTGGCTCTGCATCATGAGGAGACTCAGATCAGCCTAGGCATCACCTAGATCTGATCAGAGTTTTTGCTCTCAGTATGAAGATAGCTAGGGTCCCTCGGACTGAAGATAGCTTGGGTCCTTAGTTACCCATTAAGGACCCAAGCTAAGTGCACAGCCAAAGCCAAGACTCTGATCAACCTGGGCAGATGCCCAGGCTGATCAGAGTCTTTGCTCTGCACACATTCGTTTTGTTGTTTTTGCCATGTCACGGCTCATTATAACCTTAAATCATAATGGGTGTCTATGGCCAAAGAGGTTTCCATCTCAATGAACTTTGTAAAAAGACATTTTTTCACACCAGAAAACTTTGATGAAAAAACAACAAGACACTTAATAAAAAAAATCTTCAACATAATAAGTGACCTTACAAGTTTGAGTTCAGACCTATCAACCTATTTTTTCAGCTCTCTCACTTGGGAAAGAGTGAATGGGAAAAAATATGTAATATGTCATTTATAAAAGAAAAGTAGATACTATGTAAAACAATCTACCAATTTTTGTTTTTTGTTGTTGATTTTTCCCCCCAAATTTCAAACTTAGAGCTGATCAGCCATTAACAGAGGGCAATATACTGAAGAGAAACCAGGCCCCGAGGTTATAAAACTTTTTTTGTGCTCAACTCAACTGAGCATAAAATTGATCATCCTCAAAAATGTTAAAATGCCAACCATTGTTGGCATTTTAACATTTACGAGGGGTGATCAAAAAGTTCGCGGAAAATAGTTGCCATTTCTACGTCGTTTGATCAATAGAGCTGGAATTACAGCACACAATACTGCAACACACATGCAGTTGATCGGTTGCAACATGCTTGGTGTTAGTCGTCTACGTGCGTCACAGCTGTCGTCAAGGCAACGCTATATAGCGTGAACCGGCCCATTTTACGTTGCATTTTGACGTTTTACTACACAACCAAGTAAACTTCAAAGTTTTGTAAAAAAAATTTATGCTGTGATAGTCCATATTGCTTTCTATGCATATTTAACGACATATTTATCCCTCTTCTGTGCACACTTTCAAAGATTTATATCTAACGGATGGTGTTCTAAATCCAAATGAATAAAAGTACTGTCAAAAAGGCAAAGCATTCAACTTCTGTGAACCCATTGCCTGTTTTGGCATGTCAGTTATTTAAAATAAACTATTTGCCCACTTCGAAAAACACCCCTTTTCAGGACAGTAGATATAATATTGATAGTTAATTTAGATATTATAATTATTGTGATGAACACTGGCAAGAAAATATATTTTTTTGTTTAAAATTTACAAAATTTCGAAAAATTGACGCCTTTTAGGCCTGTCCTTTGGACTGAAAACTACTATTTTGAATGCATAGCGCATCGGAATAACACAAAATGCTCATATTATGTTCAAAGAATGGTGGAACATTACTTTCCATTAAATATACCAATCAATTCAAACACAACTATGAGTTTTAGATATGAGAAGCAACCCAGGGTTTCAGATGGGCCGCTTTCCGCGAAATGACGTCACAGCGTTGCCTCGTACTCATACGTCTGACGTAACATTTTCTAAACTTTTATATCAGTCAACTTGTTATGAATGGTAGTTTGTATCTATGAATTTTCATTGCAATCCGTAAAAGCAATGCGATGCAATAGCACTTTTCCGCGAACTTTCTGATCACCCCTCGTATTAGCATGATAAATACAACACCTGAGAGGCTTAAAGCAAGAAACTTCTTCATTTGTCGGTATTTTAGTTTTTATGAGCAGATGAAATTTCGTGCTAAGTTGAGTTGAGCATGAAAAAAGTTTTATAACCCCTGACAGTACAGGCCTGCAGAGTTCAATGCCCTGTCTGTCGTACAGGAGTAGGCAATTTAACAACAGCATTTAATGCAATGGCTGCAAACTCTGGTGCCTGACACAAACTCCTGATTATACTCCCGGTGTGCACGGTGCAGGAGAACTGCCTGCCATATTGATGGCATGCAGACCCCAGAGTGAAGTTCTATTATTAAATCAAGAGGGATTCCCTTCAAGTGAATTCATATTCAGTCTCTTGAATTACTTTTACTCGACTTAACTCTACCTGTGAAACGAAAATTGACAACCATAACAATATATGGAAAGATGACACCATTCATAGCAAATATTTCAAAAATGTAGCCTAGATATAGATTTATAAACATTAACGTAATTGTCACCAGCATCTGCGATCAAAAGTCATTGAAAAGCAGCATCAAGCCATAAGAGGCACTGTTTTTGCCTTACAAAAATTAATTTTAAACGATGAATATAAATATTCCGCAGAAGAAAATATGATAGCTTTGAAAGAGAACCAATAGCAGGCCTCCAGATAAGAGCGTGTATTTTAAAATTATCTTTCTTATTTCTCAACCAAAACATATGTTGTGGGTACTCAAAAGAACCATCTCAATGAGACGGTTCTTTTGAGCACCCAAAACATATGTTTAAACTGATGGGTAAGAAAATAATAACAATTTTACTCTCGAATATACTATGCCATGGTTAAGAAATATTCAACCAAGAAATTGCAATAATTTTCTCATTTCTCTATGAAAACATATGTTGTGGTGTTCATTGGAAGCGTCTCATTGAGACGCTTCCAACGAGCACCCACAACATATATTTTCACTGAGAAATAAGAAAATTTGCGTTTTGTACAGCCTCCTCTTTAGTGCATTGGCAGTGAATACCATACCTGAGCTAAAGTCGATGCAGATTCCACTGAGGTTGCCATGACAATCTTTCTTAAAAAACTAAATCACAGAAAGAAAATATAACGGGGAAACTTCTTCAGGAAATCATTTTATATCCAGAAACGAACTTAAATCACCATAATAGCAGGTTTATGAAAATATCACAGAAGTTTTAGCACATTAAATCGCTCCACCCCTGGCTAAGATAATTTTCTCCATAAAGATGTGAATGTCACTACTCAAGCGTGATGTAGTAACACAATTCAATACAATCAACAATGTTCTCGCTCCATCTCACTTTCGCTTCAACTAGACCACGGTCAGTAAGGTGTGACAACCAATAAACAGCGACAGGACTACTTTGTAAATAATGATATTTTACGCAATATGGTTGTAGCTTCTCAGATCACTCGACTGGACGAGATGGATGACAGAAAATACTAGGGCTACAGATTAGCAAGGTATTTCTGTCAAAATCTGAAACAGTTTTCTGATATCCATACCAAGAGGAGGGTGGTACTCAAAAAGAACTGTTTCAACATAAGTAATCATATTTAAGTTAACGGTTAAGAAAATATAACAAATTTTACATTCCAAATTTTTGGCTCCAACTGTTTGCTTCCCTGGAGCTAAGGGATACAGCAAAAGAAATTTGATAACTGAAAGAACTATCTGTCATAAGGTGGGACAATAAAATGCAAAGACAATCTATTACAATAACCCATGTCCCAATGACTTAATGGATATATCACCGCCCCGATAGCTCAGCTGGTAGAGCATCTGCTTTTGGAGCGGGAGGTCGTGGGTTCGAATCCAGGCCACAACCATACCAAAGGTGTAAAAATGGTACTAGCAGCTCCTTGCTGACGCTTGCATAAAAGGGGTCATGCTAGGAAGATAGAGTAAGACAGGGAGGTACGCAACCTTATATAAGGCTTCTTTATCTTTATCACATTCAGGTCTGATTTTCAATGATATGATTCCATTCTTAATCAACTTGAGTTCAAGGGGTCGCTTGTTTGAGTCTCAATGAAGACACTCAGTGTTGCATCCTTTAGCAAGACATTTTATCCTTACTGCTTAGTTACAGTTCAAAGATATGTAAAAGCATGAGCTAACTAGAATTCAGAGAATCGGATGTGTCGCCTGGCAAAACCAAAGTCATGCAAGGCAAATACGTCAAATTTATCTCCCTGACAAAGAGTTATTAGACAAATGTGTAAATTACAAAACAAAAATCCCATTTCTCTAACCCCTAAGTTCACCGTGGGTATCATAAAGATCATAATTAAAAGCCTGTCAACTATTTTAAGTGTTTAGTTCAATAAAATAATATACTTCTAAATCTGTACAATTTCAATATCTGACCTTTCAACCCGACCCAGAGGTCAGGGGTGTATGTAAGGTCAAGGTTTTTGCTTGCATATTGGTCTATACTTCTTTACCTTTAATTTGATATGCAACATGACCACAATCAGAAAAAAAAGTTTTGAACTTTTGACCCAACCCCACAGGTGGAGGGTGTGTGTAAGGATGACAGCATATGTGCATAGTGCTCTAAGCTCCATTCCCTTTAATTTGATATGCAACATGACTGCTTTCAGAATTTATTTTGTTTGACCTTTTGACCCAACCCAGAGGCTGAGTGTGTGTGTAAGGACAGAATGTACTTGCATAGTGCTCTGTATGCTCCATTCCCTATAGCTTTCAGGAAAAAATGTTTTGATCTTTGGACCCCACCACCGGGCTGAAGGTGTGTGTTAGGACAGAATATGCGCTATAGTTCATTCCCTTTAATTTGATATGGTCAGTAGGAGCACAGTTAATTCAGAATGCTCAGCTACAGACTGAGAGAGATATTAAACGCAGGGATAATGAAATTTGGGATTCAGCATGTAACAGTAAATCTTTGCATCATAGGATATATCAAAGAAGTTCACTTTAACGTTTTTTGCAAACACAATTATTTATTTAAGAAATTAGGTCAATGGTCAAGGTCATATTTTTAATTATATTAATTGCTCTTCCCACAAGTTAAACAACAATTTTGAACTAGAATTGTTTTTCAACGAAAAAAAAACAGATGTCTCCCCCATTTAGGAATAAAAATAAATCACAAAATTGCATTTAGTTATGTTACAGGGGGAATAATTTAAAAAATATACATGCAATAGTTATGGTTCTTATGCTTGACACATTGTCTGAAGGTGCTTTACAAAAGTATGAAGTTTCGTTGAAATATCTCTGACGGTTATCAAGTTATAGAGCAGACACGATTTTGTGACAGACAGACCCATGGAAAGATGCAAGAGGGAAAAATATACATGCAAGAGTTATGGTTCTTGTGCATGACATGTCGTCTGAATGTGCTTTATAAATGTATGAAGTTTGGTTCAAATACCTCTTACGGTTATCAAGAAATAGAGCGGACACAAAGTAGCATTGCAAATGATCAAAGGGGAATAACTCCAAAAATATCCAAAGCAGAGCTATGGTTCTTGTGCATGACATGTTGTCTGAATGTGCTTTACAAATATATCAAGTTTTGTCGTTTAACAAGTTATAGAGAGAACAAGATTTTGCGATGGACAGACAGACGGACGGACGCAAGGGGCAAAACAATATGTTTCCCGACCATTCCACGTGGGAGACATAAATATCAAAGCTCTAGGTCCAAGAGTTCAAAAAGTACGGCTATGAAAGTATTTGTTGAACTTATGCAGTGTATGTTCAAAAATGGGTCAAAGGTCAGATATTTTGGCACATTTGACAAGTTCTTCCCACAAGGTATACACATGATATATCTTTAAGTCCAGAAGTTCAAATGTCATCGCCAATATTGTTTAAGTTTGTTGCACACACCCCTATTTACTTATTTTTAAAATTAGGTCAAAGGTCAAGGTAATACTTTGTGATTTATTTGAAAAGTTCGTCCCACAAGGTAAACACATATGAAATATGAAAGCTCGAGTTCCAGTTTTTTTAAAGTTACGGACATATAATATTTTCTTGCACTTACACTTTTTTATTTTCAAAAGTAGGTCAAAGGCCAAGATGATAAATTTTGTTATATTTAAAAAGCTCTTTCCACATGGTATATATATGAAATATCAGAGCTCTTATAGGTCCAGAAGCTCAATAAGTATGACTTAGGTAAGGTTTGTTGCACTCCTGCTGTTTTATGTCCAAAAGTAGGTCAAAGGTCATATTTTGGCATTTTTGAAAAGTTCTTCCCACAGGGTAATGGTATACACATATGATATAACAAAAATAGGTCCAAAAGTTCAAAAGTGATGTTAAAGTTTGTTGCACTCACACTAATTTTTATTATAGCAAACAGATTCCGACAAGTTTGGGGCATAGTAATTTTATTTCAAGTTCAACATTCAGAAATATGTGTGCGAAAAACAAAACAAAAAAGAACAGACTGACACTGAAACTTAAACACTAAATCTGCAGGTATTGTGAAATATAAAACCAAACCTGAAACTTCACCAATCAAATGCTCCAACAGCATATATTTTTAAGAAAATCTGATCAGATTTCTGACACATATGTAATTCATATAACTGGAAAAAAAGCAAAAAAAAATATAAAAAAATAAGCCAATCCCAAACCATTAGTCAAGTTGTTCATAGTATTGTTACCTTAATTAGCAAGATTATCATGTCAGTTTTGTCTATTTTAGCCAGCTGAAAAACCTCCCCCATGCGTGAGACAAATGACCAATAAAGGCGTTGATCCAAAATGCCTTTTTTAAAACAAAACTGTATTTCTGATTGCCAAAAAAACACTAATTTTGATTGCAAAGATACACATTATGGTCATTGATAACTATATATTTGCATTTGTTCTATAATCATCATTTTGAGGATCGAAAATGTAGTTTTTGGCAATCAGAGGTTACAGGTGTCCAATTCACTAGTTTTCTTATTTTTCATCAAAACATAAATTGAGGGAAACATTGATTTAATTTTTAATATGAAATAAGCAAAATGACTTTTTTTGTAAAAAGGTATCTAATCTAGGGCTTGCACAAATAAAACTCTTTGCATGTTGATAATTTTTTCATGACTTTTTGTCACGATATTACCCAGCACACAACAAGTTTAAAAACCCCTGATGATCAAGGGCTATGAGCTGACCCCTGAGAAGCTTCAGCAGAAGGGTGAATCAGGCATTGGTGTCTTAATTCACTTAGTTAACAATACTTAAACAACTCGGTCAAGGAACACAACTTTGTGTCAAAAATGTTCATTCATTAAAACCATTAACGTGTATAGTTTAAACAAAAGGACTGTCCTTTCTCTCTGACATCATGTTCACCGACTATGTGTCAAGAATACATTTTAACACATACCCAGACATACGCGTATGCACCAATACATCATTTGTAATTTGTCAACAAAAGACCAGGCAGAATAAGAATAAATGTAATTTTATACTGATATTGGCCTGTCAATCTTTTTTGGGTAGCTCTAGGATTGGAAGTGGCAGCAAGCTAACAATACCCTATCATTCTGGTCATGTATGTATATGTATCAAAAACAGAGTTTGAAAGTTCTATTTCTGAGTAATATATCATGTTATTGAAGAGCTTTGCCATTTATTTTAAAGAGACTAAGTCTGCAACTATGAACATTTTTCGAATTTTTTTATTTTCTTTTTAAATCATTTGTAAAAGTAGAATTACGTTATGTTTTCACAATAAATCTGTTCACTATAGCTGAAAACTGCACGGAAAAGTGAATTATCTTATAAAAACAGGTGTGTTTTTCTCTTGTAGGTCATTATTTGCGCCCCTCCAATAATTATAGACAGTTAACTTTAACATAAATAATGTTGTTTTGATACTGATAAGTTGTTAAGATTTACGAAATTGGTAAAATGTATACCTAAATTTTAGTTTTTTTACTGTGTTCTTGAAAAATAGAAACATTATTTTGTTCTAAAATTAAAAGATCAAACATTACAGACTATGCAGCTTTAAGAAGTGATGGGGATGATTATTAGGTCTTATATTAAAATAAATACTATATATTTGGGATCAAGGCAAACTGAGCTGTTCTTTTCAAATGTTCTACCTTCAATGTCACCATAGGGCTCGAGACATAGAGCATGACACTTGAATTTATAAGCTGTATTAACTCTTTAGGTACTGAATTTCTCAAATGTAATCTTCATTGGCGTAGCTTCCAGGACACAGTTTACGCATGTGCATAATAAAAATTGTAACATTCAAGGGAGGTCACCTAATGTGGCAAAAGTGACTTTCCATACCATAAGGAACTCTGGGAGCAAATTCTTTCCTTTAAGCACAGGCCTTTGACTCTCCCTGTCTAAACCGTAAAAATCCCAAACTACTCGTATTTACCCGATTTCCTGTTCTAGTCAACTTCCTTGACTAGAAGTATATCTTAGGTATTAAATTGGCATTTATTACAGCTGTAGCATAATGTCAATGACCTGTGCTTTAAGAGAAGTTCCCATTTTGAAAAGGGACGCAATTGAAGAGAATCACTGCTTGATCCAGTAGTCTCCCTTTGATGTGGGTAACTTTTCCAGCTTTCTGGCTACACCATTGATATTTCCGTATATGTTATGGACTAATCCATTCTACAGTTGGGGAAGAATAGTGCAGTGGTTACAAATGACTGTGGTACATAATACCTCGGACCCAGTATTATCTTGGGTCCTAGATAATACTCAAAATGAAGAGAGCAATAATCGTCTGGAAGAGAATTCTACATAATGGAACTTATTATCAACCTTTAGTCCACCAATCATGCTCATTTGATCTGCTTAATGTTCTTAAGTTGCCTATATTGCAAACAATATCTAGTCTGAAATGTACTTGAATATATGCAGCAGACAACATTTCCAAGACAAACAAGGGAATCTGTAAAACCTACTAAGGATGCTCCCCAAATAAACGCTTGTTCAAAAAGGGCTGCAAGTTGATATCTCTAATAGTGTTAATGTTATTCTCTGGACAAAATTTAAGTATAACAAAGGGGAATAACACCTAAATTATGCAAAAGAGAGTGATGGTTCTTGTACATTGCATTGATCTACCTATAGAATCCTCTTATAGTTTTGTTTTATTTAAGTATGAACATTGCACTTCTTCTCTCGAGATCTATCTACCAATGAAGTTTCAAGTTGATACCTCATATACTTTTTGTGCTATGCTCCGAACAAAATACAAATATGAAAAATAACAAAAGGCATTAACTCCTAAATTATACAAAAGAGAGTTATGGTTCTTGTATATTGCATTTCTCCTCATCAAGATCTATTTACCAATGAAGTTTGGTGTTGATACTTCTTATAGTTTTTGTGTTATGTTACAGACAAAATTATGATGGACAGACGAACAGACGAAGCAGCAATTATATGCTCTCCCTTTGGAGCATAAAAAATAGTGGAGGGCTAGGTGTTAAGATTTAAAGAGTAACAATCCATCAACAATATTTCAGTCATGTCAAGCCAATCTCTTAACACTTATTGAAATCACCAATAGCAAAGGTACTTTAACCAATACGTTAAACTGCCACATCACTGACAGACTCAATGCATAACAATTCCACCCAAGATGGCTTCTAATACAGACTGCAAACATTTACTGCACTCACTAATGATGGTTATCTTATTTTATTCAAACAACATTTTTTTTGTGACACTTAGACCTGGAAATCAGCCAAATAAACAAGTATACAATTTTTACCATTTATGAAAGGGGTTGAAATCTTATATACCATTTAGCACAATGCGAAAGATTATAATGCACCACTTGTTGTAAATAAACCATTTATGTGTTTCAACATAAGAAAAATGGCCATATATCAAAACACAGACCAATATATGAATATCTGTTACAGAAGAAATATGATGGTTTGTTTGATTTGATTCTTTACGTCCCATCAACAATCTTTCAGTTAAACAGGGACAGTCTTCCTGGGTTGAACCAGTACTAAGCTAGGATAAATGTGTCTTGCTCAAATACCACAACGCAGTGACGCCGGCGAGGCTCGAACCCGCGGCCCTTCGGTCTCGAGTCAAGCACTCTACCACTGAACCCCTGCGCTCCCTAGAAATATGATGGTGTGACCACCCATGAAACCATTCTGTGCTAATATAGCAAACCGGTATATGATTTCAAATTAACCCATTGCTAGCTAGATGGGTAATGTGGTGATTGTTACCTGTACCACAACCTATTTTGGTCGTGTAGCCTAACTTTTCGTAGTATATAGTACAGACACAGTCAAGCTCTGGAAGCAAGTACAAACAGTTTCACACACTCCCTGTCAGTTCCGAGCAGGCTACTGATTTACCACAACCCTTATTGATAGTACAGTCCTGTCCTGAGTGCAAGAATATATACAGTTCCACACACCACTCACTGTAAGCTCAGTGAACTACTGACTTATCATGGTAGGACAGCCCAGTCCTGTTCTGATCTACCTTTCTCACTGTGCCATAGGACGGTCTTTGATCCGTGATTGTGGCATTTCTTGGTCATACTCAACATTTTTTATCACAACCTAAGTTGGTTTGTTTGATTTGATTCTTTACGTCCCATCAACAATCTTTCAGTTAAGCAGGGACGGGTCTTCCTGGTTGAACCAGTACTAAGCTAGGATAAATGTGTCTTGCTCAAGGACCACAACGCAGTGACGCCGGTGAGGCTGGAACCCACGGCCCCTCAGTCTCAAGTCAAGCACTCTACCACTGAGCCACCGCGCTCCCTCTCAACCTAAGTTGGTAGGATAGCCTTGCTCTGAGTGCAAATACAAACAGTTCCACACACCATACCAAGCGACCTACTAGCTGGCTTATCACAACAGTAATTGGTGGGACATCCCCCCAAAAAGCCTATATTTATGAGAAATGATGGAAAAAATACCTTTAATCGTATTCGTATATATTGGAAGGCCATCGAGAAGGCCATTTAGTTGTACTCTCCAATAGCCAAGCAGCAAATACATATTGAATACATATCACCAATTCAGTGAAGTGGAACATTTTCACATTCATCTATTTTTGGCTTACTTGATACCATACTTATTGTCTCGCAATCTATATGTTCAATTTTATCCGAGTTCATGCTTTACAACCCAGTCAACAAGGACACAACACCACCACAACAGTGAGATTCGAGCCAGGGACCTTGGTATCTCTAGCAACTGAGCCACAGTGCTCAGAGTTTCTGGGCATATGTTTATTTTATCAATGACAATCAGATTTTGTGTACCTCTCTTTAGCAAACATCTGTTTAAGCAGAACTTATTTTTAGATCAGAAGACAAACAATAGTTAGGAGATAACTGTATTCAAAATTTTCATTTGGGGAGGTATATCGTCGGATAAACGGTCAGAAATTTAGTTTACGATGGCACATCAGCCAAGTCATAAAACATGATTTCTGAATTTATATCAGACAATGATAATTTTGAATATGGTTATCCCTTTCTCAAAAATACAGTGAAACTGTGCAGTATGTTGCAGCTGCTGCAGGATATACTTGGCAAATTTATGATGTTATCCAATCAGACGTCTTGTTACATTTGCAAGTGCATTAGCCATTCTTCCCTCTGGTTTGATATAATAATCTTTGGATGGTACATTGTAGTCATATCAAGGGTGCACAGGTTAGAATTTACAAACAGTGACGTCATGTTTTGTTTACAAAGTTATCATGAGGGACTTAGAATCGATAGAATCGATAGATCACTTGTGTATTAATCCTATCTGCAGGATAGGATTAATACACAAGTGATCTATGGATTCGCATTAGCTGAAGTGGAGTGTACGAGTTAATGTTTTACTTAACAATTGTAAACACAGTATTACGTCACTGTCACTTTTGGTTGGCATGACAGTAGGAATGATCTGAAAGACTAGTCTATCTTAGTAAACAGTTCAGACCCTTAATGAAATATGCAACATTTTATGGCATTTCATTTGTGTCTTCACTGTTTGCCAAAGTACCCATATATGATAGAAAAAGTGCACCTCAATATGTACAAATTTAAAAAAAATTGTGTTAAAAAAAATTCTTACCTTTGTCTTAACGGGTATTTTACTCTGCTTCTTAATTTTATTAGTTTCCATTTTTTTTTACTTTTCACTTAATATCCATTTTATAGTTTTGCTGAAGATTTAGTTTTGCATTTTATAGATCATCACTTTCACCTTATTTTTGAAAAGAGATATGCTAATGCATGGATTTAAAATAAGCATATCTGAAAACTTGTATAGGAAAGGTTAGCAAAAAGCGTGGATCTAGGATTCGTAACATTAGAACTATTTATTGATAAAGGTATAGTTAATAGGCATGAATGAATGCAATTTTAAGCTACCCGGGTAAAAATGCCATCAAGAGAGAGAGCTAAAAATGGAAGACACACTTACAGGCTTGTATTTCTCAGAGGGGTGGTTCAAATTTTGCTGCTGTTTCCTAAAACCTTTTATAAGTGAAATTTACTATAAGTACAAGCAGTACAAACCCTCTTAACATGTATGTATGGCATGCATGCTAGTCTGGATTATTACTGCTAGCATGATATGGGTCACAAGGTTCCTTTTTCTGTCCTCGGGCTATTATAATTCAAAGCTTTGGATAAGAAAGGCACCCTGGGCTAGCTAATTTTCTTATTTCTCTATACCAACAAATATTTTGTGGGGACTTATTGGAATCATCACTCGCGAGAGATGATTCCAATAAGTACCCACAACATATACTTGTGTAGAATACCAAAAAGGGATCATATTTTTCTTGAAAAAAAAGTTGTCTTATCTACTGCAATATTGAGTTTGTATATACCGACAGCTTAGGTCAAGGGCCTCCGCCTTTCCAAAGCCTTGTTGATTGAAAAATCACTCCTTCGGATCTATCTAGAGATCAATATGTACCGATAAATTGTCCCCGGCCTATCAACTATCAGAATATTTCAACAAGATGGGTATTGATTGAACTGATCGATCATACAGGGGACAAATATGGGCCTTGTCGCGAGAAAACCTGTCTTCGGAGGTTTGCGAACAACAAAGGCGCAGACCAGCCTGCGCATCCGCGCAGTCTGATCAGCGCCTTTGCTATTCGCTGTTTGGAAAGCACCATATCTAAGCTTGCTACAAGCCAAATTTTGATTTTCTAGCTAGTCTCTGTAGCTATGGAGACTAGTTTGAGTCTCACTTTGTCGCATACCCCGAAGACAGGTTTTCTCTCGACGAGGCCCATATGTGTTCCATTTCAGCCATGTCATCAAAAATCTGTATACATGTACAAGGTTTATGACCAGGTAAGACATGCACAGCTACAGTGACTAGCTTTAATCTTAATACTAAGATATAGCAAGTATTGTACATACTGTCAAAGCAGTTAACAGCCATGACATCAACCAGACTGCAAAGGCACAGGCTTATCTGCATCTTCATTGTTTTGGTATGACATGAACAGGATTTCTTATGAAATGGGTCAATTCATAAAAAAACAATAAAACCATTATGTTCACAGTCTGATGAACACAAATTTGTTTGTTTGTTTGATTTAATTCTTTACGTCCACTCAACAATCTTTCAGTTATGCGGGACGGTTCTTCCTGGGTTGAACCAGTACTAAGCTAGGATAAATGTGTCTTGCTCAAGGACCACAACGCAGTGACGCCGGTGAGGCTCGAACCCGCGGCCCTTCGGTCTCGAGTCAAGCACTCTACCACTGAGCCACTGCGCTCCCTCTGATGAACACAAAGCAAAATTAAAGGTAAGTTTATTTCGAGTTGATGTTTTACTTTACAGTCAACAATTTTTCAGGCATGTTGGGACGACTTCCTTGGTTGAACCAGTACTCATCAATGAGGATAAAGTGTCTTGCTCAAGGACACATCACAGTGCCTCTGGTGAGACTCAGACGCTGGGACCTCAACTCTACACCCGAGACACTGCACTAATAAAAAAGGTAACTAGAATGCGCAAATCCCCACACTAGCTCTCAAAGAAATTGAATAGTATTTGACCCTTTGATTCCACCCCAAGGTCACCAGTTTGACTCTAGGGTAAAAATTTCACTTGTGTCCTGTAATGCTCATCATCCCCTTCAATTTGATATGTCACATGACCATGTTCGGAAAAAGTAAACTTTTGATCCTAAACGGCTACTTTTACAAACAGTGGAGACCCAGATGAAATGTCACATAATGTGGCATTTCATCAGGGTCTACAATGTTTGTTATGGTAAAAAAGATCACAGACAAAAGATACAATTTTTTTTTAATTATAACCTGACACCCCTTGATATATACAATGGACTATCCCAGTTTATTGTATCAAACCAGAAGGAAGAATCCATACAAAGAGCTAAACTGGAATCAAAGGATAACTGAAGTCGATAGTCAGGCTCCAAGGTTATAAAACTATTTTCATGCTAAGTCTCTCAGATGTTGTATTTATCATGCTTATAAATGTAAAATGCCAACAGTTGTTGGCATTTTAACATTTATGAGCATGATAAATGTTATACTCAGTTGAGTTGAGCATGAAAAAAGTTTTATAACCTCGGGGCCTGGTTATACTCACTAGGACCATGGTTAATATTTGGTCATTACATTCGCTGAATCCGCTATGTCATCACTTGCCAAGGGCGTCATGGACAGAAAAAGTAGTACATGTACCTGTAAACTGGACTATCCATCCAATATGTTGACCACCAACTAAGCATGCACTATGGCATGCTTTTTACATGAAATTCAATTTTTTAGCTTTCACCAACTTGTCATGAGAAAACCTGTATATGCCACACATGCAAAAATCATCCTGCACATGAGTACAGTCTGATCACCACCATTGTAGCCCTCTACCTAATTTGCAGAATACCTATACTTTTCTATAATTCCCAATATTCAAGACTAGCTAGTCACTGTAGCTGAGCATGCTAGAGCGATCATAAACCCAAAGAAACATTAATTTTTCTCCTGATATGGCTCACTTTTTTTTTCTGGCCTATATAGCTGTTAGTTCATGGCAAAACCAACTATGACCATGAAGACTCAGATCAGTCTATGCATCTGCCTAGTCTGTTCACACAGTCTTCTCTGTATATATGAGTACCTAAGGCCCATAGGACCTGGTTTAGATAAACAAAATTTTTGAGCATAAAATTGTAAATATTTTCTTACTCATGTGTTTTAACATACGTTTTTGGTGCTCAAAAGAACCGTCTCAATGAGACGGATCTTTTAAGTACCCACAACATATGTTTTGGTTGAGAAATAAAAAAAAAATATTTTTTATTGCACACTCTTAACTAAAGGCTTGAAGGCTCATAGTATCTTCATACCAACAATGAAGACTGACCAGACTAGACTTTCAAAAAACCACATTAAGAATCACATTCTCAAAGAGTATTTGCCATTATAACCACCATATGTCAGTCTGACCACCGCATTTTTCAAGTTGACCACCAACATAAAATGGGTCTTTGCATTGAAAGGAAGGCATTTTTTTTCTGTGAAATTACATCTTAAAAGCATAATTTATATAGATGCATCTGTCTGCAACAATACAAGGTCACTGGAAGCTTGCGTCTGAAAAAAACAGAGCTAATTTACCTGTATTTGCCTACTGTCTACTTTCGTTTTCGTCACTGAGCAAGCAGGACACAATAATAGCAGTAACACATTTTAATTGTTTTATATACCATTTTGGGTAGACATACAATGGCTAAAAACTGATAACAGGACATTCTTTGATTTTTAAAATATGTCTTGGGACATGTTACCTCTGTTCTCCCCGCAGGAAATACTCAAGTTGACCACAGGAAGTATTTCAATTTTTTTACATTGACCACCACCGGTGGTCCATGGTGGTCAAATTTGAAAGTTTACAGGGCCCATCTGTCACGCCCAGGCTGATCTGAGTCTTGGCTGGATGTACAATATGTCATATTTTTTTTAGTTTTTTTGTGAGATGGGTCAAATTAAGAACAGCAAATTTAGATAGCATCTGATCTGCTCTGTGCAAATGTGAGTGATGGAGTCCATAATTGGGGTTTTATTTCCTTAAAAGGAAGAAAAATAAGACACCAGACAGATAAACATGACTCATATTTCAGAAACATGTCTTCTTCCTTCTTATTCCTTTCCAGGGTTCATACAGATACAGCTATATTCAATTCAAGGATAAATCAAGGACCACAAAGATAATCTGCTACAGTTCTGCAGCGCTATTCTGACTATGTTGACATTCTGTTTTTTACAATAATTTTTACCAATAACAAAGTTATTTTTAACTCACTATTTTTAGAATATTAAGTGTATTTTATTACATTTAAAATATAATATGCACATGCCAATCACAAAAAGATATTCGTAGCATAGTGGATGATCGCTTGTCTACTGTCATGGAGGTTGCGAGTTCGAACCCCCTCATCGTAACTTTTTATCCCCACGCTTTGATAAACTAGAGAACCTGACGGTCCTGAAGCGCTCACCTGATCTTAATAATGTTAAAATAGGTCAAGATCAACTAAGGCTTATAATGAAACATATTTTGTTTTACTGGGGTTGCGGCAATTTTGGTCAAGTGACCTAAAACAATCTTATGAATACTCCATCAAACAGCCCAGTGATTTCTGAGGAAAAGATGTTTAGATAGGTATGCAACAGTCCAAATGAGTGGCCTCGAATAAAAAGGTCACAGGTCAGCTTGACATTTGGTACTTATATAAAACCCTTGTCTCATTAGGTTAAACATTTCTTGCAAGTTTTATGATTTCCGCCTCAACAGTAATAGAAAATGAACATTTCAAGATTTTTCCCAAATAAATGCATTTGGAATCAAATTTGACCTTGCCATAAAGTAGGTCATGGTCAACCTAGATTCATCATTTGTGCAAATCTGGTAGGGCCCACATCCCAAATGCTACATACCAAGTCCCAAGGCCATTGGCCTTTTGGTTCCAGAGAAGAAGATATTTAAAGGGTATTTACCATATATGGGCGTGGTGGCCATCTTGGTCATGTGACCAAAATATTTTGTATAAATTTTGGCTAACTTATCATAAGGAGTCTTCACATGAAATTTGAGTTTAATTGGGCCAACGGTTTGTGAGAAAACTATGTTTTAATATATTGATGGGACTCCAATATGAGCAACCTAAGCTGAAAGGTCAAAGGTCAACCTTGACCTTTTGAATTTATTTATAACCATTGTCTCATTAGGGTAAACATATCAAGTGAGAATAATGACTAAAGCTTCCACAGTTTTCAAAAAAATCAACTTTTCAGAAATTTTCCCATTTAAATGCATTAGGAAGCAAATTTGACCTTGATGTTAAGTAGGTCAAGGTCAACCTAGGATCATCATTTGAACAAACTAGGTAAGCCCTACAACCCAAATTTTAAATACCAAGTCCCAAGGTCATCGGCCTTCTGGTTCTGGAGAAGATTTTTGAAGGGTTTTTACCATATATGGGTGTGGCGGCCATCTTGGCCATGTGACACAGACCATTTGAACAAACTTTCGTTCCCCCATCTTAAGGAGTCTCCATGTGAAATATGAGTTCAATTGGCCCAGAGGAGAAGATGTTTGAAAATGTTGACGGACGACGGACGGACGACGGATGCCAGAGTCACTGGTATACTATTAGCTCACCAATGAGCCTTCAGCTCAGGTGAGCTAAAAAGCAAAGGGGATATTGTTATCGCCTCCGTCCGTCCGTTATGCTATCTCCTCCTAAACCATTGGACGAAATTCAACCAAATTTGGTGTGTGAGTTACTCACATGAATGGGGCGCGCAACATCAAACTTTTTTTTGCCCAGCCCCCTGGGACCCTGGGGAGGGGTCAAAAGGTCAAATATCATTTAATTTCATTTACAAAGTCAATTTCAAAGATTTTTATTCCAAACTTTGAGTGTGTTCTCACAAATAAAATATACTAAACATATCAGACGGGTTTATATCCCCACGCTTTTTTAAAAAAAGCGAAAGTGATATTGTAATCGCCTCCGTCCGTCCGTCCATCCATCCGTCTGTCCGTTATGCTATCTTGTCCTAAACCATTGGACTAAATTCAACCAAATTTGGTGTGTGAGTTACTCACATAAATGGGGCGTGCAACAGCAAAAATTTTTTGGCCCCACCCCCTGGGACCCTGGGGAGGGGTCAAAAGGTCAAATATTATTTAATTTCAATTACAATATCAATTTCAAAGATTTTTACACCAAACTTTGTGTGTGTTCTCACAAATGAAAGATATAAAACATATCAGACAGGATTTTCATTCTGTTCCCTGGGTCATGCCCCAGGGGTCGGACTTAGGGGCGCTGGGGTGCCCAAGGGGTAAAAAAAAAAATTCAAACATGGTCATGTGGCATATCAAATCGTCGGGGATGACGAGCAGAACAGAATGAAAGTAAAATTTTCATCCTAGGGTCAAACTGGTGACCTTGGGGTGAGGTCAAAAGGTCAAATATCATTAAATTTCAGTTACCATGTCAATTTCAAAGATTTTTATACCAAACTTTGTGTGTTCTCACAAATTAAAGATACAAAACATATCAGACAGGATTTTCATTCTGTTCCCTCGGTCATGCCCCAGGGGTCGGACTTAGGGGCGCTGGGGTGCCCAAGGGGTAAAAAAAAAATTCAAACATGGTCATATTGCATATCAAATTGATGGGGATGACGAGCAGAACAGAATGTAAGTAAAATTTTCATCCTAGGGTCAAATGGGTGACCTAGGGTGAGGTCAAAAGGTCAAATATCATTAAATTTAAGTTACCATGTCAATTTCAAAGATTTTTATACCAAACTTTGTGCGTGTTCTCACAAATAAAAGAAAATATATTGAACAGAATTTTTATTCTGTTGCTGGAGTCATGCGCCAGGGGTGGGACTTGGGGGTGCTGGGTCAAAAACTTAAGCGTGGGGATTTACAATGGCCCCCCATCCACTGAGCATTCTTGTTTAAAATTGCCTTTATAATTTTTTTATATTTTTTTTTATTCAATTGTTTGAATATAATTCATAATCACCTCCAAATCATTTTGGTTGCTGGATAACGCTTTAATATGCAAACAGTCCATACCCTATTGAGTTGACACTTTTCGTGTTTGCTAGTGTCCCATTTAAGGAACACTGTGTATAAATGCTAATACTGTTGTCCAAAAACCACAGCTTCATGCTCAAACTAAGTGTTCCACGGAAAACTTTTTTAAAAGCATATACCACTAATTATTATCAGAAAACCTACCGAACTTGGTTGAGATCCATTCATTGATGATGTCTTATACACACTGAAGAGATCTAACTCTCAAACCAGGATTGTTGTCATATGAAAATATGGTAGCCCTCTTCTTTTTCCCTTTCTCTAAATATTTAAAATTTCTTAAAATGGAATCACAAGTTCATTCAGCAAGTATAAGGTACATCATTAATTACAAATGCCTCAGATCAACAAATTCTATTAGGACATGTGCTCACTTAAACCAAATTTCCTTCAGAATGAACAAAGAGTTTTGGCTATTGGGAATGCAATAATGTTGATTGAATGTACTAAAGCTCTGTTTCTGTTCCCTGTAGACAATCTTCACAATGTTTTGAGGGAGCATCTTAAAGGAAAGCGCAACAAATGAAAAAACGTGAACTGTATTTGTTCAAGACGTGTCACACAACATAAGTTTGATGAGAATAGGAAAATGGAGACGATTGAATATGATATCTCGCCGTTTAAATATACAAACACAGCGATTTTTGTTTGCTTGAGAGCGCCGCCATAGTTTTTGGTTTGGTTCCCGTTTTTGTAAGCGCTTTACCTGGAGCGCGGGAGCCAGGATCCCGGACGTGACGTCATTTACGTTCATTCTGTGTGTATTGAGAATGTGTGAGACGCATTGTTTATGTGAGTCGGATTATATTGGAGTGTACACTTTATTATTATTTTGTGAGTATCATTGGTTTATATATTGAATAAAGATCGACTGGAATGAAAGACCTAAAAACTGGAGCTTAAATTATTAAACTCTGTAATAAAGAAATGAAAAAGTTACCCATCTTGTGTAACTTTTTCATGCGCTTATTCCCCAATTTTTTTTCTTGTCAAAAATAGATCAGCTGGTGAAATAAGTTGCGGGTCACATTGTGTTAACAAGATTGGACAAATAATGAAATTCATTTCTTATTCTAACGGTTAAACTTCGTTCAAATCACGTGTGAACACATGCACTAGCTTACACAGGGTCCGTGGCATAGATTGGGTATCATATCTCTACACATTCTCGCAAATTTTGGCCGTTTTGCCAAAATGGTTAGACGAGCTTTCCTCGTACAACTGAAATAAATATCGTTTGCATAAAAATTGTTAATATTAAGATGAGTAAATGTATGTTCATCTTGTTGGATAAGCCTTCGAGAATAGGATGGGACCAGTGCTTATGAGTGCTGTATTAAATATCCAGAATAAAAATCCTCAAAGATGGCCGATCTTTAGACGAGGTACCGTCCGTTTGAACTTAAAAAGTATCCGTTCTCATATATGTTTTTTTCTCTATGATTGAGGCCCAGACTATTTGTAAATGCTTTATTGGCTTATTCATTATGAGTTTAATATTTAAAAGGAGTAGATCTACCCTCGCAATGTCAGCAAAAATCATGTTGCGGTGGGGTCGGTTGGCGTGTACATTTTTGCAGATGTGTAAGGAAATGCGTTTATATTTCTTACAGTTCTGACTTTGTTAAAATTTAACAAACAATTGAATAGGAAGCGTGAATGCGTTAAATATTTCGATATAAAAGACATTAATAAAAACCTCGAGTAAAAACGAAGCAAATTTGATGAAGGGATGTGGATTTAAAAGTGATTGATTTAACACTTTAACACTGTGATAGATAGATAAAAGGCCGTTAGACTGATATCGTAACTTTTACTTTGAATTCCAGTTCATCGAAATAAGCGTCTCAAAATTATATCCAATTAGTCCATAACTATTTTGACTACACATTATCACACGCTTGAGCTGTTTTTCTCGCTAATTAAATCAAATTCAATACAAATGGACAGCTAATTTTGTTAAGACACAAGCGCTCCTTGCGCATGGTTAACCGACCAGAAAATCGATGTGAGTAAGTGACGTCACTGGTGTAAAAACATGGCAGCCACCTCAGGCGGATTCCAACGCGAATTTCGTAAATTTGAAATAGTGATAGTTGATTGAATATATACTTTTTAAGCAATTTCTTTGCTTACAAATTCTTTCCAAGATATAGTCCTCTAAATTATATCAGCGGTTACGGTGTATTGCGCTTTCCTTTAAACCATTCTTGGTTTCAAACTCATAATCCATTGAATTAGAAATGGTTGTTACAGCGAATCCAGGGAGAGACCCATACAAACCATTAAGAAAGTTTCTTCCAAATCTCTTAATTGTCTTCCAATATTATTTTCAAATTCAATGGTGGATAGGAAAGTTGACTCTTAACCTTTGAAAGAACCTTAGAGCTGATTTCATTTCTTCATCAGTGATTGGTTTACAAAACAAGTGTAATAAGTACTTTACATGTGACCATACAAGGAACCTGTTGGAAATGAAAATATTTGTCCAGGTTCTATTGTGAAGAGATTATGAACATACATTTTGATGAAGATAAGAGGAAACTACCAACAAAATCATTTCTCAAATATTCAAGGGAGTTATCAACCTACCCCTAGCCTAACCAAATTTCATTGTCCTGTCAACACCTTGCAGTAAGTTAAAGAAACACATACTAAAATCTTTTCTATGTTGCCAATTAATTTTATAATCCTTCAATGAATATGAATGGTGAGTTCATAGTTTGACAAGAGGTTTAGAAGAAATTGTATGCATCTCTGTCTGGATTAACTGTAAAAGTTGTATGAATGCTTAAATTGCAAAGATGATATAATTCCAAGCAACCAAACTTAATGAAAATGTGATCCAATTCCTTTCACAACCTTACTCAATAGCTCACAAAAAGAAATATTAAATCAAAAGCTATCCAATAAATTCCAGATCTGTTAGTACATATTATCCTTTTGTAGTCCTTCAGAAAGCTAAAGTTGTCCTACAAGAATCAGGTCTAATCATTTGAAAGACTCCTTAATGTATCTGTAAACAATGATGATTAAGATGGGCATGTGTATTTGTACCCAGTTAATCAGGGCCCTATATTAACAGACAATCAATACTACAGAGTTCAGAGAATATTGGTCAGAAGAACAATAAGGGAATATCTATGTGGAAAGTATGAAGGTTGACAATAATTAAATCATTACCATGGCATCGAGGCTCTTTTCTAACAATTCTCCTTGTAGTTTGACACAAGAAAAATGCCCTCAGAGCTTGTATTAAATGATCAGCAATTCTGAAAAACTGCATGTTCAGCACCTTGGTGGAGTTAAAGATGGTTCACTATCTAAAGCCTGATTTAGGTGAGTTATATAATAGTATTCAAACAGTGTAGGCTCTGGAGAAACTAAGCATGACTGCAGGCTCACCTGAGCCTTCAATGTTTATCTCAGGAGAAGTACCAATTTCACAATATATACTTATTTATTGATAATTCATGCTGAGTACCGTATTTGCTTTGTCAAGCATACAGTATGCTTAGAAATTTCATACACAAGTCATTTGCCTTAGAAAGTATATCTGTATCTGTATAGATTTAGCGGTAGAAATCCAATTCTGTCATCTACAACGGGGGTTTAGACATAGCAAGGCCTATGTGCCATAAATTTTTATAGTCTGATGGAATTGCAGGGCATTAGATTCCATTATCATGAACCAGCAGGATTACTTTCACTTTCATCTTCCAACATTCAAGAAAAGTATTTCAGATGACATTAACCACAAAAATGTCCTCTCAGTCCTCAGTCTTTGTAAAAGACAACCTTGATACCCCATATGCAGTTGGAGATTTAGCGAAAAATATGTGAACTACCAGTATTTGCTTTTGATCACAGGATGTTTGGTGTTTAGTGCTTGTCCAGATCCTCAGTGCCTGTATATGGGGACCTAGAGCCACAATGTCAAAAATAGTAAGTGAGTATGATCAGGAAATACCACAATCACAAACTGCAGACAAACCCATGGCACCTCGAGGGAGAGCCACACAACAATCACGAGACACCAGGAAGACAAATTAAGCAAAACAACCAACTCTCTCTTCCCCATCAAGATGATTGCAAAACTAGAAGGGACATAAAGTAATGTACAACAAAACATAGAACAATTGCAGACTCCCACAATGGTAGTAACAATAAACAACAAGTCAACAAATACTTAATATGAGCCGAGACATGAGATTTCCAACAATGTGGTATGTGCGACCAGCAAAGCCTCGGACCAGCCTGCGCATACGCGCAGTCTGATCTGAGTCTTTGCTTGTCGCTTGAATATTATATGAGTGTTAAGCTACTGACTGAACATCATTTGGAGTTTCTAAGCTTAAAAGGAGGCTGCACAGGCTTGTCTGAGTCTACACTTGTCAAAATGCCACATTGTTGGAAATCACATCATATCGATCATTGGAAATGTTCAAGGTGTGTGCTTATTAGATCATGTGTGTTATCTGAGGAGAATATAGTTCTGTTCATGTCAAACAGCTGTGACATTAAGAAACATTGTAATATTGAATTCTTTAATGTTTTGTGGATAATGAAATTGTATGAAGCAGCAGTTCAGCAGCCTCTCTAATTAATTAACATTCAATTAAATCTGTTCAAAAACAACTATATACTCAATTTGAAGCAAAAATTTACCATTGTTTCATCCTGCTTGGGTTAAACCCGTTTATGCCTAATAAAATTTCCCACCCTTATCAATTTAAATTGTCAAATTTTAAAGGTACATTCTGTAAGCAACAGAAACAGTGCAGAACTTAATCAGCAGCATCTGATCTGGTTCTGCAATGTTTGTTGATTTCCAATAAAAGGGACGCTCTTAAGTATAGGCTTAAATGTCAATGATTACCCTGTTTAGATGATGCATTTGTTCCGATCCAGGACCGTTCCATAGTTTTGGAGCGAAACAAATGTGTTTGTCTAAACACTTGGACAGAACCAGTACCGGTACAACTAATGGACCACCTCAACACCTAGGACCAGGACTGATCCAAGTCTGGCTTGGTATGAATTCTCTTTCTAAACACCTTGTATCAGTCCAAGGTAGACTCAATATATATTTTTAGATAGTCCGTAATTTTGCAGCAAGTGAAGGTCAACACATGATGCTGCCCCACACTATTTCAGTAGTATACAAGGCAGCGATTTTGTCATCTGTTAAGAAGTAAATAGCCCAGCCAGCAGACAGTGTCAGGCCACCATTGGCACCATTTGAATGGTGTTTAGCTGGCAGGCCAATAGACATGTCATACCTCATTCTCACAGAATTTGGCCCTTCTGAAAGATGATTCCTGTAAGATTTTCAAATCTCACAGAATTTTCTGACTTTCTGACCTGATGATCTGAAAACACATTTTATAAAGAAATAATCATAAATCACACTTTATTGTGTTTAACACAAGTTTCTTACATTTGGGTTATTTTGGGAGAGTTCCAAAGTGATTTTTGTGAAAATATCTCACAAAATTTTATGAAATCTCCCTTAAAATTTTGATTTATCTCAGACATTTCAGTCCACAGTTTATGGCATGACATTGTATGGGCCAATGGTAGCCCGTATTTATATGTGAATTTGAAAGACACCAGATATGATAGAAGCTAAAGAGTCATTTATCCTGATCTAAATTTTACAGTGTCAACAAGAAGATATGTTTATACCGATCTACCTTATACCGCATAAGTTATATAGGACCAAGTTCAGTACTGCTAAAAGAAAGGGGAGCTGGGCTTTGCATGAAACATAAGATCAACAACCACTGTTACATTAATTAATTAGCATCCAATTAAAGTGGCAGATATTTTTTGGCTGAAAAGAGGTTGAGTTACCAGCCTAGTCAACAATATTTCATTGGGCCATCTAACATCTAGTGAATAAAAGAAAGAAGAAAAGAGAGAGGATAAACTTTGTCTCCTGCCATTACTTGTGCACAATGTGAGAAAACTTCCTAATGTTATACTGTAAATTCAAAAAAAATTGTGAGGGTTTTACTTCCGCGAAATCAGCGAAGTTTCGTGAATATAAAACCCACGCAAAATGGTAAAATCAATCTGCTGTATACTGATGTAGGTAAATCATGCTTCAGACACAAAATTTTAACATAGCAAACCTGTCTTTTAGTGTTACTTACAAAAATAAAATTCTTCCAAAATTTCTTGACTTTACCGTGAATATTCCAACAACATTATGGCAAAGTTCAACCTATATGTACCTGAGCAGTTTAGTCAGCACCTTTATTGTTTGCTGCCTTGAATTTCTAAATTTTCAAGATTTTAAATAATCTGGAAAAACCGATCTTTCAGATGCTTTATGTCCTGGCCAGTCAACAATCAGTATTGACCAAGTGTCTTGCTCAAATTTACAACCCATGGGATGAGAACTCACAGCCTCTTGCTCATGAGTCTGCCAAACTATGGTGCTTCTATATCATTAAATGGTATAAAGCTACACTTGCTAAGCCTCTCAGCATTCGATATTTGCTGTGCAGCTGTGTAGGTTTATTTGAGTCTCACCTGTTCTTGATTACTGGAGCCTCAGCTAGAGCATGAGACAGACTGTAAACTCAGCAATAATATCCTTTTTTACATTATGGTAGTTTTAAACCATATCGTAAGAAAAAACTATCTTGAATTGCAGCAATTCAAAAAACCATGAGGGAAGGTCTGCTTGTGACATGGCCTATTATGATATGCAATAATGTCAAACTTCCAGCAAGATTGGGTCAAGCAACAATAAGTGACCACATTCATACATAATGAGCTTGTCATAATGTGTCATATTCATAAAATGTACCAGATGACCACACTTCATTATCAATTAATGCATCAGGAAAAACATTCATTGACACATTATGCATGAAATTACTGCAAATATCCTAAATATTTCGGGAACATGACCCCTATAGAACTGAAATTGGCTGTTAGATTTTGTGAGAAATTTTTAAGCCACATACTTCATTCGAAGAAGAAGGGAAGAAAGGAAACAGTACCCTTGGCTTCTTACGAAGAAACCTTGAAATAAACAGTGAAGACGTCAAGAGTGCTGCATATATCTCCCTTGTTCAACCTAACATAGAGTACTGCTCCACTATCTGGAATCCATATCATAAAGACCAAATATATAAGCTAGAGATGGTTCAGCAGAGAGCTGCACGGTACGCTACAAACCGGTACCATAACACAAGCAGTGTTTCAGAGATGTTGGGCCACTTAAATTGGGAAACACTGGAATCCAGAAGGACAAAGGCCCAGCTTACCATGATGTTTAGGATTGTCAACAGTCTAGTGGATGTGCCTTTGGAACAATACCTAACACCTGCATCAAGCCGAACAAGATCAGCTCACTCCCACAAGTTCCGACAGTTTTCAACCACCACATCTTACTACAAGAACAGCTTTTTCCCTCACACTATCATTACATGGAATTCTCTGTCACCAGCTATTGCTGAGGCCCCTGACCTGGTATCCTTCAAGCAGGGGCTGTCCACCCTTAAGTACTGAACCTGCAGTCGGCGCCAGCCATAAGTAGTACCTAGGGATTCTTAGAGCTATGCCGGTGGGGCTTCCTTACCCCTTAGCGGTCACCGTAGCCGGACTGGTCTGAGTTGAAGGGAGGAATTGTGGCTAAGCCAAACTTTATCTATTCTTCTGTCTTTTATCTATCCCCTGTTGCTTCTAACTTTTCTACTCCTCTATTTTTGTTTCTAGACTAGCACCACCACCGTCGCATAAAAGTCAAGAGTGACTGTGCCGACGTACCATGTAAATGTAGATGTCGAAACAACTAACATAAATATTTTTATGGTACATTTTTGGGAGCACCATTTCTCAGTAGGTAGTCAGAGCATGAGGTTTGGGGTTCGAATCCCAATGTTAGTGCAATGTTATGCCCTTGAGCATTGCTTAGTACTGGTTCAACTCAGAAAAAAACCTCCGTACATAACTGAAAAAATGTTGACTAGCGTCAACTCAATTTTATTTGGCAGTAGATGAAAGCTTAATGAGTATATGTGACCTGGATTTTTGAGCTACCAGCAAGCACCTAAAACTTAAATGTTTATCAACGTAAGTCCAGAAGTTCCTTGTTTTGGACATGTAAGTCAGATGATTTTCAATTATATGGGTGTGTAGCACTGATTTATTTTCCATCATTTTTTTTTCTCCAAAAAATTCCTCATTTAAAAGCAAATGCTAGTTTAGGGAAGTTCAAAACACTTTATTAAAATTAGTATCAATAAATCCGGAAATTTTCGCGAGAATTCTATTTTCGCGATATGCGTAAAAAGACATATTTGCGACACTAAAAATTCGTAACTATGGCATGATTTACCTATATCAGTAACTGACAGAGTGATTTTGCCATTTCGCGGGGATTTGTTTTCATGAAACTTTGCATATGCGAAGTTTCTAGAAAATAAAACCCTTGCAAAATTTTCCGAATTTACAGTACAGAAACTCAAACAGTTTGCCTACCTTTTAAGAACAGTAATATTCCTAAAGCAGAATTACAGTAATGAACATAATGCTATATCCTTTGAAAAACACAAGAAAAAAATTGTATGATAAAAATCAACACTCCAAACTAATACTTTAATCTTCTAAGAAACTTAAAGAAAACGTTGATCTCTAAGTTACTAACCAACTTAGTAAAAGCAACGGATAATAAGATTAATCCACATAATGTAAAGGACTGATTTCATTTGAACAGTGACAATGAAAAAAGGGAACAATCCTTTTTTTAAACTGGAAGCCCGGCCCTTATTGGGAACTGACAATCAATGTACTTCAACCGTTTTTTGTACCAATGGAATTTCCCATAAAGTATGGTACAGTTAAGTCAGGATGGTCCATAACATATATTAAGGGGTCAAAGGTTAAACTTTTTAAAAATTACTATAAACTCTTTCCAAAACAGTTGACTTCTAATGAAGCTAGCTGATCGTGATCCTCACTGATTTTCCTCCACACAAAAAATCTAATAAATAACAAAATTGCATCTCTGGGCTAGTTGATATGGGCCTGGACGTGAGAAAACCAGGTGTCTTTGGGGGTTTGCGAACAACAAAGGTGCAGACCAGCCTCCGCATCCGGTGCAGTCTGATCAGCGCCTTTGATGTTCGCTTATTGGAAAGTATCATATCTAGACTTGCTACGAGCAAAATTTCTATTTTCTAGCTAGTCTCTGTAGCTGAGCAGGCTGGTTTAAATCTCACTTTGTCAGAAACCCTGCAGACAGGTTTTCTCGCGTCACAGCCCATATCATGTAAAGTACCCGCAGTGAGCTTCTATGAGCATGTGGGCTTATAAGGTTGAATATGGTGAAAATGGAGGAAAAAGGGAATTTGCATCAATTCTACTATTGGAGAGGCCCTTTATATGGGCTGCGATATAGGAAAACCTGTCTTGGGGGTTTCAGACAAAGCAAGACTCAAACAAGTCTCTTCAGCTAGCTAGAAAGCTGGTCTGTGCCTTTGTTATTCGCAAACCCTCGAAGACAGGTTTTTTCGCGTCGAGGCCCATATTATGAGCCTCTTCACCAGCCTTGCATTCATGCAGTCTGATCATTTGCTTTCTGGAGATTATACGCAGGCTGATTTGAGCATGACCTTGTCGCAAACACCGAAGACAGGTTTTCTCACAACCAGGCCTAATTCATAATGGGGTTCAGTTGTATATGACATACCACAAGCACCAATGTAGTTCAGAAAATAATAGAAATATTTGAGGTTTTTATCAATATTCTATAGAAAGTGAAATATTATTAAACATTAGAATAGCAAGCAATTTGCAAATATTACTGGAATCTAACCAATAAAGATATAAAGTCTATTCCTGTTGAACAAATGAACATGCATTTGTACTGTATTAAAATTGTTAGTTGCTAGCTGTACATGGCACAGATTTGATACAAATATATGCATTAAATATGCGCAAGGCACAGCTTCTCAAAATCTCCTTAACCTAATTAAACTCATAAATACATTTTATGTATGTCATCTCTTTTCCTTATTTAGGCATTGTTGTTCATTGGTGAAGTCAAAGCTGACTTGTTGAAAATGACATAAAGAAAGCCTCTGCCTCTATTTCAGCCTCCCCCCACCTGTTTTTACAATGTAGTTCTTTGTGTCCTTTCTAGTTTGCAATCTTCTCTCTGAGGAAGAGAGAGCTGGTTGCTGTGCTAAACCCATTTAAGCCAAATGAACTTTCCTATCTCTATCAAAAGGACAAGTCTATTTCAAATTTTAGGGGTGTTGGGTGGTATTTTTCATTTTTATTCAAATTCTAATAGAACATTCTGTGAGTAAACAGTGGAGACCCTTATCAGACGTCCCGTTGTGTGGTGTCTGATCTGGATCTGCGCTGTTTGCCTATATGTCCCACAAAAAGGATGCTAGACTTATATGGGTTAATGTCTTTTAACTTTTATGTGTGTGTATTTGTTTAATGTTCTTGTATCTCTTCCTTTTGGTGCCAACTGAGGTTAATTGGTCTGTGATGTGTAATTGTGATAGTCACTTGATTTTGTGTCCTTGTAATAATAAAGGTAAATTCCATATTTAAACATGCTTTTTCTTTCTCTATATACTGCCTGACGCCCTCACAAGCATTATCTGCAGGTGTACTTTGTACACTCTGGATTGCAGGATGAAAGCCTACAAGTAACCATATCTAAATTACCGTAGGGTTCTTTAGCCTGCATAAGGGGTGACTTTCCCTGCAAAGTCAGGGGACGTCCAGTTAACGTCCCGATCCAAAGGACGGCGCACTTATCTAATGTCATCCCTGCTAATGACACTAAGGAAAGCGTGTTAGGACACCGAAATTTTCCTCGCCACAAGCAAGGATCGAACCAGGGACCTCTAGCAACAGAGGCAAGTGCGCTAACAACTGAGCTACCATGCTTCCGATTTGTTCATGCTTGTATGGGCAAAATTACTTTCTTAATATGAATGCCATGCAGTAAAGTCCTTCATAACTATTTTAGCCTTGCAGTGCAGTTATCAGAAGTATCACAGTACTAAAACATAATGGTTTTATTGTAGAGAAATAACAAAAATTGTGATCTGCATCTACTCTTGTCTAAGGCTATGGGTAAAAGATTTCATCAAACTATGGTGGCCTATCTCTGATGATAAGTTAATGTAAAAAGAATTGTAATAGCAAACAGTACAGACTCTTATCAAAGTGCTTTTTGTCCAACTTGTTTACCCCCCATATCTGTCCAAATAAGCTTTATCCCTTAAAGCTCCAAGCTTGACTACAGCAAATGACAAATTGCTGACAAATTCTGTGACAGTTTGCATGATTTAGGGGGAAATAAAGCATGACATTTCATGTGAATCATCTACTGGTAGATGAGTCACATGAAATATCATGCATTATGTGATTAGCTTAAAGGCCAACAAAATTTACGGCCATCTTGAGATTTGGGGCAACACAGCCTTAAGCCTTAACCCCCACATTTCATTGAAATGACAGTTTAAGGTGAGGTTTAAACACCAGAAGCATTCCTGTTTTATGACAACATTTGTCAATTTGAGAACTCGAAAAACAAACAATCGCAAGAAATTTAACAGATAAAAGATTGGAGACTTTATGTCATGGTGTTAAGATCACCATTGTTTTTGAGCTACTTTACATTCCAAAGTGAAATACTTTGATGTGTATCCGATGGTAAAAATCAAAGTTCATCTTAAGACTTTGCATTCCTCCATGCACTGCAGCCATAACAGCAAATTTCAATGGGTTCCCCCTCCTTGTTTCGGGCTTTACATCACTTTTATATAATCTTTCGGCCATATTGTGTTCCCTCTCTTTTTGCAGTTTAGGTCTGGTGCAGTCTTGCTTATGTTTATATAAATACTTTGGTCTATAAGTGACAACACTCCACTTGAATCAAACATAGCTAGGGAGAGAAAAATCTGTGAAAGCATGATAGGCCCCCTAGGTTATAAAACTTTTCCATGCTCAACTCAGCTGAGCATGAAATTTATCATGCCCATGAATGTTAAAATGTCAACAATTGTTGGCTCTTTTAACATTTATTAGCACGATAAATACAACATCTGAGGGGCTTAAAGTATACACCTCCTTTATTTGACGGTATTTTAGCTTTTATGAGCAGTTGAAATTTCGTGCTCAGTTGGGTTGAGCATGAAAAAAGTGTTTTAACCTCGGGGCCAGACCAGGGTTCACTCTCACTACCACACTTGGAAGTCATAGAGATCATACAACAAATCTGACTGACTAACTGTTGTACGAAGCCAACTGGCATCATTATGGCCTGCGAGAATAGCTCAGATATATTGACAAAGCCATGACAAAATGATACAATAATTCTTATTTCATATAGATAAAGAACATTTTTCAAAAGTAAACTGGTATGTAGAGCTATCCAGTGAGGCTAGATGTCTTTGTTGTTTTGTGCAAATCTTGATCTATTATCATACTTTGTGTTTGTAAGCAGTGAAGGCTCAGGTGAGAATGCAAAGATTTGCATGATCATCGGAGCCTTTACTGGTTGCCAACACAATAAGTTACTAGAAATGATGTTTATGAAACACTGTGCCCCCAACCATATGCTTGTCCATAAGGATGGTACTCTTTCTTAAGATAAGGGTCATCTTAAGTTTGAAGCGATATTACTCATCAACCAAAATTTGAAGCTCCCAGAGATAACTTGATTACAAGTTTTCAATACCCAAATTTGCAAAGGGCAATAACTCAAAAAAAGAAAAGAACCTTTTTGAAAAAAAAATACCAGGTACTCTACTCATTTCTAAAAGGGCAATAACTCAAAAAAATATAATAACTTTTTTCTATTTTTTCACTAGGTAATCTAATCATTATATTCTTAGACTATCAGCTGACCAAGTTTGAAGCTCCTAGCTGTAATAGTTTTGAGATATCTTTATCACTACTTTTCAATGTCCAAATTTGCAAAGGGCAATAACTCGCAAAAAATAATTATTTCCTTTTTATATTTTCACCAGGTAATCTACTCATCATCTTCTATCAGCTGACCAAGTTTGAAGCTCCTAGCTGTAATAGTTTTTGAGTTATCATTATTATAAAATTTCACTCTGACCTTTTAAAAGGGGCATAATTCCACAAAGAGAGTTAATTCAGACTAAAAAAAATATGGGTCAGCTTGAACGGACACACAAACAGACGGACGGACCAACCGACAAGCCCAAAGCAAAATGATCCCTCAACTTTTTCAAAGTTGGGGGCAAAATCTCATGTGTTCATTTATACTGTATAAATAAGCATTATTTTTTTCCTTCAACTACTTATAAGCCAAATAACATTTACATTATTTTGTAAAGGGGCATAACTATGAAAGTGCAATTTAGTTGAACAAGAAACAAGAATTATCTTAAATTAAAAAAAGGATACCTGTCAAAGCTAACATCGCGACAGTTTCTGTGAATAAGTAATTCAACTTATTATGGAAAAAGGACAAAGTTTGATTTAACAAATTCAGTTTGATACATGCATATTCACAGTACAACCCACATATTATGCTCTCAAAATATAGTTCTGAGTCCTGGGTCACACCCCAGGTATTTGTTTGGTAATAGTTGGCATAATCAAACAATGACAGATTCCTATGAGGGATCTATTATTATTATTATTTGTACATCAGGGCAGCATGGTAAAAAAAATCTTACTAGTATAATATTGTCTTTGACGGAATAGAAAAGCAGTATGGCTCAACTATTTATCTATATGAAATTAGACCTTATATAACAATTAGCATGAGGTCAGATTGGTAATTGGACTTTTGTGGATAGTTTGTTTGTTTGATTTGATTCTTTACGTCCACTCAACAATCTTTCAGTTATGCGGGACGGTTCTTCCTGGGTTTAACCAGTACTAAGCTAGGATAAATGTGTCTTGCTCAAGGACCACAACGCAGTGACGCCGGTGAGGCTCGAACCCGCTACCCTTCGGTCTCGAGTCAAGCACTCTACCACTGAGCCACTGCGACTTTTGTGGATAGCAATATTACTTTGGTACCTAGAAATTATTCTCTCCCAGATAACAGTAGGAATATACTAGGTACTGGAAAACCCCTATGGAGAAGTCACCCCCAATTGGAAAATCTCGGCCCAATTGGAGACTCAAGCCTCAGATGTATGTATGACGTAGTATTATGTATGAAAAAGCTGCATTATATTAGCCGGAACTGGCGTAAGGAAAATTAGTTCTGTAGCATGTGGGTTCTAAGCTCTATCAAGTGACGTTTTGCTGTTTCTTTACTTTATTTTAGTAATTGCCATTAGTGGCAAATTAAAAAAAATCAGAGAAAACTGACATTAGTGGCAAATTAAAAAATTCAGAGAAAAACTCATATGAGGGATCATGGGACAAAATGTGAAACTTTAAAATTAAGGATATCAAAATGTTAACTGTACCTTAGCTGGATGTTGGTTCGTGATATTCATTTCTGAATTTCACATTTATTTCAGAATTATTTTTCAACCAAAGCATGATACTCAAATGAACCATCTTTAGTGAGGAGTGAAAAAGAAATTTTAATGTTATTTTACCACAAAAGTTTTGTCTTAATTGGAGCTATCATTCAGCTGTTAGACAAAAATCAATCAAAAATCAATCAATTAATCTAAACACTGAATAAACTTGATCTCAACATTCTGAGAGATATTGTCATCGGCTGTCATTAAAATAATACTAACAGAGATACAAACCTGACTTGACTGAAATCCACTAAGACCTGAATGAAACAATATAATCGGAGATACTTGAAGAGATTGCCTGCCTTTCAACAATAGCTTTGACGTTAGTACCCTTTAACACGCTTCAAATGATCTTACAATGGAAAAGATATCTTGAGTATTTGCAAGGCTAACAAAGACCCAAATCAGCCTGTGCTGTGCAACAGCACAGGATGATCTGGGTCTTTGTTGGCCAAGTTTAGAATAACACGAAAATACAGAATCTAAAAGCAAGCACTTTGCAAGAGCCCAAGGGCAGATTAACATGTTTAAGAAATGCTTGTGAAGGCAGGTTTTTTCATGACCAAGCAACAAGTCAGGTTTAAATGTTGAAGTGAACAAAATACCAGCCTGAAGTGTTTGATGGTATGCAAATCTGTTCTAAAGGTATGATAGGTAGCCAGGTGACCTTTTTTCTTTTTGCTTCATTATCAATTCATATCTAATGGTCATTTTGAATAAATGCAAAAGTCATTCTTAACAGTTTGATGGGTCGATGATATTGCTGTTACATAAGCCAATTGGAGGCAAGCAGATGGATGTAGCCCTAATGTGGATGCAGACAGACTGCCGATGATTGACACTGTCTACAGCATAATGTGGATGCAGACAGACTGCTCTGACACCATCTGTACAGCATAACGTGGATACAGACAGACCACATGTGACACCATCTACAGCATAATGAGGATGCAAACAGACTGCAACAACACCATCTGCAGCATTATGTGGCTAAGTACTGGCTACAGACAGGCCACAATCATGTGCCACCATCTACAGCATTATAAATGAAGATGCAGAAAGACAGCCTGTAAAACCATCTACAGCATATTGTGGATGCAAACAGGCTGTCTGTAACCACAAACTGTATAATATGGATGAAGACAGGCTGCCTGTGACACCATCTACAGCATATTGTGGATGCACACACCACATGTGACACCATCTACTAAGACTACAGCATAATGCAGATGTAGACAGACTGCCTGTGACACCATCAACATCATAATGTATATGCTGGCAGACCACACATGACACCATCTGCAGCATAATGAGGATGCAGTAAGACCACATGTGACACCATCTACAGCATAATGTGAATATAAACAGACTGCCTGTGATACCATCTGCAGCATAATGTGAATATAAACAGACTGCCTGAGACACCATCTGCAGCATAATGTGAATGTAGATAGACTGCCTGAGACAACATCTGCAGCATAATGTGAATGTAGATAGACTGCCTGTGACACCATCTGCAGCATAATGTGAATGTAGACAGACTGCCTGAGACACCATCTGCAGCATAATGTGAATGTAGACAGACTGCCTGAGACACCATCTGCAACATAATGTGAATGTAGATAGACTGCCTGAGACACCATCTACAGCATAATGTGAATATAAACAGACTGCCTGTGATACCATCAACAACATAATTTAGGATGTAGACAGACTGCCTGACACACCATCAACAGCATAATTTAGGATGTAGACAGACTGCCTGAGACACCATCTACAGCATAATGTGAATGTAGACAGACTGCCTGAGACACCATCAACAGCATAATTAAGGATGTAGACAGACTGCCTGAGACACCATCTACAGCATAATGTGAATGTAGACAGACTGCCTGAGACATCATCTGCAGCATAATGTGAATGTAGACAGACTGCCTGAGACACCATCTGCAGCATAATGTCAATGTAGATAGACTACCTGTGACACCATCTGCAGCATAATGTGAATGTAAACAGACTGCCTGAGACACCATCTGCAGCATAATGTGAATGTAGACAGACTGCCTGAGAAACCATCTGCAGCAAAATTTAGGATGTAAACAGACTGCCTGTGATACCATCTGCAGCATGATGTGAATGTAGACAGACTGCCTGAGACACCATCTGCAGCATAATGTGAATGTAGACAGACTGCCTGAGACACCATCTACAGCATAATGTGAATGTAGACAGACTGCCTGAGACACCATCTGCAGCATAATGTGAATGTAGACAGACTGCCTGAGACACCATCTGCAGCATAATTTAGGATGTAGACAGACTGCCTGAGACACCATCTACAGCATAATGTGAATGTAGACAGACTGCCTGAGACACCATCTGCAGCATAATGTGAATGTAGACAGACTGCCTGAGACACCATCTGCAGCATAATGTGAATGTAGACAGACTGCCTGAGACACCATCTGCAGCATTATGTGAATGTAGACAGACTGCCTGAGACACCATCTGCAGCATAATTTAGGATGTAAACAGACTGCCTGAGACACCATCTGCAGCATAATGTGAATGTAGACAGACTGCCTGAGACACCATCTACAGCATAATGTGAATGTAGACAGACTGCCTGAGACACCATCTGCAGCATAATGTGAATGTAGACAGACTGCCTGAGATACCATCTGCAGCATAATGTGAATATAGACAGACTGCTTGTGACACCATATACAGCATAATGTGAATGTAGACAGACTGCCTGATACACCATCTGCAGCATAATGTGAATGTAGACAGACTGCCTGAGACATCATCTGCAGCATAATGTCAATGTAAACAGACTGCCTGAGACACCATCTGCAGCATAATGTGAATGTAGACAGACTGCCTGAGACACCATCTGCAGCATAATGTGAATATAAACAGACTGCCTGTGATACCATCTGCAGCATAATGTGAATGTAGACAGACTGCTTGTGATACCATCTACAGCATAATGTGAATGTAAACAGACTGCCTGTGATACCATCTGCAGCATAATGTGAATGTAGACAGACTGCCTGAGACATCATCTGCAGCATAATGTCAATGTTAACAGACTGCCTGAGACACCATCTGCAGCATAATGTGAATGTAGACAGACTGCCTGAGACACCATCTGCAGCATTATGTGAATATAAACAGACTGCCTGTGATACCATCTGCAGCATAATGTGAATGTAGACAGACTGCTTGTGACACCATATACAGCATAATGTGAATGTAGATAGACTGCCTGAGACACTATCTGCAGCATAATGTGAATGTAGACAAACTGCCTGAGACACCATCTGCAGCATAATTTAGGATGCAGACAGACTGCCTGAGACACCATCTGCAGCATAATGTGAATGTAGACAGACTGCCTGAGACACCATCTACAGCATAATGTGAATGTAGACAGACTGCCTGAGACACCATCAACAGCATAATTAAGAATGTAGACAGACTGCCTGAGACACCATCTACAGCATAATGTGAATGTAGACAGACTGCCTGAGACACTATCTGCAGCATAATGTGAATGTAGACAGACTGCCTGAGACATCATCTGCAGCATAATGTCAATGTAAACAGACTGCCTGAGACAGCATCTGCAGCATAATGTGAATATAGATAGACTACCTGTGGCACCATCTGCAGCATAATACGAATGTAGACAGACTGCCTGAGACACCATCTGCAGCATAATATGAATGTTGACAGACTGCCTGAGACACCATCTGCAGCATAATGTGAATGTAGACAGACTGCCTGAGACACCATCTGCAGCATAATGTGAATGTAGACAGACTGCCTGAGACACCATCTGCAGCATAATGTGAATGTAGATAGACTGCCTGTGACACCATCTACAGCATAATGTGAATGTAGATGGACTGCCTGAAACACTTTCTACAGCATAATGTGAATGTAGACAGACTGCCTGAGACACCATCTGCAGCATAATTTTGGATGTAAACAGACTGCCTGTGACACCATCTCCAGCATAATGTGAATGTAGACAGACTGCCTGAGACACCATCTGCAACATAATGTGAATGTAAATAGACTGCTGTGACACCATCTACAGCATAATTTGAATGTAGATAGACTGCCTGAGACACCATCTACAGCATAATGTGAATGTAGACAGACTGCCTGAGACACCATCTGCAGCATAATTTAGGATGTAAACAGACTGCCTGTGACACCATCTGCAGCATAATGTGAATGTAGACAGACTGCCTGAGACACCATCTGCAGCATAATGTGAATGTAGATAGACTGCCTGTGACACCATCTACAGCATAATGTGAATGTAGACAGACTGCCTGAGACACCATCTGCAGCATAATGTGAATGTAGACAGACTGCCTGTGACACCATCTGCAGCATAATGTGAATGTAGACAGACTGCCTGAGACACCATCTGCAGCATAATGTGAATGTAGACAGACTGCCTGTGATACCATCTGCAGCATAATTTAGGTTGTAGACAGACTGCCTGAGACACCATCCGCAGCATAATGTGAATGTAGACAGACTGCCTGAGACACCATCTGCAGCATAATGTGAATGTAGACAGACTGCCTGAGACACCATCTGCAGCATAATGTGAATGTAGATAGACTGCCTGAGACACCATCTGCAGCATAATGTGAATGTAGACCAACTGCCTGAGACACCATCTGCAGCATAATGTGAATGTAGACAGACTGCCTGAGACACCATCTGCAGCATAATGTGAATGTAGACAGACTGCCTGAGACACCATCTACAGCATAATGTGAATGTAGACAGACTGCCTGAGACACCATCTGCAGCATAATGTGAATGTAGACAGACTGCCTGAGACACCATCTACAGCATGCTATACATGCAGACAAATTGCCAGTGATACCATCTACAACATTATATACATGCAGACAAATTTTCAGTGATACCATCTACAACATGATATACATGCAGACAAATTGCCAGTGGACACCATCTACAACATGATATACATGCAGACCGACTGCCAGTGACACCATCTAAAACATGATGTGCTTGCAGACAGAATTCCAGTGACACTTATCTACAACATGTTGTACATGCAGACAAATTGGCAGTGACACCCATCTACAACATAATTTGCATGCAGACAAACTGCCAGTGACACCATCTACAACATGATATGCATGCAGACAAACTGCCAGTGACACTCTCTACAACATGATATACATGCAGACAAATTTTCAGTGATACCATCTGCAACATGATATACATGCAGACAAATTGCCAGTGGACACCATCTACAACATGATATACATGCAGACCGACTGCCAGTGACACCATCTACAACATGATGTGCTTGCAGACAGAATTCCAGTGACACTTATCTACAATGTGTTGTACATGCAGACAAATTGGCAGTGACACCCATCTACAACATAATTTGCATGCAGACAAACTGCCAGTGACACCATCTACAACATGATATACATGCAGACAAATTGGCAGTGACACCCATCTACAACATAATATACATGCAGACAAATTTTCAGTGATACCATCTACAACATGATATACATGCAGACCGACTGCCAGTGACACCATCTACAACATGATATACATGCAGACAAATTTTCAGTGATACCATCTACAACATGATATACATGCAGACCGACTGCCAGTGACACCATCTACAACATGATATACATGCAGACAAATTTTCAGTGATACCATCTACAACATGATATACATGCAGACCGACTGCCAGTGACACCATCTACAACATGATGTGCTTGCAGACAGAATTCCAGTGACACTTATCTACAATGTGTTGTGCATGCAGACAGACTGCAAGTGATTATGTGCATGCAGACAGACTCCCAGTGACTACAACATTAATATGCATGCGTATAAACTGACAGAGTATCTACAATATGTTGTGCATGCAGACAAACTGCTAGTGACACTACTGCCAATGACTGCATTTACAGCATCTCACCAGGTCTTCAGCGATGGACAAAGTACCCATTTATGGGTTTTCAGCCAACAATGGTTGTAAGACTTTCTGTAGACAATTATGTTCTATGCTCAATTTTGATGTAACAGCTTTCAAAACAACTTTCTAGCTTAAGGTATTATATCTAATCCTTACAGTTGAATAATCCCTTCAAATCCAGTTTTTATACCTTTTAAAGCACTAAAACTCGCTTGATCAAATATTTGTTCATAGCATTCAGCTGGTGTCAATTGGGAAAAAAGTAATGAAAACATTTTGAAGTGGGCATTAATCATTTAAGATAGATCATTTATAATGCAAAGTTAAATCCTATTTCTCCATGTGAAATGGAATTTAGCTTGAAGAAGAAGAAACATGAAATACAAAGTAATATTTGTATCTACTGCATTTTTTTTATCTAATGATTTATAAACCATTCAAGAGGGTCATATTGCCCTACGCCAGTTAGCTGAGTACCATAATATACATCATCTGACCACCAGTGAGTTTTCAAACCCATAAATAAAACTAGAAATATGCCCACGCTGTTGCAAAATTCACATATTCTCACAAACAAAAGCAAAAAAGACATTTTTATGAACAAAGGCCAATCACTCTGGAAGCCACAGATCATCTTAAAACTTGACCAAGACATTCAGGTGTTAAGCATTGTGTCTAAGATTCCTTAAGTTTCATTTGAAATTACTTGAGTAAGAGAATAAACATTGCAAAATAATGGCAAAATTTCATGAACAAAGGGCAATAACTCCTGAAGGAATATTGTGATATATACTATATTAAAACTGAAAACTTGGGAATGACATTTTGGTACTTAACATTTGAATAAGTTTGACACAGTTCTGATCAAAATTGCTTGATTTAGAGACAGTACATCATAGAAATTGTGATTTTTTCATCAACAAAGGACAATACCTCATGATGGCATAAAGTCATATAGACCATTATCAAACTCAAGAAAGACATCATGGTGTTAAACATTGTGAACTACATGTAATTTCATAAGGTTGTGATCATAATTACTGGACTTAGAGACCAGACCCCATCAAAAATGGTGAAATTTCATGAACAAAGGGCAGTAACTCCAGAAAGCATGGTGTGATATGGACCATTATTGAACTTGAAGAAGACATTATAGTACTAAACAATGTATTTTTATAAATTCTAATCAAAACTATTCAACTTAGAGAGCAGACATCACTTTAAACTGTGAATTTTCATAAACAAAGGACCATAACTCCTGAAAGCATGGTGAGATATGAACCATTATCGAACTTGAAGAAGACAAGGTACTTAACAATGTGACCAAGTTTCATAAAATTCTGATAATGAAGAACACAAGAACACTGATATAATACAGATGGATACACCACACAGACCATTATAACAATGTGGATCCTGGCTTTTCTTCAGGTGTCCTGTGGCATCTGTTTTTTACGCAGACCATTTATAACTTCCATTTTCTCCCTAAATTTTGTCTAATGTAGGGTTTTAATGCATGTTCGACAGTACCTAGAGCTGTTAATATTTAATAAGCTGTCCTGTCTAATCATTAAAAGTGCATCTAAAAAACATCTTTAGTTTAATGTCATCTCTGTAAGGTGTGAAAAATTGCAGGTACAGATTAAGGAACACATTGTAGGTCATAAAAACAGCATTTAAAACAAGTCATTCTCCTTTTAATTACTTTAAAAGGCAATCCTGTCTGCATAACTGCTTAAACTTACAGTTATCGGCATTATCTGCCTTGTTGAAGAAAATTACTTTTTCCAAGAGAACAAATATTTGTTGTTTATGTGCTGATGAGACAGATAACTGAAGGAAAATGAAGTATTTGAGAGAAATAGTATTTAGTAAAAAGATATCAATATGAATAAAAAAATCACATCTCATTAGACATTATAAGTCTAAACTTATCCAGCGGTATAATATAATTTATTATTACAACTTCATCCTTCAGATGAACAAGTAGCCCAATGGGCAAAGATGGCTCACCATGGAGCCAGCATAATGTTTGGAGACACCATGATTTAGGATGCTCAAAGGCAGATAACTCTGAACTTGAAACAGTGACCAGAAATTAAGTCAAAAACAAGATATTATGCCGGTTCTAGTTATCTGCAAGTATTAAAATTATCTGATAAAAATTGCATTGGAAACCTGGTGAAAGTGTAGTTTTCAGATACTCAAGGGCAGCTAACTCCGTAGTCAGTTATGGGATCTGACCGAAATTCAAACTCATTCATACTTTTATGTATGTCCTGGTAACCTACAGGAATGAAGAAAATCAAATGAAAAATGAAGGTGTTAGAGTGGTCACAACATTATATAGTCATATTTTAGATGCTAAAGGGCAGCTAACTCTGTAGCTGGTGGATGGGTGTGGCGGAAAATCAAACTAATTCAAACTTACTTTTATGGAAGTCCTTGTTACCTACAAATGAGGAAGATCCATTCAAAAATGAAGGTGCTAGAGTGGTCACAACAGATCTCCATTTTAAGTCTATGCAGATTTTTTATGATGCTCAAGGGAAGTTAACTCCACAGTCTAAAGTTGGTTCTACTTTAAATTAAACTCATCCAAGCTTTTATGGTTGTCGTTGTTACCTGCAAGAATGAAGAAGATCCAATCAAAAATGAAGGAGCTAGAGTGGTCACAATATTATTCATTAATTTTTAAGATGCTCAAGGGGAGCTAACTTCAAAATAAAAATTTGAAATGGGATCTTGACGAAATTCAAACTCATCCAAGCTTTAATAGTTGTCCTTATTGTATGCAAGAATGAAGAAGATCCATTCAAAATTGAAAGCACTAGAGTGGTTGCAATATTTCTCCCATTGTCAGTCTATAGGGATTTTTCCAAACGCTCAAGGGCAGGTAACTCATAAGCCCCTGGTCGGATCCTGCTGAATTTCGAAATCATCCAAGGTATTATGGGTTTACTTGTTGCCTGCAAGAATGAAGAAGATCCAATTAAAAATAAATGAGCGAGAGTGGTCACATCATTATTCATTAATTTTTAAGATGCTCAAGGGTAGCTAACTCCAAAATGTGTGATGGGATCTTGACGAAATTCATACTCATCCAAGCTTTAGTAGTTGTTCTTATTGTAAGCAAGAATGAGGAAGATCCATTCAAAATTGAAAGAACTAGAGTGGTCGCAACATTTCTCTGGGGATTTTTCCAAACGCTCAAGGGCAGGTAACTCATAAGTACCTGGTCTGATCCTGCTGAATTTCAAACCCATTTGAGATATTATGGGTTTACTTGTTGCCTGCAAGAATGAAGAAGATCCAATCAAAAATGAAGGAGCTAGAGTGGTCACAACATTATTCATTAATTTTTCTGACGCTCAAGGGCAGCTAACTCTGAAGTCAGTAATGGAATCTTGATGAAATTCAAACTCATCCAAGATTTAATAGATGTCCTTATTGTATGCAAGAATGAGGAAGATCCATTCAAAATTGAAAGCACTAGAGTGGTCATAATATTTCTCCCATTATAAGTCTATGGGGATTTTTCCAAATGCTCAAGGGCAGGTAACTCATAAGCCCCTGGTCGGATCCTGCTGAATTTCAAACCCATCCGAGATATTATGGATTTACTTGTTGCCTGCAAGAATGAAGAAGATCCAATCAAAAATGAAGGAGCTAGAGTGGTCACAACATTATTCATTAATTTTCCTGACGCTCAAGGGCAGCTAACTCCAAAGTCAGTGATGGAATCTTGCCGAAATTCAAACACATCCGAGCTTTTATAGTTGGTCTTGTTATCTGCAAGAATGAAGAAGATCCATCTAAAAATGAAGGTACTAGAGTGGTCACAACATTTTTCCCATTGTAAGTCTATGGGGATTTTTCCAGACGCTCAAGGGCGGCTAACTCATAAGTCCCTTGTCAAATCTCGCCGAATTTCGAACCCATCCGAGATATTATGGATTAACTTGTTACCTGCAAAAATGAAGAAGATCCAATCAAAAATGAAGGAGCTAGAGTGGTCACAACATTATTCATTAATTTTTCTGACGCTCAAAGGCAGCTAACTCCGAAGTCAGTGATGGAATCTTGCCGAAATTCAAACCCATCCGAGTTTTTATGGTTGGTCTTGTTATCTGCAAGAATGAAGAAGATCCATCCAAAAATGAAGGTACTAGAGTGGTCACAACATTTTCCCCATTATAAGTCTATGGGGATTTTTCCAGACGCTCAAGGGCAGCTAACTCATAAGTCCCTGGTCGGATCCTGCCAAATTTCGAACCCATTCGAGATTTTATCGTTGTCCTCGTTACCTGCAAGAATAAAGAAGAACAAATCAAAAATGAAGGAGCTAAAGTGGTCACAAGATTTTCCCCATTATAACCCTATGGGAGCTATCTGTTGCCATGGAAACCAGAGTTCTGATCCGATCTAGCTGAAAACCTAATGCAGTCAATCCCCCACCCAAATGATGCTTCTGATGAAATTTGATTATGATTGGCCCACTGGTCTCAGAGATATTAATGTTTGAAAGTGTGGACGGACGCACGGCTCGAGTCCCATACTATAAGCTCACCCTGAGCCTTCGGCTCTGGTGAGCTAAAAAAGATGGATCCTGATCAGCAGGCTTTGTCAGGACACAGCTGATCAGAATCTACACTGTGTTCAAAAGAATTTATTCAAAAGTTATGTGCAAAGTGCACTAAGTCAAATGCAATATTTTTTGTTGAGTTTTAAAATTCATTGCTATTATATGGGCCTCATCGCGAGAAAACCTGTCTTCAGGGTTTCCAACCAGATCCATAACAGTCTGTTCAGCTATAGAAACTAGCCAGATTACTGACACGTTGCATGCAGCTAGTTTAGCTATTATAATTTCCAGAGAGTAAATTATACCAAAAGCATTGACCTGACTCACTACAGCCTGGAAACGCCTGGGCCTTCATTTTTCCCATACAACTAAGTCAGGTTTTCTCACATCAGCGCCCATATCTGAAACACCCACAGCTTCCTATATTTTTCCCCATTATCTGGGTCAATTATTCCAGTTTATAGTAGTGTATAATCCTCGAAAAATATGATAAATGAGACACTTCATAAGAGAACATACCTATAGGGTGTGAAACGAGGGTACGGTAAATGTTCTAAAATTACGAACACTAAAAAATAATTATTTTTTCCGCTGTTCGTAATTTTAGAAAATGTGTTTATGAAAAAATGCCAGTGTTCGTAATTTTAGAATGTGGACTTTATCATGAGAAAAACGGTATATATGCATGTCAAAATGTGGTAGAAACGTGTTGAAAACACGGCGATATGATTCTGTGCTATCTACTCGTTTTTCTATTCTTTAATCTTATTAAAACCGCCCCTAAATTTATGCGGACTGAGTCAGTAAAAAGTCCAGCGCGTGCGGTATTCGCCAAGTCGAGAGCCAGGCACGTGCATATTATGTCACTCAATTTACTTACAAGTCATAAAAGTCCACTGATTTAAACTATTCGATAAGCCGGGTCTCCTATGTTCACTCGCCGAATCACTAGTTACACGATTTCGTTCTTCCTTCAGAAAACCAAAACGCTTTCGCTCGCTCTGCCGACTTCGAATTCGAGTTAGTATTGTTCTCAAGAATTGAAACCGCTAGACATCTAGTACGATCAGATTTTTTGCAAAGATCTACACAAACTTTGAAATACGTAGACGAGTTCCCAGAGTAAAAAAAAACTGACGAAATTCAAAAAGAACACACACACACACACACACACACACACACACACACACACACACACACACACACACACACACACACACACACACACACACACACATCTTTCTCTCTCTCTGGGTGTGTATCTATCTCTCTCTCTCTCTCTCTAATTGTCGATCCGCCGATGGAATGTTTACTTTGATGTGCCTGCACCGGTCTCTCTCTCTCTCTCTCTCTCTCCATTTGTAAACACGGTTTGGATCCAGATCAGACCCAAATGGTATTTAGGATAGAACGTTTCGTCAATTTGAAAATGTGTGCATGCGGTAGAAAGTACGCAAAGGGTTAATACTGTGGAATGTCTGACTTTGCCGTACAAAAGCCGATGCGCACGGTTGGGTCCTCATCGGAAGCAGTTGTAACACGATTGATTGACTGACCCAAACAGTGTGGAAACCAAGCCAAAACAAAAGATTCGTGTGCAAACACCGTGCAGTCTCTCTACTTTTACGACCTGCTATCAAAGTTTGAAAACAGTTTGGATTCAGAAGATCGTCCGACGTGCCTGATCAGGGGCAAACATGCATACCAAGAGTTATAATCTAGTCCAACTTTGCGTCCGATGATCACCACATGCTGAAAGGAACATTTCAGACAAGTACCTTCTTTCAGATGCATGCCATGGGGGGACAGGGGGTCCGGACCCCCCTGAAAAATCACAAAAATATAGGGTTTCCTAGCAATATTGATCCGGATCCCCTAAGCATCACAAAGCTACCAAGCGGGCCAATATCGACAATGGCGTTTCGCTGATGGGCCGACGGTGGTCCATTTTAAGTGGCATTTCGGTCTTCTCTCACTACCCCCTCTGACAAAATGTTCTGGATCCGCGCATGCATGCAGATCGTGTGAACCGGCTCGATTGAAATTAAACTGTCGACGGACATAATTCATGCGCGGATCCAGAAAGTTTTGTCAGAGGGGATCCAACTTTGACAACGTTTGTTTTTAAAGTTGATGAGGGGAGGGAGGATCCAAGTCCCATTTTAAGCGGGCCATCATCGGCCCGCCAGGGAAACGCCATTAAATGGCGTTTCGCTGGCATGCCAATGAAAGCCCAACATTGAATGCTGGCTTCGCAGCTGCAATTTTTCAGCGGATCCGGACATGTATTGCTAGAAAACCCTAAATTTTGTGATTTTTCAGGGGGGGGGGGGGGGTCCGGACCTGGATCCGCACATGTAATTGCATGATATTTTGGTACTTACTACGTTCGACAAAGACTCAGACGAGCCTGCGCAAGTATGCATTCTCAATACAGCATTGATGGTCAAGCATCACCGCTTTTATGTTGAATGGATTAATTTTGTGTCTCAGGACTGAAACCACCACTTGGAAAAAAAAGCCCTTTTGTATATAAGTTTGTATAAGCAAACTTACTTAGCAAATTTACTCAGTTGTTTAACGCTGTGGTTTGCATGGCTTTTTTTTTAAAGTAACAACATCTACTGTTACTTGCAAATGTTCAATTTTGACGACCAGGCAGCGTAAGACCAGTGAGCTACAAGCTTAGATGTGCGTTTTCTCGCGGTAATTGTAACTCCTAATCCTTGCCCGAGGCATGTCTGTTTAATGTCTGTGACAATATACTGACAAACGAAATCCATGTTAATGACCATTGCTGATCGGATGCTTTTTATAGGTAAAAATTTCGCCAATGAAGGGTTTTAAAAATATTTGAACACGCTGCAGGTAGCCTCCACTGACTGTTTTCCGGACAGCTTATACCAAGAACATGCGTGAATTTTGTCACGTACTACATGTAGGAAAGTCCGTGCTTTTAATGCGCTCTTGCCTTTGATCTTATCTGAAAGCATGTATCGCACAATTAGCAGACAAAAAGTATAGTCTTGTGCTCGGCATGCGAAAAAGAACGTCGCACACCAGATTACCCATTTAAGTGGAATGGAACCTTCCAAATGTCGCTACCGCTCACGCGCTGTGCGTTTAAAGTAATCCGAGCACAGATGGGACAAACAGATAAACGGACATCGATTTTCCGCCGAAAATAACTTGTGTTCGTAATTTTAGAAATTCACTTTTCCCAAAAAGGCCAGTGTTCGATTTTTTAGAATGTTTTAAAAATTATTTTCGGCGATAATTTTAGGTGTTCGTAATTTTAGAGTGTTCGAAATTTTAGAACATTTACCGTAATATTCAAAACCAACCTGCTCAGCTACTGAGAACGGCTAGAATCCTGAAAACTTGGATCTAGCCAGTCTAGATATAACCATATTCACCCTTAATATCTTGCCAGATTGTTTGAGCAAATATCATATACCCAGATCAGACTGTTCCTTTTAGGAGCAGTCTGATCGGGGTTTACACTATTTGCAATTAATACCTTAAACACCATATATGCATAAGTGCACCAATTAAATCTTAGTAGAATAAGTTTGGTACTCATTTGGTGTGGAGTAAAGTAGACTGGCAACAGTCCAAGTGCGGATCCAGAGGGGGGACAGGGGGTCCGGACCCCCCTGGAAAATCGCAAGTTATATGGGTTTATGTAGGGAATAATAAGCAATTGGACCCCCCCCCACCCCCCCTGGAAAAAGTTGGACCCCCTCTGGAACCTTGAAAAATGATAGGTTTCTTTGAAATTGACCATTTGACTTCTGTAACATAAGCTGAGGACCAAAAAAAAAAAACAAAAAAAAAACGTCAGAGCTTTTTTTTGTCAGACTGACCTGGACCCCCCCTGACGAAAATTCCTGGATCTGCGCATGACATTTACAGTTGTATTTTACCTATGAAAAAATCGTCTTATATAATAATTCTATCGTCTCTGGTAGTCAAATTTAGTATCTAGTGTCGGAGCCTACAACAACTACAGTAAAACCTGTGTTAAGCGGCCACTTAAAATACACAAAACAAAGGTCTTTAAGACAAATGGTAACTTAATGAAGGTTGATAGTATTGCAGAATGCTCCCTAGGAGCATTCTGCAATACTTTTGACCTGCATTAAGCGATAATTGGTATTGAAAACCAATTTTGGTGTTCATTTTGAGTGGCCGCTAAAGACAGGTTTTACTGTACTCCAAATAAAGTTTAAAAATTGCTCTCAGAGAATATCAGTTTTACTAGAAAAAAAATGACATTAGAGACTGGCACCAGTCTAGGTGTACAAATATTTAGGATACATGTAGCACTGACACTGGTCAAACTGCATTAACATGAAGGCTGATTCACATCTGTGTTGGTCACATATGCTATGCAAACGAGACTCAAGAAAGTTAAATCAAAATTACTAATTTTATATAGTCACCAGAATTACATCCCTCGACTGATATACACACACCACAGTATTTAACCCTTATCATACTGGATATTTTAATGTACTACACTCATTCCCAATTTTTATCCAAATCAACAAATCTAAATTTTAAGATTTTGCTGTTATTTAAGAGATTCTGCTATCAAGGCATGCATGAGGAACAGACATCATGATAATCTGCACCTTTTTTCAAAGTTGGGGGCATAACAATGGCGTAGCCAGAACGCTGAAAAAGTTACGCACATCAATGGAAGACTACTGGATAAAGCAATGATTCTCTTCAATTGCGTCCCTTTCAAAATGGGAACTTTTTTAAAGGAAAGAATTTGCTCCCAGAGAGAGCGAATTCTTTCCTTTATAAGCAGGTCCTTATTGTATGGAAAATCACTTTTATCATATTAAGTGACCTCCCTAGAATGTTACTACATTTGTATTTTTATTATGCATGTGGGTAACCTGTGTAATGGGTGCTACCCAGAGGCGTGTGATACTACCTTAACATTTTAATGATGTGCTGCTGAGCCAAACTGGCTATTATAACTGATTTTTCCTAGAGGTTGAGATCAGATTACTGATAAGCAGGGCTCGAAAAATCCACTCATCCGCTCCTCAGGCTGCAGGGCAAGTGAAACTTTGGATGATTTCCAATGTAAATTAATAATTTTTCCATATATGCCAAAACTTTTTGTGATGCAGGGCAAGTGCCTATTTTAAGATATTTCAAGGCCTGATAAGCTCTACAGCCAACAACAAATGTCTGACAAAGATTTCATATTCTGCCCGCACTTAAGACCAGTTAGGGCCTATAACCAAAGCTGATAGCCTCAGGTAGTATCATACGCCTCTGTGCTAGGCAAATGCATAGAGCTATAAAACATAATATACAGGTACATTTTGTACTTACAAACAATAACTGTCCTCCAGCTTCATCATTCAGTTTCTGCATGTCCATCTTGAGGTCGACCAGTTTCTGGTGTAGATCCTGAAGTTTCTGACCAGGGCTGCCCTCAGACCAGCCAACGCCACTCCAAACTCTTGCCTCCATCGGTACTGAAAGTAGAATATTTAACATTAGTATTCAGACCCCTAACTCTGAACCATATTTTTCTTCCCCCCCCCCCCCCCCCCCCCCCAGTCACAACTTTTGTCGTCAGCTTCTCTTGTCTGCTTATATTTAAAGGTAGCCAGTAATCCCATTATGTAGTTATGCATCTGCCAAATGACAACTGTACGAATTCAGAGAATATAGCCTAATATGGGCCTCGATGCGAGAAAACCTGTCTTCGGGGGTTTGCGAACAACACAGGCGCAGACCAGCCTGGGCATTGGTGCAGTCTGATCAGTGCCTTTGTTATTCCCTTTTTTGGAAAGTATCATTTGTGAACTTGCTTCAGATAAAATTTCAAGTTTCTAGCTAGTCTCTGTAGCTTAGGAGACTGGCTTGAAACTCCCTTTGTCGGAAACCCCCAAGACCGGTCTCGCGGCGAAGCCAGTATGGAGTTGATATATTTTCATACAAAAGGGACTGCTCTTAAAGGACATAACTCATTCCTATTTCTTAAAGGAGAGCAAATTCTGTCCTGTAAGAGCAGTCTAAAACTTGAAATTCAAGAGAATCACTGCTCATTTCAGTAGATTCCCTAAGTTGTATGTATATATTTTTGCGAGCTGGTTATGCCATTGGTAGCCTCTAACAACATGAGCATGACGGGCCCATTTTAATAATGAACTTGCACCATTGGACTGGCTTGAAACCAAATGGTAATAATAGCATTCATAACTCGAAAAGAACTACGTGTGTGCTTATATAGAGGATCTTACATGAGGCTAATGTTTTATTGAATTTATTAAACGAGTTGGGGAAAAGAGATAAAATGCAAGGCTTGCAGAGCATTTTATCACTTTTTTGCAACAAGTTTAATAAATTCAATAATACAAGAGCACGAGTGTTAGATTCTATATATCATATGACATTAAGATTACTTTGAAGTCTCATTTCTGACGTAAAAACGTTATTATTTTGTCATTATGTATGCAAATTTGTTATGGACATCATAATGTTTCCCCAAAATCTGTAAACCACTAGTAGTTTATCGATTTTATTGCATGGCGTTATTTCACTCCCAGATGTGATATCATATGATAAAGGAAAGTATGTGCTGGTTAGATCAAATATGGTGGAGTATTCATTTTGAAAATGATCAGTACACATCATGGGTCAAATCAAGTCTGAATTGCTATGATATCTATTTTGAGTTGATGCTTTATGTCCCTGTCAACAATTTTACAGCCATGTCTTCAACTTCAATAGTATTTCTCGTCAAAATCCGCTAGGCAGACATCTCAACAAGGTGTAGTATTTTCCACTCACTTAAAAAATCAAGATGTTAAACCAGTAACTAGAGCAGAAGTCGATGGTACACCATCGCAAATACCCGCTTTGGGGTCAAGGTCACACAAAATGTAGCTCAGTACCTTCTACATAATGTGATCTGTGCACCTGTGAAGTTTGAAGTTGATATGTCCAATGGTTAAGGAAGAGATGTATTTACAAGAAAATACATTATATGACCTTGACCTAGTTGTTAAGGTCACACAAGATGTTGTCAAGTGCCCTCCAAATCATATGACCTATGCACCTGCCAAATTTGAAGTTGCTACGTCCAACAGTTTAGGAGAAGATGGATTTACAAGAAAGTAAATTATATGACCTTGACCTTGGAGTCAAGGTCACACAAAATGTTGCCAAGGACAATCCACATCATGTGACCTATGCACCTGTAAACTTTGAAGTTGCTATGTGGAATGGTTCAGGAGAAGATACATTTACAAGAAAATACATTATTTGACCTTGGGGTAATTGACCTTGACCCCTAGGTCAAGGTCACATGAAGTGTTGCCTAGTACCCTCAACATCATGTGACCTGTGACCTATGCGCAGGCAAAATTTTAAGTTGCTACTTCCAAAACATTATGAGGAGATGCATTTTCAAGAAAATACATTATTTGACCTTTGACCTTGACCTTGGGGTCAAGGTCACACAAAACGTCGCCCAGTACCCTTGACATCATGTGACCTATGCACAGGCAAAATTTGAAGTTGCTACTCCGAAAAGATTATGAGGAGATGCATTTACAAGAAAATATATTATTTGACCTTGACCTTGGGGTCAAGGTCAAACAAAATGTCACCCAGTACCCTCTACATCATGTGATCTATGCACCTACAAAGTTTCAAGTTGCTACGTCCAACGGTTTAGGAGAAGATACAATTACAAGAAATGTGACGGACGGAAGGACGGACGGACGGACAGACAGACAGACGCACGGACGGACGGACGATGGACTGACTTTGGTACGAAATTAATATACCCTATTTTTCTTACGAAAAAGCGGGTATAATAAGCAGTGAGGATAAGGACACAACACAGTGTGTTTGCTGATCAGGCTTGATTTAAGGACCTCTGGATCTCAAGTCAAGTGCTCTACCACTGAGCCACTGCTCTCCTCACTGACTGATTTAACCCTTGGTATACTGGAAACCTTTAAATGGGTCCTTAGGCAAACAGTGAAGACGCAGATGAAATGCAGCATCATAATGCTGCATTTCATCAGGGTCTGCACTATTTGCTAAGATAAAAACAGAAAAATATCATGATTTAGAAAATTCTATCGCTGACCCCCTAAACTAAAAAAAAAAATGTCATTTTTTTAATATGTGTGCTTGTTTTTCTTTGTCTTATCTTAGTTGTATATTACAGAGCAAAAAAGTTGGGCAATATTGCCCTTTTCTGCTTAAAATACAGATAAAATACAGGATTAGCCCCATTGACTTCTAATAAAAATACAGGTAAATCAGCCCCATTCATATTTTTTCCTAGCCCCATCTTATCTTTTTTTAGCCCCATCGTCTTGCAAATTAGCCCCATTGTGTATTGCCCTATAAGGTACACAATGGGCAGTCCCATACTTATTTTTTCAATATGTATGGCAAAATCCATCAGAATACATAGGATTACTATTGACTTACCATTTAAAGACATAAATATTGAGTCGTAGTCTTCTTCCAATTGATAAGAACTAGCTGAACTACTCCATCTCTCAAGGAAACCTTCTCCAAAATTATACAGTTCTTTCAAAATCTCTTCCCACTTAAAACTGTTGTTGTTATTGAAGACACTGGGATCAGGGGAGATAAATATAGTTCTACCACATATAGGGGTCACTACAGATTGCTCCTCAAAAGGACTAGTTTTAAATGGGAAGTGAATTTCTGGTTCCTCCCCTTCAGATAGAGTGCTACGCTTCCGTAATTCTGAAATGAAGACATATACTTATCATATGATGCCCATAGCAAAGTCATATAATATATATATATATATATATATATATATATATATATATATATATATATATATATATATATATATATATATATATATATATATATATATATATATATATATATATATATATATATATATATATATATGAGCCGCGCCATGGGAAAATGTGTCTTCGGGGTAAATTTGGCCATTTTGAGATTCTGTGATTTTCATACAGGTCATTATATGAAGAATAAACTCGTTTTTGTTTGATCAAAATATTCAAATTATTAGAAAAGATATTGGAATTTGAACTTTGGACGGCTTGACGTTGATTTTAGAACTAACGTTGTGTGACGTCACGATGAGTCACTCACAACGTTGCGAAGTTATCCGACCATCGCTGTTACTAACATGAAACTGGGTAGCGATGTAGCTTACCCCTACTGATGCTGGTAAAACAAAATAATTGAATTTAATCGTAAGTCAAACGTACTTCATTTCTAGCGTATTCTTAAATTTTGACATATAAATGATTCCTTGAGGCGCCATGCCATGTCGGCCTTCGTTTGAAAATGTGCTCTTAATGGACGTAGCCGTCGACTGGTGCGATAGTTTCCTGCACCAATATTTTGCCAGCACAAATATGGGTCATCACGGACACATCTCCGTATAAAATTGGGCACAAATTTGCACATTGACTTTTGAAATTCGGAAAAACCTGGCCGCGACATTATATGTTCAGTTGCCCGTGAAAACTAAAATGTTAACTTGAACGTAAATGTTTTCTTGCTTACATGGAGAAACTCCGTTTTTTAAATAAACTGTTTAAATGCCAACATTTCTTTACATTTATGAACAGCATAAATTCCATGCTCAGTTGAGTTGAGCACCAAAAGATTTTAAAACTTCGGGACCTGGAGCAGGTTTTGATACGCCCTATCGGGCATTTGGCAGGGCCTGTCCTTTGCATTGTAACAGTAGAACCGGGGGAGCGCAGTGGCTCAGTGGTAGAGAGCTTGACTCGAGACGGAGGGGCCACGGGTTTGAGCTTCACCAGCGTCACTGTGTTGTGTCCTTGAGCAAGACACATTAACCCTAGCTAAGTACTGGTTCAACCCAGGACGACCCGTCCCCACATATCGAGGATTTTCGCAATGACTTCTCATTTGTTCAAAAGGGCTAAAAATGTTGCACTTTTAGAAAATCGGGTACAGGAACATGTACGTTGTTATTTGATGGCCTGTATGATGTAGGCAAAACCGTCTAACTGTTTCTACAAAACGATATGTTCTGCAGTTACACATGCCCTAGGGTCAGTTAGCTTTATCTGTTAATATATACTGAGGAGGAGCACTGACGTTTTCAAAATAAGAAAGAGGGCACAGATCAGGAATCGATACAATCAAGTACCACACCTGACCAAAAATATTAAAAGCGTTCGCGAGCGTATTTCCTTAGTTTTAGGGCAATCTTTTTTCTACCATCGCGTTTAAGTTCGACCACAATGCAGTAGCGAATATTCTAGTCCGACATGATGCAAAAATGTTGACTTGGTAATTAAAAATTCAACACAAAACCTGATCTGAAAAATAAAATCACAAAAATGCGTTCTTGCAAAGTTGTATTGCAACCTTGATAACTAGTGTAAATAAAGATTCGGCGATGGGTATATTCTTTTATTCACTGTTGTTGTTGTTGTTGTTGTTTAGGCTAATCCCATATATGCCCAATGAAATTTCACAATACAGCCAAAAGGACGGACCCATTTCTGATTCAAGGGTTGTTGGGTGGTAATTTACAATTTCGCTCAATGCGCTAAGCAAACAGTGTGGCGTCTGATCTGGTTCTACACTGTTTGCCCACGTCACACAAAAAGGGCGCTTGGCAAATATAAATTGGTTAACATCATTTCAAAACATTATCAGTCGGCATATCACGGCGACCAGTTCATAGTGTATGTGTATTTCGCCAGTAACGGACGACTACCCTGCTTGAACCGGGGCAATGATTGAGAATAATAATCTTGATGAAATGTTTGACCAGGCAGTGGCTCGAGCTCACAATCTCAGCCGACAGAAGCAGGATTGCTTATTTGCCTCACTGTACCCGACTGCTATCCGGAGCGAAATGCCTCATTATTCCTTAATCGTATGATACTTCTCACTGAAAAAAAGGATTTCAGTCTATACCGAACAACAAAATCATATTCAAACTTTCTCACCAAAAAAAGAAAATCAAGATATAAAGAAATCTGGTTGCTATGGCAGTGCGGGTACTCATTCCTATTCCTTTCGATTTTGTAGTTTTATGTCGGCGTAGTGCGCCCTTGCCTCTTGCATACATGTATATTGAGTGTGCACATAACCCCCAGTTTTATGCACCCACGTAGGCTTTAAGAAAGGGATTCTGGCTGTATAAAAAGTGGGGCATTTGAATACATGTAGTTTGAATTGTGTAATTCTAAATCAGGCCCACTCGCCCAGGTCTTGACTTGACAACTCCGTATGTACACTGCCTTCGTGCATCTCCAGATACTAAGTTGAGAATGGAGGTAGGTTAAGTTTGTTAAAGTTCGCCGCTCTTAAATTGTTGAACTGTACCCTGATTTTGAAAACAAAGTAACAGTACCCTGCGTTTCATTTCGCATCTGCGTCTTTGTTGACAATACACATGCGCATGGGTTATAGGTGTTACTGGGAAAGAGGACTTCAACTTCTAGTGGGAATCTTTGGGGAAAATGTTACTGCCTCTCCAATTTTTTAGTTCCATTAAGCTGAAAGTTCTTGGAGTGGGAGTAGTAATACTGCTCTCCTCCAATCAAAGAAATTACAATTATTTTTATCAGTGATGTCGCCGTTTCAAACAGTGCTCTTCAAGATTTTTTTTGATATTTTTTTGTATAAACTACCATGACAAAATTAATGGATGCAATTTTACAAAACTTACAGGTATGAAGAGCAATTAGAAAAAAGCAATACTATAAACATGAAACTAATAACACTTCAACAGTAGAAAAACGTTTAATAGTTAATGTTTTTTTATCACGATTCTCATTGACGTTAACGTCACCGAAAAAATGATCTTTTTAATTTGTCTGTGTGTTTAAATGACTGCCATTAGAAATCAACAGACACAAGGAAACTACAATAAAATGTTTATTGCGTACGTGTAGCTTCACTAGTTTTGCAACAACTATTTTTACAAGAAATCTGGTAATATATACATTGATTTAAACGGCGACGTAACAAGGTGACAAATAATAACTTTTAGTTTCTCATGTGAAACTTAATCGTGTATTATACTTAGAACTTTTTTTATACATGAGAGCTACCTCGTTAGATTTTAGTTTATTTCACGCACGGTCACTCAGCGAAGACTCAAACAAGTCTAGCAGTCTCGTTGGAGCCTTTGCCCAATTGTAAATGCGGCTTTGTGTACCAGGAACTGCCGTCCAAATACGAAAGGTTCAGACACACTGGTTGGTCGATTAAGGAAAGCTGGGATGTATCCGGCTTATATTTATTTATCTATCTTTTTTTATTTTTATTTTATTTTATTTAATTCTTTTTTTTTGTTAGAGTGTCTTTGGAGTGCAAAGATGTTTAGGATTGAGGGTCAATTAGCGTTTACCAAGCCGCATCTTTTTGGACAGTTTTTTTTTCACCAGGAACCCGTGCTGGATCAGACCATGACTAATTTACAACAGAATACAATCGGCCTAAAATTCCTTGATTTTAATCGCATTTTATTCTAAAAATGACTTGTCTAAATAGTCGTAATCTTTGATGACGCTCTCTTTAATTACGCGCGGCGCGAAATAATTACGTCAGACTTTACGACGTCATATCTCATGACGTAATTAATCTCCCGAAGACACATTATTGCATGGCGCGGCTCATATATGCAAATTTACATTGAAATAAACAAACTTTGAAGGCCATATAATGGCATTTAAAAGGTCATATGATAAACAGAATCTTACACTCGTGATCATTTCATATTCAATTCATTAAACTCGCCAAAGACTCATTTAATAAATTTCATATGAAATGATCACTCGCGTAAGATCCACTATATATGGCAAAATCCGGAAATTTCAAGCCAAAAATGTGATTTGAAAGTATTTTAGTGTTAAATGACTAAAAGAAACTAACATTTGTGCTCACATATTTTTGAATTTATTAAATTTGTTGCTAAAAATCAACAATATGCTCAGCAAAGCCTTGTATTTTATCTCTTTTTCTCAACTTATTTAATATATTCATGAGCACTCATGTATAACCCTTTATTTGAACAGAAACAGGAAAAGCCTAAGACTTGCCCCAGTATTGTGTGATAACAGGGATCAAGTATTCACCTTACCAGTAAGCATTCTATTAATCCTTTGTATACCTATAAACAGGTCCCTTGGCAAACGGTGATCACAGACTTAGATGAAATACCACAGAATGCAGCATTTCATCAGGGATTGTGCTGTTTCCTTCAGATAAAAATAATCTTTAGGGACTGAAATATAACTTTAAAAATTCTAACCTGTAACCCCTTGATGTGTACTGTAGTTAACCATCCCATATTTATTTATCAAACTGGTATTTCTTATTTTGTTATTTCTAACTAAAACAAAGATGGCACCTTTGTCACTTAATTAAGACTGAAGCCAGACTAGTAAAGCCTGCACACAAAAAAAAGGTTCTCAGTAAGAGCAGTTGTTATGCTATAACCATAGACCAAATCGTCTAATTGGTTACCAAGAGATACAAATGGCACTGCCGCTCTGATGATGAAGTGGTTGATGCTTATTTTAGTCAGCAATTTTTTTAGTCATGTCAGGATGTTTCCTGGGTTGAACCAGTACTAAGCAGGGGATAAAGTGTCTTGCTTAAGAACACAACACAGTGCCTTCGTTGAGGCTGGAACCAGTAACCCTTAAACTCAAGTCAAGCACTCTACCACTATGACTCAATCCAGCAGGCTGGCCTATGTCTTTGTTGTTCACATGCAACAAAATTAGGTTTTCTCATAACAAGGCCCATTATGTGACACATCATCTTGATATGGTGGACACTTACGAAAATTGGGCCTGCCCTAATACTTCGGGCTAACACTGTACTTTTTATGCATGCTGCCAAGGCTCGGACATGCAGGCAAGTCAAAGACTTCCCTAGTCGTGGTTGCCTATGTCACAAGCACCATTTCCAAATCTAGTAAGCATACTTATATTAATATATAAGTGGGCCACTATCTGCCTACCAGCGAAACGCCATTCAAATGGCGTTTCACTGGAGGGCCCATAGTGGCCCAAGACTGTATGCTGTGGCTGGAAACTGACCTTTTCTGAGTTCATATAACTGATGAAATGGATCAGGGTCTTTTGTAGCCTTGGTATGTCTGGTAGCTAGTCTGTGTCTCACTTCCTCTTGTTCCAGCTTGATCAACCTAGCATCCTCCTGTAGGCTACCTTGTTCATTGAGTATTACCTTTACTGTCTTTTGTCGAATCTTCTCATGTTCTTTTTTTAACCTACAATTGAAACTTTGCATGAGAAAGCAAAAGAAGGGATAATTTTAGAGAAACGTCTAACGAAACCATTCACAAACAAGAGTCTCAATGAGCCTATATCACTCACCTGAGTTGTTGGCCTCATGGTGTCAGAGAAGTTTTGTTTAAGTGTTTTTTTTATTACAAGGGCTCAGGCTATGGGAGCAAATTGTCCCCATGGAGTAGCCATTTGGGACCCCAGAGGCATGGTTGGTAGGGTTCAATTAGGAGAACACTAATCATTGTTACATGCTAAATATAAAAGCTGAGGGCCTCATGACTTTAGAGTAGATTTTTAAAGTTTTTCCCATGATAATTCTATAGGAACTATAGATCACCAGGGCATGGCCAATTTGGACCCAGGAATATGGTTGACAGGATCTATGTGAGGACCACTAGACATTGTTACATACTTAACATCATTATGGGCTGTGGGCCTCATGGAAAACACACACACTTTTTAAAGGGTTTTTACCCCCATTATTAGTCTATGGAAACTCTTGATTTTCGGGCAGAGCCAGTTTGGACCCCACAGGTTTGATTGGCAAGATTTATGTAGGGGACCACTAGACAAATGGTAGCTTAATGAAGGTCAAAAGTATTGTAGAATGCTCCCCTTGGAGCATTCTCCCCTTGGAGCATTCTGCAATACTTTTGACCTGCATTAAGCAATAATTGGTCTGAAAACCAATTTGTGGTCTTTTTGAGAGTGGCCGTTTTACACAGGTTTTACTGTAATGGCAAATCTACCTATAACGGCTGCCAGCAATATGGCAATTTTGTACATTGTATTTTCATTTTAGAAAAATTGCAATTTTGGTGGAAATGGCGGTCCTCGGCTTGAATACTTACATCATCATTTTTCAGGTCTACCCTGAAGGAAAGAATCCATACTGGCACCGACTCTTAATTACTTTACCCCCTTCTTATTCACAAATTTATTTGCTATTCTGTGAGAAGTGGTATTTTCAGCCTGTATAACTTTAATGGTATGAAAAAAATCTTAAAAAAAGTCCAGGCCAAGAAGTTATAAAACTTTTTCATACTCAACGCAGCTGAGCACGAAGTTTATCCTGCTCATAAATGTTAAAATGCCAACAATTGTTGGCATTTTAACATTCATAAGCATGATAAATACAACATCTGAGATACTTTAAGCCAAAAACTGCTTATTTATTGGTATTTTAGTTTTTATGAGCAGTTGAAATTCCGTGCTCAGTTGAGTTGAGTTTGAAAAAAGTTTTATAACTTCGGGCCTGTTTATTTCAAGCAATACATACCTGAAAACAATTTCTTCCACTTTTTCTATATTGTGTTCTTCTTTTTCTTTATAGATTAAGAACTCCTCCTCCGGTATACTGATATCAGAGCTGTTTTTGGATGCCTCAAACTGAGAAAAGAAAAAGAATTTGCAATGTATGAGAAACAATTATGCAAGTACAATCCTTAATAGATATTCTTGTACTTTTAGATGATAAGACTTAATGTGTCTAGTTAGAGTATTCTAGTTAGAGTATTCTAGAAATAAGCTGGTCAAAATAAGTTAAGCCCAGCTGAAATTTTCTCATTGACTTAATACAAAATCATTCATGCTTGTCTTATCACATTTTTTGAATAAGGATTTGTGCATGAAATTTTCAGCAGGCTGGAGCAATGTTTCTTCTCAACATGTGCAATTTCATTTTTATTGCTAGATTTTCCGTAGAGTTTCACACATTTCAGTAAACAACCCACTTTGTTCCCTATCATTCATATTAGTAAAATTGGCAAAAATATTGGTACTCTTGGAAAATTTAGCACATATCGAATGGCATTGACACTTTGTGTTTAATTACATCTTAGATATTGTTGTTCAACTTGAGTATATCAGTTGCTTTAGAAATTTTTGCAACTTTGAAAAACCTTAAGACGCAGTACTGATTAAATGGATACATATAACCCTTGTGGTTATAAAACTTTTTCCATGCTCAACTCAAATAAGCATATGAGTTTTAAAGCAAGAAAACCTTTTATTTTTCAGCGTTCTAGGTTTTATGAGCAGTTGAAATTTCATGCTCAATTGAGCATGAAAAAAGCTTTATAACCTCGAGGTCAGTTAGTGGATGAGGTTTCACTAGTCTATCACTATCATTGTTATATGGGCCTCGTCTCCAGAAAACCTGTCTTCTGAGGTTTGCGGACAACAAAGTCGCAGCCCAGCCTGCGCATCCGCGCAGTCTGATCAGCGCCTTTGTTATTCGCTTATTGGAAAGTATCATATCTAGACTTGATACAGGCGAAATGTCAAGTTTCTAGGTAGTCTCTGTAGCTGAGCAGGCTGGTTAGAATCTCACTTTGTCGGAAATCCACGAAGACAGGTTTTATCGCGGTGAGGCCCATTTCAGTGGGCTCTCATCTGCACCTCAAGGAAATCATTCAAACAGGTATATATAGGTAAATGCTTTTTTAAAAGAGTAAGAGTGAGTGGCTGGCAAGCTCCATCCAGTCTAAATGCTTTACTTACCAATTCTTTATGTAAAGAAAATCTTTTCTTTAAAAGTTCTAGTCTTCTTGTTTCATTAGCTATCTGGGATTTTCTTTTTTCCTGCAAAAGAATGTGTAACAGTCTATTAATTAATTTTGGAAATTATTTTTTTGTTCAGAAATTACCAGGTTTTACTGATTGTCAAAACATACGCTACAAATAGGTTATGTTGAACCTAATGAAGTGGCCAGCATAGTCAATGTGAACAAAACGTTTTGTATGCCAGAAATAGGTTTTGTTGACAAAATGTATGCCAGGAATAGGATATGTTGAAACATATCAAGTGGCCAGCATAGTGATTATGAACAAAACATATGCAAGGTTTTATTGACAAAATCTATGCCAAAAGTAGGTTAGGCTGACCATAGGTTGATTTGTTCTGACAATCAGTAAAATCTTATGTTTTGCGAACAAAAAAATAATTTCCAAAATTCAATAATGAGCTGTTGTGTGTGTGTTTTTCTAAAACAAACATGTAAATGAGTGTCATTGCTTGGTGTTTGCATTACAAATGGAAAAGAAAGACAGAAATGGAAGGATGGATAAGTGGAAAGCAATATGCCCTCCTCATTTTATTCAGTTGTGAAAAACTCTGGACCAATGGATTGCCAAGTAACAAAAACTTATTTCTCAGACAGGAAAAGCATGTCCAACAAAATAGTTCCAGATCAATCTGCTGGAAGAGGAGCAGTCTGGTTTTCTCTCTTCAACAGATCATTAGCTAGGATGGTTTAGTTAAGCTTATCAGCTGGAATAACTCGGTTGGATTGTACCTATATTGAAAAAAAAAGACAAAACAATAATTGTAGAGTTCAATAATATCAACAGCTGCAGACCAGAAACCTGAAAACAGATGCAATGCCACATAATTTCAAAGGAAAACTATGTCCCCCAACCGCAATTTGAGTCAGCAAGCATGCTTACTGCTCTTTATTGTGTCACAATGATCCATCAATTGTTTCAAGGGAGAGCATGTACAAACACAATTTGGTCAAACTTTGAAATTACAAGGTGCTTTGGTTACCATGAATATAAGGTCAAAGTCATAACAATCAAATTAACTCTTTTCTGTCTTCAAACAATGTATTTATGCAAGTTAGGTGTAGAAAAACCCACTGGTTCAGAAGACAGAGCTCTGAAAAGGCTGAATTTACAGTTTTTTTAAGGATGATGACCTTGAAATGAGGAGACCTTGAAAGTAAGGTCAAAGTCACCAAAATCATATCAACTCTACATTTTGCCACAATGATATAATACATTAAGTTTAGCTAGAATACTTTGTTCAATTCAAGAGATATCGTACAAAAATCCTATTTTGGTCAAAATTTGACATTTCAAAGTGCTGGTGTGACCTTGGAAATAGGGTCAGGGTCACCAAAATCAAATCAACTCTTTACCCTCTCCTGACAATATATCTGTGCAAGTTTGGTTAAAATTGAACCACTGGTTCCGAAGATAGTCTGTGGGAATGGCTGATTTATACTGCCTTTATAGAAGGGTGACCTTGAAAATTATGTCAAGGTCATCAAAGTCTAATCAGCTCTTTCCACCCTTCCAACAATGTATCTATGCAAATTTGGTCAAAATCCCTCCACTGCTTCAAAGTATGGCACAGGGAAACCCTATTTTGGACATTTCAGAGTGCCTGTGTGACCTTGAAAATTAAATCAAGGTCACCAAAATCAACTCAACTCTTCTCCTTCTCCCAATAATGTGTCTATGTGAGTTTGGTCAAATTCCATCAACTGGTTCAGAAGATAACACATGGAAACCATATTTTGGACATTTCAAATTGCCGGTGTGACCTTGAAAATTAGGTCAAGGTCATCAAAATCTAATCAACTCTTCCTCTCCCAACAATGTATCTATGTAAGTTTGGTCAAAATCCATCTACTAGTTCAAAAGATAATGCACAGAAACAATATTTTTGACATTTCAAAGTGCCCCTGTGACCTTGAAAATAAGGTCAAGGTCACAAAATCTAATCAACTCTTCCCCTCCTCCCACTAATGTATCTATGCAAGTTTGGTCAAAATCCATCAACTGGTTCAGAAGATAATGTATGGAAATGAAAGTGGACGCAGAAGCAGAGGGGATCTGCACCAAAAACCGGGTTGGGGGACATAAAAACATTTTTAATGCTAAAGTCCTATGTTCTTAAACCGCTGAGCCTCCAGTTCCCATGCCCTCATCGAAAAAGATATATATTACCTTAATCTGCCTAGATCACCTTTAATACCACAAACTTGCATGTTACCATGTTCTTAAGCACCCTTATTTCACTGATAATGGCCCATATTTTCTCTCATTATTTCTAACATTGACTTAGCCACCCGCCCATTCAGAATACCTTAATATATCTAAATATTCAGAACCAATATTCTCCCACCAGGTAAGCTATTAATAGGTTACCTGTACTCGCATTTAATTGGTACTCTGGGGAATAAAAAAGATCCTGATTGGATGCTGTTGGCACACCAATTACATACAATAAAACCTGTCCTAAGCGGCCAGTCAAAAATGGACAAAACAAAGGTCTTAAAGACAAATGGTAGCTTAATGAAGGTCGAAAGTATTGCAGAATGCTCTCATGGAGCATTCTGCAATACTTTTGACCTGCATTAAGCGGTAATCGGTCTTGAAAACCAATTTTTGGTCTTCTTTTTGAGTGGCCGCTTAAGACAGGTTTAACTGTATATATTGAGAGTGACGAAAACTCACAGCTTGCCAATTTAAGTTGAATTAATAATTTTGAACACTTAGCTATATAGTGACCTGACACTTAATTAATGCATGTACAGTAAAACCTCCCTTAAGCGGCCACTCAAAAAGAAGGCAAAAAATTGGTTTTCAAGGCCGATTATTGCTTAATGCAGGTCAAAAGTATTGCAGAATGCTCAAAGAGAGCATTCTGCAATACTTTCAACCTTCATTAAGCTACCATTTGCCTTTAAGACCTTTGTTTTGTCTATTTTTGAGTGGCCGCTTAAAACAGGTTTTACTGTACAAACACTGCAAACCCAAATCAGGAGCAGTCTGATCAGGGACTTCAGTGTATTTGTTACTGTGACAAGAAATATGGGAATCAAAGACCTGCGCATAATACCAATTCAGCAAGAGTTTCAATAATGTTCATTATTTTAGAACATTTGCCATGCACTTACTAGAACGATGAGTCAACGCTGATGGTCTACAATATCAGGCTAGTGTTGCCAATGCTTGTCTGAGTCTGTATTTGATACATATATTACAAGACTTGCTTTCCAAGGGTAGACCCCATAATTTATATAAAGCAAACAAAGAAATGATCTACAACAATCATATTGGTTATTTTACAACCCACTCAAGCATTGAGGTATTGTTATATGGACAGATTTAAAGAGCGAAAACAAAATCATGAAGGGTCCAATTATGGCCATATTTCTGTTGGGCCATCCAAAAAAGATCCTTATGGCAAGTAGTTTAATACAGACAGCAAAAGAACTGATCAGACCTGCACAGTATGTGCAGGTCTGATTTGTTCCATTGCTGTCTGAAAGTTAGGTAAAGTTCTGTAACAACTCTCCAGCACAATGCATCAACTCCCAAATACAATGTAGCAGAAAATATGGCAGCTGCATGGCCTAAATGGGCTTTTATCACAAGTTGTGGATCGATTGTTGGCGGTATTCAAACTTTCATCAATGAAAGTATGTCTTATCTATATCTGTTGACTTTCTTCCAAATACAGGGTTTTAAAGTAGAAAAAGTTGTAAAAATCAATTTCATTTTTCTAGATGACCGAAATTTATGGTGGCCTGATAAAAACTAGGAGATCTTGCATAAACTAGAAAGGTGTTTCTTAAATGCTCCACACAAGATTTTTATAAGGTTTCTTATTAACAAGGTCCGAAGAAAATCTTTTCTTAATCAAAATCAAGTTCAAAGGTCAAAGCCAAGGTCAGAAAGTGGCATGCAACATTTTGCATGATATAGATGTATCAATAGGCATATGCTTCAGACAATTTTTTTTCTGTTCAAGACCAAAGTGAAGGCGGTAAAGACCTGACATAAAAAAAACTTTTTTTCTACAAAACCAAAATGTATCCATGCAGAGACCAAGTTTGGTAATCCTACATATGGGCCTCGACATGAGAAAACCTGTCTTCAGTGGTTTTTGAACAACAAAGGCGCAGACCAGCCTACCCATCCGCACAGTTTAATCAGCGTCTTTGTTATTCGCTAATTTCAAAGTATCAAATCTAGACTTGCTTCCAAAGAAATTTCAATTTTCTAGCTAGTCTCTGTAGCTTAGCAGGCTGGTTTGAATATCACTTTTTCGGAAACCCTGAAGACAGGTTTTGTTGCGTCGCTGCCCATATATTAATGCCCCTTTTCCACACAAACCACAAATTGCCATGAACTGATACATTTTAGGATTTGTAATTGAATCTTATTCAGTCTCTGAAGTTCTTAACCGTTATAAGTCAGTTCTTGCAATTTTTGAGGCAATGAAAAAGTTTTGAACTGTTCAAAATTTTGGCCACAAACTCCTGTTTCCAATTTGTAACAAAATGCTAATGTATTCTTAGACAGTCGTAATCTATTCAAAGGCATTGTAGGTATCATTAATTCATTCAGGGACTCAGGAGAGGAAACCATGAAAAATTTCTTATTCTAGCTACAATGGCAGTGGCAGATCCAGAGGGGGTTCAATGGGTTCGCTCCCCGCCCTCTGTTTTTAAATGTCCTATGACAATGTCAGTGGCGGATCCAGAGGGGGTTCAATGGATTCGCTCCCCGCCCTCTGTTTCTAAATATCCTATGAAAATGAAATAATTTGGTCTCAGTAAGACCAAATTATTTCATTTTCCTAGGACATTTAAGAAAAATGAGACAAAATCAGCAAAGGGAACCCCCTCACCATTATACATATGAACCCACTTTACAGAAATCCTGGATCCGCCCCTGAGTGTAGCAAGCTGGCTTGAGCCTTACCCAAGACTGGTTATCTTGTGATGAGGTACTATAAGAATCTATCATGAGTGTGAGGATGGGACAGAAAAATCCCTCCTGAGGATCACCGATTAGCATCATGAGGCTTGCTGAGTGATGACAAACGGTGATCTCAAGGGATGGATTTTTCTATCTTATCCTCACACAAATAATGGATTTTTTTCTTGCTCACCATTAAATACCGCATTTTCATATTTATAGAAAGGCTCCTAGATGTTTCTGAATATGCTGAGTTGTGATCTATCATGCTGATGTAACTTTAACGTAACAATGACGTCACTTGTTTATGAAAATTGAGACAACAGCTAGTGGTGATGATTATAGTCAATGTGATCCCTATATGTTGGTCTCTGAGGATGGTGCAGGGGACAAAAAACCACAGTTTTAAAGAAGATATTAGAAAATGTTCAAAATTTCAAATGGAACAGCAGGCAACAAAATGTGCAGCCGGCAAATCCAATTTCTAGTTAGATTGATGACTGAACTCTCAATCCAATGAATTGATGTTACAAAGCTCTTTGCTAACAGAGATGGCCAAATTTTGTTGCCCTAGTGCCATACCTTTGCTGTCATAAGCCTATTCTTCTGTCTGTTATATTCTTCAACTCTGCAGAAAAGACAAACAGATATATGGTATGAAACAAAACTATATCTAGAATAGGTTGGAAAAGCTTTTGTGAGATCGTACAGCCTTATCTTAGTAGGTCAAAATTCCACTTTCAAAACTAATAATATGTTAAATGTTCTAAAATTTTGAACACTAGTTGCCTGCCATAAAGACCTAGACAAACAGGGGTGGATCCAGGATTTCTGGAAAGGGGGTTCATATGTATAAAGGGGTGGGGGTTCCATTTGCTGATTTTATCTCATTTTTTTTTAAATTATCCCATGAAAATGAAATAATTTGGTCTCACTGAGACCAAATTATTTCATCTTCATAGGATATTTAAAAACAGGGGACAGGGAGGGGGGTTCGAGCAAATCCCCTTAACCCCCTCTGGATCCGCCTCTGACAAACAGTGGTGACCAAGATCAGACTGAAGAAGCAGAGTCTTCCATGTTTCCTATTCTGACAAGCATTCTGTGGGTTCCAACTCTGATAATCAACACTTTACCAAACCAAAGAACAAAAAGAGAAAAAGAGTGAACGATTTATAACATTTACCCATAACCCATTTAACAGGGCCGTCGCTGCGTATTTAAAAGTGGTCCGGCGGAGGAAGCCATCGAGTACCGAAAGCACGAGAGCGGGGAGAGCACGAGAAGGGGGTTAATCCCCCTCTCGTTAGGGGGTTCGGGGGACCTCCCCCGAGAAAATTTTTGAATTTTTAGCGCTTCTATGTGCGTTTTTAACAGGGGTTTTATGCGTTTGGGACTAGGTTTTAGTCGTTTTGGTCACAAAGATATTTCTTGTCGCGTGAGAAACCGAATGCTTGACAAAATTGTTTTCAGACAGTCACATGTTGTTGTTTTTTACTTTTTTTCTTCAACATGTTTCTTTGACATTAAATATTTCATCTATGTCCCTGCAGGTTTTAGCAAAGTACTTTTAGCACTGATCCTTGGTAATACTTCAAAGAGTCGTGTTTTCGAAAATATATGTATACACTTAGTATGGCGTCTTTTCAATTAGAACACCCGTTAAGGATGCAGGCTTCATCTAGGTTTTGGCTTCGGTAGGCATAACATGAGATTTTTTGCTTTATCATAACAACTGTCGAACCACGATGGCTAAACACTTCTTTGCTCATGCTTCTCAAAGTCGAGTGAACGTTGGGGGAACCGAAAAGTCTTGGGCTGAATTGGAACAGGCGGGACTCGTATATCCGTAATGGAATGCATTGTAATTACAAAGGCTCACGATGCTCATATATGTAAAGTCAAAACGTTTCAAACAAACTGTGTCGCTCGACACGTTAAATATAAGAAGAAATAAAACAATATGTCAGTTTGAGGGCATGAAACTGGATCATAGAAATTATCTGGACCTCAACGAGAAGACCTGTCTAGGGCTTCCCACCATGCAAGACTCAAACCAGCCTACTCAGTTACAGAGATTAGCCAGAATGCTTTTAAAAAATATTGTGTATAGCAAGTTTATCAATTATACTTTACTGGGAGCGACTAATAAAGGCGCTGATCAGACTGCGCGGATGTGTAGGCTGGTCTGCGCCTTTGATGTTCGCATGCAGCTACGTCAGGTTTTCTCTCGACACGGTCCATAAGTATGATTATGTCCACTAAGACCATCAGATTATGAAATTAATCAGGTGTCATTATAATTTTCCATTGCTTTCACACCTTGGCTAGTTCGGTCTATTGGTGACACGCGAAACGAGTGTTATTGAAAATTGTATCAATAAATTTTGGCAGATTGAATAAAATCAGAGTAAAAAGTAAAATGAGCCGAAACGAGAAAAAGGGACACGGCGGAAAGCATACTCGGCCCAAAAAGTGGTCCGGCGCTCGCCGTCTTGCCGGACCGGCGACGACGGCCTTGTTTAAGCCGAATGGAATTTCCCATTCTTATCATTTGGACCAGTCCATTTCCATTTTAAGGGTTGTTAGGTGGTATTTTGTATTTTCATTAAAATTTGAAGAGAACATTCTGTAGCAAACAGTGGAAACCCTGATCAGATGCCACATTCTGTGGCATCTGATATGGGTCTGCACTGTTCAAAAAGGATGCTAGGCTTATATGGTTTAAAAAAACAATTTTGCCTGTGTGAAGTGTTTTAAAGTATGTTTTATACAAGCAAACTACAGTCCTTCCCTTTTCAAAGCATATTACTTTGTAGAACACAGACTCAATACTAGTGTCAGTCAAACATATTTTGTGGATACTACGAAGAACAATCTCACTGAGATGGTTCTTTGGAGTATTCACAATATATACTCTGATTAAGAAGTTATCAAAAAATCAAAATTGAATGATTAAATTTTTTGCTGACCACAACAAGATGCTATAAACTAACCTTGAGCTGCCATATAGCTTCTTCCAAATGTTGAAATGACCAAAAGGGAGTTGATCTATCCAAATTAATGCTTTTCAACTATGTTTACATGGTTATCTTATCCAAAGATGGTCAATACATCAATATGTATCACAACACAGCCATCTTAAAGGAAAATATCTCTTTAATCCTCCCGATTTTCCGTTCAAATAGCAAAATTAATTCTCTTATATTGGTACTTTAACTTATGAATGGATGGAATACTTAGGCAAACATCTTGTTATCAGAACAAGGTTTTTAAATATTGGTAAATCATAAGTAGAAAAAGTCAATGGCATTTCATTTCAAATTTCCAGATTTACAAATTGTCAACTCTCCGTACTACACTTTGAGCTATCAGTAGTTTGAGTTTTTTTGTTTTGTTTTTTATTTGATTCTTTATGTCCCATCAACAATCTTTCAGTTATATAGGGACGGTTCTTCCTGGGTTGAACCAGTACTAAACTAGGATTAATGTGTCTTGCTCAAGGACACAACCCAGTGACGCCAGTAGTTTGAGTTAAGGAGATTTAGTCTGTAAGTACATGTATTATATTATGCAAGAATCCTGATCAACTTGGGCTTCTGCTTCTTCATAAGCCAGCTGATCTGGATCTACTCTGTCTGGGATATGTCCAGGTTCAGCAGAACAAGGCTATAAGGCCATATCTTTCCAGGCCTTTAGTTAAGAGTCATTTATTTGTAGCATACCAAAAAAATATTTTTGGTATTTCTCAATCCAAACATATGTTGTGGGTACTCAAAAGAACCGTCTCAATTAGACGGCTCTTTTGAGCACCCTAAACATAATGCTAAAACGGATGGGTAAGAAAATATTTACAATTTTATGCTCAAAATGTTTTTTTATCTAAACCTATGGTCTTTCTTTTCTTTTCTTATTTAATAATTTGTGATTAATGGCCATATCTGTTTTTTAATTGATTAGTGTTTATCAATCAGGTATTAAATTTTAGTTAAAAAATTCTAAAATTTAATTGATTTTTGCTGAAAAGGCTTTACTGCCAACTGATTATGTAAATATCACATTATCCTTGATTTAAATCTCACTATACATTATCCTAATCAATGCTGGAAAAATCCACGCATGCGTTTTTCATGCTGCAGGATGAGTAGAGATGTTGACTGCTACCAATGTAGGACAAGCAGACATTTTAAGAATTTTCAACCACCTGCTAATCTTCTACAACCTCATGAAGTCTGTAAAAGGCTGCTAGTGTAAATCCAGGAGCAGTCTGATCAGGGTTTATTTTTTCTTCTTCCAAAAAGCCATAGTCCTATCAGAGTATCCCCAGAATATCCAAGAAAAAAATACACTTTCTGGCCACTTAAGAATTTCAGACTGATATGTAACAATCTCTCCTCATAAGAAAGTAAGTAAAGACAATTTTTACAAAATAATTGCCCAGAAAACAAATATTATTCCCAGTTTAATTCTAATCACTCTCTCTTGACAGACACCTGCCAACAAATCCTAAAATTCAGTGGAATCCATTTTACAGTCAGTCTATAAAATGATGTAGTGTAATGGCCAAATAGTGTAAACCCTGATCAGAGAGACCTGATCTCTGATCTGGGTTAACACATGTTTGCTGAGACCTATCTGTTAAAATATTCAAGGTAAATATGGAGCATAAAAAATTTTTTTTTTTTGTTTCAAAAAGCCATACACATGCTTATTTTCTGCGTAAAATTGTGAATTTTTCCTTACAAATAATTTTTAGCATATGTTTTGAGTGCTCAAAAGAACAGTCTCATTGAGACGGTTCTTTTGAGTACCCACAACATATGTTTTGCTTGAGAAACAAGAAAATTGTTTTTCTGTTTCGCACTCTTAGTTTAACTAAAACCCTGGCCATACCTGACCCTAGAATATCCAAGACAAAAATACACTTTCTGGCCGCATAAGAATTTCAGACTGAAATGTAACTATCTCTCTACTATTGAAATAATTGCCCAGAAAACAAACAGTTGTATTTACCCTATTGTACCCAGTTTAAATTATAATCACCCTCTCTCACCCGAAACCTCGCAACAAATCATACATTAATTACTAGTCAATGACACTCTTGTCAGAGTCAGACCATGTCAAAATTGGCCTTCAGGATTCACAACCAGTAAGATTCAAACCAACCTGGTTAGCTACAGATACTAATAGGATAATGAACAATCAGATATCTTAAGTTTAGCTGGCAGCAAACAAGAATGGTGCTGATCAGCCTGCAAAGATTTGCAGTCTGTTCTGCACATATTCTTTGGTTGCATTCAGGTTTAGACAAATTTTCTCATGCTATAACTATATAAGACAGTAAAATTTGATAGGTTCATTCTTGTAACATAAAAATGCATAATATTTCAAATTTCCATAATAATGTTTATTGATTAAAGTCTGGTAATTTTTGTTTACCAGCTATTTTATACAAAATAAACTCCACATCAATTTTTAAACGAGCTCATGACAATCAAAGGATTGCAATTTTATAGAACCTTGAATTCTGCTTGTTGTCAATGTGTTTTCCAAATCGACCAAGATCAGGCTGATCTAGAAGCACAGGCTGATCCAGGTACACATGCTGATCTATACCTTCCGTGTCCATATATGCTTAAGGGACATTTTCTCTCATGTGGCGCCAGTAACAAACATAAATCTGCTAAACAAAAAGACTGCATTTGGTCGTACAATTTATAATCGACAGTTTCCTTTCATTCTATTTTGTGAAGATTAAGTTTTTAAAGTAGCAACTATCACGGCCTCCAATCTCTGCCTCCTTCTCCAAAAAGAACAGAACGTAATGGGAGGCGAAGGCCCTTCTGGGAAGCAGGCAGTGGGCATAAACAATGGAACAGGTAAGTTGTGTTGACACTTTTTCAATCATAAGTAAATTTTCAGCGCAAAACTCGAAAATCTAAGAATGCTATGCTTCGGGCAATTGTTCAAGCTATCTGTAGAGCATGCTGTTTGCACATTTGAACTTAGTTTGTAAGCGTGAGAGATTTTCTCCCGTTGCACAGTTGTCCAAGAAACGGTGGTTCCCGCATGGTTTTGCCTTCTAACCAAACAAATAGTAGCGTTTGGACCCTTATTCATACTACAGAGGCCCCGCCACACCCATGTTGTCCCAAATGCAATTTTTCGAGATATTTCAATGATAATTGAGTGATTTAGAGCCAAATTTCTTTAAGAGCAGGAGGCGAAGGGCAGGAGAAGGAGGCTGGGAGAGGAGGAGCAGGCGGCGATGATATCAAAATTTGCATTGATTTTGCTTATTTTTAATAATATACTTATCCAATCTATATCAAACTTGCATGTATGATACGAATGATTAAACGCTATTGTTAACTAACACAAACATTGCTATATATACCTCTCTTATAATATATATACAATGTACCTCTAGCAAGCTCATGACGTTCTGGGTTAAACAAACAACACAATGGGAGAATAAGCGAAACGCTTTTGTTTCCTTTATAATGCGTGTACGGACATTATCAGATTTGCAATAATTAAGTTAACATCTTTTGAGACTGCTCTTATACACAAGTTATTATATCAGTTATATGATGTGCAAGGTATTCGTACAGCATGGGTATTTTCAAAAAGTACACTTTTATTATACATTGAACAGAAGGATACCTAGGCGTATGCATCCACTATGCAGGACAATCCTCTAAAGCAAGGAGGGGAGTGAACCTAAGACAAGATAACCCTTTTGTACAATCAAATTTTGTATGTTTGTTTTCTAATGGGACTACAAAACAAATCACAAAATCGGAGCAACAAGAGTCATAACAAGAATCAAATTTTGCGACCATTTTTTGTTTCTAAGTAACACGCTCATTTACCTTTAAAGAATGACTAACCACTGTATCAACAACAGATTTTCACTAGTCACTGTCGTCCGACACATACACACACATCTATTTTTAGCCGCATCTTAATCATGCGATCGATAAAGCAGCCATTAACGCAACTTAGTAGGGACGTAATAGTTGGTAAACATTATTGAGAATAACTCATTTATAAATGAATATTCGGAAGACATTTTGTATATCTTATAAACATTTATTTGCGGAAATAAAATAGATTGGTTCCCCTCGTTGATAAAGCTCCACTTCCGCTACGCATATAACGACTGGTAACACCTATTTCATTACAAGTAGAGAATCCTACTCATCCGACTGCGCATGCTCCAGAAAAGATTTTTTAACACAAACTTCAGTATTTTTTTCAGTTTCTATAATTTGATAATAAAGTAAAAGAAAAATATATAAACTCCCAGAACAAAATAAACTTAATAAAACGACTTGTTTAAAAAATGCACTTTAAGTCAAGGGTATTTTCTAATACCACGTCACTCATGACTTCAGTAAGTATGCTAAACGTAGGCGCAATGGCGAATACACGTTACCTGTCTTAATATGCTGACAAGCTATTAAAGGGAGAGAACCAGTCTAGAAATAAAACATACAGCTGTCAACTTTTTTGATAGCGAAAATCTCAAAGAAGACCGAATGCGTCACCAGGACAAAATGGGTTTATAAAAATGAGATAAGTAAGTGACAAACCAAATGCCGTTTTTATATAAACGTCAAGAGTCGGCGAGAATGGGTTTGTAGGCCCCCATCGGTAAAAAGATGTGTTTAATATTTAATAATTATGTTGATTTAAGTAAGAGTCTGTCAATTTGGACTATCTATTTATGATTTATAGGCGTAGGAGTCTCGTAGAACGGTCAGTGGGGCGCCCCGATGTTCAAATTTCAAGGAACACTTGGTTTGAATTCCTCTTTTTTCTGCGTCTAAGTCTTTCGCACCATCAGTAATTGTTGCTCTTAATAAAAGCTTGAGAGGGGGTGGGTATAAAACAGAGGTTCGACCCAGTCTGAGATTTCTGATAATCCTTTTCCCAAGAACTTAGGGAGAAATACACAAGTATCACTAATCTGTGAGCATTACATCATTCCAATGAGAAAAAAAAGTGAACCACACATTACGTTGGTGGTGGCATTTAAAGCGAAGTAATTTCGATTTATTTAAATGGTTTGAAATATTCATACATGCAAGTTTGATACAGATTGGATAAGTATATTATTAAAAATAAGCAAAATCAATGCAATTTTTGATATCATCGCCGCCTGCTCCTCCTCTCCCAGCCTCCTTCTCCTGCCCTTCGCCTCCTGCTCCTAAAGAAATTTGGCTCTAAATCACTCAATTATCATTGAAATATCTCGAAAAATTGCATTTGGGACAACATGGGTGTGGAGGGGCCTCGGTAGTATGAATAAGGGTCCAAACGCTACTATTTGTTTGGTTAGAAGGCAAAACCATGCGGGGACCACCGTTTCTTGGACAACTGTGCAACGGGAGAAAAGCTCTCACGCTTACAAACTAAGTTCAAATGTGCAAACAGCATGCTCTACGGATAGCTTGAACAATTGCCCGAAGCATAGCATTCTTAGATTTTCGAGTTTTGCGCTGAAAATTTACTTATGATGAAAATGTGTCAACACAACTTACCTTGTTCCATTGTTTATGCCCACTGCCTGCTTCCCGGAAGGGCCTTCGCCTCCCTTTACGTTCTGCTCTTTTTGGAGAAGGAGGCAGAGATTGGAGGCCGTGAACTATTCAATATGAGCAGAGATTACATACAACCACAAAATCAGTTTTACTATCATGTTCACATCCAAACTGATTCAATGTGACAACCCGCAGCAATGCAACAGCCAAAGAAATTAGAGATTACAGGAGCTCCTGTGGAATGTTTACTCTTTTTATAAGGATACATTCCTGCCTTACAATGCTGAACCCAAATAATGTAGATGATTAAGCGTAAACAAAATTTGCATGCTCTGCTTTTTTTAATCCTATAGCATTCTAAAAAGCCAAAATTTTGACTCTTGGGGATGCAATTGGGAATGCATTAGAGTTTGCTGCATTTAGAATGGCAAAACTTCAATGATATTTTGACCATTTTCCAGATATTTTTGCTTTTGTGGGGTAATTAGTGGATTAACTGATAAGGAACAGATTACATCATGTCTAAGTGTATTTCGATATCAAACTGACTAAGGGGATTTCAAGAGGGTTCAACCTGTATACAACAACATTTCAATATCAATATTTTATCAGAAAAAACCTAAACCCCTCAAGGGACCTATATACTACCCCATACAAGGAGTTCATAAACACCTCATTATGATAATTGAGCCACGACATGAGATTTCCTACAATGCCGTATGTGCGACTAGCAAAGGCTCAGACCAGCCTGCACATACACACAGTCTGATCAGAGCCTTTGCTAGTCGCTTGAATATTCTATGACTGTTAAGCTACTGACCATACAACATTTGAAGTTTCTAAGCTTAAAAGGAGGCTGCACAGGCTCGTCACAGTCTACACTTGTCAAAATGCCATAGTGTTGGAAATCTGATGTAGTGGCTCATATGTCTTTGATCTGTCTGGCACAGTGCCTCCGGAGAGTCATAAACAAATTAGTGAGTGGTACCACTTTTAAGAGTGTAAAAATTTAGGTTTTTAAAAGGGATGGAATAGTTTGAAAGTGCATGACCTACCTTTGTTTTCTAGCCTGGTACGAGTCTGGAGAGACAGGTGGTATAAACTGGAACACATTCACAGGACCCTGCAAACTCACACCTGAAAGTACAAGAATAATATGGGCCTTAACGCTAGAAAACCTGTTTCGGATGTCTGACAAGGTAAGGTTCGAACCACACTGCTCAGCTACAGAGCCTAGCTAGAATATTGTAATTTCCCATGTAGCAAGTTCAGGTATTATACTTTCCAATGAGTGAACAAAAAAGTTGCTGATCAGACTGCGCAGAAGCGCAGGCTGGTCTGCGCTTTTGTTATTCGCATTCATTAAAGTCAGATTTTCTTACATCAAGGCCCATTTAATTTTGTCACTCTAAATCAAGGCTTCCATTTCATCATCTAGCTGTCTGCCAGAGCCTCCACTACTCATATACCCAAAGTATGGAAGTAGACCAATCCTGCCAACAACAAGACTTTTACTATATAAACCCACTAGATAGCTGTGCATGCATATCTAAAGAATACTTTGCTTAGTAATATTATCTCATGAAAATTCCATTTACCCTGAAAGCAACAATTAATCTTGTCAGCAAGGGCAATAGATACATTTTCAATATATCTAACACCTTTTAAAACTTTTAACCAAATTGTAGGTATTTGAATAGAAAACAGTTTAAACCCTGATCAGACTGTTCCTCCAAGAGCAGGTTGATCTGGGTTTATGTTATGTAAATTATAGTAACTTACACATAAACCCATGTTACTTTTCCAATTACCTTTTCAGTGATCCGGACCAATTTTAACCAACTACAGTGCAGCCCCTTTATAATGCTATGTTTGGGGTTCCTAGGAATAAACCGTGTTATCAGTGAATTATGAGGGACAATTTTTCAAAGGAATTATAGAAAAATGACCATTTTATGGTCATTTTCCAATATCTCCTTTGTAAAATTCCATGGTAAAATAAATGAGAGCCACAACAGGACTGTGTTGTTATAATGAGGTATGTTATAAAGGGACAGCAATGTAACAAACAGCCTATTACTGAAAATTTGGAAATTATTTTTTGGTTCGGAAAACACCAGGTTTTACTGATTGACAGAACAAATCAACCTTTGGTCAATAGAATCTAATCTTGGCATACGTTTTGTCAACAAAACCTATTCCTGGCATATGTTTTGCTCATAATCACTATGCTGGCCACTTGATATGGTTCAACATTAATTTTAACCTGTTCCTTGCATACATTTTGTCAACAAAACCTTTTTCTGGCATATGTTTTGTTCACAGTGACTTAACTGGCCACTTCTTACAGTAATAGGTTCAACATAACTTATTCCTGGCATACGTTTTGTCACTCAGTAAAACCTGGTGTTTCCTGAACAAAAAATAATTTCCAAAATTTATTAAAAGACTGTTTGTAGTAGAATTTTATATTGGTAGACAGTGCACACCCTGATTAGTCTGTTAGGCTGATCTTGGTAAATGATGTTTGACCAAATATTTAGAGTAAATAAGGTGAATTACATATAAATCCCGGTTACTCTTCCAATTACTTTATCACTGATACTAATGAGAAATTCTAATTCTCTCCATTTAATTTTTGTCAACTTGGAAATTTGAATTTGAGACTCTTGAAAATTACATAACCCTTGGGGTAATTTAATTGAAATATTGAGAATATATTTTAAAATTCAGAGGGGAAATTTAATGAGCATATTGTGTTATTATAAATATTCAATTTATTTCACCGTAGACATTATTATCTTAAAAAGCAAAGAATTAAGAACATCAATATTTTATTAATATCAACATTACTAATGTCTCATCATTCAAACTTTGAAGAAATGTTTTCATTATCCAATATAATCACACTGGATAGGCGGCAATCAAAAACGTTAATACTATCGACGAACGTAGATCAAAAATCGTTAGAAACAGTTTTGATTGTCATTTGTCGCCAGACTGGGCAACAAATGGCAATCAAAAACACTGTTTCTGGCGATTTTTGATTCCCTTTCGTCGATTGTTAAGAGTGTTTTCGATTGCCATCTATCCGGTGTGATAATTTAAACTACTTTAACCCTTTGCAAAGCTGAACCCAGATCTGTCATCTTTTGAAAAACAGTGTAGATCCAGATCAGATGTTCTAAAATTTTGAACACTTAGTTGCCTGCCTAGACAAAAAGTGCAGACCCAGATCAGAGTGCACCCGAAAAAGCAGTCTGCTGTTTGCTATCTTGACAAGCACTTTGTGAATTCCAGCCCTGATTACCAACATTTGAGAAAGAAAGAGCAAAGTGTTCAAAAATTTAGAACATTTACCCTAAGTCAAAACTGAAGATGGCAACTAATACAAATTATACCATCCTTTCCAACTTAAGCACGAAATAGCCCGTGCTGTGCAAGGTCTACACTGATGTAGGTGGTATAAATTAGTTATACAATGGGTTGTCGGCTTGTACCTGAAGATAATCCAGGAGCTTTAGCGAGTGGATTATCTTCAGGTACAGGCGGACAGCCAATGGTATAACTAGTACTTAGTTTCAATTCCACCGGGCCGCGTAGCGCAGTCGGTAACGCGTCTGGCAACAGATGCGAGTCTGACTGCAGATCCAGGGGTCGCAAGTTCGATCCCGGCCCGGTCCCATACTTTCGTGGAGATTGTTTATGAAATAATTCCTACGGTCATTCTTCTCCCTTCCGCTGAATCATTCAAGAAGGGTTGTTGTCAGTTACAAGCGAAAGTATGTGCACAAAGTACTGGTTAACTGCTTGTTCAAGCTTGCCCAGGAAAAAGTGTGGTTAGGTGAACTGACCGTCCCGCCATGACCATAGCTGTTGACTTGAGACGTAAAGCAACAAAAAAAAAATGTCTGTCAGGTTTGGATGGACCATAATCTATTGTGAGGGATTAAACCAACCTGCTCAGCTACAGAGACTAGTAAGCAAATGAAAGGTAATGATAAGACATCAGTGTGTATGGGCAATAAGCAGTCAGTTGAACAGAAATAGCAAAGCAAGATTTGTCTTTCTTTTAAGCCTTATAGAATCAGCAACTTTTTTTCATATGCTGATAACTTTTGCAAACAGTTTCGACCCGGATCAGGACCAACAGAGTTGGTCCTGATCTGGATCCAAACCGCTTGGCACTGTGATAGTGTTATTGAAAGAATCTTTTGAAAAAGTTAAATTTTGAAGAAAGTCAGCAGACAACAAATTACCCGAAATGCAAAGAATTCAGACTGCAGACAAAATGTACAATATGAAAAGTTTGAATAAATTTCAAAATGCTCTTTCCTCAAATATCAAACTTTTTGCACATTAAAGTACTGGTATTTTACATTTTATCTAAAGAAAGCATAAATTCCAGAACATGAACAGAAATGTCCTTCATCCTCTTTTTCAGGAAAAAATAACCTCTGGCATAACTCAGGAGCTGTATCGACTATCACTCAACTCACATAAATATTGTTAAGCAGATATACAGCTTGACATATAAGTGACAATAATGAGCGAAGAATATTTTCAGAAGCAAAATATTGACAAAAATATTACCCTTTTTAACAGCCAGGTGCACTATTATGACTGACCTTGTTGACTACAACCTACCCACGATGACTGAGCTGTTCAATTTCAGTGATTCTCTAGCGTGTAAGCTTTTCGACAGCTACAGTTATCCTGTAGTTTGTGATACTTTCATCAGTTTATTTTGATGCTTTACATCACAGTCAACATTTTTTCAGTCATGTCAGAACATTTCCTGACTTTCCACTGCATTTAATAGATCATGAAAACTATTCATGTATTAGAACAAAGGGCTTCTTGAAAGACATTACTTAGTAAGTGGTACTGTTCTCTACTTTAAAAGTTTTGTTCATCCAGTTTTGATTCTCTTAATGCTTGTCACAATAGCAAACAATTAAGGTCCTGATCAGACTGCTCTTTCATAAGCAGTCTGATTAAGATCTGTACTCTTTGTCTAGATCTTTTTGTCAGAATTCAAAATTTTATAGAATTTATGGCATGCCAAGTCAATGATACACTTGTGTACTTTGTTTCAAATTGCTTGGTTTCATTCTTTACAACCTAGTCAACAATTTTTCAGTAATGTCAGGATTGTTCTTGAACCTGTACTAAGCAGCGAATAAAGTGTGTTGCTCAAGGACACAGCATGGTGACTCTGCTGATGGTGAGGCTCGAACTAGTAACCCTTCGATCCCCAGTCTAATGCTCTACCAACTGAGCCACTGCCCTCTGCTTATACTTGCATACCTACCTTGTTTTAATGCTCTTATTAAGTGACAGATGACAAGCCATTCTTCTTTGTCAATCATTCCATTCCTGTTCACATCAGACAAGTCCCAAATCCTAGACAACTCTTCCACTGATAATTGAGATTCCATGAGTAGTTTTCTCCCTTGTATAGCTACAATCAAAAGAAAGAGTCGTCATGAGTAAGATCTATAACAAGTACGGAGCTAAATCTAATATACTTTATTACTTCCCCATTTGCCTAAAACACTCAGTGAATGTACACAGAAGTAGTGTATGCTTGTATGTTATTGCTTTATTTACTGGTCTGATACCAGTCTATCATGAGCCGCCACATGTATTTTCCAACAATGTAGCATTTTTACAAGTGTAGACAAAGACGAACCTGTGCAGCCTCCTTTTAAACTTAGAAACTCCAAATGATGTTCAGTCAGTAGCTTAACACTTAAAGAATATCCAAGGGCCTAGCAAAGCCTCTGATCAGACTGCGCATATGCGCAGGCTGATCTGAGGCTTTGCTGGTCGCACATATCACATTGTTGGAAATTTCATGTCGCTGCTCATATGTTGAAGCCTGTAAAGGAAACAAGCTTGTGTAAAGAAGTCTCAACTGGGTCTACTTTTTTCACAGAAGCATACCTCGATCTTATTCAAGATGCAGTGTTGAAAGGGATATTGTCATTTTTTGTAAACTACTGAAGCATACAATTTATCAAGAAAATTGATCATATAATGTTCTGTTTATCACGTTATCTTGAAACTGAGCCTATAATGACTTTTTATCTTTTCATCAAAATTATGAAGAGTGTTGTATAGACAAAATTTAGCTCAAAATGAGCGTCTGACTAATGGCAACACATCCGACCAAGTTTGTGGAGAAATCTAATTGCCAGCTATAGCTGAGCCAGCCATGATGATGATGATGATGATGATGATGATGATGATGATGATGACGATGATGATGATGATGATGATGATGATGATGATGATGATGATGATGATGATTATGATGATGATGATGAGGTCATATTTGACTCTCACTTATGGTAACCAACATCCCAAGTATGACACATTCATCTATAGATCTAATAGACAAGTCACTAGACCTTGAAATACAATACAAGCTTTTCTCATTTTTTGACTTTAATTGCATCATTGTAATTGTCCATTGTAATTGTCGTAACAGAAAATGGCAGCCAAAAACAAGAAAATTGTCATTTATCTGTCAAAAGTCTTGACTAGCTTGTTCAAAAATGAGCATTTTCCTGTTTTTAGCAAATTTTGGCAGCCTTAATCCTTCTTCTGGCTGTTACTGAATCTTTTTATATTTGTGTTATACATGTATAAATGAGCCAATCAGAAGTAATTTCTGAAAAAAAGCAACACATTTTTTGGCTTCAGAGGGGGCCAAAATGGCTCTCTAATGCATGTATTTCTTTAGGATAGGTATTATCACGGGACTGCGGCTTTATAAATAGCACTGCCATTCTTACCATCAATTTCTTCCTGAGTGATTTTATTGAACACATTTTGGTATGCCTCTTTTTCCTGCTTAGTTAGATCTGCTAACTCTGCTACTGGAACTACTTTCGGGACTAGATGTTTGGGCAGAGATTTTGGCAAAGGGAGACCATCTTTGATTCTGAGAATTAAATGCATGGCTAGAACAAACTCTTCTACACTGAGGACATTGTCGTTGCTGACATCCGCCAGATTCCTGAAATAAAGAAGGAAAGCCATCATTACTCATATTAAGGTATATATAATCTATTGAGTAACACACTTCCCTAGTTGATAACATGTACATGCAGCACCCTAGATAAGCAGCGTATTTGCGTAAATATGCAATTAAAATCATCAAAAAAGCAATTAAAATGAAATGTGTGCTTACCGAAAAGCAATGCTAACGATCTGTATGCAATTACATGCGATTTCATTGCGTACCATTTGGAGCATTTCGTTTCCATTCGGCTAATAAACAAATGCCAGTCGGGTATTGATTTTATTTTTACTCGCGAGCGCGGAATATACTCCAGTTTTATGAAAATATCGTTGCCCAGTCCAGTATTTCGCGGAAAACATTAAAAATGAAAGTGAAACTTTGCAAAGTATACACGCTCGAATGTTAACAAAGGGTTGAGATTCGCTTCAGGAACAATAACATCCGCGAGTTTGATACTTTAAAAAAGGCAGACGATGGAAGTGAATAATTATGCAAGCTCATTCCCGATGGCTTCATGCAATAAGAAAAGGTGTAATCACAGAAAAAAACGTGGCGTAAAAAATATATGAAAATACGCAATTGTTTTTGCAAGAACCCAATTGAGGATAACCAGGTTGCATAAGTACCCAATTGACCCAAAAGCTTATCTAGGGCGCTGTACATGGACAAGGCGCTGAGGCACAAGATGACATGGTATGACATTCTCGCACACAAGATCAGGATTTCCGTTGTTTTTACCCATGCACGTACCAGCCTGTGGGAAAGATAAAAACGAGCAGCCACACGTCGATCCGTGGCGTCATTGTAATGTTAAAATGACGTCACCATGTCGCATCTCAGCGAATTCAGGATTTTCTGGAAGCCTTTTTCATGTTTTTTTCAATATGAAATTAGGTATTTAGTGGTGAGCAAGAAAAAGAATCTATTATTCGTGTGAGGATGGGATAGAAAAATCCCTACCTCATGATCACCGTTTGTCATCACTCGGTATGACTCATGATGACAATTGGTGATCCTCGGGACCGATTTTTCTATCTCACCCTCATGATAGATTCTTATAGCCAAGAAAGGAAGCTCTGGCAAAATGAACACCTAAAGATCAGGTGTGAGATTGCTGATGTGGATGATGCCACTTCACCTGCATGTAAATCAAAAAGCTGCTGCTGATGATGATGATGATGATGATGATGATGATGATGAAGATGATGATGATGATGATGATGATGATGATGATGATGATGATGATGATGATGATGATGATGATGATGATGATGATGATGACGATGATGATGATGATGATGATGATGATGATGATGATTATGATGATGATGATGAGGTCATATTTGACTCTCACTTATGGTAACCAACATCCCAAGTATGACACATTCATCTATAGATCTAATAGACAAGTCACTAGACCTTGAAATACAATGTTGGACCATGAAATATAGGTCACAATGACCTACATAAACATTTTTATCATCAAGTCAATATATACCACACTTAACCAAGATCTCAGTCCCAAATACAAGCAATAATAGGCCATGAAGCATAATGTACAGGTTATCAAACTAAAGCAACTGGACCATGAACTATTGGTCACAGTGACCTACAAAACATCTTTATTATCAGGTTACTTAACCAACATCTTATCTGTCATACAAGCCACAAATCACTAGACCTTGAAATAAAGTGTATGGGTAACAATGACCTACATTTATGTTAGGAAGTGAATAACACTTGAATAGTGAAATTTATCCATCATAATTATAGGCTTAAGCCACATGTACAAATTTCTGGATCTGGAAATAAAGTTCACAATGACCTACATTTACATGGGTGAAAGTTCAAAATTTTCAAAATCCTGAACTTTAGATACTCCAATCTTAAAACCTGCAGCATCCCCACTAAATATTCACAGTTCCAAGTTTAAATGGTCAATTGTCTTTAGACAGACTGAAAATTAATCAGAGCAGATATTATAATCTTCCTGATTCAGCATTTTAAGTCTGAAAGTCAGCCTCAAAATCATGATTTCAGGAATAATCCTGAAAACTTTCACCCGTGCATTTATGTATGAGGTCAATTTATGTGTCATAAAAAATCCAAAGTTACTATGTACATGTACATTCATTAAGATATGAGGAGAGCAGTGACTCAGTGGTAGAGTGCCAATCTAGAGACTGAGGGGTTGCGGGTTCCAGCCTCACCGGAGGTGCTGCGTTACTTGTCTTTGAGCAAGACACTATATCCTCTGCTTAGGACTGGTTCAACCAAAGACGACCCGTCCCAACATGACTGAAAAATATTGACTGAGACATAATGCACCAGTCATTTGTATCCACTGCTCCCCCCCCCCCCCCACCTACGTGGATAGTGGTGGAAAAGCCGGGCTATGGTGCAGACTAAGTGCTTTTTGATTGTCCTCGCAGTGCCGGGGAAGTGCGGGGCTTATAACATTGGGACATCTGCACCGCTGAGATTTTCTGTAGTGTAGGGCGGGCTAAGAGTAGGGTTGTTACCATCTTATATCAGGGCTCTGAAAAGTGAAGGGTCACTATCCTCGCCCATCCCCGTAGGAGGGGGAGGAGTGGATACAAATGACTCGTGCATAAAGAATCAAAGCAAAGGAATCATTTAGATACAGGTCAAAATCACTGAACCATGAAATACTGGTCACAATGATCTACAATTATCATGAAGTCAGTAGGTAAACAACACTCAAGAAACATCATAAGTATGATGTCACCATATCAAATTGCCATCAAGCTACAACCAAAAGCAAAACCATGGAATGAAAATATTCATTGATTTTGCCACTCTTTTAAAAAAAATGATATTAGAAAAAAGAAGCTACCTGTACACACTAAAGTTTGTTTTCATTGGCGAACTTGCATTCCCAAAATGAAGTCATTGAAGCTTAATAAGAAATCTAATTAAGTTTCAATTAATAATTGAATTTTGTCAGGAGAAATAGGCCCTTATAGCTGGAATGGACAATGAGGGCTAGATCAGCCTGTGCACAGCACAGGCTGATTTGAACCTTCATAATCCATCAATATATTTAAGAGCATCAAATGAAAAGCAAAACAGAAAATAATGATTGTGAATGAGGGTATAGAAACAGTTGAGACCCTTGAATCTATAAAATTTAATGACCTTTTTTGGCAGTCTGGTTCTCTTAATCTCATTCAAATTTGTATTATACAGTTCTTAAAAAGTTAATGTTTCGAATTCTAGCACCACTTAATCCTAAAACCTCTTATAAAAATAGTGTCTAGCGAAAGTAACTCTTATGCCACACATGATTTTAACCACATCTTGGCAAAACCAACCAGCTGGCATGGGTATACCCAGCAGCCCCTGGACATCTACCCAGTCTGATCAGTTTTTAAGATCGCCCATTGGTCTTTATGCACCAGTCATTTGTATCCACTGCTCTCCCACCTTCGGGGATAGGCGTGGATAGTGACTCTTCACTTTTCAGAGCCCTTGTATAAGCCCCTCCCTGTGGGGACAAGCTGAAGGTAACAACCCTACTCTTAGCCCCGCCCTACACTACAGAAAATCTCATCGGGGTAAGTGTCCCAATGTTATAACCCCCACACTTCCCCGGCACTGCGGGGACAATCAAAAAGTACTTGCACTGCACCATAGCCCGGCTATTCCACCACTATCCCCGTAGGTGGGGCTGTGGAGCATTAGATACTCATATAGTGTGCAGCAATGACTTGTCAGAGTCTAGATGAATGCACCTGCAGGCACATGGAGCCAGAGGGGGTCCGCCTCCTTGAACACCCTCCCCGCCCTATTGAAAATGAAATAAATTGGTCTCAGTGAGACCAAATTATTTAATTTTCATGAGATATTTAAGAAAAAGGAGATAAAATCAGCAAAGCGAACCCCCCCCCCCCCCACACACACACACACACCATTATGTATATGAACCCCCTTTCCAGAAATCCTGGATCCGCCCCTGAGGATTTACAGCAATAAGTGCAGCTCATAAACTATAGAATAATGAAATTTTGCATGCATCATTGCAAGTTGAAGCCATTATTATAATTTTCTAGAGAGCAGTAGCAGATATTCAGGATTCCAGCAAGTCTCTTCTGAGTCTTGCCTTTGCCCTTAGACAGGTTTTCTCATGACTTGGTTGAATCGACAATATTTAACACTGATCTCGGCAAGCACATAATGAATAAAGTGACATTACGTTAGAACAACGTCGTATCTACATTGATGCGACATCGTTGCGTCACATTGCAGATGATACAAAGTTGTTTTAACGTTGTGTGAAGCCAATATTATTGTGTACATGGACAATTGCCCTTTTATCATGATATGGCATTTCTTTTTTTCACCTTATAAAGAATCTGTATCCTCTTGAGTGGTTTATTTACCTGTAGAAGCTTTACATTCCTTTAACTTTTTGCATGCTGCGTAATTTTCTGGCTTTTTTGTCATCTGCCATTTTCTTTCAACAAATACCATCAGGGTGTCAAACAGTTTGGATCCAAATCAGGCACGATGTTTTGTCGGGGCTGATTTGGGTCCAAACTGCTTAGATTATCAGCAGAAGATACTAGCAGATAAAAAGTTAATTAAATTTAGGTTAAAGACCGACCTCCTTTATTTGAGGACATAATTAGACGAACACCCTGACAGGTTTAAGAACTTAAAAAAAAAATCCCTGTATACAAATAGAAACTTCCATTCTTATATTTTGTCATGTCATAACTGGGATGGGCTGTTATTCATTATAAGAGTTTCTAAATTATATTTTGCTTGTCCAATATGGATTTCATGATGGCAATTGGAATAAAGCATTTTATGACATCTCATTTGAATCTACACAGTTTGATAATGTCCCATTTAAAGGACACTAGAACAAGAATGGATTATATAATTGACACTAGTTAAGTTATCCACAACAAAAACCAGAAAACATCCTCTGTATTCACATGGTAGCGCAGAGTCTGCTACGATAACCGACAGTCTTGTTTACCTGGGCACACACATTTTGACGGAAATTAAATCTAATCATTGTTCAGCCATTTAACGAATCCAAAGATTCGATAAAATGAGTAAAATGATATTTTAACTGGGATACAGATTCACATAAATCTCAAGACTTTCTTCTGAATCCCATTTGTATACTGTATATTATTGTATGTCTTTATATGTTGTTCTATGTACAAAGTATAAAAAAAAATATGTTTAAACCAAAGAGTTAAAATGATCCTGTTATATTTGGCCGTTTATGATACAATTCTTTGTCAAGCATGCTTGTTTAAGAATATGGCGAGTATAAGTTATGTAGTATGCTAAGATAACAGCCAGTCCAATCAAATGATTAGCTATGCCAGAGGCCATGATAGCAAACGGTCCTAAAATATATTTCAATGAATTTTTCAACAATGGCAATGTTTGGATAAAGTCAGCATAAGCAGGCATAAGGGAACACTTTTGGAAATACATGTGTAGAACAATGGAAAATAAATGAAATTAAGCATTTTTACTTTCCACCGCAATGTCATGCATATAGGGAGCGCAGTGGCCCAGTGGTAGAGTGCTTAACTCGAGATCGAGGGGTCGCGGGTTCGAGCCTCACCAACGTCACTGCGTTGTGTCCTTGAGCAAGAACATTAATCCTAGCTTAGTACTGGTTCAACCAAGGAAGACCCATCCCTTTATAATTGAAAGATTGATGATGGGACGTAAAGAATCAAATCAAATAAAACAAAACGATGTCATGAACATGCCAAGCTAAACAAGAATGTCAGTTTTCGTATATGGTTAGAATACAGGGGGTGGAAAATGAAGACAGGTATTGTATAGTGACATTGATTGGCTCCCAAGTAGCCTTTTTTTATCATGCTTCTTTTTCTGTTTGAATATAACAAAGATTGATCAATAATTCTGATCAATGATGATGAAGATAAACTACTCACTATTGTCCTGAACGAAAAACATTTTCAAACACCGGAGATCCAGATCAGCTGGCTTCCCTAGAAAGCCAGCTGATCTGGATCTCCAGTGTTTTCCAGTAAATTTGTGAAGACACAGAATAGTTTTTTGGGCGCTTTTTTAATTTGTCAGTAAACAAGACAAAACATGGTATGCTAATTCATTCAGCGGAACTAGCGCTGCCTTTTGTTCAGGCCTATCGATATGTCCCAAGCTCCTAATCACATAATGTGCTCAGAAATCTCTCGGTGCAGTCTCGCCACAGCATTCGCTGAATCGCTGCACACTTAATGCTTATGTGACAAGTACAGTTTGCACAAATCCTCATCAAACCCTTATTAACCCTTTGTTCACCAATCACAGCTTTTGTCATCTGCTCCTTTCATCTGCTTATGTTCTTAAGTAGCCTAAATTGCAAACAATATAGACCCAGATCAGGTAGCTCCCTGATCAGGGTTCATTGTTTGCTTCCCTGAAAAAATCTAGTCTGAAGTGCGTGCACTTGAAATATGCAGCAGATGTAAAAGTAGACAAACATTTTCAGGACAATGGCTATAATAAAATGGCTCACATTCAAGTCTAGTTTATTGAAATATTTTGCTGAAAATACTTTTGGCCTATCACTGTATAGAGTAAACTATTAAAATCAGTGAGCTGAGGCGCCATTCAGTTTACATTAAGAGGGTTAGAAATTTTATTCAATGTTAATAAATAACAAAAAAATGCTGGTGTAACCTTCATGGTTGACATAAATTCGTATTACATACCTTTTACATTAAAAAGAAAATGTAACTTCAAACTGGAAAAATGTGACTACTGTAAACAAATGTTTATGCCTTAAGTAAAGTCTCATATGGCACTCATAAAATTAAGATAAGCAATTAAAGCCTATTTAATTAATATTTGTGTTAATTCTCTTTCTTACACTTAACCCTTAAAATGCCAGGAAAAAAATCATCTGAAAATTCCGTCTGCATTCGTCGTCTGCTGCAAATTTTTGCTAACGTTAAGTATAGAGACAAACAGTGTGGACTATGGGAGCAGTCTGATCTGAGTCCCCACTGTTTGTTGGAAAGGCTTCTAAATCATCTCAGCAGATGAGAAAAGCAGACGACTTTTTTTGTGATTGGCGCAATAAGAGTTAAATTCCAAAAACGATTAAATGCATTAGATCGATTAAATGCATCAGGGTATCGGGTAAATTATCAGAGATTGACAGACATAGAAGAAGGTTCTTACGCTATGCATGCATATAAGCTGGGGACAACAACTGATAGAAACATTATCTAATGGGGGGTGGGGGGGGAGAGAAAATGAAGAACTCATACATTGGTTGGTCTGTTGATTTTTAACCTTTTTAAATGAATAATAATTCTCCTGAGTCAGGATGCAATTGAGATCAACCTACAGCAAAATTATGAACAGGTAGGTACATGGGCAATGTCAAAACTGCAATATTGTATCAAATACATTTAACAACCACCACTAAGGCCGGGCTGCTTACTCCAATCCATGTACAGATCCGAGACAGGGGTTCAAGACAGACACATCACATACCCATCCACCCACCCTTGATATTTTGGCAAAAATTTGGTTATTAGAATTTGTTTGCATCTGTGACTGGGATCATATTATTCAAACTGCATGAATAATAGGGATTCTTTCAAACTCCCCACCCCTTAAAAAGAAAAGCTGAATTTTGCCAATAGAGGCCGCGTGAATCAGCAGCTTGTTGGATTGGTAAACTGACTGCTATGGAAGTGAATGCTAGTGGGTTGAGATGCTAGTGGGGTTGAGAGTATGATCCCTGAAGCTGGCTCTCCTACCGACTGATTCAAGTATAGCAGTTGTCAGTTTTTCTAGCAAAAGTACATTTGGGATTTGATGCAAGAAAACCTGACTTTGTTATTAAATGTATGGAAACAACAAAGTTAAGGAACAGACCAGCCTGCAATCCTGCAGTGACCTGCACATCTGTGCAGTCTGATCAGGGCCTTTCATGTATTTGCTATCTGGAAAGTATATTGCTACACTTTCTGCATGCAAAACTTCAAGATTCTAGCTAGTCTCTGTAGCTGAGCTGGCTAATTACATTGTTGCAAACCCTGTACAAAGGTTTTCTCAAGTTGAGGCCCATACAGTACTGGTAAACCAACTAGAAGCCTGCTAAGAACAGTGTGGAGTACTGATATGACTGAAAGATTGTTGAACTTGACAATAACCCGGTAAAGAACAAACAAAAAAATGGCTGCAGGCACATGCAGGTACACTTTATATCTTGACAAACTGTAATTATTGCAGTCTGCCCCTAGGTCTACCGCATGCCAACACCTTCAGCAGGTATTAAATGGGCCACGTCGCGAGAAAACCTGTCTTCGGGGTTTCCGTCAAAGCGAACTTCAAACCGGTCTCCTCAGCTACAGAGATTAGCTAGAAAATTGAAATTTTACCTGTAGCAAGGTTAAATATGGTACTTTTCCAAAAGCGATAACAAAGGCGCTGATAAGACTGCACGGATGCGCAGGCTGGTCTGCGACTGTGTTGTTAGCAACCTCAGAAGACAGGTTTTCTCGCGTCGAGGCCCATATTAAACTAGTGCCCTGCTGAACAAATTAACCTGATAGACCCTCACCTGGTTTCAAACCAGCTCAGGTACTGGATTCATGTCATGGATTCACATGCTGATATGAAAACAGTGTAGATCCTGATCAGCCAGCTTCTTACAAGAAGCTGGCTGATCTGAATCTACACTGTTTTCAAATAATGATATGTTCGCGCTCGGCAGGACAAGGAATAAACAAATTGATTTAGATCTTTATCCTATCTCTGATCTTATTTGTCCTTAAATCAGATTTTTAGGTACAAAGTTATAAAAGGAGTTAACAAATTGAAGAGCTGACAATGATCTTCTCCACTCAAATAGCTGAAAGTCACAAATCTATCCATCCCCCCCAGTGGGCCCCTCAGAGTTCACCCATGCCCAAAATGATCTGGAAAACGGATCCTTCAAAAATAGAGAGAACCTACAAAATTTGAAAACAGCACGCTCATTTAATCATTTAATGAAGTCTGCTTCAAGTGCAAACACTATACAGAAACAGAGGATTTCAAGTGTTTGGACCTAGAATTACATGTGTTTGTCAGCATGGCACTATGTAGCAGCCCTCTCCCATTGGATGGAAGATTTGAGAAGGGAATTCATTGGATTCACCAGGGTCAATCTATACTGTGCGCGGATCCAGAAAGTTTTGTCAGAGGGGGTCAAAATTTGATAAAGTTTGGTCTTTTCTAGTTGATATGGGGATACCGCTATAAATGGGCCATCATCGGCCAGCCAGCGAAATGCCATTGAAATGGCGTTTTGCTGGCGCGCCTATGATGGACCAACATTGAATGCTGGCTTGGTAGCTTTGTGATTTTTCAGTGGATCCGGACCTGTATTGCAAAGTAACCCTATATTTTTGTGATTTTTCAGGGGGGGGGGTCCAGACCCTGTCCCCCCCTCTGGATCCGCCCATGTATACTTTAGCCTCCCTTGATACATCAACACTGATGAGATGTCCTTTAGGGGTCATGCTGGGATCTTGCAAGGCCAAATGATCATTCATTCTATGTGTGTGGGAACCATTCTATGTGTGTGGGAACATTGTTTTCACTTCAGTATGACCACAACAACCTTGAATGTGGTAGTAATCTGTCAACCCAATTTCTGTATGTTTCTATCTATCATGCTCATCATCGAGTGGTTAAATCAAACATTCAATCAAACTTTCACCTTTACAGCAACTGATCAAGCAAACTTTCAAAACATATTTCCAGTAAGGCCCACCAGCAAAACGTCATTTGAATGGCCTTATCTATTGATAAGATGGTAGGGGGCTGATGCTTTGGCTGTTTGTCGGGCCCACCGGGGTTTACCTGCTGAATTTCTTTTGCTTTGGTATTCAGTTTTATTTACTGTTGAGTCCTTATCTGTGCTTTATCTCTTTTTTATATCTTGATTTATATGTTCTAGGAGATGATGCATTGATAAGTTAGGGGTCTTTCATGCAAACCAAACATCTATGTGTCTTGATCCGCATCTGAACTAAGGGTGAGGTTGGCGAAGTGAAACCGGTTTAAGCCCTCCAGTAAATTTTTTTACTGACCGTTCCAAGGCGGTACTTCTTTTGTGGATCATTCATGTTATTTCTGTCTTCTGTTTGTTATGCTGCCGTGAGCGTGTTTATTGTTGTCTTGTTGTCACCTGCTAGGAAAGGGCTGACCTCTTGGCTCTCGTTTGTGATGTCTAATTGTGAGTTTGTTACTTTCCCATTGGTATCCTGGGTCAGGTTTGGTACTTGATTGTATCGATTCCTGATCTTTGCCCTCTTTCTTACCTAGCACACTTTTTATGCAGAGTGCAGCATCTGATCTGGGTCTTCACTTCTTGCTTACAGAATGCTTCATTCAATTTGATTCAAAATGACAGAACATCCCCATAATTGGAAACAATAAGAATGAGAAAGTCCAATCAGCAAGATGGGTTGAGCTGCCAGGATTAAAGGCTTGTTTGTAAAGAGCTGCATGTCTGATGCTCCAAAGATTCTATCAAATGAGTTTTCAAACCAATGTCCTGAGCTGTATGTCACTGGTGAAAACTTTTCTGTTGATCAGATAAGAATAAAGATTGCAATTATGTAAATGATGAGATAGCAATTAATAAATGAATTAATCATTGATAAATCATTGGTCACTTGTTCAACCATTCATCATGAAATTTTGCCCTGATTTTCTGATATATAAAGGTCAAGAATTTCATTTTGTCATGATGGGCAAAATCTACCTACTTGCTGTACATGTCATATATTATATATGAATATTTGCATATACGGAAATCTGCTCATGTATGTTGATATACACTGCCTTCATATGCATTTTATCTCCATAATGTACCTCATTAATTGCTAGTGGGAACTTTTGTCATCTGCTGACAACCTTTACAAACAGTTTGGACCCAAATTAGTACCGACAGAAAATTTTGTGATGTTTCCTGGGTTGAGCCAGTATAAGCAGAGGATAATGTACTTTGCTCAAGGACACAACACAATGCCTTTGGTGAAGCTCAAACCACCAACTCCTCATAATCTCAAGTCGAGAACTCTACCAATGCTCCTCAAGCAACTTATGCTGGAAGACATTTTTCTTGAACTGCAAAAGTAACAAATTAATTATCATGACACTTAATTCATCAAAAGTTTGCATATGTTGCAAGTTATATTTGTCATAATTTTTTGCAGATCTTTATGTGAGGTGAAGTCAAAAGCAAAATTAAATTTAATTAATTAACCCTTTTGTATACTGGAAACCCCAAACAGTTAGTACAGTACTTTGGCAAACAGTGAAGATACAGAGTGTATAATATCATTATCATCAAGGTCTATACTTGTCCCAAGACAAGAAGAATCCTTGGGGACAGCTAAAAATCAAAATATGAAAAGCTCCTTGATATATACAATAAGGCCCAGCCAAAAGAACCCAAGGGTACTATGCCATGCTGGGAAATTTTGCATGCGCGGATCCAGAAAGTTTTGTCAGAGGGGGTCCAACTTTCACAACATTTTTTTTTTTTTGAGTTGATGAGGGGAGGGAGGATCCAAATACGACTTAGCCGGCCATCATCGGCCTGCCAGCGAAATGCCATTTAAATGCCGATGACGGCCCAACATTGAATACTTCGTAATTTTAGGGGATCCTGATCAGTATTGGTAGGAAACCCTATATTTTTTTGATTTTTCAGGGGGGGAGGGGGTCCAGACCCCCTGTCCCCCCCTCTGGATTGGCAAATTTTTTGCTCTGTTTGCTAAGGTTATCAGCAGAGACACTAGCAGGCAAAGAATAGAGGGTTATTAACCTCTTTTGTGCAAAACAGACAAGTGAGTGAGACATCCTACAATTTGAGCTATTTTAGTAGTCATTGTCACCTTAAAACATAAACAACCGCCTGAGACACAGCCCACAAGCATATACAAAATGCAGAGATGTTTACTTTTGATAAGAACAGGCATAATTAATGTTTCAGACAGGGAAGTCATCCTTGAAAGATGACATTCAAGTTAGAAAAGAGACATTAACATAACCTACATCAGCCTGCATATAGAGCATGAACGGATCCAGAATTTTTTTTCAGAGGGGGTCTGACAATGTTTTTTTGGTTGTTTTTTTAGTTTTTAGAGGGGCTCCAAATACCACTAAAAGCGGGCCATCATTGGCCTACCAGCGAAACAACATTTAAATGGCGTTTCACTGGCGTGCCAATGATGGCCCAACATTGAATGCTGGCTTGGTAGCTTTGTGATTTTCAGGGGATCTGGACCGTATTGCTAAGAAACCCTATATTTTTGTGATTTTTCAGGGGGGGTCCGGTCCCTCTGTCCCCTCCTCTGAATCCGCCCATGTTGAGATTCTCAGATACATCCAAGAATACTAAAAGTCTCTCTAACATTGTCTGACTTGATTGTGCACAACTAATCATGAAAAAGATAATCATGGTCTATTAGGATATAAATGGCCCCAAATTTCACTTCAATAGGAATACCCATGATCTTGCTATGATCAATGACTGCTGTATGATTTTGGTGCAGATTTACAATCAGGTTCTTCTATGACTGCAACAAGATTACTGCATGAGTACAGGCGATTACAAATGCAGTTGCATTTATACATAACTTAAAAACTTTTCGCTGTTCCTACTGTTAATATCACAGCAGTAAGCAGTAGCTACTATGCTACTGCCAGCAGTACAGCAGTAGCAGTAACTGCTGTACTTCTGCTGCCACCTTCACACTGGTGTGATCACTGATCACATGTGATTATAACGGATTGTTCTACTATTAAGGCTGTATAAGCATGATGAACAGACTGCAGTGCAATCAAGGACTTGCTACAATTATCAAGATTCGTCATGATTTATAATATTTTGGGTATATATAATGTTGTGGTCATAGTAGCATCCGAATATTAGTGTACTGGCATCATCATTAATCATAGTGTATAGTGAATATAGATGGCAGTCCTGCCTGCTCAAATGTTATGGTAGATCAAACTAGAATTGCAACTAAAAATGGGCCGCAACGCGAGAAAACCTGTCTTCAGGGGTTTGCGAACAACACAGGCGCAGAACAGCCTGCGCATCCGCGCAGTCTGATCAGCGCCTTTGTTATTCGCTTTTTGGTTAGAGTCATATGTAAACATGCTACAGGTGAATTTTCATTTTTCTGGCTAGTCTCTGTAGCTGAAGAGACTGGTATGAAACACGCTTTCTCGGAACCCCCGAAGACAGGTTTTCTCAGGACGAGGCCCAAATGGTGGTGGAGTGGCAGATGATCTTGTCATAGCACAATCCTGGTAGAATTTGGCTAAGACTTAATTACAGTTCATGACTACTTGAGGACTGCTCTACAACAATTTACAATCTGAGCAAAATTGCCAATTCGCCACAATTGTTTTGAATTATGTCTAAAAGTGTTGTCTTTCCTCCTGATCCATCACAATCAACTACGATTCTTCCAGATTAGTGCTGATTTTCCTATGACTTTGTTAACGATTCAAAATGATTCTAAAAGGCCAAAAAATATGACAGTGTAATGTCTAGAGCCTTTAGGTACTGACTGTCCAAACTTTGAACAAAGTTGACAAAAAGATAAAAAGTTTTTGCCAACAAACTGTAGTACTCAACAAATCTGTTCTTTCAAATAGTTTTTGTTTGTGTCTAGATTAGGTAATCTTACAGGATAAAAAGGCTCAACACCTTAATCCACTACAAGATAGAAAAAATGTTTACTCTTTCATTCTCAATGGTATCAATAAGGTCAGTCACAGGTAAAAATGGGCAATGGACATACCAGGGTGCCAAAATCGGCACAATTTATGATATAATTATCAGACTAAGAGATACAATTCAATTGCATTCATCTCCAGGGCACACTGGAGACAGCCTATTAGCAATTTAAGGCACTAATACAAAATTCTGAAACTGCCATATTATAAGATTACATCAAATTGGCTATGCATTTTATATTCAAAAGCTGTCATAATTGTGTATGGCACCAGACATGAAAGATTCCCTTCCTATGACTTTTCTTATTTCTTTTGAATGTATTTTAAAACTTACAACTCCAAAATTCTAGACAGGTATGAACCCTTTCCAGATGAGCATTACCTCTTTCCAATCTGGTATGTTTCAATCCCTTCCCAGATTAAAATGTATTTAGTGATGATGAACCCCTCCCCCTTCCCCGGTGTACGACAAACATCATTCTGCCTGATCTAGATCCAAACTGTTTGACACTCTGATGGTATTCCTGTAAGGTCATAGAACAGGGCAAAGACAGACAAGAATATATATCAAGATTGTGTGAGACCTGCCAGGAGGTGGAGGATGCTGACCATTTTGTGTTCAAATGTAGGAAGTATAGGAAAGAGAGTGTGCAGTGCTATAGGTAAGGGTGTAATAAAATTACACACATTGGGTGGTTGAATTTAAATATTAGTAGGAATAATCAAAATAACTCACAAGTTGTTCTTAACAATTTGATAAACTTTAAGCTGATCATATGCACACAAGAGAAGAAGCGTATGGGGTGACAGTACACTATTCAGCGATATTGCCTAAAAACAACAAGCAGTGATAAAATGTTGATCAACAACAACAATTTCTGCTTGGATTTACAAAATCCATGATAGACCTATTAATACTCACACTTGTAGGACTGTTAGTAGTTGATCATAAAGCAATGCTTTTTCTTTAACAGTTTTTAATATCACATATTGATTTGGTTTGGCTTAATTCTTTACGTCCCAGTCAACAGCTATGGTCATGTCTGGAAGGTCAGTTCACCTCCTGGGCAAGCTTGACTAAGTAGTTAACCAGTACTTTGTGCACATACTTTCGATTGTGACTGACAACAACCCTTCTTGAATCAGCGGAAGGGAGGATAATGGCCTTAGAAATTATTCTACGATCAATCTCCATGAAAGTATGGGACTGGGCCGAGATAGAATTCGCGACCCTGGCCCTGGATCTGCAGTCAGACACGTATCTGCAGTCAGACATGTTTCTGAACGGCTTATTACATTTTATGCATCTATATCATTCTAAATTGGGGCTTTTTAAATTTGCTTACACCTTTCTTAAATATTTGAACATGCATTACGTAATTGGATTCAAACATTATGCCCTTCCCAGTACATTTGTATCTAAGATCTGTTTGTGAGTCTACAAGTGGGTTTGGAAGATTTTGCAATGCAACAAAGAATAATTTCTGTGGGTCAAAAAAGAGATCTTGTTCAATATGAACAATGTTTTTCGTGAAAAAATGCCTTAATATTGCAATGCCCACATATCATGATTTACTGCCACAGACATAATTTAATAATATTAGGTTTATTTGATCTAATAACTCTACAGATGGAAGACCAAAGGCCCAGGTCAGGCTGCATATTATGCCGTCTGTTCTGGGCCTTTCGTCATCCAAATATCCAAAGATGAGTATATCTGATAAGGTCTGTTTATACAAGGCGGATCTTCTTTATAGCTTGTGACAAGCTGTTTCACATTTGTTGTGTTATATTTTTTTCCTTTCAGGGTTGATGTCTATTATCTTTTTGTTATTTATTGAAAATCAAGCACTTTTATGCAAAAGAAAACCTGTACTTAAGAGGATGAAAAAACTTTCTTAAAATAGACACTTCAAGTTATAAGTATCAATGACAAAGGTTGAATGGATCCTCAGAGGTATGCACCTGTCTTATACTATGGATATCCTTGACAGGATGGAGCTTGGTACAAATGAGCCGTGGCATGTGATTTCCAACAATGTGGCATTTTGACAAGTGTAGACTCAGACAAGCCTGTGCAGCCTATTTTTAGCTTAGAAACCCCAAATGATGTTCGGTCAGTAGCTAAATATTCATAGAAAATTAAAACGACTAGCAAAGGCTCTGATCAGACTCCCCAATCTCATGTCGTGGCTCAAATGTAGAAAATTTAATATTCTTGCATGACCAGGTGGTTTATAATAGACTCGATATCTTTTCATGCTGGGTAATTTTGCATGCTTTTTGGCGGTCTGCAGGGGTTTTTTTAAATTAACTTTTTCAAAAAAAATCTTTCAGGAATACCATATCAGAGAAGAGTGTCAAACAGTTGTGATCCAAAATCAGGTCCGGCATTTTGTCGGATCTTATCTGGGTCTAAAATATTTGCAAGCTTTATCAAAAGGCAACAAAAGTTACCACCAGTGGGAAAAGGGTTAACAAAGGCACCAGAACATATGTACAGAAAAAGACGGCTGATTATATCTACCTCACAGAAACCGGACAAAACATCTAGGAGGGACAGACACAGATGACACAGACATATAGGCAGATGGATAGATGCCTAATCATTTACCCTTAAATTGTATTCTGGAAACCCCTAAATCATGTAAATGGGTACTTTTGCAAACAGTGAAGACCCAGATGAAATGCAGCATAATGCTGCATTTCATCAGGGTCTACACTGTTTGTAAAGGTAAAAAAGATCTTCAGACAAAAGAATACAATATTTTTAAAAATTATAATCTGACAAACCTAGATATGTACAATGGACTACCCCAAGTTTATTGCATCAAACCAAAAGGAAGAATCCATAATATACAAAGGGTTAAAAAGACTCACCATATTTTACTAAGGACTGTGATTGGTAGCCTGGAGTGAAGAAACAAGTCTCTTGCTCTTTCCCCTGAAAAAATCCAAAAACAAAACTTTCAGTTGATCAATTTAGCCACATGGTGAACTCTATCCAATTTGATATATGTCATGGATATCCTAAAGATTGAAGGTTCCAAATTACTATGTACATTGTATTTTTTCCCTAAAGATCGCTTTAACTTAGCAAACAGGACAGACCCTGATGACATGTCAAACGGGCATACCAGCTGTCCAGGATTCCAATATAAAAGGGTTAACTCTTTGTTTAGTGTAAACAGTTTGGATCCATATCAGGCCCGATGTAATGTTTAAAAGGCCTGGTCTGGACCAGAACTGTTTGACACTCTGATGGTATTTCTGATTTTTTGAAACAGTTAAAACTTCCCAACATGCAAATAGTTAATCAGAGTAGGAGCCTCTGAGCCATACAACATGCACACAGTACTTACCAAGCTGAACTGGGATCAAAGCCTAGTGGTGATAACTAGAGGGTTTGTTGCTTTACGTCCCAAGTCAACAGCTATGGTCATTGCGGGACGGTCAGTTCACCTAACCACACTTTTTCCTGGGCAAGCTTGAACAAGCAGTTCACCAGTACTTCGTGCACATACTTTTGCTTGTAACTGACAACAACCCTTCTTGAATGATTCAGTGGAAGGGAGGAGAATGACCGTAGAAATTATTTCATGATCAATCTCAACGAAAGTATGGGACCGGGCCGGGATCGAACTCGCGACCCCTGGATCTGCAGTCAGACTCGCATCTGTTGCCAGATACGTTACTGACTGCGCTACACGGCCCGGTATAACTAGAGGGTGATAAAGCATTTAGAGGCTCCCTTGAGAGCAACATGCAGTAAGATAGTCATGTATGATTATGGGTCTTCCATTTGCTGGACCCTATATGGCATCATAGGAAGATTCCATGTGTTCCATAATACCCTCCCATTGGTGCAATACAGCTTGAAGCAAAATAGCATATGCTATATAGAGCTGTTGTTACAAACATTTAAATGATTTATTTCTTGGTGTTTCTTGTGTTGTGTGATTTTTTTCAAAGTGTTATTACCAGATAGGACTTGTTTAAACAACAACAATGAGCCAGTGCATGAGATTTCCAACAATGTGGTATGTGCGACCAGCAAAGCCTGAGACTAGCCTGCGCATACGCACACTCTGATCAGAGCCTTTGCTAGTCGCTTGAGTATTCTATGATTGTTAAGCTACTGACTAAACACCATTTGGAGTTTCTAAGCCTAAAAGGAGGCTGCAGAGGCTCGTCCGAGTCTACACATGTCAAAATGTTGGAAATCTCATGCCACGGCTTAAATGTTAGAAAAATGTTATTGTAAGATAGGGCATTACAACAATTATCACAGGTCAAGTGACTAACATTATTTCACTTAAGTCACAATGGAATAATTAAGTTTACAAGTGAAAATCTGAAAACAGATATTATAATAAGAAATAATTTAGCTTCCCCTTATAACTGACGCACCAAAAAGAATTTATTCACAATTTAAAAACAAGTTTTAATCTTCACAAAAACAAACTAGAGGTACATTATTCGCATATTATGTATTTCGTTTTTTTTATATATAATTTTATTCTTGCACATCAGAAAAGAATATCATGATATTTTAGCCCGAGTAAGAAAGTCTTATCTTACCCATATTATCTTACCAAGGCTGTAACAGGTGGAGTTTTCATTGGTTGTATTGGAGTCATGCACTGAGTCGTCAGGTGACATTAATGTTATGTGTCAAAGTGACATCATCATGTACCATTGCATCTCAGCATTTTCAGGAACTTCAAAATAAAAATTCAATGTTGGGCAAGAGAATGAATCCATTAATTGTGTGATAGTGGGATAAAAAATATACACTGCTCTTAAATTAATATTTGTCATCACTCGGCAAGCCTTGTTCAGTGGAGCAAAACCATTTAGGCAATTTTGGTCGCGGCATTATGAGGAACATTTCTGTGAAATTATTTTGAATTTGAACCAGTGGCTCAAGAGGAGATGTAAGATGTTGTTTAAAATATTTCTTATCTACAGCTTTGGCAGCCATCTTGCTTGGTGGAGCGAAACAATTTAGGCAATTTTGGTAGACCGCCTTGGTGGGAACATTGGTGTGAAATTATTTAAAATCTGGGCAATGGTTTATGAGATGTCATTTAAAGAAAAGGTTTGCGCATAATGCATGGTGCACACCAGACACCAGACTAAGACGATCATAATAATTACCTTGACCTTTTGGCTCAGGTGAGCTAAAATATGTCTTCATTCCCATGTTCCCCTAATCCCAGGGAGTACATCAACAGAACCAGTCAAGTTATTCTTGAATTGTTCTGATATCTGTTGTAGATTTTGAGTATATCCAAAAGGCTTCAATTATTGAATACAAGCTTAAAGAGCTTTAAAATTAATGACTGCATTCAGATGTAATGGGCTGTGCATAAATTCAAACTCAAATATTTCATTTTCAGTCTTGAGGGATTTTGGCGGTGGCTCACAGTGTTTTACATAATGTCTTCCCATTGAATCAATATGTCTGTATAACAATTATTTTCTACAAAGTAGCTACAGTTTACTAACATTGTTCAAGCAAAACAGTTGACAATTGTCTTATTTTTGCTTAAAACAAAGATTTATGAGATGATTTTAAAGAGTAACCATAATCTTTGTTTAAGCAGAAATAGATAAAATTTTAATAGTGAGACCCAACATTATACTTATTATTATGTTTTAGCATCTGGAGGGCTGCAGGTAGCCTAAATGATTTTCGCCTCAAAAGAAAAATTCAAATCTGAAATCAATAACAGTAAGAGACAGCATAACATTGCTGTTCATGCATAAAATAATAGGGTTTAAAGTTTAATTGATATTTTAGTATAAAACCAATGAACCTGATTAAAATTATCCAACAATCTTCCCCTTGGGCTGTATGATTATTCTGATGCCTGATACAATCTTTGTGTCACATTATCTCACACTTACCATGACTGGTAAGTTGTTAACATTTTAACCCCTTTAAGCCAAATGGACTTTCCAATATTTATTATTGCATAAAAAGCTGTGTTGCACACTATTAACAGTCATGTTTCAGGCCTCAGATTTATGGTGGGCCTGGGTCATTGTCCCATGATTTCAAAATATGACCCATCACTTTCCAAGGCAGTGAGCCCAGTGGACCCATCCTTTTTAGTTTTGAAAAAATCTCACTTTAATAAAAATATTCATCTTACAGCGAGTCTACAAACTCCACAAAACAGATAGTACATGTAGGTAGTCAAATACAGTAAAACATGTCTTAAGCAGCCACTAAAAAAAGGCAAAACAAAGATCTTAATAGCAAATGGTAGCTTAATGAAGGTCAAAAGGATTGCAGAATGCTCTGCAATTCTTTTGACCTGCATAAGCGATAATTGGTCTTTTTTGAGTGGCTGCTTATGACAGGTTTTACTGTATGATCAGCAGTCAATATACGTATATGCATACAAGTGTCTGTGTCAGTGTGTAGCTAAAGTATACTACAATGTGCCGAAATGTCAACTGTGGTAAGTTTGATATGCTCGGGCCCATCATTTCAGAAAATGACCCACCATTTTTTGCTTCATGGGTCACTTCGGCCCACCAATCTTGAAAAAAAATCTGAAGCCCTGAATTGTTTTAACCGGCAAAAACCCATGTATTAATCAGGCAATTCACATGCTGTTGATGCACGGCTTTTGTACTTTACATATGCACATTCTAGGCCATCACAAAAATTGACGTCAACAGCAGTGGTAACGTGCATAGAAATGAACGCATTTTAGTGACGTTAGGATGACATAAGTCTTTGCTCTGGAACAGGCTTTTTCAAAACCTATGAATCATTCATGCTTTTGCGCGCCATTATAGTAACACAAAAATGAACTTTTCGAAGCGCTTTTCCAAAGTTTTCAAGCGACAAAATGACTTTATGCAATAATAACCATCAAACATGGTTTTCTGATACATCAACATCTGCTAGACCCCTCGGGGGCCGTTAAAACCCAAGACTTTCAGGCTCAGGTTTCAACACCACCCTTGGGGTCCCGCAGATGTTAATGCATAGAAAAACATGTTTGATCCCTATATCGATTTGATAATTTCATTTCCAATTGGTGGTTTTTTTCATTCTTATTCAAATCCCAGAAGCAAACAGTGGAAACCCTTTTCAAACGCAGCATGTTGCATCTGATCTGGTTCTACTCCACTATCCCATACAATAGAGCACTAGACTTATTTTTGATTTATGCACCCTCTTCAATTGTTAAGGATGATGATTGAAATCTATTCAAAAGTTTTTTAATTCTTGGTATCCAAATCCATCTATCAGCATGATTATTTATTCATGTAAGGTGACATTATGAGGAGGTGCCAAATTGCAATTTGATAACAGTAAAAAGATGTGTCTATATGATAACCATTAAAAGACATACAACCATTATGGAAACAATGAGTGGGTGCCAATATGATAATAGTTCAGACATACAGCCATTATGGTAACAATGAGTGGATACAAATATGATTTAAGTTTAAAGACATACAACCATTATGGCAACAATGAGTGGGTGCCAATATGATTTAAGTTGAAAGACATACAGCCATTATGGCAACAATGAGTGGGTGCCAATATGATAACAGTTGAAAGACATACAGCCAGTATGGCAACAATGAGTGGGTGCCAATATGATAACAGTTAAAAGACATACAGCCATTATGGCAACAATGAGTGGATACAAATATGATTTAAGCTTAAAGACATACAACCATTATGGCAACAATGAGTGGGTGCCAATATGATAACAGTTAAAAGACATACAGCCATTATGGCAACAATGAGTGGGTGCCAATATGATAATAGTTCAGACATACAGCCATTATGGTAACAATGAGTGGATACAAATATGATTTAAGTTTAAAGAAATACAACCATTATGGCAACAATGAGTGGGTGCCAATATGATAACAGTTAAAAGACACACAACCATTATGGCAACAATGAATGGGTGCCAATTGATAACAGTTGAAAGACATACAGCCATTATTGCAACAATGAGTGGGTGCCAATATGATAATACTTTAGACATACAGCCATTATGGTAACAATGAGTGGATACAAATATGATTTAAGTTGAAAGACATACAACCATTATGGTAACAATGAGTGGGTGCCAATTGATAACAGTTGAAAGACATACAACCATTATGGCAACAATGAGTGGGTGCCAATATGATAACAGTTAAAAGACATACAGCCATTATGGCAACAATGAGTGGGTGCCAATATGATAATAGTTTAGACATACAGCCATTATGGTAACAATGAGTGGATACAAATATGATTTAAGTTTTAAGACATGCAACCATTATGGCAACAATGAGTGGGTGCCAATATGATAACAGTTGAAAGACATACAGCCATTATGGCAACAATGAGTGGATACAAATATGATTTAAGTTTAAAGACATACAACCATTATGGCAACAATGAGTGGGTGCCAATATGATAACAGTTGAAAGACATACAACCATTATGGCAACAATGAGTGTATACCAATATGATTTAAGTTTAAAGACATAAAGCCATTATGGCAACAATGAGTGGGTGCCAATATGATAACAGTTGAAAGACATACAGCCATTATGGCAACAATGAGTGGATACAAATAAGATTTAAATTTAAAGACATACAACCATTATGGCAACAATAAGTGGGTGCTAATATGATAACAGTTTAAAGACATACAGCCATTATGGCAGCAATGAGTGGGTGCCAATATGATAACAGTTGAAAGACATACAGCCATTATGGCAACAATGAGTGGGTGCCAATATGATAACAGTTATAAGACAAACAGCCATTATGGCAACAATGAGTGGATACAAATATGATTTAAGTTTCAAGACAAACAACCATTATGGCAACAATGAGTGGGTGCCAATTGATAACAGTTAAAAGACATACAGCCATTATGGCAACAATGAGTGGGTGCCCATATGATAATACTTTAGACATACAGCCATTATGGTAACAATGAGTGGATACAAATATGATTTAAGTTTAAAGACATACAACCATTATGGCAACAATGAGTGGGTGCCAATATGATAACAGTTTAAAGACATACAGCCATTATGGCAGCAATGAGTGGGTGCCAATATGATAACAGTTGAAAGACATACAGCCATTATGGCAACAATGAGTGGGTGCCAATATGATAACAGTTATAAGACAAACAGCCATTATGGCAACAATGAGTGGATACAAATATGATTTAAGTTTAAAGACATACAACCATTATGGCAACAATGAGTGGGTGCCAATATGATAACAGTTGAAAGACATACAGCCATTATGGCAACAATGAGTGGATACAAATATGATTTAAGTTTTAAGACATACAACCATTATGGCAACAATGAGTGGGTGCCAATATGATAACAGTTGAAAGACATACAGCCAGTATGGTAACAATGAGTGGGTGCCAATTGATAACAGTTGAAAGACATACAACCATTATGGCAACAATGAGTGGGTGCCAATATGATAACAGTTTAAAGACATACAGCCATTATGGCAACAATGAGAGAATACCAATATGATTTAAGTTTAAAGACATAAAGCCATTATGGCAACAATGAGTGGGTGCCAATATGATAACAGTTGAAAGACATACAGCCATTATGGCAACAATGAGTGGGTGCCAATATGATAACAGTTAAAAGACATACAGCCATTATGGCAACACTGAGTGGATACAAATATGATTTAAGTTTAAAGACATACAACCATTATGGCAACAATGAGTGGGTGCCAATATGATAACAGTTGAAAGACATACAACCATTATGGCAACAATGAGTGGGTGTCAATATGATAACAGTTTAAAGACATACAGCCATTATGGAAACAATGAGTGGATACCAATATGATTTAAGTTTAAAGACATAAAGCTATATGGCAACAATGAGTGGGTGCCAGTATGATGACAGTTGCAAGACATACAGCCATTATGGCAACAATGAGTGGGTACAAATATGATTCAAGTTTAATGACATACAGCCATTATGGCAACAATGAGTGGGTGCCAATTTGATAATAGTTCAGACATACAGCCATTATGGTAACAATGAGTGGAAACAAATATGATTCAAGTTTAATGACATACAGCCATTATGGCAACAATGAGTGGGTGCCAATATAACAGTTGAAAGACATACAGCCATTATGGCAACAATGAGTGGATACAAATCTGATTTAAGTTTAATGACATACAGCCATTATGGCAACAATGAGTGGGTGCCAATTTGATAATAGTTCAGACATACAGCCAGTATGGTAACAATGAGTGGATACAAATATGATTTAAGTTTAAAGACATACAACCATTATGGCAACAATGAGTGGGTGCCAATATGATAACAGTTGAAAGACATACAGCCATTATGGCAACAATGAGTAGATACAAATATGATTTAAGTTTAAAGACATACAGCCATTATGGCAACAATGAGTGGGTGCCAATATGATAACAGTTGAAAGACATACAGCCATTATGGCAACAATGAGTGGGTGCCAATATGATAACAGTTGAAAGACATACAGCCATTATGGCAACAATGAGTAGATACAAATATGATTTAAGTTTAAAGACATACAGCCATTATGGCAACAATGAGTGGGTGCCAATATGATAACAGTTGAAAGACATACAGCCATTATGGCAACAATGAGTGGGTGCCAATATGATAACAGTTGAAAGACATACAACCATTATGGCAACAATGAGTGGGTGCCAATATGATAACAGTTGAAAGACATACAGCCATTATGGCAACAATGAGTAGATACAAATATGATTTAAGTTTAAAGACATACAGCCATTATGGCAACAATGAGTGGGTGCCAATATGATAACAGTTGAAAGACATACAGCCATTATGGCAACAATGAGTAGATACAAATATGATTTAAGTTTAAAGACATACAGCCAGTATGGTAACAATGAGTGGATACAAATATGATTTAAGTTTAAAGACATACAACCATTATGGCAACAATGAGTGGGTGCAAATATGATAACAGTATTAAGACATACAGCCATTATGGCAACAATGAGTGGATACAAATATGATTTAAGTTTAAAGACATACAGCCATTATGGCAACAATGAGTGGGTGCCAATATGATAACAGTTGAAAGACATACAGCCAGTATGGTAACAATGAGTGGATACAAATATGATTTAAGTTTAAAGACATACAACCATTATGGCAACAATGAGTGGGTGCAAATATGATACTAGTATTAAGACATACAGCCATTATGGCAACAATGAGTGGGTGCCAATATGATAATAGTTTAAAGACATACAGCCATTATGGCAACAATGAGTGGGTGCCAATATGATAACAGTTGAAAGACATACAGCCATTATGGCAACAATGAGTAGATACAAATATGATTTAAGTTTAAAGACATACAGCCATTATGGCAACAATGAGTGGGTGCCAATATGATAACAGTTGAAAGACATACAGCCATTATGGCAACAATGAGTAGATACAAATATGATTTAAGTTTAAAGACATACAGCCATTATGGCAACAATGAGTAGATACAAATATGATTTAAGTTTAAAGACATACAACCATTATGGCAACAATGAGTGGGTGCCAATATGATAATAGTTTAAAGACATACAGCCATTATGGCAACAATGAGTGGGTGCCAATATGATAATAGTTTAAAGACATACAGCCATTATGGCAACAATGAGTAGATACAAATATGATTTAAGTTTAAAGACATACAACCATTATGGCAACAATGAGTGGGTGCCAATATGATTACAGTTTAAAGACATACAGCCATTATGGCAACAATGAGTGGATACCAGTATGATTTAAGTTTAAGGCATACAACCATTATGGCAACAATGAGTGGGTGCCAATATAACAGTTGAAAGACATACAACCATTATGGAACCAATGAGTGGGTGCCAATAGCAGGGTGCCCACTCATAGTCTGAAATGAAATTCCCTGACTTTTCACTGACTTTTCCCTGACCAAAATCCGTTTTTCCCTGACCATTTTACTGCGCTTTTGCGCACGCCTCCTCCCCTTCCAGCTGTCTGATACAAATCAAACTAAATCATTAAAATGTATGAGTTTTATATCAGAAATATGTGTTTAAATCAAAAAGACACGCAAAAGGAGGCAAGCGCGCAAGAAAAAGACATTACATAACTTTGTGTTGTGTAAGATATTTTGTTAATATGTTATACAGCTTACTTGAGCTGTTTGGGGAATTTCGCCAGGTGTAAATGGGAGCAAACGACCCCCAGGACATGGCCAATTTGGACCCCAGGGACATGGTTGGCAAAATTTATGTAGGGGATCACTAAACATTGCTACATAAGCTTAATATAAAAGCTGTGGGCATCATGGTTTTAGAGTTTTTCTTATTTATAGTCAACATAAGATAATGGCCCCCAGGGGTTTGATTGGCAGGAGACAACTAGATATTGCAACAAATTAAATCGACAAGCTGTGGGGCTTATGGCTCCACAGAGAAGATTTTTAAAGTGTTTCCCATTATAAGTCTATGGGAGCTTTTTGTTACCCATGGCAGCCTTTCCCCTAGCTACCATATGTGCTTTACATTAAATTTGATTAGAACTGATATATACTCCTTTGAAAATGGAAGCAGACAACGACAACAGATCATCCATATATTCATTATCATATCTAACTTGAGCCTTTAACTCAGGTGAGTTAAAACAATGTGACCAAAAATTAGGTTTTAGATTATAATAACAGTTCCTAAGCAAAAAATATATATAGATATATTACAACAACTGGATTGCATATTATATTCACCCTAACACTATTAAAGTCATCATCTCATATTTGTTTGTTTAATTTTTGAGGGGTTAACCAAGCATGATTTTACAATTCCCTGACTTTTTCCCTGACTTTTGAAGATTTTCTAATTTCCCTGACCATTTTACAGAATTCCCTGACTTTTCCCTGACCTTGAAGAAAAAACAAATTTCCCTGACTTTTCCCTGACGGGTGGGCACCCTGAATATGATAACAGTTTAAAATCAGACAGCCATTATGGCAACAATGAGTGGATACCAATATGATTTAAGTTGAAAGACATACAACCATTATGGCAACAATGAGTGGGTGCCAATATAACAGTTATTAGACATACAACCATTATGGCAACAATGAGTGGGTGCCAATATAACAGTTGAAAGACATACAGATATTATGGCAACAATGAGTGGGTGCCAATATGATTTAAGTTTAAAGACACACAGCCATTATGGCATCAATGAGTGGATACCAATATGATTTAAGTTTAAAGACATACAACCATTATGGCAACAATGAGTGGGTGCCAATATAACAGTTATTAGACATACAACCATTATGGCAACAATGAGTGGGTGCCAATATAACAGTTGAAAGACATACACAGGGTTCCCACAAATTATAGAAAGTAAAATTCCCTGACTTTTCCCTGACTTTTCACTGACCAAATTCAAATTTCCCTGACCCAAAATATCGGCATTTGTCAAGTTTTGTGGGTAATCTATGAGATTGGTTAGTGAACAAACAGCAATTTCAAGCAAATGTTCCTGTATAGTGATAAAATTTATGATCCTTTCATCAAAACTCTTTAGTTGATCTTTTGTCCTCTGGTGATCTTTGACTTACACTCAGTGCTAAAATGCCTAGCATTACTACCAGAGAGCAATCTGATTTGTAATTGTTAACTTCTGAGATAAGACATGTAGTGAGATGTAGATGGATCATTATATAACTTATTAAAAATGCTCTGTTACCATAATGTAAAAGCAAACAGAACAAAACTGGCTAGCTACATGTATATATATTATAAAATTGTCATTTACCACTAACTGATATTTTAGCACCTGAGGCTTCTTCATACATTTAGAAGCATGCTTAAACAAAGTTTTAGTGTTCCATCAAAAGGTGTGGTAGCAGATTTTTGCCTGTAACCAGAGGCATAACCCCATATTTTGAAAGGCCAACTAAATGAAGCTGTCAATTTGTCAATAATTATATAATTTTGTACCCAAATAGTTATATGGAAGGCTCAGGGATTGCCAAAATCAAATGATGCATCCTATCCCATGCACCAGGAGGAAACAAACAAACAACCTAGAGTAACAAATAATAGAAACTTCATCATGCAAATGTTCAATTTGTCTTCACTCACAGTAATGACCAATATCAAAACTGTGGCAGGAGTTGCCTCAATCCATAAATGAACTATTATAGTACAAACATAACCTTTTACATCAGAAAGCAAGCAGGAAACCGCTGCCATTTCATAAAGACAAGGATTTTTCAACAACCAAATTTCTTCATGCTAATTGTGTCAATAGTGTGTACTGCCGGGTGAGTAGAGTAAGTATCAAAATGTCTTACAGTGTAATAAGAGAAGCATTACACTTATTAAAACAAACAGGGAAAACTTTCCCAAGTATTCAAAGATACCAATCTGTCAATTATATTTTTCAGCAACTGTGACCATAGTGTAAAGACAAATGTACCATATTATGATCTATTATTCCATCAAAAAAAATGATCAACACACAAATATAAGCTTAGCCCCCTTCAGTATAGCCCTTATTAAAAGATAATTTCACATGGCATTCATTTTGCCAATACATACTTATTTTTGAAAGCAAAGTATCTGAGATTATAACAAAATCTGTGGTATGCAGAGTTCTCACTAACTCCAAATTTGGATTATTTTACTCCAACTTTTTGATATTGACTCCAACTTTTTCAAAAGTGCCAATAGAAAAGTATGGTAAAACTCCATTTTTTTCTGGCAAACAGCATTTTTACTCCTATTTTCAAAATCCTAGTGAGAACTCTGGTATGAATGAGATGATGAGCACTGTCTCTCTGCATAAGCATATTCTATTAGGATTTACAAAGAGAAATAGCTCTTAAAATGATTTGGCCAGACCCCTTACTGTTGTATTACGAGTATCTTGAGCATATAAATGCATTTGTGACATTTGAAGAAAATTTTATAATCAGCTCTAAAAGATATTAAAGAAACAAAATGCCACAGACAGACAAATAGAAGGACAGAAAATGAACATTGTTTCCCCACAGATACAGTTTTCAGTCCCTATCAGTCATGCTTACCACTTTCTGATGAGAATACATTTTCCTAGATTACCATTATACAATTTTGTGGATTTTACATTTTCGTATTCCAAAAAGCATTATTCCTAATATCAGTCCAGTGATTGAGTGTTCTATATCATATTTTGTCTAAAAATTTGGACATCCCTAGAATTAAGACACATTGATCTACTAATTTGAACAGTAATTATTAACATTCAAAAATATGACAAGTTGTTGTCATAAAACTCCCTGACTTTTCCCTGACTTTTTCCAAAATTTCAAATTTCCCTGACTCAAATCAAAATTCCCTGACTTTTCCCTGACCTTGAATTTTTTTCACTTTTCACTGACTTTTCCCTGACCGTGGGAACCCTGCATACAGCCATTATGGCAACAATGAGTGGATACCAATATGATAACAGCTGAACAACATACAGCCATTATGGCAACAATGAGTGGGTGCCATTATGATTCCATGTTAAGAGACAGACAACCGTTATGGTAACAATTAGTAGATACCAAAATGATACCAGTTCAGGGATACAGCCTTTGTGGTAACAATGAGTGGGTGCCAATATGATGCCAGTTACAAGACAAGTAGGGTTACAACAGGGCAATAAGAGCCACTAGAGAAGCAACAAGGATCAATTATGGTTACAACAGGACAATAGGAACCACTAGGGTAACAACAAGGATGCATTAAGGTAACAACAGGGCAATAGGAGCCACTATAGTAACAACAAGGATTTTCATAGTAACAACAGGGCAAAAGGAGACACTAGGGCAACAACAAGTATGGTAACAACATGGCAATAGTAGCCACTAGGGTAACAACAAGGATCAATTACGGTAACAACAGAGCGATAGGAGCCACTAGGGTAACAACAAGGATGCATTAAGGTAACAACAGGGCAATAGGAGCCCCTAGGATAACAACAAGGATCCATTATGGTAACAATATGGCAATATGAGCCACTAGAGTAACAAGGATCCCTTATGGTAACAACAGGGCAAAAGGAGCCACTAGGGTAACAACAAGTATCCAGTATGGTAACAACAAGGCAATAGGAGCCACTAGGGTAACAACAATGGTCCATTATGGTAGCAACATGGCAATAGGGGCCACTAGGGTAACAACAAGGATCCACTATGGTAACAACAGGGCAAAAGGTGCCACTAGGGTATCAACAAGGGTTTATTATGGTAACAACAGGGCAAAAGGAGCCACTAGGGTAACAAGGAACAATTATAGTAACAACAGGGTAATAGGAGCCACTAGGGTAACAACAAGGATCCATTATTGTAATAACACGGCAATATGAGCCACTAGGGTAATAACAAAGGTCCATTATGGGTAACAACAGGGCAAAAGGAACCACTAGGGTAACAACAAGGATCCATTATGGTAATAACAGGACAATAGGAACCACTATGGTAACTACAAGGACCCATTATGGTAAAACAGGGCAATAGGAACCACTAGGGTAACAAGGATCCATTATGGTAACAACGGGGCAAAAGGAGCCACTAGGGTAACAACAAGGATCCACTATGGTAACAACATGGCAATAGGAGCCACTAGGGTAGCAACAAGGATCCATTATGGTAACAACATGGCAATAGGAGCCACTAAGGTAAGAACTAAGATCCACTATGGTTACAACACGGCAATAGGAGACACTAGAGTAACAACAAGGATCAATCATAGCTACAACAGGGTAAAAGGAGCCACTAGGGTAACATCAAGGATCCATTATGGTAACAACAGGGCAATAGGAGACACAAGGGTTACAACAAGGGTCTATTATGGTGACAATATGGCAATAGGAGCCACTAGGGTAACAAGGATCCATTATGGTAACAACAGGGCAATAGGAGACACGAGGGTTACAACAAGGGTCTATTATGGTTACAATATGGCAATAGGAACCACTAGGGTAACAACAAGGATCCATTATGGTAACAACAGGGTAATAGGAGCCACTAGGGTAACAAGAATCCATTATGGTAACACCAGGGCAATGGGAGATACAAGGGTTACAACAAGGATCCATTATGGTAACAACAGGGCAATAGGAGACACAAGGGTTACAACAAGGGTCTATTATGGTGACAATATGGCAATAGGAGCCACTAGGGTAACAAGGATCCATTATGGTAACAACAGGGCAATAGGAGCCACTAGGGTAACAAGGATCCATTATGGTAACAACAGGGCAATAGGAGACACAAGGTTTACAACAAGGATCCATTATGGTGACAATATGGCAATAGGAGCCACTAAGGTAACAAGGATCCATTATGGTAACAACAGGGTAATAGAAGCCACTAGGGTAACAACAAGGATCCATTATGGTAACAACAGGGCAATATGAACCACTAGGGTAACAACAAGGATCCATTATTTTAACAACAGGGCAATAGGAGCCACTAGGGTATCAACAAGGATCCATTATGGTTATAACAGGGCAATAGGAGCCACTAGGGTATCAACAAGGATCCATCATGGTTACAACTAGGAACTAGAGCGCGCAGTCAATGGGGGGCCATCGCAAATCCCCACGCAAAAGTTTTTGACTCCCCCAGCATCCCGCAGTCCCACCACGGGGCATGACCTTGGCAACAGAATAAAAATTGTGTTCAATATGTTTTCTATCTTTTATTTGTGAGAACACACACAAAGTTTGGTGTAAAAATCTTTGAAATTGACATGTTAATGATATTTGACCTTCTGACCTCACCCCAAGGTCACCAGTTTGACCCCGGGATGAAAATGTCACTTGCATTTTGTTCTGCTCGTCATCCCCGTTGATTTGATATGCCACATGACCATGTTTGAAAAAAAATTTGTTGACCCCCTGGGCACCCCCAGTGCCCCTAAGTCCCACCCATGGGGCATGACCCAGGCAACAGAATAAAAATCCCGTCTGATATGTTTTGTATCTTTCATTTGTGAGAACACATACAAAGTTTGGAATAAAAATCTTTGAAATTGACTTTGTAATTGAAATTAAATGATATTTGACCTTTTGACCCCTCCCCAGGGCCCCAGGGGGTGGGGCCAAAAAATTTTTTACGTTGCGCGCCCCATTCATGTGAGTAACTAACACACCAAATTTGGTTGAATTTCGTCCAATGGTTTTGGAGGAGATAGCATAACGGACAGACAGCAGGACGGAATTTGATTTTGGCCCCTAAGTGCCCCCAAGTCCCACCCCTAGGGCTTGACCCAGGCAACAGAATAAAAAACCCGTCTGATATGTTTTGTATCTTTCATTTGTGAGAACACACACAAAATTTGGAGTAAAATTCTTTAAAATTGACTTTGTAATTAAAATTAAATGAAATTTGACCTTTTGACCCTTCCCCAGGGCCCCAGGGGGCGAGGCCAAAAAAATTTTTACGTTGCGCGCCCCATTCATGTGAGTAACTCACACACCAAATTTGGTTGAATTTCGTCTAATGGTTTAGGAGGAGATAGCATAACGGACAGACAGCAGGACGGAATTTGATTTTGGCCCCTAAGTGCCCCCAAGTCCCACCCCCAGGGCATGACCCAGGCAACAGAATAAAAAACCCGTCTGATATGTTTTGTATCTTTCATTTGTGAGAATACACACAAAATTTGGAGTAAATATCTTTGAAATTGACTTTGTAATTGAAATTAAATGCTATTTGACTTTTTGACCCCTCCCCAGGGCCCCAGGGGGCGGAGCCAAAATTTTTTTTACGTTGCGCGCCCCATTCATGTGAGTAACTCACACACCAAATTTGGTTGAATTTCATCCAATGGTTTAGGAGGAGATTGCATAACGGACGGACCGACGGACGGACAGACGGACGGACAGAGGCGATAACAATATCCCCTTCGCTTTTTTAAAAAAGCGTGGGGATAAAAATACTAGCCACTAGGGTAACAGCAAGGGCCCATTGGTAACAACAGGGCAATATGAGCCACTAGGGTAACAACAAGGATCCATTATGGTAACAATAGTGCAATAGGAGCCACTAGGGTAACAAGGATCCATTATGGTAACAACGGGGCAATAGGAGCCACTAGGGTAACAAGGATCCATTATGGTAACAATAGGGCACTATGAGCCACTAGGGTAACAACAAGGATCCATTATGGTAACAATAGTGCAATAGGAGCCACTAGGGTAACAAGGATCCATTATGGTAACAACGGGGCAATATGAGCCACTAGGGTAACAAGGATCCATTATGGTAACAACGGGGCAATAGGAGCCACTAGGGTAACAACAAGGATCCATTATGGTAACAATAGGACAATTGGATCCACTAGGGTAACAACAAGGGTCCATTATGGTAACAATAGGACAATTGGATCCACTAGGGTAACAACAAGGATCCATTATGGTAACAACAAGGCAATAGGAGCCACTAGGGTAACAACAAGGGTCCATTATGGTAACAACAGGGCAATAGGAGCCACTAGGGTAACAACAAGGATCCATCATGGTTATAACAGGGCAATAGGAGCCACTAGGGTAGCTACAAGGATCCATTATGGTAACAACAGGGCAATAGGAGTCACTAGGGTAGCTACAAGGATCCATTATGGTAACAACAGGGCAATAGGAGCCACTAGGGTAGCTACAAGGATCCATTATGGTAACAACAGGGCAATAGGAGCCACTAGGGTAACAACAAGGATCAATCATGGTAACAACAGGGCAATAGTCCCTGAGCCACTTAAAAGGTAAAAAAAAGGATCCATTATGAAAACCACAAGGATCCATAATAGTAACAAGGGTTACCATTATGGTAACAACAAAGAGGCACAAGGAATCCAAGGAGCCATAATGCTATTAGGGTTATAAAAGGAGGGGTGCACTAAGGAAACAGCAGGATCTTAGTATGCACAGACAATGGTATAATGTACAGTATGCTCTGAGTTATATGGTCTTTAAAATGTCAGGTTATATTACCCAACCTATATACCATGTATAGTCTATCACCTGGGTCTAGACTTTTGTTAATTTTACCCGTTTGTTAAGCACCCAGGATATAAATGTTTAATGATCTGACAAAAAACGGTCACCTCAACTTAACTGCAGTTCACAGGACAAGATAATGTGTCATCATTTCAAAATATTGAAGGAGCTAGTTGAAAAGGTTCTCAAAGGTTTTAAAAGCTGATCATTAATGGCATATTAACTCACTATAAAAGCCACTTAAATTGTTACCATGGCAAGGCCACACACTGAGCAAGGTAGCTTGCAAAGTAATAAATTTTATTCATTAGTAGTCTAGAACTGAATTTGTGTTTTTTTGTTGAATTTTTACCCTTTTGTACTCGTATGGAGCTTTTGGCCATTCTAAGATCTTCTAAGAACATCATGGTTAACAGACAGGTCAACAACATTAAGTCATATTGGGCTTCTCCCAAAGAAAGGGAATGAAAACATGCGGGGATCCAGAAAGTTTTGTCAGAGGGGTTCCAACTTTGGCAACGTTTTTTTTTTTTTTAGTTGATGAGAGTAGGGAGGATCCAAGTACCACTATAAGCGGGCCATCTTCAGCCCGTCAGCGAAACGCCATTTAATGGCGTTTCGCTGGCGTGCCGATGATGGCCCAACATTGAATGCTGGCTGGTAGCTGCAATTTTTCAGGGGGTAGGGACCTGTATTGCTAGAAAATCCTATATTTTTGTGATTTTTCAGACCCCCTGTCCCCCCTCTAGATCGGCACATGGAAAAGGCCACAGTCATGGCAAATACCAACTCCTGCAGGACAGCAGACAACTTGTCCTACCATATCTATAGGTTTCGTACTACCAGAGAACTTGAAGAATTCAATTTGCCCATTCAAAACATATAAAATATGTAAAGCTGTGTAAAAAGCTATCCGAGTTTGCTCTCTCCCTTCCAAATTTAAAACAATTGAAAAAAATCTAGCTCCGTCTTGTAAAACAAAGGTTCAGATGTTCATGTGCAGATCTTCCCAGGGCCTTCCCTACCTTCACACACAGAAAATGGAATTGGTGATAGCTCTAGAAAACCAAAATCTAAATCTCTAGCCCCACTGGATAGCTGTGAATGTAAATTAAAGCAACAATTTTATGCATAACGTATGACACTGCTATAAGTAGCCATTATCACATATATAGCTTGCAAAAACCAGACTGACTTTGTAATACATATTATTAAGATAATATTTTATATTTATACCTTAAAAAGGAATTTTAATTAAATATGACAACATAATTAAATAAATGTCTTAAGTTAATTAATATTCTTAATAAATTGTCACCTGAGGGCTAAATAGAATCTGTTTTGGATATTGCATACATTTACATAATTGTTGCACACATATATTGTTGAAGCAATATTTTATCTGTGTCAGGCATGCAGCAGGAGCGCTGTATTTAGCCTAAAAATATTTTTTGGACAGATAGGTCTAACCAAACAGCTAAAACCCAGAACAGCCTGCTCTAGAAGCAACAGTATAATCATGCAAGGTTTACTCTATTTGCCGTTTTCACACTACATTTTACACATATGCCTGAAATGAATCTTTACTGAGACTGCATGCTGGGTTATATTTCATGCAAAATATTTTTTTTAGGAATACCATCAGAATGTCAAACCTTTTGGACCCAGATCAGGTCCAACATTTTGTTGGGCCAGATCTGGGTCAAAACTGTTTGAAAAAGTTCAATCAATCTTTTATGTTTTTCCTCGCTCAGATGCACATACCCAACTTTTCAGTTGGGCTAGGTCGGGGGCTAGGTACCTAAGAGAGTTTGGTCTGAATCTTCACCTTCCAACATAGTTTGTGTGTAACAGTATGAACAGCCTTAAGTTCAATTTTTATGTTTGTTGGCTTAAATGATATTTTTATAAATTTCTGTGTTGTTCAGTAGACCCACTCAAGATTATTGACATATTCAGGCATGATGAAGTGTGCAAATACAATACAAAATACCAAATAATCATAGTACCCAGCTGATCAGGTAAAATTTTAAGGTTTTTGTTTTGTTTGTTTTTGTTGCTTTACGTCCCAAGTCAACAGCTATGGTCATTGCGGGACGGTCAGTTCACCTAACCACACTTTTTCCTGGGCAGGCTTGAACAAGCGGTTAACCAGTAATTCGTGCACATACTTTCGCTTGTAACTGACAACAACCCTTCTTGAATAAATCAGCGGAAGGGAGGAGAATGACCGTAGAAATTATTTCATGATCAATCTCCACGAAAGTATACGACCGGGCCGGGATCAAACTCGCGACCCCTGGATCTGCAGTCAGACACGCATCTGTAGCCAGACATGTTATCGACTGCGCTACACAATTTTAAGGTAAAAAAAATGTACTGAATACAGAAATTGAAATGTAGAATAGACTAACTACACCAACAAGTGCGGATCCAGAGGGGGGGGACAGGGGGTCCGGACCCCCCCCCCCCCTGGAAAATCACAAGTTATATGGGTTTCTATAGGGAATAAGCAATTGGACCCCCCCCCCCCCCCCAAAAAAAAAAAAATTTGGACCCCCCCCCACCCCTGGAAAATGTTGGACCCTCAGGAACCTTGAAAAATGATAGATTGCTTTGAAATCGACCATTTGACTTCTGTAAAATAAGCTGAGGACCAAAAAAAAAAACGTTTTTTTGTCAGACTGACCTGGTCCCCCCCTGACGAAAATTCCTGGATCCGTGCATGACCAAGCACAATGTGATAGGATAAATGACCACTGTGTTGTGGCTGAAAATTTGTTGAAAGTGTATTAAACTATTAATAATGAAGGGGCACTGTACATTCATTTAAAAACAATTAATTATTTAGAAGTTCAATAAATTGCTGCAAACCTTAAACGATGGTACTTTGGCTTACATAGTCTTGATCTATTAAATGACAGTACCTAATACGAGTCAACTTTAGCCGTGTTGCACTCAGAAAGGCCAAAAGTCTATAGAGTTTTGGCCTTTGCGAGTGCAACGTGTAACGTTAACACCCATATTAAACCTCAACTATCTAAATAATGAAGGGGCACTGTACATCCATTTAAAAACAATTAATTATTTAGAAGTTCAATAAATTGCTGCAAACCTTAAACGATGGTACTTTGGGCTACATAGTCTTGATCAGGGGACAAAAATTCCACTCTTCCGCTCGCTATTACGAGTGAAGTCTAGAAAGGACGAGTAATTCTTCCTGTAGGACGAGTGCTTTGGGAAGAATTGCTCGGGGAAGTCATATTACTCCCTTATGTTCTTTATTGCATACGCTTTTAAAGGACAAGTGCATGTGTTTGCAAGACGAGTGGAAATTGTAACACACTCGTCCTGCAGGACAAGTGCACTGTTGAAATATTTTGTCCCCTGTTGATCGCTATTAAATGACAGCACCTGATATGAGTCAACTTTGACCATGTTGCACTCAGAAAGGCCAAAAGTCTATAGAGTTTTGGCCTTTACAAATGCTACATGTAACATTAATACCCCCAATTTATAATAGGGGCAGCAACAGCTCATATGAAAATCACACTGCATCACTGGTGATCTAAAAGTTAACATGCAATCTTAAATGATATTTCTAGTCTTCAGCACCACAAAGGCTCTCCCCATTCTGCTGCATCTGATCTTGGTCTACGTATACATGTTGTTTGATCACAGGTCCATTTAAGCAAAACTTTTGAGAATAATATTGTCATTTTTTTCTTACCACCAATTGTGGGTACTGACACAACATATTTTTTTAGAAATTCTGGTCAGGCCTGGTTTGATACTGAGCTAGTTTGTGGACACCTGGTATGATTAGTTCAACTTATAGCATTGAGTTTTATTTTCAAATTGCAGGCTGCTTAGGACTTATTTGCCAGTGTAATATCATTGGTTGAATTCTTAAATGGCAGGTTATGATTTGATCAATGAAATGATATCATGTTGGGCAAAATCTGACTTTTTCATCAGATGTGCCAAACCAAAAAGATGTCACTCTTCCTAAATTCGCGGCTAAATTGTTTCATACGTAAGTTGATCTGGGACAAGAAAGACGTCAATGTTTACAACAAAACTACAAGGTTATTTACGCAGAAAACATATGTAACAAAATATGTTATTTCCTTTGCTCAACAACCATGCAACCACATGGATTAAAAAAGTGTTGGAATGTTAGTTACACCACACAAGCTGGGAGCACTGTAAAATATACCATCTATCCCTTGATCAGATGCTTCTTTCCAAAAATAAATGCTACTACATCATTATAACCCACTATTGGGACACCTTAACTTATTGCCATATTTATCAGCTCCAACTGATGTTTTACAACCTAATCAACAATTTTTCAGTAATGATGGGTTGTTTGTTCTGGGTTACCCAGTACTAAGCACTGAGGATAAAGTACACGTACGAAGGACACAACATTCGAACCATCAACATCTTTGTCATGAGTCTGGCACACTACCTACTGAGCTATGATGTTCCCATTTAACTAAACTTGCTGCTAGATTGGCGGACAGTGTCAATATTCATGCAGAGAGTTATTGTCAAGTTTTTTTTACCACAACCATCATCTACTGGCATATTTTTGTGTATAGGGTGCAGGAAAGGCTGTTGCTAGACCAGGTATGCGCTGATTGGTCTGATCAAGTTATTGCTGGTTGCCTAGTATCTCTCCCAATACTTAGGGTAAATACGGTACATTTCATTTTTTGCATGAGAGGCAATTTTGCATGTATTTTTTTGTTGTCAAAATAAAAACATATTTTTAAAATACATGTAATTATTCCTTCAGAAGTAACTTCAGAGTCTCAAACAGTTTGATACAGATCAGGCCAGACATCAGGTTATTAGAAGAAGACACAAACCAGCAAAGAGTTAACAGTAACTGTCTTAAAGATGATGCTTAGTCACAGACTCACAGTCAACAATATTTAAGTCATGTTGATCATTTTCCTGGGTTGAACCAGAGCTTTAGCAGTGAGGAAGACATAACACAGTGCGGCCTCCGGTGGAGGACTGTCCTAAGTTTACCAACAGATAGGAGAGAAAAGTATCTTCAAAAATTCTTCAAAAATCATGTACCCACATGTATCTGTTGCAAATCTGACATGCCTAAGGCTGGACTAATAGGCCCAGAATGCCAGCAAGGATGTAACTTGTTTGTCCATGCTTAAAACTTTCACTTTACATTAAGGTAAGCCCCACCGGGAAGATTTATACATTTGACCGCTATCAAGATTTAACATTTACAATTATTTCTCTTTGTATCAGACCCATCAATCCCCATTAAAACAGAGATCTAAAAGCTGCAGCAATCTTGTTAACACCAATCATGTGACATATGACCCGTAAAAAGACCCACTCAGTCAAAGGAAAGGCCACTGTGGTTAAAATGTATCATTTTTACTTGATTTAAACTGTGACATCTTACACAGAAGTCATGACAGAAAAAATAAGACTAACATATCGAGAAAAATAAGACGTACATTGAGCCACAACTTGCTAAAAGGCCTGTTGCAAATGCATTTCTGCTGTTATTGTTGGCTTTATAGATGCCACTTTCAGGTGTCTAATGCTTAATAGGGCATACAAACCTACAACTGCTTCTAAAATCAGAGGTAGGGATGTCAGAGAATAATCTCAATGATGTATGTAACATGACTACTGCTCCAACTCAGGACCCCACAATAGCAATCCACAGCTCTTAGAGACAGTGTCAGTATATGTAATATTCTTGTAGAAGCTGCTTTTCATATTGATGGCATACCTGACATGAATTCATAGATGCATTCAGATTTTATGAGCTTTCAGAAGTTATGTATGGCACATTGCATGCTGAACTTGCATGCACGGCAATTCTGAAATAAGCTCTAATAGATATCTGATAAACAAATGACCTCTGACACTAATGTAACATTGGCATATATATGCAGAAAATTCAGACAAGGTATGCCTTGGTAATCTTATATTCTAATTTTAAAGCTAGGTAAATTCCATATATGACATATTTTGTGGACAAAAATACCATGGGACCATGAACCTCTGAGCTCAGATCAGGTTGGGCAGATAGCCAGCAAGATCAAGGTCTTTGCTGTGCACTCATCAGGCCTCGAAATATCTGAAAATAGGCACTTGCCCTGCATCACAAAAATTGTTGGCATATATGGTGAAAATTTTATTTTCACTAGAAATATCAAATTTTTCACTCGCCCTGCAGCCTGAGGAACTCGTAAATACAAGCGGACGAGTGCTATTTTCGAGCCCTGCTCATTGTCCATCTTAGGGCTCATTATAGAATCTACATGTGGGTGCCTACCTGAGCAGGTCATTTTGTTGGTTTTGTCAATTAGCTCATACATTAAACTTTTCATGCTGAATATTTTTATGTACTACACTCGTCCCCAGTTTTTGTAATAGTTATACCATGGGTTGTCCCCTTGTACGTGGAGATAATTCACGAGCTTTAGTTAGTGGATTATCTTACGTACAGGTGGACAAACACGATATGACTATTTTATACCACCTACATCAGTGTAGACCTTGCACATCACGAGATATATCGTGCTAAAGTTGGTAAGGGTGGTATAAATCCTGCAAACCTGCAGTATTCCATTTGTAAGCATGTACATTCAATCAGAGTGGAAACGAGCGTGGGTCCTGATCAGATGGCTTCGTTAGAAGCCAGCTGATCTGGACCTACAGTGTTTTTTTACAAAAAAGAATAAATCTGGATTTAGCAGGAAAAAGGTTAAAAGTACAAAAAAGGTTTTTTGCTACTCAATTTAAGATGAAAATGAAATAACTTTGAACCCACTGTACCATAAAAATTATATTGTACCCACCTTTAGGCTAAACTTTATACATCATGATAATGGATTACTATCATTGTAAACAGCCAATGCATTATCTTTTAAAACACATTCTGAAGACATTTTTTCAACACAATACTGGTATTTTGCTTTCTTTATTTGCACCCATTTATCAAAAAATTTGATTAGCGGTAATAATTCATAACTGTATTAGATAAGATGCTTCTCTTTATCAGCCAAAAAAAATGTGTGCCCTAAGAAAACAGAGAAGGTGGAGTACATTTGAACCGCCTATCATGACTAGGTTTTAATTCTGCTGCACAGGCTTTTTAGTGCCAATTGCAGTTGTAACACCCACTAGACCCAATCTACAAACTTTAATTTTGTTTGTTTGTTTTGCTTGATTTGATTCTTTACGTCCCATCAACAATCTTTCAGTTAAACAGGGACGGACCTTCCTGGGTTGAACCAGTACTAAGCTAGGATAAATGTGTCTTGCTCAAGGACCACAACACAGTGACGCCGGTGAGGCTCGAACCCGCGGCCCCTCTGTCTCGAGTCAAGCACTCTACCACTGAGCCACTGTGCTCCCTACAAACTCTAATAATAAAACTGTTACTTAATAAGTACTTCCAAGATTCTTAATTGGTGCTTTCAAGTTACTTAATTGGTTTAAACTTTATTTCTTTGTATAAATACATAATAGCAAAAGTACAAGCACTAAAACAGTTACAAATTTTATACAAAAGGGATTCAGAAAGAAGTATATTGTTACTTGATTGGTGCTTCCAAGTTACTAAATTGGTGCTTCCAAGTTACTTAATCAGTGCTTCCAAGTTACTTAATTGGTGTTTCCAAGTTAATTATATCCTTCTAGCCTAGCACCCACTTGACCCAAAATAATAAAAGTGTTACTTAATCTGTGCTTCCAAGTTACTTAATTGTTGCTACCAAGTTACTTAAATTGGTTTAAACTTTATTTCTTTGTATGAATACATAATAGAAAAATTACAAGCACTTAAATATTTATGGTTACAAATTCTATACAAAAAGGATTCAGAAGGAAGTCTTGGCGCTTCCAAGTTACTTAATTGGTGCTTCCAAGTTACTTAATTGGTGCTTCCAAGTTACTTAATTGGTGCTTCCAAGTTACTTAATTGGTGCTTCCAAGTTACTTAATTGGTGCTTCCAAGTTACTTAATTGGTGCTTCCAAGTTACTTAATTGGTGCTTCCAAGTTACTTAATCAGTGCTTCCAAGTTACTTAATTGGTGCTTCCAAGTTACTTATATGGTGCTTCCAAGTTAACTGGTGCTTCTCATGCTGCAAGTCTTGGCACATTTGATACCCACCTGTCATGTAACCATCCACAGGACCCTGACTATAGAACAGTATCTCATGCTGGACCCGCTCTTCATCAGGGATACAGTCATCCCAGCCTTCAGAAGAGTCTGAAAAAGATAAAAATATTTAAATACTTAACATTTTATTGAAAGTTTATTGCTGCCAAAGAGTCATAGTGAATCTCAATCCCAGCTGACCCACAAATTTACCAAGGGAACACATTGGGACCCAGGGATGTTCAATGATTTACATGTGAAGTTCTTTAATATTAAATAGAGGATCTTACATGAGTGCTCATGTTTTATTGAATTTATAAAACAAGTTGGGGAAAAGAGATAAAATGCTAGGCTTGCCGATGTTGAGTTTTGGTCCCTGTGCAATATTCTGGACCAACCAACAAGTAGTGTGTGCAAGGTTCTGGACCAACCAACAAGTATTGTGTGCAAGGTTCTGGACCAACCAACAAGTATTGTGTGCAAGGTTCTGGACCAACCAACAAGTATTGTGTGCAAGGTTCTGGACCAACCAACAAGTAGTGTGTGCAAGGTTCTGGACCAACCAACAAGTAGTGTGTGCAAGGTTCTGGACCAACCAACAAGTATTGTGTGCAAGATTCTGGACCAACCAACAAGTATTGTGTGCAAGGTTCTGGACCAACCAACAAGTATTGTGTGCAAGGTTCTGGACCAACCACCCTTCTGTAAAAGTGCCATCGATTCCATCGATTTGCCATCGATTTGCCACCAAATGCCATCCAATGCCATGAAATTTAATGAAAAACGGTGGCAAGTAGTGGAATTTGATGGAAAGTAATGGCAAATGATGGAAGAACTCAAATTGCCACTGTTTTTTGCCATCAATTGCCACCAGTAGTGGTGAAAATTTGTGGCATTCAGTGGCAAAGACTGAATATTCAGTGGCAAAGACTGGAAAAAACGAACTTTGTGAATTTTTTGGATGGCAAATCGATGGAAAAGAACTCAGAAAATAAACCAAATAGCTTTAATGGTGAAAAAAGAGAACTTAGATTTTTTTAGGAATGGAAATCGGTGGCAAATGACTTAGTTATTTTGTTGTTGGGAAGAGACTAAGCTTTGGGGCTAAATCAACTGAGCCCTTTTTGCATATATGGTTGTTGTCGTTCTTTTTGTCTTTCCTAAGAAAAAGACTTATTTCAGGACTGCTATCAGTTAAACAGTTTGGAGCCAAATTAGGTCTAAACTTTTTGATAGTCCTACACTGAAACCAAACCGTTTGCAACGTTTGTCAGAAGATGACAAAGGTATTAATAATTTAATGTTTTAGTGCCATCCGTCTGTCCCATTAAGCTGATTACTTATCTTGGTCCGTTGTGCATAATGCCCACATATATATCTGGAAGTTCGCTAGCATATGTCTGCACGCCCACAAATTCATATAGAGCGCATGTGAGGCTTCGAAATGCATGCACCGTGCGAATATCAACGCTGATCACGTCAGTCATCGATATGCGCAAGAGTCGTCATGTTTACACACATACAAAAAGCAGACTTGCCTCTGGGTCTCTATTGTAACAATTTGTGCATACTGTAAGCGTCTGCGCGGATGCGCAGGCTCGCCTGGGCCTTTCCTACCCGCCGATATAACAAAGACCCAGGCGGCAATGTAAGGATACATTGTGGGATCTGTCTTGCATCGATGAACGTTTGTATGTCTGTCCTATAAAATTCATAGATTAAAATCTGCAATCTATATATATATAGCGCATTTTTAGAAGAAAACATGTAGTCCTTGCATGCACGAAGTATTTCTACAAAGACCAGTCACAAAGAGAGAGAGAGAGAGAGAGAGAGAGAGAGAGAGAGAGAGAGAGAGAGAGAGAGAGAGAGAGAAACGGGTCATGCACTATTTGCGTTTATTTTGAGGCCCGCGTGCGTTTCGCGCGACCCGGTTGCAGTTTGGTGTCGTCACGGTTTGAAGTATCACAAAAAAAACGTCAGTAAAGTCACGTTCAAGCTCAATACAGCAGGAACTTTTCATGACAGACGCTCTTACGTAATCTTATTAAAGCAAAGTTTCAGAAAAGATGGTTAAAGAAACTGTTTTTCTTATATTCTATATACATCGAAAGTGCTTGCTTTTAGTGAGGTCCGACAATGTATGTTTGTAGCCTTTCATATCTCTAGATAGGAGTGCGTATCCAACAAAACAATGTATAAATATGACGTTGTATCGACGTTTTTGCGCTTTGTCTTCTGTGTCGTTATTCAACCACCAAAACATAAACTGTGGTACTCAAAAGAACCATCTCAATGAGACGGTTCTTTTTGTACTCAAAAGAACCGTCTTAGTGAGACGGTTCTTTTAGCACCCAAAACAAAGAGTAGACATTAAGATTTTTCGCACAATTTCTTTTTGACTAGACCTCTTAGGAGAATCCCTTTACAAAGACTTATCTTCTAAATTTCGTGTATTCAAATGGCCAAGCCACATCGACAGAAGAAACTCTGATGCTTAGCCCTGGTGGATATTTTGCGTACTGAAAACGGATGTCTGCGCATTTGCACATAAAGGACTGTGCTGTGTTTCATAATACTTAATTTTTTATTGAAGAATTTTACAGATTCTTTACGTAAATGAGGAGCATCATTGATATGTGCAACTTAACTGGAAGCTGGGTCCTACACACGTTCTATGGTCTGGCCCATTTGTGTTTGAAATCAGAGCGATGGCATTTTTCGCCACCGATTGCCACTCTGATATAGTCGAAGAAATCAATGAATAGGTACACAGTGGGATAATAAAAGGAAAGCTGCATTTGACTGCTAAACATGACATGTAGTTTTCCTGCCTGGTGCCTCTTCGGAGAAACGAACTAACGTGTAAAGTTTAAATGATGAAATTTGAATGATTGTCACTACAGTACGCCATTTTAACTTTTGCTTTCCAAGAGATTGTTATGCGGAAACATCTAAAGAGGGCGATCGTGGCTTGATAATTTGGTGGAATATTCAGGAATTCGACTACGATTTGACGGATACAGTTGGTAAGTTGATTTGAATTTCTGATGGATGATTATCAGACTATTAGAAGAAAACAAAGATTTTTTTATGAACAGCCATGCGTGTGTGAACTCGCGCACACATGTGCGCGACCAGGGCGGGTGCATGAGGCTAAAATCTGGCGTTATAATCTATTCACCACTTGTATTATTAACATATAAAACTTTGCCACGGGTTTGTCTGCAGTTTGTGATTGTGGCATTTCCTGATCATACTCACTTGTTATTTTTTGTAGTAAACTTAACTCTACCGACCGCTGGTTGTATGGTGGCAAGATCGAATGTAGAGCCGCCCGTGTAGAACTTAGAAGCTGGAAATATTGGCAACACGTGAAGACATAGTGAGCCTGTGTATCTGCACAGCCTCGTCAAAAATGTTTAATTTGATGATAAGACCAATTGTCCTAATGGGTTCCTAGGGCGTATGCACAAGTTTGGTTAAATTAAATTTGCTTAAATTCGGCCCTATTACGTATTTTCCCCCAATTTCAGACGAAAAAATTCGAATCCGACCAAGCCTACTTGGCCACAAAAACTGTTGAAAAATTCTTAAAGGACAAGAAAACATAATCATTTGGTATTTAGTATAACCGTTTTTCGGAATGCGCGAGTAACTTCCCTTACCCCTTTCATGATGGAGCGAATCAAGATCGCTGTGAGTGTTTTCTGCTCGTTATCGTAGCTTATATTGCTGTGGTAAACTGCTTATCAATTCAATTTTTACTTGAACGTAAATAAAACTATTGATTGCTATCATTTGAGGAGAAGTTAGGAAGAATTATTGACGATTCAGTTGTTTTTAACTTTCGTACCGGGATCGAATTTTGCAGATTATTTTCGGCCATGGCTTCTTGTTAAATTGTACTACAGAGGCGAGTTCAACACGAACGTTTTACATCATTGAACGATAGCGAGCGCTTGCTCTACACAAAATGGCTGCGCCCTGTAACAAACAAATCAAGCGCCCCCAACTTCAACCTCAATGTATTACTCTTCCACGCCCAATTGTAGGCATTTACGGATGAGCATGAAAACCTTGCCAATGGCTGAAAAGCAAAGGGAAACCCCTTCCCACCTTCTGTTTAAATTGTTCCATTTCATATATCAACACAAACATACGTTGTTGTTCCAAAAATAGAATCTGAAAATATAGCGTGCACCTAGCAATACTAGACTTCAGTAAAGCTTTTGATACAGTTCCACATAAAAAATTACTTCATAAACTGAAACATTACGGAATAGATGGGAAAATTAATAAATGGATTAGATCATTCTTAACTCAACGAAAACAACAAGTTGTCATCGAAGGGGAGAGCTCAGATTCCTGCTCTGTTGATTCAGGCGTGCCTCAGGGAACAGTCCTAGGTCCTTTACTATTTTTGTGTCATATAAACGATCTCCCAAACTGTGTTAAATCCAAAGTCAGACTCTTTGCGGATGATTGTTTACTATATACATCAGTTAAAACCATACAAGATCAAATCCAACTCCAAGAAGATCTGAAAGCTCTGGAATTCTGGGCAAATAAATGGGGAATGAGGTTTAATGCCTCCAAGTGTTACATAATGTCAATTCATCGAACAAAGTTTCCACTCACATTCCGCTACTCTCTAAATAACCATATTCTAGAACAAGTAAATGAAAATCCTTATCTTGGCTTAACCATCAGTGATAATTTGAAATGGTCATTTCAAATAAATAAAATGTGTAACAAGGCAAACTCAACATTAGGATTCATCAGAAGAAATTTAAAACATTGTAATAAGAAATTCAAAGAAACAGCATATATATCCCTAGTTCGCTCTGTTCTGGATTATTCAGCATCTGTATGGGACCCCTACCTGCAGAAAGACATCGACAGAATCAAAAGTATTCAGCGTAGAGGAGCAAGATTTGTACAAAAAGACTATCAAAGAACAAGTAGTGTAACAGCAATGATGAACAAACTAGGATGGAAACCTCTTGCACACCGTAGAAGAGAACAACGATAACCTTACTCTTCAAGATCATCAACGGCCTGGTAGCTATCCCTGCCACCGATCACATAGTATTCAACACAAGACCATCAAGATCCGGACATAATAAACAAATTAAAGTTATTACCACCAACACTGATATATACAAGAACTCATTTTTCCCTAGAACCATTAAAGATTGGAATTCATTATCAGAAAGTGCAGTAAATTCAGACACTGTGAATGGTTTCAAGGACTCTATTTCGTGCTACTAAATCATCTGCGCACACCCCCCTGGATAATTTCTGCTCAGTGATTGAGCCACTTTCCAGTATAAAGGCCTGTTTAGACGGCATGATTTTGTCAGCCTGACAAAGTCATACATGATTTTGTCATGTATGATTTTTCTGTTTAGACGGCATTACAATGTCATGTGTGATTTTTTCCAACAGTGAAGAAAACTGGCTGGGCACCTTGAGCTATCTCATCATGCTCTACATTTGTTGCATTGCTATAGCTAAATACATGTCTTAAAACTCATTCCCGCAAGTCACGACTTTTGTCATCTGCTATTTCATCTGCTTATGTTCTTAGGTAGTCTTTATGGCGAAGAATATCGACCGAGATCAGACTGTTCCCTGGAAGCAGTCTGGTCAGGGTTTATAGTGTTTACTTCCATGATAAGATCTCTGAAGTGCACTTGAATATATGCAGCAGACACCACTTTCAGGACAAAATACTGGCATGTTTAGGGTTATCTCTTTTATCTTGCTCCGAAAGCAATTAACCCCAGTGACCTCAAAGCTGATTGGCTAATTCGCCATGATTTTGTAATGGCAAATAGAACCAGTTCTATCCCCCATGACATGTCGTCCTTACTCTAAAATCATATATGACTCTGTAATAGCAGTGTTTACACGAGCTGATTTGTAATGTACGACTAAGTCAGGACGACTAAATCATGCCGTCTAAACACCCCTTAATACAGATACAGACAGATACAGATAGTCAGTCCCTCGTGAAATCCATTATTGTTTTGGTAGCCATCTTCGAATTTCGGGCGAAACGCCTATCAACTTAAATCAGAGAGAAAGCACTCCAAGTGCTCTAATTGTTGAACACACCTCACTGGTGTCAGGTGGAACTATTTTCTTTATTCCTCATCCAAAACATATGTTGTGGGTACTCATAAGAACCGTCTCAATGAGACGGTATTTTTGAGAACCCAAAACACATGTTTAAATTGATGGGTAAGAAAGTTATTATTATTTTACGCTAATAAACTTCCTTATCTGGATATATGATTATATATTATATAAGTTTTAGAGGTCAAGTTTATCTCTCTTTATGGGGTTTGTGTGCTTGTTTATCTTTTTTAAAAGAAACTTTTTTGCTTTCTATTTCAGTCATAGAGGACAAAGAAATGTTACTATAGCTAGGACCATGCTCTTTGCATTAACAGTTTCTATCCATCAAGGTGAAGCAGAGCGTTGATCAATCTAGACAACCAGTCAATGCCTCGGTGATGATGCAAATTAAGGTTTCTAAATTATTTTCCATTTATTTTGTGAACAAATTTCAGTCTGGTACTAACTGACCTGCCAAGCAGGGAAGGCTCAGGAGAGCCTGTGAAAGTGTGCATGCTTGCCACAGCCATTGCTGCTCTCAAAGTATGGATGTAGATGAAGATTCAGGCAAAAAATTAGACCTCTAACCCCACTGTTAGCTCAAATACTCACAGCTTTGTAAATTTTAAGTCTGTCTATATAACCCTTTGTTTACGAATGGATTCTTCCAACTGGTTTTAAATAATGAGCCGGCTGGTTCATTGAACATATCAAGGGGTTATAGGTTACAAATTCCAAATTAAGATGCACTTCAGTTCCTTAAGAATGTTTAATCCTGGCAAAACACAGTGCAGACCCTGATGAAATGCAGCATCATGCTGCATTTCATTTGGGTCATCACTGTTTGCTAAAGTATACCCATTTTACAATATACAAAGGGTTATTAATATAAGCATGAACCTACCCCCTTTTAAGGAGGGGTATAGTTATAACATTTTCGGCTTGACCTTCCATCTTTCCATCCAGAATCAAATTTCAGCATCCAGTGGTTAAATATTATGTATTCTTGGTTTAAATGATTAGTACAAAGAGTATAGTTTTGCTAATATCGCTCAATTAAAATGCATATATGATAAAGTGGTCTTTGCCTTCCGCAAAAAATATAAAAAAAAAAACCCTGTTTATTTACCCATTTAAGCTGAATGGATTTTCCCAATCTTATCAATTGGACTGGTCCTTTTCAATTTTGAGGGTTGCTGGGTGGTATTTTTCATTTTGATTCAAATCTGTGAGCAAGTAATGGAGACCCTGATCAGACACCACATTATGCCGCTTTGCGGCACCTGAACTGTGTCTGCTCTGTTTGCCTATATGTTTCACAAAAAGGACTAAGGTTATACACTTAAATGCTCCTTAAACTCTACAGTATACACAGCAGACATAAAAAGCAGATGACATCTTCATGATAAAACAATGGAGGTGTGATAAAGGTTAAGATAAGTTTGCTAAAAATATCCAAACGTAAAACAAGCAAAATTTGCTTCATGTGATAAACCTAGAAATGCCCTGTTTTGAAAACAGTGAAGAGCCAGAATAGCTGGCTTCCCTTACACCAGATGATCCAGATTTGCAATAATTTCCAATTTGCTTGTGAATACATTCATGGCTCAAAACTGACATCCATAAAGTTAGTTTGTTAGATAAAAAAATTAGGTGGCTGTGGCATATTTATGAAAAATCAGCCTGGTTAGAGTTAGTAAAATGGGGTGAACCTGTGTTTAATTTTGTTTTCATTTATGTTTCAGATGCAGCAAAACTGTGTTTTGTAACTTTCGTTGCAAAAGATTTTGAAGAGAAGACTTTCATTTTGTGTAGAGAGACTGCCAAGGAATCAGAGAAAACTGTGAAAATAAAAAAGGAACCTTTATCATTGGGGTATCAGGCCTCCAGATACGAGTGGTTAATAAAAAATATTTTTCTTATTTCCAAAACATATGTTTTGGGTACAAGTGAACTGTCCCAATGAGATGGTTTTTAGACGGTTTTCTTGAGCACCTAAAAGAAACTTTGAAAATGATATTTAAAAAAACATGAAAAATTTTACACACCAAATTTTTGTTTATCTGGAGGCCTGGATACATAAACTGGTTTCAATTTAAATACATCCAATGGACAGCAGCTTGAAGTAATTTAGTGACGTATACTACTATAAATCTAACAAGAAAAGCTATAACATGTGTTACATGTTATAAACGGCGTTGTTGAAAGGTTCTTATGAGTAATAATAGACGAAGGATAATAATGAGTTTTTTTTCGCAATGAGATATACATTAAAGCGGCTTTGAAATGATTCATTAAATGCTTGACGTTTCGCTAATAAACCATTCAATCAGACGGTGATGGGGTATGGAAGGGTATCGGGCTCATAATTCAAATACGCATTATGCCTTATGCCTGATACCATTTACGGGTTATGGATGTGTATTATGCTTTATCACAAAGTGTCTGTCAGTTGTATGCATTTTACGTTCTACAAAATGACCGTGGTGATAATTCCATTTGGGTGTTCTGTATCCCTAATCCCTAATTATGCTTTAACACAAAGTGCCTCTCCGTAATAAGCATTTTACGTTCTATGAAAAGGGTCGAGGCGATAATTCCATTTGGTTATTTCTATATAAATATAACAGTGACTGCATTTCTTTAATTCGGAATTCGCTTTCTACAGAATGGCTTTCCATATTCTGGTTCACCTGAACTTGCGTTTTCCGGTAAACCTGTTTTTGCCAAACCGCAATACGCTTAAGTCTATTTCGACTACGCAACTAAATTACTAGCTTCACCAAAAATAGCTAAACGCAAAATTAAAATAATGAAAATAATAAATAATTCTGCAGTAGAATTCTTCTCTACTTTTTGTCCCTCATTTTATGAAGAAGAAAAAACAAACACGCGAGACGATTGTCTGTGCTTGTCTATACTTTCGGAAGATAATGCACGCGAGACCCGGTGTACAGGTAAATTCTGCCCGTCAAGAGTTATCCTGATTACCCGTGGAAGGAGAAAAAAACTTTTGTTAATATTGAGGTTAGATCTACCAAATAGTGTGATATTACTTCTTACAGGGCCGTCGTCGGCTTTTGAAAAGTGGTACGGCCATGGAACGTCGTAGCCGTTTTTTCTGAGTGTCGAAGGCATGAGTGGGGTGGTGATAGGGGGGGGGGGGGGGGGTACGAGAGGTGGATGACCCCTCTTGTTAGGGGGTGTGGGGGAGGCCCCAAGAAAATTTTCTAATTCAAGATGTCTGTAGAAGCGATTCTAATGCATTTTGAGGCATTTCTTTCTTGTCATACCAAGCTTATTTTACAAGCATTAGCTGCATTTCAGATGCTAACGACAGCTTTTTGAACCACCCACCAGCAATGTATTAACAACTGTTTTGACCCCTCGGTGGGTCTCATCAAGCGATGGCAACAAACTTGACAGTTTGCTATTATTAATTCTGATACAGATATCTGTTGTTGTTTTAGTTTGTTTTTTTTTTGTTTTTTTTTTGGGGGGGGGGGGGGGGGTGTTGTTTTGACTTTTTCAGTTCGATATATACATGATCATACATTCCCAGGCCTCTAGAAAAGAGAGCGTAATTAGAAATAAGTTTCCTATTTATCAACTAAAATATATGTTGTGGGTACTCAAGGAACTGTCTCAATGAGACGGTTCTTTTGAGCACCCAAAACATATGTTTAAATCTTTACTAAAACATATGTTGTGGACCCGGTTGTGGATACTCAAAAGAACCGTCTCGATGAGAACGATTCTTTTGAGCACCGAAAACAAATGTTAAAACTGATGGATAAGAAAATATTCACAATATTACGCTGGAAAATTTTGCTTATCTAGACATATACATGTCCGAGTTAATATAAATGAAGGTAAAAAAGTCAATAGAAAAATGAAAAAATGACCCAGACAAAAAGGCATATTCGGCCTAAAATAAGTGGTCCGGCTAAAGCCTTTTTTGGCCAAAAAAAGTGGTCCGGCCCGTACCGCCGACGACGGCCTTGTCTTAACGATTGAGGCCCTCCCGGAGGAGGGAATGAGGGGGGGGGGATACCTATTCCTTTGTTCCCTGAAATAAATTGGCTTTTTCCCCTGCTCCCCAAAAATCGAAAACTTGCTTTCTTATGTTCCCTGTTCCCCAATATTGTCTTTGTTCCCCTCAAAATTTGCCTTTGTTCCCCTTAAATTAATGTCCTTTTTCCCCTGTTCCCCAAAACTCCCGGGAGGGCCTCATTGTTACAACCTATGTCTTGACGAAAACTATAATTTTCAAAGGTTCCAGCTCCACATTTTTATACACATGAACTCCCTTTCCTGAAATCCTGGACCCACCCCTGACTGACGAGGAATACTAATCTACCTAAGAGGCCAAGACAACGGATCAAGAACCGCTACTGGCTGTTCAGGGACTAGCGGATAGCCGCACAAAAGATCTATGCCTGTCCAGAAGTATTTTTGTCATCATTTATAGCAGCATAGGCGTCTCATACATGAACAGCGTATTGTGTTCAGTCATAAATCGATTTGCGACAACATGAAAAGCCGAAATAGGACTTTGTTGTCAATTGAAACGCGCATTGCAAGAAAGCAAACAACAGCTATTTAGAGAGATAAGAAACTTTGAAAGAGCTAATTTCGCGGATTGAGAAAACCCATGAAGCACATAACATAATGACTTAATGGCATCAAGCGTAAAGACATTTTGTAGAATGCAGAATGCATATTGCTGAAACGCACTGTCTGTTATAGCAAATAAGAAATACACATTATTGAAATGGAATTATGACAGGGAATTGGGGGTACAAAACACCCAAATGGAATTATTACCACGATCATTTTGTAGAATGTAAAATGCATTCAACTGATAGACACTTTGTGGTAAAGCATAATAAACATCCATAACACGTAAATGGAATCAGGTATAAGGCATAATGCGTATTTGAATTATGAGCCCGATACCCTTCCATAATGGGGAAGCGAGCTTTTGTGAATACTTGTTATCATCAGTCTTTTATGAAAAACAATACTTGTCCGCGGGGAAAGAAAAAGTTAGACTGCATTACGTCCCTTGATATACAGTATTCTAAAAAAAGAACAAGAAAAACTATGACTTCTCAAGTCGAAAGAATAATATCCCATGCATTTTCCTCCTTTTGATGGAAAGAAACCCAACCCCAGCCATGAGTTTGCGGGTGATAGGAAAAATCTACTAGCATGCCAGTAGCAAAATAAAGAAAGATGATGATTGCTTCCGCGTTTGACACAACATCGAAACAAACCTCAGGTCAAACCAATCGAATGACCTATTTTCCGCGGTTTGCCTTTAATATTTCTTAGGTTATTTTCTTTGCTTATTCATATTTCCTGCGTGTATGCCTGTTGTACGTTCTGTTTGTTTGTTTAACTTTTTTTTTCTTACTCCTATTTTCTAATAAAATGAAAAGTTTGTTTCTGTTTTATCGTATCACTGTTTTATCGCACACTGCTAAATATAGAATGAATGACGTCACAATGATTTACAGAATAGTCCTTTAAATACTTATTTAATATACTTATTTAAGAATTTCGTATCTATATTAATGAATTATCAATAAGTTCGCCCCAGAAAACCGCTGATAACACATAATTGGAAATATTTTCTTGGTAGAAATATTAATTACAATTATAAGTTATTCTAAGTTAGACCATAAGACCTGCTGGCGAGTGTGAAAAATAGGTACAGTCCGTGGGTATAACAGGGGTTGAACATCCGACATTTACACTGAAAAGACACCCAATTTTAGACGTTTTAAATACTCTTTTAATAAGAGAAGTCTACGTTTGATTTTACTTTACCCTTGGAAAAACGAAAAATTTAATCAAAGCATTATTCATTGAACAATAACTTTGATCACACCCCTCTTCGGAATAGTCCATTTCAAAACCAATTACAATTATAGGCTAAGTAACCACTGTTTCATAAATGAACTAATATTAGTTACTTATGCATTAATAAGTAACGCCGTAGAAAAAAAAAGATGATGTTGTGTTCAACTCAGTTTTTCAACCTTTGGATAAAACAAACAGTGACAGCTTATCCTGTTCTTTTGTAGGTAGGTTAAAATGATGGTATTTAGTGACATTTTTGCAACATATATTGCACTCAGAATGGTTTAACAATTGAACTGTAATTTTTCTGAGTGTAAAGGGCAACCAATGGTTTGATGAGGTAAAAATGTCACTAAATTCCATCATTTTCCACTAACTAGCCATCAAATGCCACCGTTCTCCATCATGGTGGCAATCGATGGAAATAATTGCCATCATTTTCCATCAGCTCTGGCAAACGGTGGCAAAAATGCCTGCTCAATCTTGATGGCAAATGGTGGCATTATGGCATATAATGCCACCATTTTCCAGCGATATGTTCCAATACTCCACCGTCATGGCAAATGGTGGAAAATTTGCCACTGTTTTTCATCAGTACTGGAAAACGATGGCAAAAAATATTAGTGGCATTTGGTGGCATAATTGCCATCGATTTTCACCGATATGTTCCAATACTCCATCGTCATGGCAAATGATGGACAAAATGCCACCATTTTCCACTCTCTTTATCAATCCCCTGTTTTTCACCATTGATGGAAATACCCATCTTAGCTCGTTCCAATACTCCATCGTTTTCCATCGAAATCGATGGCACTTTTACAGAAGGTGAACAAGTAGTGTGTGCAAGGTTCTGGACCAACCAACAAGTATTGTGTGCAAGATTCTGGACCAACCAACAAGTATTGTGTGCAAGGTTCTGGACCAACCAACAAGTAGTGTGTGCAAGGTTCTGGACCAACCAACAAGTATTGTGTGCAAGATTCTGGACCAACCAACAAGTATTGTGTGCAAGGTTCTGGACCAACCAACAAGTATTGTGTGCAAGGTTCTGGACCAACCAACAAGTAGTGTGTGCGAGGTTCTACACCAACAAGTATTGTGTGCAAGGTTCTGGACCAACCAACAAGTATTGTGTGCAAGATTTTGGACCAACCAACAAGCATTGTGTGCAAGGTTCTACACCAACAAGTATTGTGTGCAAGATTCTGGACCAACCAACAAGTATTGTGTGCAAGGTTCTGGACCAACCAACAAGTATTAATTGGGCTCTGCTGCAAGAAAATCTCAGCCTCACAGTCTTCAGAATTTGTGGCAAAATTATACTCAAACTGTCCAACTCAGCTACACAGACTAGCCAGAGCTTGAAAATTGTGAAGCAATTATATATTGCCCATACAAAATCTCATGTACTCATCTAAACCATAGAATTAATATTTTTGTCTGGTTAAGTTCATATACATAAAATGGTAATTAAAATCTGTTTGGTCATCATTATTAAATATTTGGTTATCTGACATTTATGATATCTTAAATATGAAATATTTGATTTGCTAATTTCACTTGAAATACACACTAACAGCCTAAAGACAATATTTTATCTTTGCAAAAACTACCATGTTCAACCTAATAAGTACACCAGCTACTATAAGTGCACACCGAGGTTGCTTGGGCTACATATGAAATTCTGACTTTGGGTTTTGACATCTTTTTTTTTATGCTGATAAATGGATTTCAGGTTTTGAACGAAATATAATTAAATTTCATTTTGGGTTCGGCAATAAATGGATTTCTATTTTTTTGTACTTAATATCAACAGGCGTTAGTTAAGAGTGTGTACCCAAAAACAAATTTTCTTAATTCATATGTTGTGGGTAATCAAAAGAACCGTCTCAATGAGACGGTTCTTTTGAGCACCCAAAACATACGTTAAAACTGATGGGTAAGAAAATATTTACAATTTTATGCTCAAAATTTTTGATTATTTATAAAAACTGTGATTCTTATCAATGATCATATATAAAAAAAAAAATATTAATTTGATCATTTGTGTTGGATGAGAAATGGGTATTAGTGCCCTAAAGGTATATCTTGAATCTTTATAGGTGAAATTATCACAAGTATTTGACAAATGTCATTGAATTGTGGTAATCCACAGTCTTATCTTCTTTTTATAAAAGCTGTTATTTATATTTTTACAGAAGTAAGAGGTCAGGTAAACAAAACTGGGCCTTTTATCCTTAGTCTAGTGGTCAATCCTAAAAATTCTGTAATGTATATAAAACCAATATATGGGAGCCATGTTGGGAGAAAAACCATTTTGGAGGGTAAGGGACTAGGGTTAGAATCTGAATGTGTTTTTTTGTATGCAAACAACTATGACACTGACTAGCCTGCGCATTTGCTTGCGACATTCTGATTGGCCGAGAGCACAATAAGCCAAGCCTAGTGCTTTCACAATAGGTCAAGACAGGTAAACTTAGCATGCCCTCGAGCGTGGATTAGCGGTGACCTTTTGATCTATTGGGGGAAGCTAAATTTGGACTCCCACTGTCATCTTCGGACATAATAAGTGGCATTTTCTTAAATTTTGGGGTCCCGGACTCTACAGTGGGAAATAACATGCGTCCGAGGGCTCTGGTCAAGGAGTTTCTATGTGTCCCATGCTCATTTTTATCATCCTGGAACGCTGGATTCAGCGTCCCGGAGAACCTTGTATACAAGTTGTTCATCTTGGAGACAGGCCTGCAGTCTTGTATAAATGACAGGTTAATATTGGAAGATCATAGGATCCAATTAGGCATTTCAATCAATATTACATCTGATAATCAATTAAACAGGACACAACTGTGATAGACTGATTTAAAACAGAAATTTGAAATGACAAAAATACAATATTGACCACACCTGATAATCAATAAATAGGTAGCTACTACAAATTTTACTTTCTGGAAAAAAGGAAAATGTTTAAGTTGCTGTCAGCATTTTTTTTGTTATGTTGAGACATTTTCCGGAGTTGAACCAGTATTGTACCATCATTGCATTGAATGTTCAGGCTCAAACCAGGAAAATGTCGATCTGAGGGTGTCAGCGCACTCTACCACTGATCGAGCCACTGCACTCCTTAGCAAAAATGTCAGCTGAAACATTGAATAGTAAAATGGTGTAGATCTTGATAAGACTGCTCATTGCAATCTGGTATCGCTGTTATAATGCTTTTTCCATACTCGACTGAACTGAACATAAAATTTATCCTGCTCATAAATGTTAAAATGCCAACAATTGTTGGCATTTTAACATTTATATACAGGATAAATAGCATTTGAGAGTTTTAAAGCAAGAAAAATCCATATTTTCACCAATTTTACCTTTTACTAAGCATTTAGAATTTCATGCTTAGTTGAGTTGAGCATGAAAAAAGCTTTATAACTCGGGGCATGGTCTTGATGGCTGTACTCATGCCCTGATTGCAATGTGGTCTTCGACTCTGGATTTGAAGTTTGAAGAAATTTAAAGACACTCTGACCATGAACAGTTTATGCAAATATTTGGTATTGGTCAGTGTGTTTGCCAAACCAATGAGTAAGAAAATTGTCAAACAATATTTACAGTGACCCAACATACATTGCACCAAACATAACCAAATGAAAACTTAGTCTAACTTTTGAAGAAAGCTTATTAATGGTCCTATAAATACAGAATATATAAACAACCATTAAAGTTTTACCTAGCATAGGCCAATGAAAGCAAGTTAATGGAGTAATGCAAGCAATACAAAAGTTCCCTACTGGATAAGCTAGCAGTTTCCAGGCCCAGTTTGAGTCAATGTTGTGACCCAAAACCTTGAAAGTTGGTGGCCAAGACTTAGTGTTTTGCGCAGCACACCTCCATATATCATAGTTGCAGAACTGCGACTTTAGATATTTTCTCGATCTGACTGAATCTAAATTTAGTAAAATAAAATCCATGGTAAAGCCCTGAATTCAGTGCTAACCTCCATGCTATGGGTAATAATCAGGTAAAGGTCTATCCATGTGGCCTTGAACGACAATCCAACTGATGAGCAAAAGCAAACCAAAAGTTGACTGGTATAGGAACTAATAATTTATCATCTTGTGATAGCCGGGGCCAGAGGTTATAAAACTTTTTTCATACTAAACTCAGCTGAGCATGAAATTTATCCTGCTCATAAATGTTAAAATGCCAACTATTGTTGACATTTTAACATTTATTAGCATGATAAATACAACATCTGAGAGACCTAAAGCAAGACACTTCTTTATTTGTAGGTATTTTAGTTTTTATGAGCAGTAGAAATTTCGTGCTCAGTTGAGTTGAGCACGCAAAAAGTTTTATACCTGTAACCTCGGGCCAGTTGACACTTTGTTTATCCCCATCCCAGAAAAGCGTTTTGACTAATATACAAAACTCTTTAAAAGTATATTAAAGCATTAATATTGACAATAAAACAGTTTTGTCTCAGCTTCCATACCCAGCCATGCGTTCAACGCTATTCAAGTCGTAGGAAATGCGATCAACAGCTTCAGTTTGCAGACGACATTTTTTTTCACCTGAAACACCTGTCAATCAAACTCACCTGTACTCGTCTCTTCGGACATTTCCGGCCGAGAAATTATTAGAAATATCCACTAGAAATTAAAATCCAAATTAATTCCATTCATGAAAAAGGAAGGAAAACACTCCGAAATTAAAAATCCAATTCTGAAATGAAAATACTTGTATAATTTAGCGAAACCTCTATGGTTGTGACAAGTGATCTACAGTGACTCGGCAAAATATAACCAATAAAACTAAATTCCGATATTTCATAGCGCGTGCGAGGGATTATACAATGCAATACCATTTTCGTAGGTGTGAATTTGTTTTCATTGAAAAAGCAAATGAGCACGGTCATGTGAAAACGTTATGCCTACTTGTGGCATAGCAAAGAGTCGTGCGAGCCTCTCAGGATCCTGCGCCACGTCTGCTGCGTTTTTGCTGTCCCTGACACAAACGAATGCCCCATTCCATGAGATGACCAGATGCCACAATCACACACTGCAGACCAACCCACAAAATAAAACATCCAGCACTCTCTTCCTCAGCAAGATGATTGCAAAACTAAAAAGGACATTTAATATACTGCACAGCAAAACAAAGACCAAACACAGAACCCCACAAAAAAGCTGCGTATACATGCTCGTTTAAAATGATATATCACACATGTTTAGCGTACATGGGGTCTTTGTAACATAGGGTAGATCTACAGTTGTTTTGTTTGTTTGTTTTGTTTGTTTGATTTGATTCTTTACGTCCACTCAACAATCTTTCAGTTATGCGGGACGGTTCTTCCTGGGTTGAACCAGTACTAAGCTAGGATAAATGTGTCTTGCTCAAGGACCACAACGCAGTAACGCCGGTGAGGCTCGAACCCGCGGCCCTTCGGTCTCGAGTCAAGCACTCTACCACTGAGCCACTGCGCTCCCTAGATCTACAGTTGTGCTGTTTTACCCCTAAATAAAAGTAATATAAATATAAATTCCGATATTTCATAGAGTCAATATAAATTTTGCCAATATAAATCTTCCATGAAGTATTAATGAGAAACGACACCGGAAGTCAGACAATTGTAGCTGAGAAAATGACAGAGAGAAAGGGAAGAAGAACCAGTTTAAGGGTTCACTAGTCCCTTAAACTCAAGTTAATCTCAAGTTAATTAATATAGCGTAAGCGCAGCCTGCCCTGTCTCATTCTCAGGTCTCGTTCATGTGGGGAACACGCGGACCAAAAGCATTAGGCCTGCCAATATACAAGTGATCTCAAGTGCATATAAAAATCACCACCACATAGGCCGCTAAAACGTCGTTGAGAGAGACACAAACGTTGTTTGCTAGATCTGAAAACATCTCGCGACCATATGTCATCGAAGAACAAAGAGAAGCAATGGCGACTCCTATATATTTTAAAGAGTGTGACAAATATTTTATTATCGCCTTTCTTGATATAAAAGCAAATTGTATCGTGATCGTACAAACTATTTTGATATCTGACGAAAGATGTCAAAGTATGATGGTGTCGATGTTTCCATATCTGAGGCCCTGGAAGGGGGGTCCCAGTATCTCATATCCCTTTCATTATTTTGAAAAATATCCCATATCCCTAAAATAAAGGTGGCAAATATCCCCAAAATTCAGAAAGCATTGTATCCCCATATCCCTAAAATTTATCCAAGTATCTGGTATCCCTTTAAATATTTACAAAAATATCCCGTATCCCTTTAAGTTTTTGGTCAATATCCCTGTATCCCTAAAAACCCTTCTGATCGTTTGGGACCCTTGGGTTCTGGCAGAAAGCAGAATATATTCTAAAGCACGATCCTGTGGAGCCAGAAGGATTGCACTTTCTATGGACTCTCCTAGTCTGCTGTTCACACTTTTCACAGATAATTACATTGCGAGTGCAAAGAAGGATGAGAAAGTCGATTGCTTTACTTTAATTGTGTTGTGGCTGTTTGTGTTCTATGTCTCACCCTCACAGTGCCATGGGTTGGTCTGCATGCAGTCAGTGATTGTGGCAATTACTGGTCATACTCATTTTTAGGAATAGTTGCTAAGCTTTCATTGTTTTATTGCGATCATGTGGCGGTTGGTGTCCGGTGTCTCTTCCTCGATGTGCCATGGGTTGGTCTGTGATTGTGACATTTCCAAGGCCCTGGAAGGTGATCCCTGGCAACGCATATCCCTTTAGATATTTTGAAAATTATTCCATATCCCTGAAAAAAATGACAAATATCACCCAAAATTCACCCGAACTCAGAAAGCTTTGAATCACCACATCTGTAAAATGATACTTTGAACTTTCACAAAAGTATCCCATCTGGCCAAATGAGAGGTTGCAGAGGCCAAAGTTTTGCAAGATTTCACCAAACAAGGATTTTGCACCCAATTTTAATAAGTTTTATCAGGTGATTACGCAGTGGTAAAAAGAGACAGAGATTTGAAACTTCAATATGTTTAATCTTAATTAAGGCTCTTAAAATTGAACAATTAAGGTTTCATCTTAGTTTATCGATGGATAATGAAATACGATACGATCAACGTATACTTGACAGCAAAAGAAACGCATATTATTCAATATCCATTTAATAGCAGAAACCCTTATCAAATTTTACCCTAAGTGATATGAACATGTTTGAACGGACTCACGCATTCGTTCCAGACCATTTTATTCGTCATTACACAGTTAATTATTATTTTTTGTTAATTAATGCAAAAAAAACAAAAACAGTTCCGTACATTGGAAAAGACATGATTTGAATCCGATTTCATTGCATGTCACGAGAACACAATGTAACAGACAAGGAAACACCTTAAAACTTTAAAATTCACTGCTGTAGAAACTATACTGCTAATCCAAAATCTTCATTTTTTGCATTTTTTTGCATTAGTATTGAACACCACTGGAAGCTTTGTGGTGTAAGAAAATCTGGCACAGTCTGATTGATTTAAAGTAAGGTACTGTCCAACAGAACCGTTTAAAACAATTGTTTGGACCCTTTTCTGCCTTTATTTAGCACACTTCCGGTTAACTGTCTGATAATGTAACTGGATCACAATGGTTCATCTTGAAGAATATTGGACAATTTAACCTTCATAAGTATTCACTATGTCCAGATTATCACGCAGATTGATTTTTATTCAAATCCGTTCAGTGGTTTTAGGCATACACAATCTCAAGAGTTGCCTTTATTATGAGTTATTTTATTACACTCGGAGTAATGCCCCTTTATTATCATTATTCCAATTTGCCATCCATTTGTGATACATTTGATTATGCACATGTTCAATACAGCAGTGATACCTTACATATCATTAGATCATTATTTAAACTCCAATTTATACACTATACCAAATATGCAAAATATGCGTTTCTTTTGCTATTCAGTATACATTAAGATAGAGTTTAAAACATCATTGGATGTCTCCAACAAGAAAGAACACTCTAGGTATATGACATCATCTGCATATGTCCCTTCCAGGGCCACATTTCCTGGTCATATTCACATATTTAAGGGTACCAAGTCCAGCATACAGTATCGGGTCATTATCGGTATAATCGGTTATATGTATCCTCGGTGAGAGAGGAAAAATGTATTACATGTAATTGCTTTATCATGAAAAATAGTAAGTGAGTATGATCAGGAAATACCACAATCACAAACCGCAGACAACCCCATGGCACCGCGAGGAAGAGCCGCTCAACCATCACGAGTACCAGGAAGACAAACTAAGCAAAGTAACCAGCTCTCTCTTCCCCATCAAGATGATTGCAATACTAGAATGGACATAAAGTAACGTACAACAAAACATAGAACAATTACAGACTCACATAATGGGATTAACAATAAACAAAAAGTCAACAACAACAGAATCAATTGAAAAGCCTTCCAAAACTACTACGGCGCAAATGCAAAGACTATACTAGATCGATGGCGCTTCATATACTGATACTATTACCGCCCGTATCCAAAGTAAAAATAAATTGTGATGAACTTTTGTTGATGTTCCATACACGAACATATTTTGCACGCACGCTCAGCATGCAGATTTGGAAGCGCTCTCTCGTGGCGCACGAGCGCATAAACAGCATGCTTTTAAAAGGCGCACAGACCGTACCGAAAATAACAAAAATAAAAAATCCCAGAGGCCAAAAGTTTAGCTTGAATCTTCATCAGGCCGATGTGCCGAGTCTGGCGAGACTCAGACTGATACGCAGGCTCATCTGAGCCTTAGATCTCGCTACGTATACTCGCATTTATGCGACAAGTACCGAAGCCTCGCGAACTGGCTCTCATATATAATTATTATATTTTTATTATAATTATTATTTTCTACACGCACTTGGCATTACTTTTTTACACTCTTGTGCAGGTCAGTGACTCTGTCATAACTCACTTTCAATCGTCTCGGCGTGCTCTTCACAACTGTGAACCTCTGAGTGCCATTCGTAGCACAGTACTTTCTTTAATGATTACGATCATTACACGCCAGGGATTGCTAATTTTTGAAAGTTTGATAAAAACGTCTTTTTGTCCTTGGCATGCGCTTCTACATCTGCATCTATACATTTACATCATACGTCGACGCAATCACTCTTGACTTTTATGCGACGGCGGTGGTGCTGGTAAATGAATGAGAATTTGGCTACATTAAATTGCATTTGCCAATCGGCTTCCCACAGTCCTAAGCTGCAAGATCAAACAATATATTCCTATACAGGACACAGGCGAACAGAAGACCTGATGTGTTGAGTGCGCCCAGAGAGCCATGAGTTTATCCACTTGTGGCTGGATCCTCTAATCCCATAATATTCCAATTTGTGTAATAGCCTCCTGTGTGGAACCTTGTCAAAGGCCTTAGCAAAATCCATTATGATTAAATCTGCGATCCATATCCCTATCCAGGATGCTGATGATGTCATGCACAAACTGGACCAACTGATGATAAACAGGCTGATGTTATTGATGCGTTTAACACTACTTCCAGATATTTGGACGATATTTTAAATATTAATAATGTTTATTTTGACAATATGGTTAGTCAAATATACCCTTCAGAGCTCCAACTGAATAAAGCCAATGCCTCTGATACCGAAGCCGCGTTTTTGGACTTGAATTTGTCAATTTCTAATGATATTGTTTCTACCAAAATTTATGATAAACGTGATGACTTTGATTTTGAGATTGTCAATTTCCCATTTTTAGATGGTGATGTTCCTCGTTCTACATCCTATGGAGTCTATATCTCTCAACTCATTCGTTTTGCTAGAGCATCTAGCTATGTTGCTGACTTCAACACTCGCAATAAATTGCTAACTCAGAAACTTCTTAAAGAAGGCTATCGGTATCATAAACTTCGCAAAACATTTTCTAAATTTTATAGACGATACTATGATTTGATTTCTAAATTCCAAGTTGGACTTAAATCTCTCTTGCGCCAAGGACTTTCGGAACCTGATTTCTATGGTGACTTGGTGTATAAATTGAAGAAGATTGTTGGCTCTAATAATTTTTCAGCGCAGTTCATTAAAATAATTTCTCATTATAAAAAGATTGGCTATAACATTAATGTATTGCAACAGACTGCATGCGTGGTAGTCAACCCAATCACGGTTGGCAACTTTGCTTTCCTCTTTAATTGCACGCCGGTGGGTCGGACTTCAGACTCTATGATGGTTCCGACTTAAAGACTTATCTATTGATGAGATGGTAGGGGCCTGATGCTTTGGCTGTTTGTCGGGCCCTCCGGGGTTTACCTGTTGGATTTCTTTTGCTCCAGTATTCAGTTTAATTTACTGTTGAGTCCTTATCCTTGCTTTGTCTCCTTGTTATATCTTGATTTATATGTTTAGGAGATGGTGCATTGATAAGTTATGGGTCTTTCATGCAAACCAAATATCTATGTGTCTTGATCCACATCTGAATTGGGGGTGAGGTTGGCGCCGTTGAGCTGGTTTAAGCCCTCCAGTAAGATGTTTTACTGACCGTTCCAAGGCGGTACTTCTTTTGTGGATCTTTTATGTTTTTGTTCTGTCTTGTCTTTGTAATGTCTTTGTGCGCGTCTGTTTATATGTGCTTTGTGGTCACCTGCTGGGAAAGGGCTGACCTCTTGGCTCTCGTTTGTGGTGTCTACTGTGAGTTTGTCACTTTCCCATTGGTATCCTGGGTCAGGTGTGGTACTTGATTGTATCGATTCCTGATCTTTGCACCTTTACTTACTTTTAGTCTTGACCGATTAAAATGAATTTAAAGCATTAGAAATGTAAGGGATCAACTTTTTCACATGAAAAAATGTTATCAGCGAAAGATTCCCCAGTTCTTTAAATCAAAAAACACGAGAAGCATCAAATGCTACTTTTTTGGTATGTCATAAAGTCCATTTGTCATCGAGGAATCACTCTACTATTGATTAGATGTCTGCAATACAGCTTGTTTCCTATCATTCGATGACTATAATGAAAGTCTCAGTCACTATCAGTGGCTGAATTCATTCGAAACAGCAACGTCGTCCAGAATAGATGTTACTATTAAGATTTATCTATAGGTATAATCAACATGGATCCACGACAACATAAATATTAAAATATAACATGAGAATTTAAACAGTTCTATATTCAATGATAAGATATGATGAGCATTGACTGATAAGTAATATGTAAGGCTAGCTTAAATAGCACATTAAATGTAGAATTAGAATTTTGACAGGCTTGGATGTAGCATACACACCCATGTATTAAAGATATTATAATGTTTCTGATCTTAAAACCTATGGATAGTGACGTAAAGCCAATTTAATGGGGTCCATTATACAAAAGAAACAGAATTCTAACAATTCCATTATTGACGATCACATAAGGACTAAGGCTCGTTTACAACCAAAGATATCTTTTTTTCCCCTCAAATTGAGGGAGCCACTTACCAATAAAGGGAATTTTAGCACTCCTGTCCCTGTAAACGCCCCTCAGATTTTTTTTTCTGCGCACCCACTCTGCAGTTGGTGGAAAACCATTTTCACTAACATAGAAACTAAAGATTTTAGCTCTTTAGTCATCGCAAGGTTCAATTTCATGTTTTTACAACAGAGTTTTAGATTATTCCAGTATTATGCGCCCCAGCTATTGAGCGCTTAATGGGACAAGTACGGTTTATATAAAAACACGCGAATTGGTCTAAGGGAAATAACTAGAATGACAGTTTCCGGAGTTCGTGACGTCTATTTCCGTTAGTAACAACTTCCGCAAACATGGAGTCAAACTGATTCTTTGTTGATGTTGTATGTTGATCATCCTCATGATGCATGCAGAATGCATGTCTAACAATCCCTCTTAGTCTTTTAACTAATCCTTAGCCATCTGCTTTCAACCCTGGAGCTAACCAAATCTGCAAGAAGGTACGAAGTTGTGAAACTGGTTGATTTTATTTTGCTTTTCGTTTGAACACTGTTGAAGTTGAAAGATTTTATTCACTGTTGAATAACGTCCCATCAACAGCTAATGTCATATGGAGATGGGGGACACAGCTTAGGGTCTCATTAGACAGTCTGAAGAAGCTGAGCATCAAATATATGGCCTGGTTTATAAGGTGTAGGCAAGGACATTCAATCAGAGCCTGACAGAGGATGGTACTCTTAATTTCTCCTGTTTTATAACTGACAGCCCTTCAGCAGTTAATTTGACCAGATACAACAGAATAAATTGTGCCAAACTAATCAGGCTCTAATCCGACAAGTAGAAACAGCGCTCAAGATAGCATCTGCACAGGCGTATAAGTTTCGGGTCACTTTTCCCCAAATACGGATAGAGTTGAAAATTAGTATGTACCAAATACGGGTGTGTTTTTGCCTGTACGTACACAGTGCTCCAGATAATTTTGACTATTATCAGTGCCGGTACTGGTCAAAATGAAACTTAATCCGTACCAGCTATTTATAATCTGTAAATGTATTAATTTTGGCTCAGCTAAATTTTTTTTGAAAGCTTATACTTGTATTTAAAATGGGTTATGTTGTTGCTGTCTTCATGTACAGTTTGATCAACCATCAATCAAAACAGTGATGTCCCTATATATATGCACTTAGGCAAGATTATTGGAATAGTGATGATTGCTTTATTGCCATCTGTAAACACGCTGCGCTTTTAAAGCCGAGAAATTCATACTTTCAGTTTCAACATTGACAGTTGGTTTGAAATGACTTGAGCTTCGTGCTTTACATGTTTAATGGTACAGTATGGTAATCAGTGATGAGCAATGGTAACTAAGTAACTGACGTCATTAACGTAACGTCATATGACGTTATTGTCTGGGTAAAGTCCTGTCATGCAACATACAAGGATATTAGATGGTTCACGCCAAACTGATAGCAAACTCTCCAGGAGTGGTCTCTGCGCACATATTATTTTGAAAACACTTGTTATGGTAAGAGGACGCAACTGAAGATTGGGGAGATGGTATTGAGGCAAAAATAAAACATCGATAAGCAGTCCAGAAAGTTGATTCTGGATTTCTGAGCACATAAATTTTGACAGATTCACAAATCAGTTTAAATATCAAGCATCTTCTAATTTGAAATGGACGAAAACTAAGGGTTACCGGTAAAAACGTACCGTACAGGCCAAAACACACCCCTATTTGGTATGTACTGCAGGGGAAAAAAAATCCACTCGTCCGCTCGTATTTACGAGTGGATTTTAGAAAGGACGAGTGATTCTTCCCAAAGCGCTCGTCCTACCAGACGAGTGCTAAAATCTGTCGGGTGAAACTAGCATTTTCTGAAAGGCAGAAAGCGTTTTCATCGAGCCACATACCTTTTCAATTCCGAAAGTAGAAACCAGATGTTGTGATTGCAAATGGTGAATAAAAGCTGTGCAGTATAATGTGCGGTAGTGTGGTAGACTGTATCGAAGTAAATATTGATTTTTTCGGAGCGCATTTTCATCAATGAAATAGGTTTGACAGACTGTATCGCTGTAATTATTGAATTTTCTTCTTGACGGTCGTAATTCTGCTAAAATGTCTCCTGCAGAAAAATGCGGAAAGTAAAAGCGATTTTGAGAAAAGAAAGTCGCAACATGAGACTGAGTATTAAATGTAAAACTCTTTTTGTCAGTGTATGGGATGCAGTTATGAAACTGACTGCAGTGGGTAAATATTATTTTAGCAGTGATATAAGGAACTTCAAAAACATCAATCCCCCCTCCCCATTTTCTTTATTGCATACAATTTTTAAGGACGAGTGCATGTGTTTGCAAGACGAGTGAAAATTGTAAGTCACTCATCCTGCAGGGCGAGTGCAATATTGAAATATTTTGTCCCCTGGTACTAATTTTCAAATCTATCTGTATTTGGGGGAAAAGGACCCATAAATTAGTTCTGTATGGACGCTATCTGGAGTGCTAGGTGATTTTTCTGGTAACCCATCAGTTCCCCCTTTTTGAATCAGAAGACACATAATATTTGAATTGATTTATGAGTCTGCCAAAATTTATGCGTTTGAGTAATCCAGATTCAACCCGCCGGACTGCTTATCGATGTTTTATTTTTGTCTCAATACAAACTCCCCAACAGTTGCATCCCCTAGCCATTCTTTCCTTCAAGAATGTGTGTTTTCAGAAGAATTTGTGCTGGGGAGTTTCCTTGTAATTTTACGTGAACCAGTCGAAGTAGAAACTGAAAGTAGGAATTTCTCGGCGCAACATGTTTATAAACTTGTCCATCATGACATTGACGGTCCATGTCAGATGGCCTTGAAACAGGCATTCTTGTTCCTATTTTCTGGCCAACAGGCAGATGAACATTGCTGTTTTGATTGATGGGTCTATCAACAACGTAACCCGATTCAATACAAGTACAAGCTTTCACAAAAAGTTGGCTAAGCATTTATAAAAATAAAAACGTGTACAGACTGAAAATAGTTGTACAGATCAAGTTTCAGTTGGACCAGTACCCATACTGAAGGTAGTCAAAATGAACTTGAGGACTTCGAAATATTTATTCATTAAATCCATTATTAATAATTAACTTGGCTAAAACTATGATCAATTATCTTTCCATTACCCAATTATTTTTTTCATAAATTTTATGTTGTGGATTATTACAAGGTATTTTGATCACCTTTTGGCCTTGATTGTGAGCTGTTTTGATTGCAACCTCTTTTCTCGCATACCAGTTGACAAAATGGAATCTATTTAAAAGAAATCAGATACATTTTTTTCAAAAAGGTCACTGTCAAATAAAAGAAAATAGATCGTTAAAGTCATCAAGTATAAAAATAACTTAGAATTTGAGGCATGTAGGCAGTGAAAATAGTGAAGATAATACAAAGGAGTGTAAGAAAATGGCTGCTCGTTTTTCGAACGTAAAAATGGGTATATAGTCCGGTTGTGTTGAACATTTCTCAGTGAAACGAGAGCCTAGCTTCTTCAAATAATGAATTAGAAAATAGTTGAGAAGAAAGGCAAAAGAAGTAAAATTCTTCTTTCATAAATATGTAAAGTCCCTGTTTCACAGTTTGTGATGTATTCTGAATCGTCTTGAGACTATATTTTTGGGCAATTCACATTCCCTTTCATTGATTTTGGATTTTAAGCTTCTAACTTCCACGTTTCTGTTAGTAAATTGGAAGGCTTTGGCTAAAAAAATGTTTATAAAAGCACCTCAATTTTTTTTTAAATAGACATATTGCATTGAATTTTCAATTTTTATTTATTCGGACGCAATCTTTCTTGTTTTCAAGTGAAATTATAAGCAGGGTAAAAAATTGTTATCAAAATTTCAGGCCTAAAATATTGGCTGCTTCAGCTTATTGGACAGGTAATTATGGCCTACAACATAGGTGAGATTTCATTATCAATCACTACTGAGTATCCTATCCCGTTGATATAGAGTGTCCCTGCGTAGGATAGGACTGGTTTCTCTACAATGGTGTCAGAATTGCTGGTTGACGAGACCATACGATGGATGATATGTGTATATAAGTTTCTTGCATGCCAGATGTGATTTCTGTTGCTTTTACTTTTTTGTATTATATTATAGATCTAAATGTTTGATAGTTAGTGTTTATTATCGTCGACCAACCTTGATTCTTGTCCATCTTTGTTTATATGATGTTGTGCGTGAGACTTGTCACTGCATGCGCGACCGTGGGAAAAGTTACTACAACACAGCACAGTTTAGATAAACAAAATTTTTAAGCGTAAAATTGTAAATATTTTCTTACATATCAGTTTTAACATATGTTTTGGGTTGAGAAATAAGAAAACATTTTTTTTGGTACACACTCTTTAGCTAAAGGCCTGAACACAGTTAAGCCTAAGCTGTCAAAGTGAAAAATGAGGGTCAAGCAGGTAATTAAAATTAAACAAGTGCAAAATGTTGACATGTTTCTGCATTTATACAAAACACTGATCTGTCCTCATTTAGAGACTTAGAGTGTTCAACAATGATCTGGAATCCATATTTAAGCAAAAATGTACTTCTTATTGAAAACGTTCAGCATCGACTTCCCGGACGACGTCATCCATCATATGGAGAAAGATTAAGGAAACTGGGCCTCCCAACCCTGATTTACAGAAAATATAGAAATGATATGATTCAAGGTTTCAGTAGACTCAAGAACTCTTGGGCATAAATTTAAAGTGACTAAGTCTGCATTTATGAATATTTTCTGAAAATTTTTCTTTTCTTTTAAATAAAATTAAGTTATGCTTTCACAATAAATCTGCTTAGTAAATCTGAAAACTGCATGGAAAAGGGAATTATATAATAAAAACAAGTGTTTTTATACCCTGCCACTTTAAAAAGTGTGGGGTATTATGTTATACCCACCATTCAAAAAATTGCGTTCGAGTGTCCGTCTGTCTGTCCGTCTGTACGTCCGTCCGTTAGCGCATCATTTCACTCTCTGCTGGGAGCATTTTTTAACAAATTTTCTTCAAGCTTGCTAAGAGAGTTGATATTGGGAAGGAGTGTCCTGGGATTGCAGATGGGTAAATTTTGGCAAATAAGTACAGAGTTACAGCCCTTGACTGACGTTAGAAATTAGTTTTCACTCTCTATCTTAGGCATTCCTTTACCGATTTTCTTCAAACTTGGTATGAGAGTCGATATTGTGAAGGAGTGTTCTGGGATTGCAGATGGGTAAATTTTGACAAATAAGTACAGAGTTATAGCCCTTGATTGTTAGAAATTTGTTTTCACTCTCTATCTTTGGCATTTTTTTATCGATTTTCTTAAAAATTGGGTATAAGAGTTGATATTAAAAAGTAGTGTCTTGGTAATGCAGATGGATAAATTTCGACAAATAAGTACAGAGTTATGGCCCTTGATTGACATTATAAATTGGTTTTTCACTCACTATCATTGGCATTTCTTTATCGATTTTCTTCAAGCTTTGCATGAAAAGGTCTAGTTTCTAATGATTTTCTTTGCATTGAAAATATCCCGTGGCGAATTATGTTGCATGCCTGCAGCGCTTTTATTTCTCTTGTTAGTAATTATTTGCATCCCTCTAGAAATTCCAGACAGTTAATTTTTAACATAAATGCTGTAATTTTGATAGTGATAATTTTTTATGGTTTACCAACCCGGTAAAATGTTTATAAATGTTAAATGTTGAAAAAGTTAAGGAGCCATATTGCTTTCTTGTCAGTCTGTCCTTTTGCAAACAGGAATGGATGCTTAGGTGCCTACAAATTACGGAGGAGGGGCGCAGTAACTCAGTGATAGAGTGTTGGACTTGGGATTGAAGGGTCGCTAGTTCGGGCAAAGACACTGTTGTGTCTTTTTTTGCTTGTTTGATTTGATTCTTAACATCCTAGTCAACAATATTTCAGTTATGTCGGGACGGAACCTCCTGGGTTGAACCAGTACTAAGCAAGGATTATTGTGTCTTGTTCAAGGACACAACACAGTGACGCCGGTGAAACTGGAACCCACAACCCCTTGATCTCAAGTCAAGCACTGTACCACTGAGCCACTGCGCTCCTTTGTTGTGTCTTTGAGCAAGGCACTTTATCCTCTGCTTAGTACTGGTTCAACTCAGGACAGCAGAAAAATGTCCCAACATGACTGATTAATTGTTGACTGGGATATAAAGCATCAACACAAACAAACAAATTATGGCCAGTTTCAATGTACATGGGATTTACTCCATTTAACAGTTTTTTATTAGATTAAAATGTTTTGTGTGACAAAAATTTAGCCACACATGTGTACCTTTTTGCACTGCAATAGTGACCTTACTTGATACATTTGTCAGATCCTCTGTCTGTCCTTCTGTCTGTCTATTTGTCATGCATACCTTGTTAGCAGAACATCTCTTAACCCTCTACTCCATAGGCTATTTTTACATCATGGCATCATTTTCTATTTTTAAACAACATTGAAAAAATCCAAGAAAAATTTCAGTTAAGTTTTGAATACTTTTGAAAATATAATGGAAAATGGTGCATTTGCTTTTTTGGAGCAAATGCTCCATTTTCCATAATATTTTCAAATACTTGATATTTCAAAGGTGCCAAAAGGCGTTATTATGGAGTAAAGGGTTAAACTATGTGAGCTACAGCCATAGAACTTGTAAGCTGAGTAGACATGTATGTTCATCTCATTTTGAAGGAATTCTGAAAAACATACCAACCTCATGTGCGGATCCAGAGGGGAGGGGGGGACCGTGGGTCCAGACCCCCCCTGAAAAATCACAAAAATAAAGTGTTTCTTAGCAATACTGATCCGGATCCCCTGAAAAATCAATTTAGGGCCATCATCAGCTCGCCAGCGAAACACCTCTTTAAATGGTGTTTCGCTGGTGGGCCATTGATGGCCCATTTATAGTTATATTTCGATTCTCTATCCCCTCATCAACTAAAAAGAAACAACAACGTCAAATTCGGACCCCCTCTGACAAAACTTTCTGGACAAGGCTGAAGCATATGGTTGGGAACAAATTGTATCACAAACAACATTTCTAGTTAACTATAATGTTTTCCTGCTTTACATAGAAGGAGAGGTCACTGTATGGGCATAAACTTGTAACTCTTTGCCTGCTGGGAAATTCTGCATGCTTTTTGTTGTCAGTTGATTTTTTCAACATTAATGTTTTCCAAATTTCTTTAAGGTATGCCAACAGAGTGTCCAAACAGTTTGGATTCAGATCAGACCCAAAATCTTGTCAGGCCTGATCTGGATACAACTGTTTTCAAAGGTTATCAGCAGACAGATTAACAAATGTGCTTTTCTGTGTCGACTGTCATTGTCAAAATTCGTCAAAATTCTTGTCCGTTTCATATCTTATGAAAACCGCCGATGTGATCATGATTTTTTTTCTTCACACAATACTACTGATCATACTTAATAAGGCTAACTGATAAAACTGAAAAATATTGGTGTGTAAATATATTTTTTTATTGGATTAAAACCCCATTTTTTGGCATTTTTGCCCGTCCCACGGAAAAATTTGAACTTGATAAGAATTATTAAAAAAACTGTTATTTTCTCAGGAATTTTTACTGGCTGTATTGATAAAAGCATTATCAAAGTAAATGTAGGAGGTTTCAATATGTGATTTTTCATTATATTTTTTGCATTTTTTTGCCAAAAAAACTCTGTCCCTAGCGTTTATGTCAAGACCGTAATGCTTGATAAATTGCAAAAATAATACAGGAGACCAAATGGTGCTGAATCTGGTTTTCTGTGATACTAATTTGACACTTCTGTTTACTAAGAATACATGTGTTTTGTAAAGCATCTGCAGAACTATCAAAAGAAAATGCTGTTTTGGTGAGTGAAATTTTTATAGTATATCTTTTTTGTGTCAAATGACCGTAACACAAAAATGGACAATGGAATTTGATAAAAAAATTCTGGTTTTAACATCTTGACCAAATAAAATTTCTGAACAAAAAATCACTCTTGTTGCGTTGTTTTAGGGAGTAATCATTATTTTAGGTAAAAAAATATGTAGAACATATCAATACCGTAACAGTCAATACCGTAACAATGAAAATGTTGCTTTATTGACACATCTTGTTACGGTTTTGACATATGCTGTCAAAAAAGTACAGTTTTGAATGCAAAATATTAGTTTTTAGTCAAGGTGATTAAGTGAATTTATGATAAGAATGCTTTATCAAATTTAAACAGAAGCATAAAACATAAATTGAATGATGAATTTGAGTATAAACAGTTTGTTACGGTATTGACATATTGTTTTGTTTTCAGACAGGGTTTGTCAATACTGTAACAGTTTTGTCAAACCTGTAACAATATTTTGAAATAAATGCTATCTACCATTTATTCTAAAATTCTTTCTGTGCACATGTGTCAAGAGTATTAACATTGCAATGTGGTCAACAGTGCTCTACACCAAATTTTAAACAGAAGAATTACGCTAGCATTTACTCTTTAAAGGTCAATACTGTAACATTTTTGTCAAGTACCGTAACAGTGATATTTTTGGGAAAAAAGTATATCAGACAGAGACAACATGTAGATTTTAAGTACCTGATCAATTGCTTTGGTTGATTACAATCATGCCATAGCATTGTAATTTTCTAGAAATGTGGTTTTTAAACAAAATACTGAGAAAATAGTATGCAAAATCACTTAAAAGATAAAAAAAAATTGCATTTTACGTTTGCTCATTGTCATAAATAATCATTTTGTTCAAATTTTACCTTTCACACAATTAAACACATGATTTATTGAACTTATCCAATGCAAGAGATTTGAAGAAAAAACAGGAATAAAAGTTTGTTACGGTATTGACATTTTATCTGGTCATGTGATCTTTGAAACTTAATTTTAAGGATCTGATTGGCTGTTAAGGTTTCTTTTCGCTTTTCATAGTATTTTCAGAAACAACTTGTTACTTTCATTAAAAAAAGAATATCATTTTATTTAATTCATATTTTTCCTTTTACTTCTCTCAAAATTTGACGAATTTTGACATTGACTCGTGTCACAGTGAGATGCAATATATTAACATTGTAAATCCAGCAAGGCCTTGATGGGAGAAAACCTGACAGTGTTGCATGCAAGCAACAAAGGCGCAGACCAGCCTGTGCATCTGCACAGTTTGATCAGCACCGTTGTCATTTCCTTGATGGGACGTAAAGAATCAAATCAAACAAACAAACATTCACTATCTGGAAAGAATAGTAGTCAGCCTTGTTCCATGCAAAATTTCAATATTTTAGCTAAAAAAAAAATTGTGTTGGTTTTGAATAATTTTTTAATTTAATATTTTAGCTACTCATATATTCTCTGTAGCTAAGCAGGCTCATGCGCGGATCCAGAAAGTTTTGCCAGAGGGGGTCCAACTCTGACAACTTTGTTTGGGTTTTTTTTTTGTTGATGAGGGGAAAGAGGATCCAAATAGCACTAAATGTGTGCCATCATCGGCCCACCAGTAAAACACCATTAAATGGCCCATGGCCCCAACATTGAATGCTGGCTTGGTAGCTTTGTGATTTTTCAGGGGATCCAGACCAGTGTTGCTAAGAAACCTTATATTTTTGTGATTTTTCAGTAGGGGGGTCCGGACCCCCTGCCCCCCCCCCCCCCCCCCCCCCTTCTGGATCCGTGCATGCCCTTACTTGGTCATCAACTCTGAAGACAGGTTTTCCTTAGTCAAGGCACATATAATATTGGATTAGAAAAGACAATCCTGAGACATAAAATAATAGATGAATTGAGAGCGTGCAGAGTAACAGATATTTTGAAATTGGATCGGTTCTCTAACTATGGAAGCACTGAACTATATCCGCTGATGTCCTAAAAACATGGATGATAAAATAGTTTACCTTGTCCTGCAGAATAATTTGATTCGGACATGGCAGAGGAAAATGGTCCTTATATGAAAGTACAGTGCAGTCCCTTTATAATACACCTCATTATAACATGGATTTGGATATAACACGGTCATGTTGTGACTCCCAGATTTTTACCATGGAATTTTACAAAGGAATTATAGGAAAATGACCATTTCTCTATAATTTTTTGTAACATTGTCCCTTTATAACATTTCTCTTACATCGCTGAGGGGAGCTCAGTGGCTCAGTTGGTAGAATGTTAGACTGGGGGGGGGGGGGGGGGTTTGGCTGGTTCGAGCCTCGCCGCCAGTGGAGTCACTGTGTTGTGTCCCTTTAGCAAAACTTATTTAGCTTTTATATTGTTCTCCTATCAGGAAGCATGATCTGACTGCACCATTATTATTGGCATAAGCAGATTTTCTTATCATTCTTTTCCAGAGCTGTACTATTAAATTATAAGTAATAGTTTACAAAAGCACCATTTTGTTCGGGCTGTGAGTACCTTGAAAGTCCCTTTTTCTTGTGACACTATAATTGTGTTCATCTTGAATAGAACTGAGTCCAAATGAATTTTGGCAATCTTACTTGTAATTAAAGTATATATAATAACTCGAATAAATTAACAGCATTATGTATTTTACAATCAAAGGCCTTAGCCCTGGTTAAGATGGATTTTTCTGCGGAAAAAATGGCGATTTTTTTGTCTAAATGAAAGCATATGTTATGGGTACTCATAAGAAGTGTCTCAAGGAGACTCTTCTTATGAGTAACCCTAACATATGCTTCTATAGAGAAGTGAGAAAATAGCATGAATATTGTACCCCTTTTATCTAGCACAATATATTTAAAGGAAGATTAGGATTATAATAATTGAAGCGTCAAACAGTGTTTTCTTTAAAATAGATAATACATAATTTTATGCTAGAATTGTTGTATTTTTCAAACAAATGCTGGTGATTATCTGTTTAGAGGAGCTAAATTCTATTGAGAAGGCTTCGATCTGGAAAATATGATTAGTTTCGAAAATTATTTTGGATGATTGCTTGTAGTTATTTTTTTTCCAGAACATGTGAAGATCCCGTGTATTTGTTGAGAAATAGGAAAATAAGTGATATGCAGTTTAAAAACGCTATTAGTTAAAATTGAGAATTTCTCATCAGAATAAAACATTTGATTTCTGATCATTATATGGGCACCAAGAATTTAGTCTACATTTATTTTGCTGAAATACTCTAATTATGGAAATGGAAAGTACTTGATTTCAGCTTGATTTATGAACGAGTGTAAATACTTCCTACAAAGTTTGCTCTCGAAATATTGTCACCCCAAGTTGTTGGCATTGGTCCTGGCTTTAGTTCACACCCGACGATTATTGTGGTACATGTAATAGCTGGCTTATAAAACATGACAGATCCCTATCCTGCGCGGATCCAGAAAGTTTTGTTAGAGGGGGTCCAACTTTGATGTTTTTTTTTTTTGTTTTTTTAGTTTGATGAGGGGAGGAAGGATCAAAATACCACTATTAGCATGCAGTTATCGGCCCGCCAGCTAAATGTCATTTAAATGGCGTTTCGCTGGCGTGCCAATGATGGCCCTACATCAAATGATGGCTTGGTAGCTTTATGATTTTTAAGGGGATCCAGACCAGTATTGCTAAGAAACCCTTTTTATTTTTGTGATTTTCCAGGGTGGGGGTCCGGACCCCCTGTACCCCCCTGTGGATCCGTGTATGCCTATGAGGGACCAGACCTGTTATTATTATTTGTGCATCCAGGCATTATGGTATAAGTGATCTTATAGTGGAAGGCCAAATTGCATGGCATTATTAATTAAGGCTTGCTTGCATATAACCGCATGGCATTACCTTTAACCCTTGTCCAACTGAATAAATTAAGTTCTAATTTCCAGCGAGTTAACTTATATGATTCCATTTACATGTAATAACATTAATAATTTAATTCACTTGCTTCTTTGAAAATTGTGTAGAATGTGTACAGCTGTCTTAAGCTTAAGTAAGCTAGCTGATTAGGATACAGTTTCCAAGATGTTATTAAACACAGCAGTAAAATATATTCACTCAATGCAAAAATATGTTCAGTGGCACTTCATCTCTTTCAAAACCGTCTTGCACTTTTGCTGACAACAATCATTTTACATCTTTTTGATCAAATTATGAGTTAACGCATTGCTTCTTTTCAAAAAGTGAAAGTGCTGAAATATTAGGGATGTAGAAGTGTCTTTCAATATCTCAAAATTTTAAGGTCTTCTTCCAGTGCATGCATATGAAATCTGCATGAAACATGACAATTTTGAAATGAAATGTCTTGCAGCTTGATTTTAGGTGCATTCTGCCCCCCTTAGACCCAAGATGCTTTTTGGATAATGAGATATCTCAGTATGCATACATGTCATATGTAAAAGGTGTACTGGGGTTGACAAGTGAAAAATGAGCCGTGACATGAGATTTCCAACAATGTGGTATGTGCGACTAGCATAGGCTCAGAGCCTTTGCTAGTCGCTTGAATATTCTATGACTGTTAAGCTACTGACCGAACATCAATTGAAGTTTCTAAGCTTAAACTGAGGCTTCACAGGCTCGTCTGAGTCTACACATGTCAAAATGTCACATTGTTAAATGGCATCTACATCATCATTGTCATCGCAGATCAGGGAGGCCCAAGATAACGTGGAAGAAATTGATGGAGAATGACTGGCGTGAGTGGAAACTCATGACAGTCAACCCCTCAAGAAAGGAACACCAGTCCTAGAGATAGGTGTGAAATCTGCTTTGCATGCAGCGCCAGCTACCTGGAGGGAGGCCCTGTTTGATGTGGATGATGCCCCTGCACATTTATCAAAAACATGATGATGATGATGATGATGATAATGATGATGATGTCTTTGTAGTCAGCTATTTTATATATATTAATTTTTCTGATTAGATATATCTACCAGTATAGCAAATTCGGTGCTTCACTGTTAAAGGGGTAAGATAAATACTTGAGTATACTGTTGTAATAACACATTCTTCAAGACAGATTTTTGAAAGACACTTGATATCAGTGTTGGTAAATTTGTTTGATTAATATCTTATTATAGCTAACTGAGATGAAAACAGAAGAAATATTTTTCAAGGAGACATTTTCTTCAAATTGGGGAGTTTTTAATGGCATGATGGCCTTAGATTTGACAGTGGTATTTTAAATCTGAAAATGGTGATTTTTTCTTATTTCTCTGTCAGGCCACACAGGTAAAGATCTCTTCTACCCTGGACTAATGAATGAATTTTGAAAGCAATTTAATTTCTTCTTAAAGGGAAGTTTTTTAAATGGCATATTATGTAAGTTACAGTCACAGTAGATTAAGATTTTTTTGCTACATTTTTTCTTTGTTTTCTGAGTAAGTGGGAAATCGTATGGACAATGGCGTTAGAAAACCTGTCTTCGGGTTTTCCGACAAAACGAAACTCAAAGCAGTCTCCTCAGCTACAGAGACTAACTAGAAAATTGAAATTTCGTTTTTAGCAAAGTTAGATCATACTTTCCAATAAGCGAATAACAAAGGCCCTGATCAGACTGCGCGGATGGGCAGGCTGGTCTGCTCCTATGCTGTTCTCAACCCTCCGAAGACAGGTTTTCTTGCGACGAGGCCCATATTTCCTTTGAAACATGAACACCTTTTTCCCCAGAAAATGTTCTTTACAGTTGCTTGTGTGACAGCTATCATGACTGTCTTTTGATTGAATAATTGATATGACTGTAACTTTCTTAAATAGTATTTATTAGTTTGCACAAACAAATTAACTAAGATAAGTGATTGGAATAGATGTATGCGATTAAAGAAGTCTTTAGTTATATATATTACTGTTGATCTGATTCTACATTATTAAGGAGTTCTTAATACACTTTTCGACTAACAAAGGAAAAAATAAACGGTTCTGAATTTTAAATGGACAATATTACTTTTAAAAAAAGTATAACATGTAAAAGATGAAGTTTATAAAAAGGTGTGAATCTTCTGGAGATGACGGCAAAAACGAGACTAATGAGCCGAGGCTGTGTTGGAGATGCAGGTATGGCACTGGTTTAGATAAACAAAATAATCCAGCGAAAAATTGTGATTTTTTTCTTACCGGTACCCATAAATTTAAGAATATGTTTTGGGTGATCAAAAGAACCGTCTCATTGAAACGGTTCTTTTGAGTACCCACAACATATGTTTTGGTTGAGAAATAAGAAAAGTATTTCTCTGTTATGCACTTTTATCTAAAGGCCTGGTATGGTTAGCTTTTTCTCCTGCTACAAAAAAATGCATCTTAAAATTTTGTCTGCTGAAGTCATCTGCTGCATGTAAAAGCTTACATCAAGTACTTATTTCGGCATACAGACAAACAGTGTGGGCCTAGAGGAGCAGTCTGATCTGGGTCCACACAGTTTGCCACAGACATTTTAAAAGAAACAGCAGAAGACATTTAGTCACGATTAGCAGCTGAAGAGTTAGTAGTTTGATAGTTCTGGAATATTGCTGCAATATTGCTCAGTTTCAAACATTAATCTGTGTGTTCATGTTAAAATCTTTGCCATATTGCTTTATGGCACAGTCAGCACTGTTCAGATCATTTTGAGCCGGGTAAGTTAGGAGATCAGTTTTCTCATTTTCTATTTTTTGTATAATTTTATCTTACAAATCATGATTTTCATCATGCTAATGTTTTTAATTCAAATGCTTCTGAGCGTTTTTTGTAGCTCACCTTAGCCGAAGGCTCATGGGTGAGGTAATAGTATACCAGTCACTCCGGCATGATGGACCCTTCGTCGTCCGTCCGTCCACAATTTTCAAACATCTTCTCCTCTGAAACCACTGGGCCAATCAAACTCAAATTTCATATAGAGACTCCTTAGGACGCGGGAACGAAAGTTTGCTCAAATGGTCCTGGTCATATGACCAAGATGGCCGCCATGCCTATATATGGTAAAAAACCTTTAAAAATCTTCTTCTCCAGAACCAGAAGTCCGATGACCTTGGTACTTGGTATGTAGCATTGGGAATATGGGGCCTACCAAGTTTGTTCAAATGATGATCCTAGGTTGACCTTGACCTACTTAAAGTCAAGGTCAAATTTGCTTTCTAATACATTTAAATGGGTAATTTTGTAAAAAGTTGATTTTTTGAAAACTGTAGAAGCCTTAGTCATTATTCTCACTTGATATGTTTAACCTAATGAGACAATGGCTATAAATAAGTTCCAAAGGTCAAGGTTGACCTTTGACCTTTCAGCAAAGTCGCTCATATTGGAGTCCCATCGATAAATTAAAACATAATTCTCTCACAAACCATTTGCCCAATTGAACTCAAATTTCATGTGAAGACTCCTTATGAGAAGTTAGCCAAATTTATACAAAATATTTTGGTCACATGACCAAGATGACCGCCACGCCCTTATATGATAAAAACCCTTTAAAAATCTTCTTCTTCAGAACCAGAAGGCCGGTGACCTTGAGACTTGGTATGTAGCATTGAGGATGTGGGGCCTACCAAGATTGTTCAAATGATGATCCTAAGTTGACCTTGACCTACTTAGCATCAAGGTCGAATTTGTTTCCTAATGCATTTAAATGGGATTTTTTTTTTTTGAAAAGTTGATTTTTTGAATGGTGAAGCCAAAGTCATCATTCTCACTTGATATGTTAAACCTAATGAGACAATGGCTATAAATAATTTTCAAAGGTCAAGGTTGACCTTTGACCTTTCAGCCAAGGTTGCTCATATTGGAGTCCTATCGACACAATAAGACATGATTTCCTTCGACAGAAACCACTAGGCCAATTGAACTCAAATTTTATATGAATACTCCATATGAAAGGTTAGCCAAAATATATACCAATTGTACTGGTCACATGACCAAAATGGCCACCACGCCCATATATGGTAAAAACCCTTAAATATCTTCTTTTCTAGAACCAAAAGGCCAATGGCCTTGGGACTTGGTATGTAGCATTGGGGATGTGGGCCCTACCAGATTCGCACAAATGATAAATCTAGGTTGACCTTGACCTACTTTATGGCAAGGTCAAATTTGATTCCTAATGCATTTATATGGGGAAAATCTTAAATTTGTTCATTTTCCTATAAATGTTTAGGCCGAAATCATAATACTTGCAAGAAATGTTTAACCTAACGAGACAACGGTTTTATATAAGTACTAATGTCAAGCTGACCTGTGACCTTTTATCCAAGGCCACTCATTTGGACTGCCACATACCTATCTAAACATCTTTTCCTCAGATATCACTGGGCTATTTGATGGAGTATTCATTAGATTGTTTTAGGTCACTTGACCAAAATGGCCACAACCCGTATAAAACAAAATATGTTTCATTATAAGCTATAGTTGATCTTGACCTAGTTTAAAATTATTAAGGAGATCAGGTGAGCGCATCAGGACCGTCAGGTCCTCTAGTTTTAACTCTTTGCCTGCTAGTGTTATGTGCTGATAACCTGACTGAGTGTACAGTTTGGAACCAGATCAGGCCTGACATTTCTGAAACATAACTTACACTGATGGTTTGCATTTCTTAACGTTTCAAAAAAGTTTTTTTCAGGAATATCATCAGAGTTTCAGTTTGGATTCAGATCAGGCCTGACATTTTGCAGTCCAAACTGTTTGCACAGCAGGGGGCACTAGCATGTAAGGAGTTAATAAAGTTTAACAAGTGGTTGGCAAATACAAGCTTTTATACTGGTAAAACTTTATTAACTTTATGTCATAGCTAATCTTCCAACTATTTAACCCATTACTCCATGAAAGTGCCTTTTGACACCTTTGAATTACCATGTTTTTGAAAATATCATGGAAAATCGAGCATTTGCTCCAATGCTCCATTTTCCATAATATTTTCAAAACTTAACTTCAACTTTTCTTGAATTTTTTTCAATTTTGTTAGAAATAGAAAATGATTTCATGATCTAAAAATAGCTATGGGGTAGATTCTTAATGGTTAAATGAAACTATATATAATATAGATCTAGGTAGCCTAAAAGCAGACAATATGGACCGAAGGGGATTATACTCCAGCTGTTAAGTTTTTAGACTTATTTTTTCGCAATAACTTTTTTATCTTCAATTTTAGCAAAATGTGTTCGCGATGAAAGTTGTAGAGGAGAATTTCCGCAAACTTCTCCAAAAGGTCTTGTGCTTGTGGCACAAACAGATTTTTTTGTATATATAGATGATTTTGCAATAAACTGAATTCGTCCTAAATTTCTAAGTCTTTTATTGACAGGTATAATTCGTATAGGCGTGACAGAAAGGGGTAGTTTCAAAAAATATTCGGAAGCGGTGCATATCCCGCTCTTCAAAGGCTGCACATAACATAAAACTGCCGTTAACATACTCAGAATTTACCGTGCATACATGCAGAATCAACTTAAAGCAGGCTCATTTGTAGGACAAAGGTTGGGTTATCGCAAGCCGTGCATTTTTTTCTTTTATGCACATGCTATGAAATGAACGGTTTTGAGATGACCCTACTAGCTTAACACAGGAGCGAATTAGGCGCGATTTCTATTATATTTGAACAAGCCATCCATCGCTTTAGTAATTGAATTGGGGCGGTGCAATGTAACTTTTTGACTGACATCTTGGACTTAGTTTATTTACGCTTTGCTTAAAATGTTCAAAGAGTGCATCTAAGCACAGATGAACCTGCAGCATCTAGGATGTTGGAACCATTTGGAGAAGTTGGCGGAGATGTTCCTGAATACTTTTTATCGCGAACACATTTTGCTAATATTGAAGATAAAAAAAGTTATTGCGAAAAATTAAGTCTAAAAACTTAACAGCTGGAGTTTAGTCTGATCAGGGTTCATATTGTTTACTTCCATGCAAAAATTTTGTCTGAAGTGTGTGTGCGGTATTTGCCAAGTCGAGAGCCAGTACAAAAAATAATGGCGGGTAAAGGGTTAATTGCATTATATTTTATCTCAAAACTCTGTATATTTCATTCAAAAATGATGCCAAATTTTTGGCAGGAACCCTTGCATAGCATTTTAACTTTCAAACTGCATGCTGCATCCCTTATCTTCACTTAGCCGTCCTGCCAATGTCATCTGCTGATAACCTTTACAAACAGTTTTGACAAAATGTCCATCCTAATCTTGATCCAAACTGTTTAACACTGACAGTATTCCTGGAAGAATTTTTTAAAAATTAATTTTGAAAAAAAAAATCAGCAGACAACAACAGAAAACATGAAAAAAATTCACAGCATACAAAGAATTAATTTTCTGTAGATGTGCAACCCTACTTGGAAAGACATAAACTTTCTTTAAGATTTGCTTGATTTTAATATTTTAATTCTTTCCTTGCTAGCGTTGACTTTTGTCATCTGCTGATAACCTTTACAAAAAGTTTGGACCCAAATCAGGATTGACAGAACGTCAGTCCTGATCTGGATCCACACTTTTTGACACTCTGATAGTGTTCCTGAAAGAATTTTTTGAAAAAGTTAATTTTGAAAAAAAAGTTAACAGACGACAACAAAAGCATGAAAAATTACCCAGCATGCAAAGAGTTAACATCCAACAGACATTGTTGCCTTTTTTAATATCTGCAGAAGTACAGAATTGCCCCTTATACCAATTGCTTTATGGCTGAATACTCTATGGCATGCACATGTAATATCCAAATGCATGAATGAACATATTACAAGTGAAAATTTGTGCACGAAGTACTGGTTAACCGCCTAGTCAAGCTTGCACAGGAAAAAGGTGTTGTTAGGTGAACTGACCGTCCAACATTACCGTAGCTGTTGACTGGGACGTTAAGCATCAAACCAAACAAACAAACAAATGAACATATTTTTGTTTCTGATGATAAAAAAATATATACTGAATGGCAAAAGAAAATGTACACTTAACTAATTAACAAATTTTCTCATCGCAAGCCTGTAGTTACAGTTTTATTATTCCCAGATGAAGTTTTGGCGTCGGTATAATAGAGGGTGCTCATATTTGGCGCAACGAATGCCAATAGAATATTTGCCAAAGAGGGTTTCAGATCCAGAATATGACCTTGAGTCGAATGGTCAAGCTAAAAATGTAAATTCTGTCTGTTTTGCTCATATTCAAACTCCCCTTACCTTCCTTGATGGATCAGGGTCTACACTGTTGGCCAAGATAAACCCATGTTTGGTAATGGTAGATTATGAAATTCGTATATGAGGTGACACCAACTGTCAAAATTGGAATATTTTTTCTACGCACACGTTTTATACACATAACATCAAGAATCCATCAGAATTGTGATAGAATCTTCTCATATTTTTGGTCAAAATGTGTACGCACTTGCATTTTTGCGTATATGTAGCTACGTCCCTTTTTCTGATAAGGATTTGAATTTTAGGTCAAGGGCCAAGAGTGCCAAATTTTGCAATAGACCTCTATAGACTGATCTCATTCTTGTTTGTTAATAAAATCAGTTTGTTACAACATAATTCAGCTCATAGGTTTAGATAAACAGAATTTTTGAGCGTAAAATTGCAAATATTTTCTTACCCATCAGTTTTAACATATGATTTGGGTGCTCAAAAGAACCGTCTCATTGAGACGGTTCTTTTGAGTACCCACAACATATGTTTTGGTTGAGAAATGAGAAAATAAGTTTTTGGGTATGCACTCTTAACTAAAGGTCTGTTCAGCTAAAGCACAAGTCATTCCCATTGGCCCCTAGCATATCTTTATATCTTTATTTTTTGGGTAAGCACTCTTAACTAAAGGTCTGTTCGGCTAAAGCACAAGTCATTCCCATTGGCCTCTAGCATATCTTTATAAAGGGACTTAACTCTATACTGTACTGTTTTCTCTCTTACAGAATGACACTCGAAGAAGAAGGACAAGACATTCCTGGCGAACAGTCTCATTATTTAACCAATGGTGTTCATTACTCACCAGCCAGAACCAGACCAATGATTCATCCATGTTTAGACCCTCCTCTTTGTGAGGACTGTCAGAAATTAGAGTTGTCTTTCTTTGATCCTGATTGTCCTGGTTGCAGAAAAATTCTGAATAATTCCAATACCAAAGTTCCTGAAATTTACGCCATTCTACGCCAGTGGACACCACAGACACAGCAGAACTTAGAACTTCTTGTAAATGAGGTAAATATTTTAATGATGTTAAAAGGCAGGAATGTACAAAATATGCAACCTGTGCGTGAATGTACTAAATAAGTAACCTGTGCAGGATATTTACAAAATATGCAACCTGTGCGGGAAAGTACAAAATTTTCAACCTGTGCAAGAATGTACAAAATTTACAACATGTGTTAATGTGCTAAAAAGTAACCATAGGGCCAGTTAAGCAAAAATAATTTGCGTAAAATTGTGATTATTTTCTTATCCATCAGTTTAAACATGTGTTTTGGGTGCTCAAAAGAACCGTCTCACCGAGACGGTTCTTTTGAGTACCCACAACATACGTTTTGGTTGAGAAATAAAAAAAATAATTTTCAGTTACACACTCTTATCTAGAGGCCTGAGTAATCTGTGCAGGATATTTACAAAATATGCAACCTGTGCAGTATATGTACAAAATATGCAACCTGTGCAGGAAATGCACAAAATATGCAACCTGTGGGTGAATACAAAATGCAACATGTGGGTGAATGTACAAAATATGCAACATGTGGGTGAATGTACAAAATAAGTAACATGTGGGTGAATGTACAAAATATGCAACATGTGGGTGAATGTACAAAATAAGTAGTATGTGGGTGAATGTACAAAATATGCAACCTGTGGGTGAATGTACAAAATACGTAACCTATGCAGGATATGTACAAATATGCAACCTTTATTTGTAAATGAGGTAAATATCTAGATGGTATACATAGGCAGGAATGTACAAAATATGCAACCTGTGTGTGAAATGTACAAAATATGTAACCTGTGCAGGATATGTATGAAATATGAAATGTGCGGGAAATGTACAAAAAATGCAACCTGTGCAGGATATGTACGAAATATGAAATGTGCGGGAAATGTACAAAAAATGCAACCTGTGCAGGATATGTATGAAATATGAAATGTGCGGGAAATGTACAAAAAATGCAACCTGTGCAGGATATGTATGAAATATGAAATGTGCGGGAAATGTACAAAAAATGCAACCTGTGCAGGATATGTATGAAATATGAAATGTGCGGGAAATGTACAAAAAATGCAACCTGTGCAGGATATGTATGAAATATGAAATGTGCGGGAAATGTACAAAAAATGCAACCTGTGCAGGATATGTACGAAATATGAAACCTGTGTGGGAAATGTACAAAATATGAAACCTCTGCAAAATCATTCCTGTTGGTCCCTAGCATAGCTTTATAAAGGAACCTAACCCTGTACTGCTCTTCAGAAACATAATGTCTGATCATTTATGAAACTGTTGGTTTGTTTGATTTGATTCTTTATGTCTCAGTCAACAATCTTTCAGTTATGCGGGATGGGTCTTCCTGGGTTGAACCAGTACTAAGTAAGCATAAATGTGTCTTGCTCAAGGACACAGTGCTGCCATGAAACTGTTGGTAAAGTGCAGTAAACATAGGTTCTGGTTTCCATATGTATCATATGAACAAAATCTGTGTGAAAATGAATTGATATTTTAAGGCTGACCTTGTGTGCTTAAACTCAAGGCATATATATGTACTGTATGAACTTTTTTCTTGCTTGTGATGACTAATCATCCGCTGATAACTTTTGCAAACAGTTTGGACCCAGATCAGGACCGACATTCTGTTGGTCCTGATCTGGATCCAAACAGTTTGACGCTCTAATAGTGTTCCTGAAGGTATCACTGTACGATTAGGCACCGTGAGTGTGGGTGCAATAGGATTTATGAGCATTAGAAACAAGTACGGGTGTACTTTGGTCAACCCCAATTTTCGCTCTGCTGATACCTTGTCATGGTTTATTTTACATACTAGAAGCTCTCCTTTAGCCAGACAGCTCCTGTAAGTTTCAGTTAATTCTGTATTGTTTCCACTTTGGGAAAAGTATTTTTTCAGGTCAGTGTATTCTTGGGCCGGAGCAGCAGGAAATTTGAAAAAAAAGTACGGTCTCCATAAACTCTAAAATATTTTAGAAAATCAATCTGGCGAAACCTGGGCTTTCACTGTTTATTTTGTTTCTCTTGAGTTTTTGAACAGGAATAAGTGTTGATTAATGATCAAGGAGATGTCCTGTTGAAATAACGTGTGTATTTTTAGCATTAAACTATATAGGAAAATGCATTAGTACTGTGAGACCTGAAAGGGTTTTTTGAAGAGGTTAATTTTGAAAAAAGTAAGCAGACGACAGCAAGAGCTTGAACAATTACCAATCATGCAACAGAGTTATTTTTTTTCAGATTCTCAAGAGAGGAGCACATATCAATGACAGAGATGGCCTTACAGACATGACATTACTCCATTATTCCAGTAAGTCAGGGGCTGCTGGGATAGGGGACCCAGAACTGGCCGCAGACATAGTCAGTATGCTCCTGTCTAAAGGGGCTGACCCCAATATCCGTTGCCGATGGACCCACATGACGCCACTTCATTACGCAGCATACTTCGATGTCGTTCCTGTAATCAAAATATTATTGAAAGCCACTAAAGCATTAGGTAAGTTTGTTTGTTTGTGTTGATGCTTTACATTCAAGTCAACAATTTTTCGGTCATGTCGGTACCATATATGTGATTAAATACAGCATGCAATGATTTTAATCTACCTTACCACTAAGTTTAAATTCTATATAAGCTTGGGGGAGCGCAGTGGCTCAGTGGTAGAGTGCTTGACTCGAGACCGAGGGGCTGCAGGTTCGAGCCTCACCAGCATCACTGTGTTGTGGTCCTTGAGCAAGACACATTTATCCTAGCTTAGTACTGGTTCAACCCAGGAAGACCCGTCCCTGCTTAACTGAAAGATTGTTGATGGGACGTAAAGAATCAAACAAACAAACAAACAAACAAACAAACAAACAAACAAACAAACAAACAAACAAACAAACAAAACTATATAAGCTTGAATTTATATAACATTTTTTTTTTTAATTAAAAAACAACAACAGCTTATTATTTAGGGATCTGTCTATTTTAAATGGCCGACTAGTTCTTATTCTGAGCCTTAAGTTCCGTAGACATAGTGCATCAGTATATTTCAAAAATACATCATACCTATAATCAATCAGATTAGGCTTTTTGATAACCAGTATAGATTATAAGAATCTAACAAGAGTGTGAGGGTAGGATAGATAAATCCGTCTTGAGGACCACCATTTGGAATCATAATCAGGGTGATCCTGAAGGACGGGTTTTTCTATCCCACCCTCACACAAATAATGTATTCTGTTAGAAGTTCCTGTGACATGACATGATGACATTACTTTGACAAAACTTGACGACTATGTACATGACTACTACTGATTATATATAATGGGCAGCCCCCACACCCCTGCAGCATTGTAAATAAATATGCCCTAAGCATATAGAACTACAAGATGAAAATATTTAGATGTAAGCCCACCCATAAAATTCAACGTCAGTACAGAGTGTAGTCTAGCCAAAAATTTCTATCCCAGGATAGAATCTCGGATATTCTTATCTGTTGTGCAAGAATTTGGGTCCGATACCCAACACAAGTACCAATCACTTTCAAAATGAGTCAGAATTTATATAATGATCCATAAAACATTCAGAGACTGTTACTATGTCGAGCACTGTTATCACTGTTATTAAATGGTGCTGCTAATTGATAATCCTTCTTTTGTTTAGATATAGACAGTAAATGTTCCGAGTTTGACAATGGTACAGCCTTACATATCGCCGCCTCCAATCTTGCCCATGAAGCTGTGAAGGTTCTACTACAGAATGGTGCCAATGCTCAAATCAAAGATGACATGGGGCGTACCCCTGTTGGTAAGCTATACCAGGGTTCGCACTGGCTTGAAAAGTACTTGAATATACAGGACTGTCTTGAAAAGTCCTTGGAAATTAAATTTGCCTTGAAAAGTACTTGAATAACACACAATGGCCTTGAAAAGTTCTTAAAGTTTTACCATTTACAGGAGGATTCAACACTGTTTTTTGGAGACCTAAATCAGTATAAAATTGTGGTGCCTTAATTTGGTGCAGCATTTGCTGCCTCAAATAAAGGCACCTCAATTTTTATTAATTTTCTAAAACTAATATCTATAGTAATGCAGTCTAGAATTTCCGTAATAGAATTTTGAGGTGTAAATCAGTCCTAATCATAAGATTTTAGTCCTTGAAAACAGTAGGAAAGTCTTTTAGAAGTCCTTGAAAAGTCCTTGAATTTTACACAAACTTGCCTGTATGAACCATGTATATCCCGGCACAACCTATTTTCGACCGCCGCCTAATTTCGACCACCTAATACTTTGTTTCACAAAAATCTTAATAGTCTGAATGTTGTAGCTGTGATGGTATCATTGTTTACAGGAGGGATAGGCAAGTTGAATAGCGATTTTTATACCTCCCGCAAACTTTGTTTGTAGGGGGTATACTGTTTTCACGTTGTCCGTGCGTCCGTCCGTCCGTGCGTCCGTCCGTCCGTAACGCTTTGTTTCCTTAATAACTCGAAGAGTCATTGCTGGATTTTCATCAACCCTTGCAAACATATTTATATATATGCAAGACAAATACTTTAGACAAAAAAGTAAGGGCTAGGGGCCAATTCTATTAGAGTTATTTCCCTTTGTAGTTCTAAATGGCTTTTAATATAGTGCTTATGCTATTATAGGCCATACACGGGCCGATCAACTCCTACCACAGCTTTTGATGGAACAATTTGATACTTTTCCTATACTATGTAGACACATTGAACATATGCATGAAGGAGTTTTGTTCAGAAAAAATAATTTTTGAGGAAATGATAGCTGTGAGAACTTAGACAATTTTTCCCATATTAGGCTTTTGTATATGCATAGATGGTGCCTTCATGGGCCGATCAACTCCTACTACAGCTTTTGATGGAACAATTTGATACTCTGTCGATACAATGTAGACACATTGAACATATGCATGAAGGAGTTTGGTTCACAAAAAATAATTTTGACAAAATGACAGCTGTGAGAACTTAGACAATTATTCCCTTATATGGCTTTTGTATATGCATGGATAGTGCCTTTATGGGCAGATCAATTCCTACTACAGCTTTTGATGGAGCAATTTGATACTTTGCCGACACAATGTAGACACATTGAACATATGCACGAAGGAGTTTATAATTTTTGTTTGCACAGATTCTACTGAAATCTTCTTATCAAAACTAAGGTCTTCTTGTTTGAACTATAACTTGCCAAGTTTTTTCACTGACTCTTACTGTGCGGGGGGTATCTAATAAGCATTGCTTATTGACTTTTTTCATTTTTTCAGCTTTGGTAGTTGAGTGTGAACCATGAATAAACATTGTATTAGAGGACCCTGTTTTCTTTAGCTTTTTCTTATTACCAAATTACCTGCTTGTTTTCATGGCTACAGGTTCAAAATTTTTGATACAAAATTCATATTTTATACATCTGCATGATGAAATGTGTTGCCTGTGACCATTGTTGCCAATTAATATTAAAAAGCTTACAGAATAAATTTATTTTGAGGTAAACTTTTGGTATACCGTGCTTATGACAATTTTCTTCATTTTCTTTACTTTAAAAATTGTTCAGGCCTCAGAAAATGTCAAATAAATCACCACATCATCATCTACAACAGTTACTATTTATACTGGTGTGAGGCATAATTTCTCTGGTGTTGAAATATATGTGCTTTGTCTCTGCTGATAGAACAGAAATTGTTAAATACCAAAAAACATAACCCTACCCCAAGTTATTCAACTTTCCATTCAGATTTCCATACATGGTGTATATTTTCCTGGTGTGTTGGATTACATTACCATTTTCAAAAATAGTTTGCATGTGTTTTGCTTTTGTAAGGTTGTACTGCAAGAACAGGAACATATTCAGGGCTATTTGGTTTTGACAGAAAATATTTACCCCAGGCGGTCGGAAATAGGTTGTTAAATTCCAGAATTTGCTACCACTGACCACTTTCTAAATGAAAGGCCTTGTCAGACTTACAAGAGGAAACTCAAAATTTTAGAGCTCTATATTTGTTGCTCTTGGCCTTATAGATAATATAAAACAATAACCAAAACAATAGGACTTGAAAGTAAGTAAAACAACATAAAATACTTCTTAGGCGGTTGAAAACTGGTTGTGCCAGGATACATCATACCCAATAGTATCATATAGACTAAGTACGGTAATTATTCTAAAATTTCCAACAATTCCTTTTTTGTTCTCAAATAAAATGTTGATTATCGGGGCTGGAATTAACTAATTGCTTCTAAGTATAGTAAACAGGAAAGACCCTGATCAGACTGCTTCCTCAGAAGCAGTCTGATCAAGGTCTACCCTGTTTGTCTAGGTAACTTTGGAACATTTACCGTAGTAGTATTCCTTAATGTACATAAAATAAAAGGCTCTATCAGGGTGTGCATTTTAATGTAAATTTGTTCAAAATTGAAAGTAAGATTATTAATATACAGCAGGTCTAAACTGTAAATCTGAATTCAAATTAGCAAATGGAGGTCACCACATTGAATATTTGATTATCTTCTTGTAAATTGTGGAAGTCTGTAAAATTCCCAATTTTATTATAAACTCTACAAATGTCACACAGCCCCAAAATGTTAGCCTCCCATAGCTTGCTATTCTTTACAAATTTCTGTAAATGACTGTGTTATCTTGGGTTGAAGACTGGTAGAGTTTGTAAAAATGTTCAATGGAAGTCCATTATAACATGGTAAATCGCTTGTTCAAGCTTGCCCAGGAAAAAGTGTGGTTAGGTGAACTGACTGTCCCGCCATGACCATAGCTGTTGACTTGGAACGTAAAGCAACAAAACAAGAAAAGTGAGTGTTCAAATTGATACAGCCCAGACACAACTGTGGTTTATATGATTTCAACATTGTTTTGATGACCTTCCATGAGCTTCTTGTATGTTACTCTGATAGATGAATTAGCGAAATAGTTGGACAAATTTATACACCTTCATATGAGAGCTTCACATACAAACCGCAAAAATTGGCCAGATAAGCAATAATTTTGATTTCAATGTGGGGAAAAAATGGGAGCCATAAGAGGTCCATGAAAAAAAGTGAATCACAAGAGACATGTGGTCTAGGCATTACAATAGACAGCATTATTGGGGCACTCCAGTGTATCTTTTGTCAGCAGTGTTGAAAATTTGTCTTTTCTTTATTTTCAGATTGCATTCCAGATCCTACTAGTCTCGATTCCGATCCTGAAATGCCCAAAACTGTGATAAAATTACGTAAAACACTCCAAGAGGCAGCTACACATACAGATAAACGACCCCCACCGAACTATGACCTCATCCAAAGTAAAGTGACCTTACAATCTCTGGCAATCAATATAGGAGATAAGGTGCTAGTTGGAGGGGTGAAAGTAAGTAGTATAGGCCTCAAGATGAAGGGAATAATAAAACCTCTTCATGCCCCAGCCATTTTTAATAGGATATAGTATCACACCTATGCATCCTGTTCATCCTTGCGTCCCGTATGAATGTTTTTCATGTAATATCTTTTTCTCAATTGCTCTGGGCCATAGAAAGTCAGCCTCAAAATGCTGAATTAGGGAGATTATAATAGGTTTTCCTATTTACATACAGTCTGTCTAAAAACAATTGACCATTAAAATTGAAATTGTGAATATTTAGTAGGCATACTGCGAGTTTTAAGATTAGAGTTTCAAAAGTTCAGGATTTGTAAATTTTGAACTTCCACCCATGACTAATAACAGTGGTAGCTCAATCTGGAAAGTTCAAATTTCATATATAGACTCAGTACCCAAATTAATATTTTGAATAATTGGGTATGTTACCCACATATTTTTCATTCATTTGGGTATTGCAAATTTGTTAATTTGGTACATTTCTAAATAATATTTATTTGGGTATTTTGGTTTTTCAATTGGGTATTTTTGTAAATGTTAAAACTTTACTTATCAATTGATACATTTTGTCTTATTGCTACTATGAACACATGTTGCTCACAATTGACTTTGTTCACTCAGATCATATTGAATAAATGCTGAAAACAAGTCAGTTGGCTGTGTACATTTAGCAACTCTGAGCTAAAACTTAAGTGTGATCGGTAAAGTGAAAAAATCTGGTGCCCATGACTATTTGATTGTATTGGGTTTGCTTTTTTTACCCTACCAGATCAATTTTAATTGCTTTTTTGGAAAATTTATTTGGGTAAATACACAAATACGCACACTAATTAAGATACTGTAGACTATAACTGAGAAGAATATTGCAAATTTAACTTGATCACACACCCTGAAGGTAAGTTAGATAATATATTATCCTCTACTTGCAGTCTGGAACGTTGAAATACTGTGGTCCAACAGAGTTTGCCTCTGGTCTCTGGGCAGGTATAGACCTGGATGAGGAGGAGGGAAAAAATGATGGCAGTGTTGGTGGAATCTCTTACTTTACCTGCTCTCCTAAACATGGTGAGTTCTTTTAGCTATTGTATACAAGTCACTGTTAATTCCATAGGTCTAGATAAACAAAACATTTTGGCATGGTGAACATTTTCAGGATTAATCCTGAATTCAGGAATTTGAGGCTGACTTTTCATAGAAAGTCAGCATCAAAAGGCTGAATTAGGGAGATAATAATAGCTTCTTTGATTAATATTTTGATTCTCTAAACTCAATTCATCATTTAAACTTTAAAATGATTCGTTTTTGTAGGCATCCTGCAAGTTTTAAACTTTGAATTTCTAAAGTTCAGGATTTTGGAAATTCTGAACTTTCACCCATGTTTTGGTGTAATATGAGTAAAATTTTAAATATTTTCTTATCCACGATTTTAAATTTTTGTTTTAGGTGCTCAAAACAACTGTCTGAAGTTTACGAATCTCACGTGTTTATGTTGCTTAATAATTAAAGAAATACAGGTTACTGAATACTTTTTTATACCCCGCCACTTTAAAAAGTGCGTGGTATTATGTTTTACCCTCCATTCAAAAAATTACGTTCGAGTGTTCGTCTGTCAGTACATTCTCCGTCCGTCAGCGCATCGTTTTCACTCTCTGCTGGGAGCATTTTTTAACCAATTTTCTTCAAACTTGCTATGAGAGTTGATTTTGGGAAAAAGTGTGCTGGGATTGCAGATGGGTAAACTTTGGCAAATAAGTACAGAGTTACGGCCCTTGATTGATGTTAGAAATTGGTTCTCACTCTATCTTTGGCATTCCTTTTACCGATTTTCTTCCAACTTAGTATGAGAGTTGTTATTGTGAAGAGGTGTTCTGGGATTGCAGATGGGTAAATTTTGACAAATAAGTACTGAGTTATAGCCCTTGATTGACGTTAGAAATTTGTTTTCACTCTCTATCTTTGGCATTTTTTTACCGATTTTCTTCAAACTGGGTATAAGAGTTGATATTGAAAAGTAGTGTCCTGTGGCGGGGTATGTTGCATGCCTGCAGCGCTTTTATTCAGAAATTAACTTAATTGAAGAAACAAATTGATAAACATCTTAAATTAGAAAACAATTCAGTTGATATTTCAGATTTTGATTTACCCACTACAAAATTTGATCTTTAAAAAAAGAAGGCCTGTAATCATTTGGGCCTTGTCAGGATCAAAACTAATTTTGTTGCATGTGAACATTAATGGTGCTGACCAGCCTGTACATGCCCTCAGCCTGATCAATGCCTTTTATCATTCATTTTCTAAATAGTTTGATGGCTTCACTTGTTAAATGCAAAATGTCAATATTCCAACTAGTCTCTATCACTGAGGAGGCTGGTTTAAGCCTTAACTGGTTGAAACCTCTGAAGCAGGACTTTAGTTAAGAGTGTGTAACAGAAAAATAATTTTCTTATTTCTCAACCAAAACATATGTTGTGGGTACTCAAAAGAAGCCGTCTCAATGAGACGGTTCTTTTTAGCACCCAAAACATATGCTAAAAGTTATGGGTAAGAAAAATTAATAATTTTACACTGAAAATGTTTGATTATTTAAACCTGTGTTCTGAAGATAGGTTTTCTTGAGACAAGACCCTTGAACACCATCCATGCCCTCATGCTAGTCCACTCCATATTTTCAGGTATTTTTGCACCAGTCAGCAAGATAGCCAAACCAGGAAGTTCACCTCAGAAAAGCCTAACACCAAGTCCTGCCAAACAACCACTAGTCAAAAGTTCCAGTGTTGATGTATCACGCGTCACAGCCAGGGTAGATACAGGTCAGTACATGTTCTATAACAGTTACTCAAATCAGGATGTGATTGGCGATAATATTATATACCTGTGATGAAATACACCTGATAAACCTGATACAACCCATTTTCCGACTGAAAAATACAAAACCCTGTATCAGGCTACTAACGTGATATTTTTCCGTATCGCCATCCTCCATATTTTACCCATCTCATCACATAAAACCCAGTACCTGACGGCGAACTCGTAATCTAATTCACAATCGAACAATAACAATATTAATTGCTAAAATGAGAAAAGAATTAAACACGATAAATGCATTTTCTTCTTCCGTAACATGTTTACACAATGTGACGTCATCAAAAATTGTGTGCGACGTTATTTGCACAAAGTGATGTCATCAAAATTTGGCATGACATTATTTAATACGGCATCACAACGTTGCGTCACATGGTGCCAATTTTACAATTTTGTTGAGTTTATTGCTAAAACTGAAGAGTTTGTTGTTTTTATGTAGGTATGTAATAAAAACATCATTACTTTAGTAACTTGATCTGATGGGTCGGATTATGTCTCGTGGCTGCGCCAGGAAGGATCCGATCACACTCGACGTTGTCTCGTGTGATCGGATCGTTCCTGGCGCAGCCACTCGCCATCCTCCAACCCATCAGATCAAGTTACTTTAAAGTAATAATGTGTATATATTGCACTTTTTCTTTTTTACTGCAAAGTTGATACTAGGTTGAATCTGTAAAAGGAAGTATAATCTTTATTTCAATAATGATAAGAAGCGATTTATCTCCCTTTGAGTGGTCATACTCCAATGTCGTGTGTTTTTCTGTGTAATTTGCTGTTGACTTTTTGAAATCTCAGCAAAATAAATCACATTTGTCCAGACGTCTATACTGCATGTACGCAGACATGAGCCATGGTGATAATTTATTGTTGTTTCAAAGATGCATAGTAATGAGGCAATTCTATTTTTCTTATAAATAGGTAAAGCATCACTATTCACTGCCACGCGCATATGCAGTAATCTGTGGTAGGTTCAATATAACTGTAAACTGAGACTACCTGCACGCCTAAAATCAAGGTAAACTCACCACTGTTTGTTTACAACGATTCTCATCTATCTTTAAAAGTACAATATATTGCAAGAAATCCTAGAAATCATGAAAATATAAATCTGTACCAGGCCTCCAGATAAGAGTGCGTAACTGAAAATTACTTTTCTTATTTCTCAACCAAAACATATGTTGTGGGTACTCAAAAGAACTGTCTCAATGAGATGGTTCTTTTGAGCACCCAAAACACATGTTTAAACTGATGGATAAGAAAATAATAGCAATTTTACGCAAATTATTTTTGCCTAACTGGCCCTATGTGTACTGTATATGAGCTTACACATGAGATTTTGTATTAATCCCTATGGAAGCAGCAAAGGCTTAGAGGAGCTTGTGCATATGTGCAGTCTTCAAGGATCCTTTGCTGCTTGCATACACAAAGTATGGAAGTAGGTGAAGGCTTAGACCAAAAATCAAAGCTCTAGCACGACTGAATCGGTCAGGATGGACAATAAATAGAGAATCTGAATTTATTAAACGAGTTGGAGATTTTATCTCTTTTTCGCAACGAGTTTAATAAATTCAATAATACAAGAGCAGGAATGTTAGATTCTATTTATCATATGACATTAAGCTTACTTTGAAATCTCATTTCTGGGGTAAAAACCTTATAATTTTGTCATTATGTACGCAACATTGTTATGGACGTCATATGTCCAACGTTGTTATGGACGTCATAACATTTCCTGAAAACCTGTAAACCACTATTGGTTTATCGATTTTATTGCATGGCCTTATTTCATTCCCAGACGCAATGTCATATGATAAAAGTATGGTTTTGCACATATGACAGGCCTTTAGTTAAGAATGTGTAACAGAAAAATAATTTTCTTATTTTTTAACCAAAACATATGTTGTGGGTACTCAAAAGAACCGTCTCAATAAGACGGTTCTTTTGAGCACCCAAATTATATGCTAAAAATTATGGGTAAGAAAATATTTACAATTTTACTCTGAAAATTTTTGCTTATCTAAACCTTTGATATGATTTTGGTACTTATTACATATACGCAAATCATATACAGATACCTGTAATAAATGCCAATAATGACATGTCCATCAAAACTAGAGGCCAGAAGTTTGGTCTGAGCCTTAATGCATTGGTGAAGGTTTTCAGGATTATACCTGAATTCAGGATTTTGAGGCTGACTTTCCATAGAAAGTCAGCCTCAAAATGCTGAATTAGGGTGATCATAATAGCTTCTCTGGTTTATTTTCAGTCTGACCATTTAAACTCAAAGCTGTGAATATATAGTGGGCAGTATTATATTGGGCATACTGCAACTTTTAAGATTGGGGTTTCGAAAGTCCAGGATTTTGGAAATTTTGAACTTTCACCCATGTTAATGTACATCTATACTTTGTGTATGCAAGCAGGGAAGGCTCTGGTAAATCTGTGCATATGTGCAGACTCACCTGAGCCTTTCACTGCTCAGTGGTGAAATAAGTACAGTAAAACTGTGTTAAAAGGCCACTCTCAAAAAGGCCAAAAATTGGTTTTTAAGACCAATTATCGCTTTAAGTAGGTTCAAAGTATTGCAGAATGCTCCAAGAGAGCATTCTGCAATACTTTTGGCCTTCATTGAGCTACCATTTGTCATTAAGATCTTTGTTTTGTCTTTTTTAGAGTGACCGTTTTACACAGGTTTTACTGTATCAAAATCTCGTGCACTGGCCTGTAAGGTTATGCACATATATGATATTACCATTTTCTCATGGAATGCCCCATATAGAATGACTGAATCTTGATTTAACTGAGGGGACAATCTTATCTGAATAACCAACATAAGATGCATTGCAGCATGTTTTCCCATATATCTACCTAATATCAAAAAAATTGATTGTAAAATATTTTCAGTACGAGAAATATACTTTATGTAGGGTTGTCAGTTAGACCGTATCACAGATCAAAATTATCAATTAGAAACATATTTTGATTGACTACCACTAAATATTTAAAGGCTGCCCTTGAATGGCTACTTAACCACTTTAAAGGGGAGAGTCAAAGCTGCCCTGAAATAGCTATTTAACCACTAAAGGGTCTGAGACTGCCCTTGAATGGCTATTGTTTTCACACACAGATATGAGACCACTTTTGAATTATTACTTAGCCACTTAGGGGTCTAATGGTCTCCTTGATTTGTCTTTGATATGGATCTTGTCAACGTTTACCTCAGCATCAGGGTAGCTTTGTGTCTGTGCTCTAACTTATTAACAGCTGGATGGATTTTAACAAAACTTCCACGGATTTTATTTAGGACAGCCAAAAGATATGCTAACTTTCAAGGTCACCAGTATCATTTAACTCTATGAAAAAGCCTTGTTTGCACTCTATCTTCTGAACCAATGGCCAGATTTTGACCAAACTTGCACAATTACATCATTGGGAGGACAGTAATAAATGATTAGATTTTATTGACCTTGATCTAATTTTTAAGGTCACCATGGTCATAAAGCTCTATGAAGTAGGTGGGGATATATATTTTCCTCTGAAAACTCTATCTAGGTCACTTTGGGGTTTAAGGCTGTGCTTGAATGATTACTTAGGTACTCAGGAGTCTTAAGGCTGCCCTTGAACAATTATTTAATCTCTTAGAGGGTCTAAAGATGCCTTTGAATGGTTACCTAACCACCTAGGGATCTAAGGCTGCCCTTGAATGGTTGCTTAACCACTTAATGGTTTAAGGCTGTACTTTAATTGGCATTTGAATCACCGTAGTAGCAAACAAATAAGCCCAGCTGAGTCCTAATGTTTATTTGCACAGTGTATAAGGTACATTTTCTCATATTGTGACTTGCATATATATATAGGAAAGGCTAAAAAAGAAGAGACAACTCCTGCTAGAAAGTCTGCTTCAGGTATATTATAACATCTAGCATGAGTGTATATTATAACATATAGCATGCGTGTATATTACAACATAGCATGAGTGTATATTAATATATGCTGGCATGAAAGTTCATAGCTATAGAGAGATGTTCGTTTTTTTCAACCAGAAATGGAGATATATTTGTTACTAATTTGTTATGAGTCTTAATGAAATCATCTGTACTGGGACTCACAGGAAGTATCTATGAGATGCTTCCAGTCAGTTCCACAACATGTTTTTTTTAAGGGAGCGCAGTGGCTCAGTGGTAGAGTGCTTGACTCAAGACAGAGGAACCGTGGGTTTGAGCCTCACCGGCGTCACTGCATTGTGTCCTTGAGCAAGACACATTAATCCTAGCTTAGTACTGGTTCAACCCAGGAAGACCCGTCCCTACATAACTGAAAGATTGTTGATGGGACGTAAAGAATCAAATCAAACAAACAAAACAACATGTTTTTGTGGATAGAAAAGGAAATTTCTTATTAGGACATCACTCGTATCTACTGGGCCGCGTAGCGCAGTCGGTAACGTATCTTGCAACAGATGCGAGTCTGACTGCAGATCCAGGGGTCGCGAGTTCGATCCTGGCCCAGTCCCATACTTTCGTGGAGATTGATCATGAAATAATTTCTACGGTCATTCTCCTCCCTTCCGCTGAATCATTCAAGAAGGGTTGTTGTCAGTTACAAGCGAAAGTATGTGCACGAAGTACTGGTTAACTGCTTGTTCAAGCTTGCCCAGGAAAAAGTGCAGTTAGGTGAACTGACCGTCCCGCAATGACCAAAGCTGTTGACTTGGGACGTAAAGCAACAAAAACAAACAAACAAATCACTCGTATCTAGGTCTATGTTGAAGTCTTTGCATGTTGAGTATTTTTTCATGCTTTTTGCGTTAGTCTGCTGACTTTTTCAAAACTAACTTTTTCATAAAATTCTTTCAGGAACACTATCAGCGTGTCAAACTCTGTGGATCCAGATCAGGACCGACGTTGTGTCCGTCCTGATCTGGGTCCAAACTGTTTGCAAAGGTTATCAGCTGCTAGCATGGGAAGAGTTGAAAAGGAGTCCACATCATGATAAAACGATATGTCTACAATTCAGGTGTAGATCAGCTTGTGCACCTGTGCAATCCGAACAGTATAATAGCTGTACTATCCATATCCAAATTTTTAAGCGTAGCGCAGTCGCTAACGTGTCTGGTTACAGGTGCGTGTCTGACTGCAGATCCAGGGGTCCCGAGTTCGATCCCGGCACGGTCCCATACTTTCGTGGAGATTGATTATGAAATAATTTCTACGGTTATTTTCCTCCCTTACGCGGAGTCATTCGCGGAGGGTTGTTGTCAGTTACACGCGAAAGTATGTGCACAAAGTACTGGTTAACCGCTTGTTCAAGCCTGCCCAGGAAAAAGTGTGGTTAGGTGAATTGTCCTGCCATGACCATAGCTGTTGACATGGGACATAATGCAAGAAAACAAACAAAAAATGAACAGGCTGATTTGAGTGTTAAAGCATGTTTTCTCGTGACATTGGTCATGTTATATATTGTGATGCATGTTGAGCTATTTCTGCATGCAAACATTATTTATTATTTAACAAGAGTTAGACTCGCTTTTTAATGCATAACAAAACACTGACAGATAATTATTAATACTTGACATACACCTGTTTTCTTTTTTAAATAAACTCACAAAATTAAAATTTATTCCAAAAAATACAGTGGATGGTCCAAAAGTTACCTGTCAAAAAGGTCTGGCCAAATAGAGCAGGACCAGATCTGATCAAAAACTGTTTTCTGTTAAGATTTGAAGACCTGGCACTGAGGTTAAAAAAAAGTGATCAACTCAAATGAGCATGAAATTTATCATGCTCATCAATGTTAAAATGCCAACAACTGTTGGCATTTTAACATTTGTTAGCATGATAGATACAACATCTGAGAGTTTGAAAACACCAAAAATCTTTTTTTTTTTCAGCATTTTAGTTTTTATGAGCATTTGAAATTTCATGCTCAGTTCAGTTGAGCATGAAAAAAGTTTTACAACCTCTTGCTTAATATTGGATTTCAATGGAGAACAGAAAGTTTAGAATATTTACTGTAGTTGTATTATAGCATGTATCATGTAATCTTTTAAATCATGTCTCTGTTTGTTCTAAAAATATTTATCATATGACATCGCATCTGGGAGTGAAATAAAGCCATGCAATAAAATTGATAAACCACTAGTGGTTTTTAGATTTACGGGAAACACAATGACTTCCATTATAACGTTGCATAAAATAAGGGAAAATATTGAGGTTTTCACACCAAAAATGCACTTTTTAGTAAATTTAATATCATGTGATACTAACATTTGTGCTGCTGTATTATTGAATTTATTAAACTCTGGGAAAAAAGAGATAAAGTACTCGGCAAGCCTCGCATTTTATCTCTTTTCCCCAACTCGTTTAATTAATTCAATAAAACATGAGCACTCATGTAAGATCCTCTATACCCACCTATCTGCTTTTTTGTCTACACAGTCTCTGCCATTTTGTGTCCCCTTGCTCCTTTCCACCAGTCACTGACAATATCTTATCTTGAACCAAGTCATGCCTACCTAACAATCCAATGCTCAATATCTGGTTGAATATTTAAAACAATTCCTCCAGGAAGAGAATCAAAAATGGGAGAATGTCATGCAACAGCCTATGCATTCCTGCTTTTGTGGTATAAATTTGAGGTCAGAGAGTTATCTCATTTTGTCAGATTTACTTTTGGCGTAAAATACGAGGGTCAGTCAAGAATAACTGAGAGTTGATAAATATCTCAGTCGTAGGCTAAAGTACACTAATCATATTTGGCACATGTATGCACTGAACTGTCCTGCGTCAGAATATATTATAAAGAAGACCATGCACGGTATAGCCTATTGTTGCTAAGCAACAGAAGAATGTGAAATATTATGGCCTGCGTTCACGCTGGAATAAAGCGTTGCCATGGAAACACATTACCAAATTTAAGTTACATCAACTTATGCATTTGCTGTAAATAAAGTCTATGATTACATTTTGTTAAATGCAACAACAGTAATAAAGGCGTTGCGATTTTATTCCACAAATAAAATGAAAATCGTCTCAATTTTTATAAGAAATTACACCAAAATATACCCCACCCACCAATATCGGTTCATTCTAGAGCACAATTATCAACTAAGTATCATATCCTATGACCATTTTATTGTATTTAGATGTTGTTTTTATTACCTGAATGCATATCTTGAATATTCTTAGGAATTAACGGTTGCCATAGCAACAAAATCTAGTGTTTTTGTAAAAAATAGAATTTCCATCTATTTTGGTTGCTAGACAACGGAAATTGCATGTATTGTATTTACATTCTATAACACTTCTTCAAAACATTGCTAACGCATTGTTTGATACAATTAGCGAGATAAAAGGTCCATTATTATACTGTTTTAGATTTGAAATGATTTTAAAATCATAGCTGCTTAGTCAGAAATGCCGTCAGGGCGAACGCACATTGCTGAGAGACGGTCTTCGGTTGCCTAGCAACAGTACATTGAAGATGATGAAATGTCAACTTCTATATGCATTGAAGCCCGAAGGTTCGTTCTATATGTGTATTGAGTTTGAGTCAAAAGTGCCAACCCAGTCCAAAGATATTAACCATCTCTCAGTTATTTTTGACTGACCCTCGTAGGTGTACCAGAATTCGACAGGAATGTTTTTATTGCGCAAAAAGTAAATATGACCTAATGAGAATACTTTATGAGCTAGTATTTATACCACAAACGTAGGAATCCATAGGCTGTTGCATGACATTCCCCAATTTTGATTTTTTTCATAGAGCAGTTGTTTTTCATATTTAAACAGACGTTAAGCATTGGATTGTTTGGTAGGCGTTCAAGTGTTGAATTCTGACCAAACATGCAGAGCTACACCACCAGTATCTTCTCAAGTGAAGGTTTTATCCGTATTTACCTTTCCATGACCCTTCCCCTCACAAACTCAAAATATATTATTAGCATAGATTGATCCACCAATCAAAACGCCAGGAATGTTTTTTAAAAAATCTGTAACTGCTTATCAGATTTATCTTAAAAGGGGCTACTATTAAATGGAAGAAGGGAGCATATTCCTTCCTTAAAGAGTAGCCCCTTTGAGAATTGAAAACATTCTTCTAAGTGCTTTAAATTGAAAAAATGCCAAAATTAAACTACGCCAATATGTCAGTCTTTTTAAAATCGCCAAATTTTGATGCCTCTAATATTAAGTGTTTTACAATAAAAAACAGTGTAAACCCAGGTCAAACTGCTCCTTTTGTAGCAGGTTGATTAGGGACTTCACTATTTTATCAGGCTTCTTTGTATGATTATTTTTTGGAAAAATCAGTTTTTTTATGTGAGCCGTAACATATGATTTCCAACAATTTGGTATATGCGACCAGCAAAGCCTGCTCATATGGGCAGTCTGATCAGAGCCTTTGCTAGTCGCTTGAATATTCTATGAGTGTCAAGCTATTGACCGAACAGCATTTGGAGTTTCTAAGCTGAAAAGGAGGCTGCACAGGCTCGTCTGAGTCTACACTTGTCAAAATGTCACATTGTTGGAAATCACATGTCCCGTATCATGTATCCTTTTATGCATGAAATTTGACAGTTGTGACCTATTTTTTGTGCATTGATCCTGCTCATTACTGCATGATTGTTAAAATGTAGCTTGGCTAAGATGGCACTGCTTTTAACATTATTTTATCACTTAAAGACAGCGTACCTGTAGATAGTTCCTTATAAATAATCTAGAAAAATGGATCCTTCAGAATTTAAAAATGATTTGTAGGTTTGCGATAAAACATCAGGAAATCACTCACAAAATAAGGAATGCCCAAAGAAGGAAGTGTTTGGTTTATGAGTGCTTTGTCAAAGGTTGTATATTTGGACATCAAGCAGTCATAAGACTTGAACAAGTCCATTCCAACCTGATGAGGTGTTTAAATGAATAAAATAATTGCTGTTCAGTCATTGCCGGTGCGCAGGCTGGTCTGCGCCTTTATTGTTTGCATACAACAGAATCTAGCATTGAGGTCCACATCATTGTTAACCCTTCTTCTGCCATTATTTTTTGTCATGAAAATCTAGTCTGCTTATTACATCTGCTGCATATATTCAAATGTGCTCCAGAATTTTTTAAGGCAGAAGCAAACACTATGACTTTTAATCAGACTGAGCAGTCTCTGATCTGGGTCCATATTGTTTGCAATATGGGCTGCTATCAAAGCACATTATTTGATGAAATAGCAGATAACAATTGTCATTAATGACAGGAAAAGGGTTAGATATTATACATGAAGAAATACAGGCAGCTAGAATGTTGGTTTCATCTGAGGCTTCAACTACTACGAACATCTAATATTGAAATTTTAGAAATTTAAGTTTTAGTTCATATCATTCAAATTACACACAGAAAGTATTTAAACTTCACCTGCTATGAAAAATGCATCTGAAAATGTCTTCTTAGCTATCTGCTGCATATAAATGCTAACATCAAGGATTAATTTCAGCATGCAAACAGTGTGGACGTAGGAGCAGTCTGATCTGACCCCACACTCTTTGCTACAGAGACGTTTTAAATGGACTACCAGATGATACAGCAGACAATATTTAGTCACACTTATCAGGATTAGAGTCCATTGATGTATCTGTATTTTCTAGGGTTGAGCAAGTCAAGAACGTCATCAATATCTTCTCTAGCAGAAATAGACGTCGGAGACAGGGTAATAGTTGCTGGACAGAGGAAGGGTACCATTAAATTTGTCGGCGACACAAAATTTGCTCCAGGTAAGACCTCTTCACAGAATATGTTCAAAACTTTGGAAACTCATGAAAGCATGAAAAAATATTTTAATAAACTTTAGAATGCCCTCTTTCGCGTGCAATATAATATTCATAATATCCAGACTCTGGATACTGGGCACCAAGAATCCCTAGCTCCTTATTTTTTGCACCCTTATCAGATATTGATATTTAAAGCAATTTTCACAAATAGTAGTACATTATTGCACCTTTGAGTGATATTCCGATGTTTAACATCATATATCTTGCAATGCACAAAGTGCAAATGCATGCTGGTGCAATAAGGCCGTTATTTTATGGTTTGTGCATCTGTATGGGCGATTATCCACTTGCTAAAGCTCGTGGATTATCTTTCTGTACAGATGCACAAATCATTCAATAACTTACACTTGTATAATATACATCTATCAGCTTAATATTTACAATGTTCTCGTATTTAATAAAAACCTTACAGTAAACTATTCTTACGACATGAAATTTGCAACAACTATAAAGCGTCTCTGCTAAAAATATTCCCATACCCTTGCTGAGAATCAAACCGGGATCATACCGGTACAAAAGACCAATTCACTAACCACTGAGCCACAGAGTTGACTCTCTGATGCAGTTGTCAGAGATTGAATATAAACTGATGGCTATGTAATAATCTACTATGGGTAGATAGATAATCAAGGGGAAGGTGATCAGCTGTAACCCTCCCCCTCACCTCCTCTGGAGCAACTGTTTGCTTTCTACAACAAATTTTTGATTGAAGACTTGGATGGATTAGTCCATAACATTAGCTCAAAGACTCCATTTTAGAAATTCAACACTCGAAGAGTTAAGAAGGGTCATTAGGTACAGTTAGATTCTTCACTTTAAGCGAATCCTCATACTCAGATCTAAAACACATCCATGAGAGGTAATGCATTGTATTAACCCTTTACTCCATAATAATGCCTTTTTACTCCTTTGAAATATCACGTATTTGAAAATATCATGGAAAATGGAGCATTTGCTCTTTTGGAGCAAATGCTCCATTTTCCATATTTTCAAAAGTATTCAAAACTTAACATACATTTTTCTTGAATTTTTTCAATGTTGTCTAAAAATAGAAAATGATGTCATGAATTAAAAATAGCCTATGGAGTAAAGGGTTAAACGAAGTTACTTTATCAATAAATATTCAACAATCAAGTAACATAGTGTATGTATATTTTACAGTTAAGGGCAGGAAAAAGATTCTTGTCCGGGGATTATGGATGTATGTACGACTAGATAGACCAGTTAAGAAGAAGCGTGGGTTGGTGAACCTCTCACATTTAAATCATAAAATAGAAATATTTTACAGTAGTTTGTTTTTCTAAAAGTAGTTTCTGTTTATTGCATTTTAATACAATGTAGTTTTCTGGGGTTTGTATTACCTTCTATTCTTATCATAATACAGGACAGTCTCTTGACAAAATAACTGGATAAACAGTGTAGACCAGGCTCAGACTGCTTCTGGAGGAGCAGTGTCTTCGGTGTTAGCTTTTCAAACAATGTTCCATTTTTCATAATATTTTCAAAAAATCTTACATTTCAAAGGTGTCCAAAGGCGCTTGTAGCTGAATCAGATATTTTTATTCAAGTTTTTTTCTTCGTTTTCTATTTATAGTTTTTATAGTTTCTGTTCATCAGTTAATCCTTAATCACACTGGCTGTCTGGTTTTAAAGGCTGATTTCACTAATAACATGTGAACGGTCATGGCGGCTAGATCTGGTGTATGTTTCTTTTGAAGGGGTGTGGTATGGTATAGAGTTAGATAGGCCTGTAGGGAGGAACGATGGCTCAGTGAATGGAGTGAAATATTTCAACTGTAGAATGAAACATGGGGTGTTTGCCCCACTTTCCAGAATACAAAAGTAAGTATACATGAAATTTATAGGATTGAACCATTTTTAGTGTATTTAACCCTTACAGCACCAATCACGACTGCAGCGGACTACAAATTTTGCAACATCTTTCCTAATTTTCAGAAGAAATAAGGTATGATATATCATAAGAATTGTCTGCCAGCAGACAATTCTTATGAAATATCATGCCTTATTTGTTGTTTTTGAAAAAGCGGCAAAATTTTAAATTGTCGTCTGCTGCAAATTATAGGTGGCGCTTTAAGGGCTAAGTTGCTGACAAACTATACAGAGATTTAGACAAAAACAACACAAGACACCAATATTATTCTTGATTACAGAAATTCTTTGCCTGACTATTGACACAAATTGAGAATGATGCGCCTAAGCTCATGTGATCGTAGGATTTCTGAAGTCAGTCTGTCCATCTGCCAGGTTTCTGTCAACAATTTACTATAAACAACATCTCTTCCTAAACCAGTTGGTGGAATTTAACCAATCTTCACAGGTCCCCTTTCAAAGTTCAAAGATCTCAATTCCATGCAGAATTTTAGTTGCCATGGCAACCCAAAGGAAAAACTTTAAAAATGTTCTTGTTAAAGACTACTGGCACGATTTGAAAATAATTTGGAACAAATGGTCCTTGGGTGCCTCTTCCATGATTGCTCAAATTAATTTGATCCAGTGGTAGGGGGGGGGGGGAGGGAGAGGGGGGGTTCCAATGTATATTTGGGAAAATATTTAAAAAGATTATTGTCAAAAACTACTCAACTGATTTGGAAATAATTTGGCACAAATAATCTTTTGCTGACTACCAAATTTGTTCCATTGGAAAATATGGCCGCTAGCGATCAGTTTCCCATAAGCCATTGATCAGATTTGATTCACTTTTGGCTTAAAGGATTATTTCCAGTGAGATTCTACATCATTTTATTTTCTTAAACATTACTTAAACTTTTCCATATAAAGTCTGATTGAAACTGCTAGTCCGTGAAAGATTCATAGCTGGATGTCGAGCGGGATAATGCTTTCCTCTGACCTTATAAATAGTCATTCTCAGGCGAGTGACCCAAGGCCCAGATGGCCCTCTTGGTTCCTTAGGTTTTGAATTTAGATTATCAAAGGGGGCTCAGTAAATGTTCTAAAATTTTGAACACTTCTCTTTCTGTTCTCAAATGAAATATTGCTGCTTTTCAGGGATGAAATTCACAAAATGCTTGTCAAAATACCTAAAGGGGGAGACTGATCAGACTGCTTCTTCGATCAGACTGCAAAAGCAGTCTGAGCTGGGTCTGTCCTGTTTGTCTAGGCCTTTTTAACAGGCAACTAGTGTTTGAGATTTTAGAACATACCAAGTGTAAGGGTAGGGATTGAACAGCAAATAATGTAAACCCTGCTCAGACCGCTCCTTCATTTTTGTCTCACTTCAATGAAAATTGAATATTTATCTTTAAACATTTCTGAGAAATCTGTGCGCAGCTGAGATTGGTGCCAAAAATCATGATGACAAGGAAATCTCATGCAAAAAATCCAAATTTCCAGGATATTTAAATAGTGAACTGTAACATGCTTAATTTATCAAACAAATGATAATCTTGCCTTTAGATAACATATATCAGGCAAATCTAGTGCCATAAGTCTTGTTTAGCAGTGCACACTTGTTTAGCATTGCACACACAACAATTCCTCTGTAAATTTGCAATTGAAAGGGGATTTCTGTTTCCTCAAATTAATGGGTACCTGTCTTTGAACCTCTGTCTACCAATGCTTCTATATTCTTGCTCACTCATTGTTGATGTCAGATGATAAGCTGCCTGAATTTCAGGCATTCAGTTGGCTGCCACATTTTTTTCATGGAAGACACTATTTAACTGTTACAGACACATATAAAAAACATGAACCAGTTCATAATATTTTGGTGCTTATTGCAGTGTCAAGCAATGAAGGTTAAGGCTAGCCTGAGTAAATACACAGACTTGCCAAAGCCTTCACTGCTTGTACACATAAAGTATGGGTGTAAATGAAATCTTAGATCAAAATTTAGACCTCTAGCTTTGCTGTATACCTCAGGACGGGTGTTTGTAGGAGGTTGTTGTGCATATTGGATGCTGTAAATTCAAAAATTTTTGTGAGAATTTTATTTTAACGAACACCTTTTAAAGGCTTATTTGCTATGTCAAAAATTCGCGATCCTAGCACGATTTACCTTCATCAGTAAACGGCATAGTGATTTTGCGTGGGTTTAATTTTTGTGAAACTTCGCATCTGCAAAGTTTCACAAAAATTAAACCCTTGCAAAAATGTATGAATTTACATTAAGTACCAAAATGTCATGAACCGTCTCATATGTTGATTAGTTTGTCAGTGCTTAACTCTGCATGCTGGGAAAATTTGCATGCTTTTTTGTCGTCTGCTGAATTTTTTCAAAATTAACTTTTTCGAAAAATTCTTTCAGGAATACCAGCAGAGTGACAAACAGTTTGGACCCAGATCAGGCCCGACATGTTGTCGGCCAGATCTGGGTCCAAACTGTTTGCAAACATTATTAGTACACAACAAAAGTTGCCACTAGCGGGGAAAGAGTTAAGCCTTTATATGGGCCTCCACGTGACAAAACCTGTCCTCAGGGTTACACAAAATAGTCTCCTCAGCTACAGAGACTAGCTAGAAAATTGAATTTTCGCTTGTAGCAAGTCTAGATATGGTACTTCCTAAAAAGCGAATAACAAAGGGGCTGGGCTGATCAGTCTGCGCGGATGCGCAGGCTGGTCAGTGTGCTTTTGTTGTTTGCAAACCCCCGAAAACAGGTTTTCTAACGCCGATGACTTGTATTGTGTTATGTTAAGAAATAAGTTTATTTTGTGCCTTATTTAAGGATTCCACAGGAAGTGCAGGATGGGTAATTGATTTGAATTAACTTGATAAAAAAAGAGGAAATAAGTTCTTAGTAACTTTTATACCATATTTTCCTTAATAAATGCACATTCTCTTATAAGTGTAAAACCATTTGAAGTTTCCTTAAATATGTTATCGTATGTATCTAAGATATTCAGACAGGGAGGCCTGGACCTGAGGTAATAAAACTTTTGGCATGCTCCACTATATAAATAATAATATATTTCAACTGCTCATAAAAACTTAAATGCTGAAAAATAAATGACTTGTCTTGGTTTCAAACTCTCATATGTTGAATTAATCATGCTAATAAATGTAAAAAAAATGCCAACAATTGTTGGCATTTTTACATGTATTAGCATGATAAATTTCGTGCTCAGTTGAGCTGAGCATGAAAAAGTTTTATAACCTCGGGGGCCCAATCAAACAGTATTGATGTTTATATTTGCAATGACAATGTCATTGAGAAACAGCTCTAAAGGATATTCAAATGAGCAGACAGCTAATTTGCAGGCAATAAAAAGTGAGTATGACCAGAAAATCCCTCAATTACAGATAACCGACCTACCCATGGCACCATTAGGAAGAGACAAAAGAACATAGACATGCACATTAATACAAGAAAAGGTTTAATTTAAACATGTAGCAGCCATTTCTCTCTTACTCAGTGAGATGATTGCTAAACTAGAAAAGACACAAAGAACAGTGACACTGTGTTGTCATTTTATATTTCATTTTGAAAAAGAACATGCTAAAATTTTTAGGGAACAACGTAATTCTAAACCAAAATATGTGCTTATTATCAAAATATGGTATTTCTCTGTTTTATTTGTTTCTTTGATTAACATCACTGTTATTTTAGGTGAGACCTATGAGATAGTGGTACTTATTATAAAGCTATAAATATAAAATGATTAAAATGTGTTAAAAGCAGAGTAATAATCATGCTGACAGTGATTCGTTTACAATTTTGGGCTTATGGGTCCTGGAGCTCGCTACATCCAATATCAATGAGTCCCCACTGCAAACTAATGAGTCCAAAACACTATTTTTAATGACAAGTCTGCCATACTATTGCATCCCGGGACTCGCTGGGACTCGCTGAAATAAAAACTTATGCGCAAAAGATGCAGGATGCGCAGGTAACAAAATCACTGTGCTGATTTCACTCAACACCGGCACACTTACCATAGGTCCAGTCAAGCAAAATGTTTTAGTGTAAAATGGTGATTATTTTTTTATCCATCAGTTTAAACATGTGTTTGGGTGCTCAAAAGAGCCGCCTCATTGAGACAGTTTTTTTGAGTACCCACAACATATGTTTTGGTTGAGAAATAAGAAAAATTCTTTTGAGTACCCTCAACATATGTTTTGGTTGAGAAATAAGAAAAATAGAGGATCTTACATGAGTGCTCATGTTTTATTGAATTTTTTTTTATGAGTTGAGGAAAAGCAATTAAATTGCTTTTTGGCAACAAGTTTAATAAATTAAATAATACAGGAGTAAGAATTTAAGATTCTGTTTATCATATGACATTTAAACTATTTTGAAATCTCATTTTTTGGCGTGAAAACGTTATCGTTTTTCCATATATGTGTGACGTTAAAAACGTTGTTTCATACGTTTCCCGAAAATCTATAAACCTCTAGTGGTTTATCGATTTTAATACATGGCGTTATTTCACTCCCAGGCGCGATGTCATGATAAATACATTTCAAATACACACTCTTATCTTGAGGCCTCCTACTTGATACAGAAATGCTTTCTTTGGATGCCTTCAATTATGTATGGCATAGCTTTAAATTGTAATTTCTTGTACTTCAAAAATGCAAATTTGGGAAATACACTCTGATATCAGTGTGATAATCCTATATTATCACCTTTAACCCTTTTCTCTCTAATGGATCATCCCATACATATTGATACAATAAGTATGGAATTGTCCATTTTGTATTTTAAGGGGCTGCTGCATGGTCAAATTTTTTATAAAATGATGTATTTCTGTCCCTGAAGATTGGTTTGATCTTAGCAAACAGTACAGACCCAGATTAAATGCCGCCTTAAGTGGCATTTCATCTGGGTCTTCACTGTTTGCCAAAGTACCTGTTAACTAGTATCCAGAATGAAAAGGGTTAAACATAAATGCATAGCTATCCAGTGTAGCTATATGTCTTGTTTTGGTCTCTACTTTCATCTGCTTCCAAACCTCTGTTGAGAAGACAAAAAGTACCACTAACTCATGATACGGCTCATTGGTTTTCAGTTTTTCCTATGTTCAAAAAAATATTGTATGGATGCATGCTGTGGAAAGGCAGACTTGGTATCTAATTCATTAATTTGAAAAGAAAAAAAAATAGAACATTTTCTGAAAACAAAACAATTGCAAGAATAGTATGATATGCCCAGATATCTGCAGAACAGAGTTTTAAAGAATTTGGTGAAAAAAAGAAATTGACTAACTTACTTGGGGTAAACTCTAGTTGAGATCGCTTGTTATCTGTTTTTACACCAGGTTTCTTAAGTATGGAACCAACCTTTAACTATACAGGGTTTGCACAGGCTTGAAAGTTCTTGGATTTGGAGGGCTTGCTTGAAAAGTCCTTGAAGATTAAATCTGCCTTGAAAAGTACTGGAAAACAATCAAAGGCCATGAAAGGTCCTTGAATTCTACTATTTTCTGTAAGCTAGGAATATAAATCAGTATAAAATTGTTGTGCCTTTATTTGGTGCAGCATATGCTGCACCAAATAAATGCACAACAATTTTATACTCATTTGCTTGAACTAATTTCTCCATTGTCTCAGTCTAGCATTTCTGAAGTACATTGTAGAATTTAAACGCTTAAATCAGTATTTTTCATAAACTTGTAGTCCTTGAAAACTAGGAAAGTCTTTTAGAAGTCCTTAATATCCTTGAATTTTACTCAAACCTGCCTGTATGAACCCTCTATAGAATGTTGGTATTATTAGGGTAAATAAGGTCCTCAAATTGATCTCTAAAGGCAACCCTGGTCAAAATGATTTTAATCTTTTTGCATGCTGGGTAATTTTTCATGCTTATGTTTGTGTCTGCTGACTTTTTTCATATTTGTTTTTTTTGGATAAAATTCTTTCAGGAGTCCTATCAGAGTGTCAAACGGTTTGAATCCAGATCAGGACAAACATTCTGTCTTTCCTGATCTGGTTCCAAACTGTTCACAAAGTTTATCAGCAGACGACAAAAGTCAAAGTCTTTGCTATATTCACTCTGTGCGGACTAGTGCTGAATATTGTCGTCTGCTGATAAGCTTTGCAAACGGGTTGGACCCAGATTAGGCCCTACAAAATGTTGGGCCTGATGTGAATCAAAACTGTTAGACAATCTGACGGTATTCCTGAAAGAATGTTTCAAAAATTTGAAAAATATCTGCAGACACCAAATACACATGTAAAATTACCCATTCATGCACAGAGTTAAAGAAGTAATGTGTTTACCACTTGTTCATATAGTAAAGAGTAAGCAATTTTGTTTGTATTTATTTTTGGTTTTGTTTTCTGGCTAATATTGTTGAAGATTAATTCTCTAATCTGCATGTTGTTTGAAATAATGATTAATCAAGAAATGAATTAGATTTTTGGAATGTTCATGAATACTTCGGGTCTCCTGCAAAGTAAGTAAAGCCCAAAGGGCTTCACGTTATCTTTGCAAGAGACCCAAAGTATTCATGATTACATGAACATTCCAAAAATTGAATTTATAACTTATATTTACATTTTATTATAAATACATAATGTATAAAAATGGTTCATAATTTAGGAGTCAAAACAGTTTTGTATTTAATATGTAATCATATTAACCGTTTTGTTGGAGTGTAAAACGTAAAAGCGGTACAGCCAGTGTGAACACGGTCAGCCAATGGAGCAAACAAGAAGCTTGTTTTGCATGTGCGACTCGGATGTGGCTCGCTGTCAGTCACAACACCAGTGTCACTTCTGGTGAATGAATTTGATGTTCGAAGCGTATTGCACGGGCAAGTGAGCTTGGCAGCTGTCAATCAAATTTATGTCATTCATGAGGCTATGAACAGTTGCAAAAATCTAAAGATTCATTAAAGGCTTGCTTTGAAAGTGTAAATATTGTTCCATATATTAATACACTGTCTAGCAGGGCCGCTAAGTTAAATTGGTAGCATGATGTCAAATTAGTTACCTGATTTATGTCTCTGGATTGTGAGTACTGGTATGATTAGAGTTCTAACCCCAGTCTGGCTACATATTCTCTCTATATTGCTGATTCAAAAAGGGCAGTTGTCAGTTACTGACAAAAGTATGAAAATGCTTAATACTGATCAACTGCTTAGGCGAAATCTTCAAAGAAATGGTGACCAAAATGATATGACTGAATGCTTTGTGAGTTTTGCATGCATTTTTGTACTATGCTGATTTTTCTTCTTCAAAATTTTTTTTTTCAAAAACTTCTTTTAGGAATACCATCAGAGTGTCTAACAGTTTAGATCCTGATCAGGCCTAACATTTTGTCAGGCCTGATCTGGGTCTAAACTGTTTGCAAAAATTGTCAGCCGACATCAAAAGTAGTCACTAGCTGATAAAGAGCTACATGTATACCCCAAAATAAACAAACCTTTTCTATTTTCAGCAGGTGAAATCCAAAGATTTTTCAAAATTTATTTAAAAATATGTCCTTTGTTTACATGAAATTTAGTTAGTATTTTTGTACATACATACTATATCATGTAAAAGTCATTGCATCTATTCTAAGAAATGATTTATAAAACAGTAAAAGGTTTGGACTATCAATAGTCTAGGTCCAATATTAAGGTTTTGTTGCCAAACATATACATAAAAGCTTAAACTGAAGGATAGAATTGAAAATGATGAATATATTTTCAAGGCACCACTAGAAAAGGGCTCTGTAGAGCATATTCTATTAGTTGTTAATTTAACCATGTTGGTATTTGAACATTTACCATATTTGAATGGTTGTGAGTTAGGTCCCGGCCCGGTCCCATACTTTCGTGGAGATTGATAATGAAATAATTTCTACGGTTATTCTCCCCCCTTCTGCTGAATCATTCAAGAAGGGTTGTTGTCAGTTACAAGCGAAAGTATGTGCACAAAGTACTGGTCAGCGGCTTGTTCAAGCTTGCCCAAGAAAAAGTGTGGTTAAGTGAACTGACCGTCCCACCATGACCATAGCTGTTGACTTGGGACGTAACGCAACAAAACAAACAAACAAAACCATATTTGAATGATTATATTTGATTATTTAAACATTTGAGATTTCCAACAATATGGTATGTGCGACCAGCAAAGGCTCAGACCAGCCTGCGCATATGCGCAGTCTGATCAGAGCCTTTGCTAGTCGCTTGAATATTCTATGAATGTTAAGCTACTGACCAAACAGCATTTGGAGTTTCTAAGCTTAAAAGGAGGCTGCACAGGCTCGTCGGAGCCTACACTTGTCAAAATGCCACATTGTTGGAAATCATGTGTTGCGGCTCAATTATTAGATTATTCGCTGAACAGTATTTGTATTTGCACATGTACCCTATTTGCATTTGTTTTACAGGTTAGGGGATAAGCGTTTCAGTTCCAACGAATCATTAGAGGCAATCAGCTGGGGTGCTGTGTCGGAGAAAGACAAGCGATCTTCAGGTACTATTGAATATATAGGTACTATTGAATATATAGAGAATTTTTTATACTTTCAACGCATTTCCTTACATAAACCTTTTTAGCTCACCAGAGCCGAAGGCTCAGGGTGAGCTTATAGTATGGGACTCAAGCCGGCGTCAATCCGTCTGTGTGTCCACACTTTCAAACATTAATATCTCTGAGACCAGCTGGTCAATCATAATCAAATTTCATCAGGAGCATCATTGGGGTGGGGGATTGACTCTATTAGGTTTTGGGCTAGATCGGATCAGAACTCTGATTTCCATGGCAACAGATAGCTCCCATAGGGTTATAATGGGGAAAATCTTGTGACCACTCTAGCTCCTTCATTTTTGATTGGTTCTTCTTTATTCTTGCAGGTAACGAGGATAACCATAATATCTCGGATGGGTTCGAAATTCGGCAAGATTGGACCAGGGACTTATGAGTTAGCTGCCCTTGAGCATCTTTAAAAATCCCCATAGACTTATAATGGGAGAAATGTTGTGACCACTCTAGTACCTTCATTTTTGGATGGACCTTCTTCATTCTTGCAGATAACAAGACCAACCATAAAAGCTCTGATGAGTTTGAATTTGGGCAAGATTTTATCACTGACTTCAGAGTTAGCTCCCCTTGAGCATCATAAAAATTAATGAATAATGTTGTGACCACTCTAGCTCCTTCATTTTTGATTGGATCTTCTTCATTCTTGCAGATAACGAGGACAACCATAATATCACGGATGGGTTCGAAATTCAGTAGGATCCGACCAGGGACTAATGAGTTACTTGCCCTTGAGTGTTTGGGAAAATCCCAATCGACTTATAATGGGAGAAATGTTGTGACCTATCTAGTGCTTTCAATTTTAGATGGATCTTCTTCATTCTTGCATACAATAAGGACAACTATTAAAGCTTGGATGAGTTTGAATTTTGGCAAGATTCCATTACTGACTTCCGAGTTAGCTGCCCTTGAGCATCAGAAAAATTAATGAATAATGTTGTGACCTCTCTAGCTCCTTCATCTTTGATTGGATCTTCTTCATTCTTGCAGGCAACAAGGAAACCTATAATATCTCGGATGGGTTCAAAATTCAGTAGGATCTGACCAGGGACTTATGAGTTACCTGCCCTTGAGCGTTTGGAAAAATCTCCATAGACTTATAATGGGAGAAATGTTGTGACCACTCTAGAGCTTTCAATTTTGAATGGATCATCTTCATTCTTTCATACAATTAGGACAACTATTAAAGCTTGGATGAGTTTGAATTTCGTCAAGATCCCATCACCTGTTTTGGAGTTAGCTTTCCTTGAGCATCTTAAGAATTAATGAATAATGTTGTGACCACTCTAGCTCCTTCATTTTTCATTGGATCTCCTTCATTCTTGCAGGCAACAAGGTAACCCATAATATCTCGGATGGGTTCGAAATTCAGCAGGATCTGACCTTGGACTTATGAGTTACCTGTCCTTGAGCGTCTGAAAAAATCCCCATAGACTTATAATGAGAGAAATGTTGTGACCTATCTAGTGCTTTCAATTTCGAATGGATCTTCTTCATTCTTGCATACAATAAGGACAACTATTAAAGCTTGGATGAGTTTGATATTCCTCAAGATCCCATCACCTGTTTTGGAGTTAGCTCTCCTTGGGCATCTTAATATTGATGGATAATGTTGTGACCGCTCTAGCGTCTACAGTTTTGATTGGATCTTCTTCATTCTTTCGTCTGCTAAGGACAAACATAAAAGATTGGATTGGTCAGAACCCATCACTGACAACAGAGTAAGCTGCCCTTGAGCATCTGAAAATACACTTTCACCATTTCAGATCTTTTTAAAACTTGCAGATAACCAGGACTGGCATAATATCCTATGTTTTTTTAATTAGTTTCTGGTCACTGTTTCAAGTTCAGAGTTACCTGCCTTTGAGCATCATCATTTATGGTATCTCCAAACATTATGCTGGCTCCCAGGTGAGCGATCGTCGCCCATTGGGCTACTTGTTTGAAAGAAGCATTGATTTTAAATAAACCTACAATCACATGGGTGAAAGTTTTCAGGATTATTCCTGAATTCAGGATTTTGAGGCTGACTTTCCACAGAAAGTCTGCCTTAAAATGCTGAATTTGGCAGATTATAATAGCATTTCTCGTTTACTTTCAGTTTCTTCTAAAGTCAATAGGCCATTTAAACTGAAAAATATTGATATCTTTTAGGCATAATGCAAGTTTTGAGATTTGAATTTCTAAAGGTCAGGATTTTCGAAATTTTGAACTTTCGCCCATGCAATCATGGGACATTATATGCATCAGTGAAAATTTCATGAGTGATGTTGATAGAATCCGAACAGCTGATTGGCATATTTAATGGCTGACTTGCATCATTTTCTGTCATACAGTTTTGCTCTAATGTATTTAATAATCTAGGGAGCGCAGTGGCTCACTGGTAGAGTGCTTGACTCGAGACTGAGGGGCCACGGGTTTGAGCTTCACTGGCGTCACTGCGTTATGGTCCTTTAGCAAGATACATTTATCCTAGCTTAGTACTGGTTCAACCCAGGAAGACCCATCCCTGTTTAACTGAAAGATTGTTGATAGGATCATGGATGTAAAGAATGAAATCAAACAAACAAACAAAACATTTAATAATCTTTTAGATAAAAAATGCCTAAACCATGTAGAATTTAAGTGTAGATATAAGAGAGCAATTGCCAAATTCTTAGATCTGACATGAACAGAGTTGGTCATACTCACTTACTTTTTGTTTCTGCAGTAAAATCAAAATGCAAGCAAAGACGCAAGCGAGCAACAACCCAAACCAAAAAGACAATAATATAACCTGAGCATATCCTTGTTCGGGGGTCAAAACCTTGTATCATTGATTTTTTCAATTTTTCAGGAGTGACAAAAAACTGAAAAAGTTTTGCTATGAGTGTCCAATATTGATGAAAGCCAGACAGGAGTATATTTAGTAACATCCAAACTCACTGTTGTTGCTGTTTTGTTTGTTTGATTTGATTTGATTCTTTACATCCCATCAACAATCTTTCAGTTATAAAGGGACGGGTCTTCCTATGTTGAACCAGTACTAAGCTAGGATTAATGTTCTTGCTCAAGGACACAACACAGTGATGCCGGTGAGGCTCGAACCTGTGGCCCCTCGGTCTAGAGTCAAGCAGTCTACCACTGAGCCACTGCACTCCCTTGTTGCTGTTTTGAACTTCCAATAACTATTATGAAGAGTTTCGCTCGAATTACAAAATTTTGAGCATTTTTTTCATGGTAAAACATCCTAACCTGGTAAAAATGCAATGAAATGATCACCAGATTAAAACCAAATAATCATATCTCATCTAGATACAATATTTTGAAGCATGATTGATGCTTTTTAAGGGGGTTCTAATTGGTCTAACACTACGAGAATTAGACAGAATGTGCGCCATGTGGTTGGTATTCCCGTGTTGACAAAAAATTGTTTTAGTAAAAATTGGAGTTACGAGGTTTTACTCCCGATCGACGATATGATCATTCTTATGTTTTCAGGAAGCAGTCTACGACGAGAAGGAAGACCAAGAACACCAGTCAAACGACCAAAGAGTGTTGGCACGGCAGAAAGCATACTGCGAACGCCAGGATCAAGTTCAGATTTCAAACTCGAAGTCGGAATGAGCGTTTTTTGCAATAATGAATTAGGTAATTACCGCCATTGTTTCATGTGATTGCTTTGTCTGTGGCATCTTTCGAAATGTTACTTTCATTTCTCCATTTTTGGTTCACTATAGTTTGTTCTTAGAGACGAATTTTGAGGGGGAAAATGTTTTGACACTTCTGTTTAGAAAGTTTGGAAATACAGTAAAACCTGTCTTAAGTGGCCACTCAAAAAGAAGATCAAAAATTGGTTTTCAAGACCGATTATCGCTTAATGCTGGTCAAAAGTATTGCAGAATGCTCCAAGGGAAGCATTCTGCAATAATTTCGACCTTCATTAAGATACAATTTATCATTAAGGTCTTTGTTTTGTCTATTTTTGAGTGGCAGCTTAAGACAGGTTGTACTGTATTGTGCATCATGCTTTTTACCCCATCTGAGTTTTATTGGCTATGTATCCATCTCTCTATTTATCTGTAAGCTTAGGCTTTGAAAATAACTGAAACCAGGGGTCTGAGTTCAAAACTATTTTGCAGAAATGGTCTCTAATCAACCCTCTACCAAATGAGTTCAAACAAATTTGATTGGTAAAAAGACATGGCAGTCTGTGAATATTCCCTAAATGCCAGCCAATACAGGAAACTATAAAGATCACTTATATACAAATGGTTAAAGCTGCATAGTCTGTAACTTTTGATCTTCTATTTTTAGGAATAATGTCTCTAATTTTCAAGAACACAGTAATATAGCTAAAATTCGGATATACATTTTACCAGCTTTGTAATATTATTATAAATAGTCTAGAATTTCTGGAGAGATGTTAATAATTTCCAACAAGAGAAAAAGCACCTGTTTTTACAAGATAATGTACTTTTCCATGCAGTTTTCAGCTGTAGTGTAACAGATTTATTGCGAAAGTGTAACTTAATTCTATTTTTACAAATGATTTAAAAAGAAAATAAAAAAATTCAGAAAATGTTCATATTTGCAGACTTAGTCACTTTAACTGTCTTGCTGATGTTTTTTTATTGTGCTCCTTCCCAATTTTTATCTTGCTATAGCTAGATTATATTGATAATTGATCAGATTAGGTTTTCAGTTTTTGGGTCCAATACTCAACTCTACTTAACAGACAGTTAAGTTTTTTTCAAATTATGAACTTATCAATGTGAAATTTTATGGGGAAATATTTTCAATTGGTGTAGGGCTGGGTTTTGAGGTAGCACATGGTGTATTTTAACCTTTTCTTGAACCAGTAAACAGGTACATTCACAAACAGTGCAGACCAGATGAGATGCCACAAAAAATGGGTTCATCTGGGTTAGCCCAGTTTGCTTGGATATAAGATAAAACTAACCATCATCGACTGAAATAAAATTTTGTTTCAAAACAGGAGCTGTTGACCCCTCAAAATATTGAATGAATCATCCAAACCTTCATGTATCAAGCTGAATGGGAGATTCTTTTCTTCAAGAAAGGGTTAGGCATGAGTATAGATCTTGGAAAGGTTATTGGTGGGTGGAAGTAGCACATGATATTGCTCTTAAACTCAGTTCTTTTTTAGAAATAAACCTTTTACATGATTAACCCTTAAAGCGCCAAGACAAAAAATGCATCTTGAAAAATGACGTCTGCTGAAGTCGTCTGCTGCAAATAATTGCCTAACATTACTGACTAATTTAAGTATAGAAGCAAACAGGGTGGACCCAGATCAGACTGCTCCTATAGGGAGCAGTCTGATTTGGGTCCACACTGTCATAGAGGATTCTTAAACATTTCAGCAGACGTGAAAAGCAGATGACTTTTGTTGCGATTGGAGCTTTAAGGGTTAAAGCAAATTACTTGTATAATAATTATTGATAGTAGCTCATTGATGGCTGCCTCTATGAACAGTAAAAGGTATCTGCCTCCATGGTCACCAGTTTCCCTTGCCCATAAGTGGGCAATGGAGGGATGATAAAACATGATTAAAGTTTTACACTTCCTTTACTTCAGACTATTTACCAAGTGAGTTTTTGTCCCTGTGGGCTTGATTCCTTTGTATATCAAACCAAATACAGTGCAGTCCCTTTATAACACACTTTATTATAACATGTATTTGGATATAATACAGTCATGTTGTGGCTCCCAAAATTTTTACCATGGAATTTTACAAGGAAATTATAGGAAAATGACCATGAGATGGTCATTTGTCCTATAATTCCTTTGTAAAATTGTCCCTTTATAACATGATTCCCTTATAAAAGGGTCCATCCATCTAGACCTAAAAAAAATAGCGTTATAGAGGGACTACACTGTATTATGAAAGGGTAATTTACCTTTAAATATGGAAAGTGAATATTAAAGGTACAGTAAAACCTCTGTAAAATGGCCACTCAAAAATAGACAAAACAAGGATCTTAATGACAAATGGTAGCTTAATGAAGGTCGAAAGTATTGCAGAATGCTGCAATTCTTTTGACCTACATTAAGCGATAATTGGTCTTGAAAACCAATTTTTGTTCTTTTTGAGAGTGGCCATTTTACACAGGTTTAACTATATATGGGTAATTATCTGCAAGTCAGGTTTTGGCTCCAATAGTACACTAACAAAAAAATACTTGTCCACATAAATTCACAGAATTACTCATCACACATTCCATGTTAACTGGTAAATTACATAATACCTTTGCCCTATGTCATGATTGTCGAGATTTATTTATATAATTGAGTTGTTTGATCCTTTGACTTTGATTTCCCATTGGATAGGTTTACTTATAAGATAACTATTACATCCTCTGAGATTTAACAGAAGTTACCCTTGTAGAAAGTTATCAATGTGAGCCAGTTGGGCCAAAGATTTTGGTACTTATCACAGAGGTGAGAGTGAAGGCTCAGACCAGGCCCTGGGGTTATAAAACTTTTTTCATACTCAACTCAGCCGAGCACGAAATTTATCCTGCTCATAAATGTTAAAATGCCAACAATTGTTGGCATTTTAACATTTATTAGCATGATAAATACAACATCTGAGAGACTTAAAGCAAGAAACTTCTTTATTTGTTGGTATCTTAGTTTTTATGAGCAGTTGAAATTTTGTGCTCAGTTAAGTTGAGCATGAAAAAAGTTTTATAACCTCGGGGCCAGCCTGCACACATGGGCACAGCCTTGCCAGAGCTTTCACTGCTAGCACAAACAAAGCAGGGACATAGATTAAGACTGAGGTCATACCTGACTAGATAGCTGTGGATGCACATTCAATGAGAGTCTTTACGCTTGTGCAATAAGTACCAAAATCTCTTATTCTGGCTCATTACTTGTTTAATATCCCCTGGCCATTCATTAATGCCTTCTGTTGATGTGTGTATTCCCTCCCCTACCACTTAGCTTTACTGGTATGGGATAGCACCCAATAATATATTGACCTAGCAGGACTTTAATTAAGAGTGCGTAACGAAATTTTAATTTTCTTTTTTCTCAACCAAAACATGTTGTGGGTACGCAAAAGAACTGTCTTTTGAGCACCCAAAACATATGTTAAGACTGATGGGTAAGAAAATATTTACATTTTTACGCTGAAAATTTTTGTTTATCTAAACCTGTGACCTAGTAAATTTTGATTTTGACAAGTTTTCATATAGTGTTAGATGTTGTTTCACTGTCACTTAAAGACACGAGTAGCATGCCTTTACTCCAGAGAGTATGAATTAAATAAATTCAACTCGAGTTTTAGGGATTTATTTATTACCTACTGTTCATTTTAAAGGCATATATATACTTCATTAGCCAAATACTCTAGGAAACAGTTTGACGTCATCAATTACGTCACATTTCGTTGGATGATGTGCAGCTTTATGCAGCTTGCAACGCTCCAATTTCAGAAGAAACGACAGAACTGCATTAGAATGGGGGTAAACATATTCAAAATTTTCATTTTGGGAGGTATATCATCTGATGTACGTTCTGAAATCATGTTTTACGGCTCCGCTCGAGCATCGCCGTAAAACTAAATTTCCGACCGTATATTAGACGATATAGCTCCCCAAATGGAAATTTTGAATACAGTTTACCCCTAAATGATTAAGAAATTGCACCACCAGATTGACTGAAAACTATATATACACCATATGCATATAGTGTAAACAAAACCAAAAGTACCCAGTGTTACAATATTTTTCGTATTTTGTACACAGATTCTGCTGATCTTCCACAGCTGACCTGACCTTGGTAATTGTGACGCCGCCATCTGCAGAGCTGTTTATTTTAGTATCATACATGTGATAAGTTGAAAATGAGCATCAGGGAGATTTTCTTCTCATTTCAGGGAGGTCTTTAACCATTAAAGCGCCAAGAAAAAAATGCATCTGAAAATGTCATCTGAAGTCGTCTGCTGCAAATAATTGCCTAACATTACTGACGAATTCAGTAAAGAAGCAAACAGTGTGGACCCAGAACAGACTGCTCCTATACAGGCATGAGAAAGTTCAGGATTGATCAGGATTTCCTGATTGAGCACTGGCATATGATTTATATAATGCCAGTTGTTTTTGCTGAAATTTATTTTTGAATGAAGTTAAATTCAATTTTAGATATAAATTAAGCATAAACTGACTGGTTTCTATTGATATTTTGTGATTTTAAACCTTTAATAAGTGATTTAAAAATTACTTTTCCCTATTTTGGAGTGAATCGACATATTTTCCTGATTGAGAATGGCTGACTGTTCTCAACCCTGTCCTATAGGAGCAGTCTGATCTGGGTCCACACTGTTTGCAATAGAGGCTTCTTAAACATTTCAGCAGACGAGAAAAGCAGACGGCTTTTGTTGCGATTGGCGCAGTAAGGGTTAAAAAACATGTATAGAACATACAGTAAAAATCTTAATTCAGATCAGGGAGATTTCCAGCTTTTGGTCAAAAGTGGTATATTTGAGAAATTTTAGGACTCATTTCAGGGAGTCTCCCTGATGATCAGGGCGGGTTCACATGTATGTAGTAAGTCTTGCTTAATAGTGGCATTTATTTGAGATCCCTTTCAGTATGAATTGATGATGTATTGTTTTATGCAGCTTGCAATTGTTTCTTGTGAGTCAAAATAAGATTATGGAAATCAAACGAGGAAGTGCAATAGAATAAGGATGATAAGGATTCAAGGTTTTCATTTGGGGAGGAATATTGTCAGGTTTATAGTCACAGGTCTCCATTAATGCATTACCAATAAACTCACTTTGAAAATGTAAACCAGCAATGTACCTCTCTGAATAAAACAATAGAATACAGTTATCTCCTTATTTAACTCTTAAAGTGCCAATCACGACTGCAGCAGACGACAAATTTCACGACGTCTTTCCCAATTTTCCAATAAAATAAGGTATGATATTTTATGAGAATCACCTGCCAGCAGACGATTCTCATGAAATATCATGCCTTATTTGTTATTTTTGAAAAAGCGGCAAAATTTGAAATTGTCATCTGCTGCAAATTATAGGTGGCGCTTTATGGGTTAAGACTGAAAGATTCAATTATGTCATCAGAAGACAACAAAATTAGCAACATCTTTTTTTTCTGTGAACATTTGGTTCGACACGTTGATCATCTGCCAGCCAGTGTTTCACATAAAAATCAGCCAGCGAGTGTTTCACATAAAAGAGGGTCTGGATGGGGTATAATGATTAATGAATAATGGCCCTTTTTATAATGAATAGTTAATAATGAGTCAAAAAATAATGAATAGTGAATAAAGAGGGCCTAAAAATTAATGAATAATCCTATTTTTTCAATGAATTGAAGAAAAAATTAATGAATAGTGAATAATCAGATTTCTTTGCCACCTTTCTTACTTCTAATGAATATTTGGTCTTATTTTATGAATAACCCAAAATTTTAATGAGATGAATAATGGGCTAAATTTTTAATGAATAGTGAATACCAGACCCCCCCTCCCCCACCCAGACCCTCATAAAATGATCATGCATTAATTTGGTCTTTGCCATATTGCAACTCAATAGGTTTTGGTCTGTCTGAGTACAATAGGTTTAACCTTTTACTCCACACAAGCGCTTTTGGATGCCTTTGAAATGTAAGAATTTGGAAAATATTATGAAAAAACGGAACATTTGCTCCTGAGGAGCAAATGTTCCATTTTCCATAATATTTTCAAAACTATTGCAATGTAAAAAATATTTTTTGAAAATTTGAATTATTTATAGAAAATGATGCAATGTTCTTAATATAGCATATGGGGTAAAGGTTTAACGCAGCAATAAAAAATGAAAATGTAATCTCCTGTAGGTGTTATGAAGTTAAAATTATAAATAAAACTATTTGATGTTACACAGCAGGAGAAAAATTTTAAGCTGAGAGAAGAAGTAAGCTAGTACCTACAAATACAGTAGAACTTTGATAGCTCAAACAAACTTGGAAGCATGTAGATTAATTCTTGCAAATGTTACAGCCAGATGGACACTAATGCAGGCTTTGCTCAGGTTCTTTCTTGTAAAAGTCCGTGAAACTAAAATCTACCTTGAAAAGGACTGGAGACCCACTCTTACGCCTTGAAAAGTACTGGACTTTTTTTTTTTTATTTTCTGTAGGCATTAGCCTCATTAGTAGAGACCAAAATTAGAGTAAAATCAGAGCAAAATTGTTTGCTTTTATTTGAAGCAAATTCTAATTTGCTGCAGCAATCAAGTCAAAATAATTTATACTAATTTATAAACATACTGGGGCCACGTAGCGCAGTCGGTAACTTGTCTTGCTACAGATGTGTGTCTGACTGCAGATCCAGTGGTCACGAGTTGGATCCTGCCCCGGTCCCATAATTTCGTGGAGATTGATTATGAAATAATTTCTACGGTCATTCTCCTCCCTTCCACTGAGTCATTCAAGAAGGGTTGTTGTCAGTTACATGTGAAAGTATGTGCACGAAGTACTGGTTAACCGCTTGTTCAAGCTTGTCTAGGAAAAAGTGTGGTTAGGTGAACTGACCCTCCTGCCATGACCATAGCTGTTGACTTGGGACTTAACAAACAAAAATTTATAAGCATATTCTCAATTGTCTGGCATTTAAGAAGTTGAATTATAAAGTGGGAATCAGTGTTTCATATGTCCTTGAAAACTGAATGAGAGTCTGTTAGGGTCTCGGAAAGTCCTTGAATGTAACATAGCCTTGCTTGTATAAACCTTGTATGTTTTTATTGATAAGAGCACTTTGCTAGACTAATGCAGCCAACAATTTCTGAGCAATCAAAATTTCACTGATAAATTACTACAAACCTAGAAATGTTTCATCCTTAAGTCTCCAGTCATATACCCCCAAAAAGAAGAAAACATAATTACCAATATAGATGTACAGTAAAACCTGTGTAAAACAGCTACTCTTAAAAAGACCACAAAATGGTTTTCAAGACCAATTATCACTTAATGCAGATCAAAAGAATTGCAGAATGCTCCAAAGGGAGCATTCTGCAATACTTTCGACCTTAATTAAGCTACCGATTGTCATTGTTTTGTCTATTTTTGTGTGGCCGTTTTACACAGGTTTTACTGTACTTTAAGCCTTTAAATACCAGAAAAGTAAGTAATGGTGCAAAGATCAGGAATCGATACAATCAAGTACCACACCTGACCCAGGATACCAATGGGAAAGCGACAAACTCACAGAATACACCACAAACGAGAGCCAAGAGGTCAGCCCTTTCCCAGCAGGTGACCACAAAGCACATATAAACAGACGTGCACAAAACATAGCAAACACAAGACAGAACAAAAACATAAAAGATCCACAAAAGAAGTACCGCCTTGGAACGGTCAGTAAAATATTTTACTGGAGGGCTTAAACCAGTTTTACGGCGCCAACCTCACCCTTGATTCTGATGCGGACCAGGACACATTTGGGAAAGTGACAAAACACAACACACACGACAGCCAAGAGGTCAGCCCTTTCCCAGCAGATGACCACAAGGCTACAAAGGACAGACACAGCATTACAACACACACCAACATGAAGCATAACGAACAAAAACGATGCATAAAAGAAGCACCGCCTTGGAACGGTCAGTAAAGTTACTTTTACTGGAGGGCTTAAACCGGTTTAACGGCGCCAACCTCACCCTTAATTCAGATGTGGATCAAGACACATACATATTTGGTTTGCATGAAAGACCCCTAACTTATCAATGCATCATCTCCTAAAACATATAAATCAAGATAAAGCAAGGATAAGGACTCAACAGTAAATTAAACTGAATACCGGAGCAAAAGAAATCCAACAGGTAAACCCCGGTGGGCCCGACAAACAGCCAAAGCATCAGGCCCCTACCATCTCATCAATAGATAAGATATCTCATCAGAAACCCCTAAATGGGTACTATGGCAAACAGTGAAGACCCAGATGAAATGCAGCATTTCATCAGGGTCTGCACTGTTTGCTAAGATTAAAATAACCTTCAGAGACAGAAATACTCATACGTGAGAAAATTCTACCTGTGACCCCTAAAAATGCACAATGAGCAGTCCCATACTTATGGTATCAATATGAATGGGGAAATCCATCAGAATACAAAGGGTTAGCATCCATACAAAGGTTTAGCGTCCCAGTCCCCAAAATAAAAGTGTGTAACTGAATTTTTTTTTTTTATTTCTCAACCAAAACATATGTTGTGGGTGCTCAAAAGAACCGTCTCAATGAGGTGGTTCTTTTGAGCACCCAAAACACATGTTTAAACGGATGGATTAGGAAATACTGGCGATTTTACGCTAAAAAATTTGCTTAACTGGCTCTATGAACTGACCTGACTGCATAACTTGTGTATGATCATTTCTATGTTTGTGGTGATATTAATTAATAAAGCATTATCATTAGGTGCAATAATGGTTCCGCTTTAATACGTATAATGGCATGTATATCGTTATATATTTAACATGGGAATAATTGTTTTAGTAATTTCAATATCTAGCGCTCTTATGAACATTGTTTGTAGGATGGATGTTGCTTACAATCTAGCAATTAGGGAGCTACAATATACTTGATTTTATACTCTTAAAAACTGTTAGAATTAATTTAAAAAAAATATTATTGAAAAGCTGTCCTTTCTTTGATTTTCTATAGGATACATTAAGTATACAACCCACATTTTTTTCCTTAAAATTACATGAAGAAAAGTGGGTACGGGTTATATTGTCAACTTCATATTTGGAAATTCTCAAACCAAATTTCCACATTACATATTAATGCTCTGCATGCTGGGTAATTTTTCGTACTTTTGTTTTCTGCAGACTTTTTTTTTTCAAAATTAACCTTTTCAAAAAATTCTTTCAAGAATGCGTTCAGAGTGTCAAACGGTTTGGATCCAGATCAGGACCAACGTTCTGTTGGTCCTGATCTGTTGCCAAACTGTTTGCAAAGGTTGTAAGCAGACGTCAAAAGTTGCCTCTAGCATGGTAAGGGTTAAATGATAAATTTCATAGTAACATAAATTAATCTTGTGTTAAAACAGGATTAGATATTCTATTTAATGATGCAGCTCTTGGAGTTGATCTTGATTTTTTGTAGCTTTATGACTTGATGGAGATGAGCTACCCAACTTTTATATTTTAACTTATTCATTTGTATTATTTGTATTATTGCTTTATAGTGTTAACCTTTACGCATTAGCTATAGCTCTAGATTAACAATGTTTTTCATCTGAAAAATTGTTGTCAGTTACAGGCGAAAGTATGTGCAAGAATTACTGGTTAACCGCTTGTTCAAGCCTGCCCAGGAAAAAGTGTGTTTAGGTGAACTGACCGTCCCGCCATGACCATAGCTGTTGACTTGGGACATAAAGCAACAAAACAATCATCTGAAAAATGTCAATATTTTTTTTATTTCTACATGACAAAAGCATTTCTTTCAGTGTTCAATGGAAGCTTGTCAAAGAGATGCTTCCAATAACTACCAAGTTAACAACATTTTTTGGAGTCTATACAACTGAGGTTGCACTTTGCATGGGCGGATTCAGAGGGGGGAGGGGGTACAGGGGGTCCGAACCCCACCGCTGGAAAATCACAAGTGACAATAGGTTTCCTTAGAAATTCTGGTACGGTCCACCCTCAAGAAGCAATTGGACCCCTTGGGTCCAATTGCTAATTGAGGGAGGTCCGTACGGCCCTCTTTGTAATACATTGATGAATAAAAAACAAACATTGTCAGGACCCCCTGACAGAATTTTCTTGATCCGCCCATGTTTTGCTCCTCTTTTCTTGGGCTATGGCTTTCAATTTAATTTTCAGCACAAGGCAATTGCGTTAATTATGTATTGTAATTGTGCAATTATGAATTAATAACTTCACAACCACTTAGTGTATATTTTTCTCGGAAAAATGTGAAGCATTGTCTTTTGATGTGACAGCACAAGCATTAAGAATAATGGTTCGGCCCCAGGGGTCACATGTTTTACATAGCCTTATATAGGGAAAAACATAAAAAATCTTCTTGTCTGAAACCATAAGGCCTAGAGCCTTGATATTTGGTATGTAGCATGACCTAGCTAGTGGACCTCTACCAAGTTTGTTCAAAGTATGCCCCTGGGGCCAAAATTGGCCCCATCCGAGGTGTCACCAGGGACATGGCCAGCTTTCAACAGATACCTATATAGATATGTAAACTTTATTCAAAACTCAGGAGAGCGATTTAGGGTCACTTGGCCCTATCGTTTAAAATACCAATTATATTTGTGGCCAGTTGGGTTGGAATGTCTTGTTAAGAAAGAATTTTCTTACAGTTTAATTTTCTGTTTCAGAGCAATTCTCCCATTTTTATTTATGCTTTTTTGCCAAGAAGCTATGCACATTGGGAAACTGTACCTCCTCAGCCACTCACCCTTACTTTTTATGTATTTTATATTTGTTAACCTCACATTTATTATGTATAGTTCCTTATACTAAACACCCATAGTTCTGAACAGGACATAATTTTGATGTAAGTCTGTAGTCTGATTTGTATTTTATTATCAATTCTGCAGATCAGGATGTTCCCTATCAATCGTTTTTTATAGTGTTGGAATGTTCTATTATTCATTATAAAGGGATGCTGGTTATAAATATCAACTATTTCTGTTGTCTAAAATGGTTGTAACAGTCTCAGCCGGAACAGAAATAACCAGAACCAGCTGAGGCTCAGTTGGTAGAGTGTTAAACTTGGAATTGAAGGGTTGCTTGTTTGAGCTTGAGCGCTGGTAGAGTCACTGTGATATGTCCTTGAGCAAGTTACTTTAACCATTGCTTAGTACTAGTTCAACCAAGGAAGACAGGAAATCATCCCAACATGACTTAAAAAATGTTGACTGGGACGTAAAGCATCAAAGCAGACAAACAAAGCTCTTATTTTTACATACAAGCCAGCTTTTGAGATTTTTCGTACTTTACACCTTTGCCAGCAGCTAGTACACAGGCTCAGATGTGCCTCCGCAAATATACAGTCTAACCAGAACCTTCAACCCTTGAACCTACACTCACATGTTCAGACCATCAATGAAACCTCTACTAGTCTCACTGGATAGCTGGCATGCATGTTTAAAGCATGACTTCATGTTTATGCTATACATATCCACGGCTGTGCCTGGTGCCAGAGCGTTTTATTATGACCGTATCAGCTGATGCTGTTACTGTAAATGTTCTAAAATTTCGAACACTCTAAAATTACGAACACCTAAAATTATCGCCGAAAATAATTTTTAAAACATCCTAAAAAATCGAACACTGCCATTTTTTGGAAAGGTGAATTTCTAAAATTACGAACACACATTATTTTCGGCGGAAAATTGATGACCGTTTATCTGTTTGTCCCATCTGTGTTCGGTATACTTCTACCGTACAGCACGTGAGCGGCAGCGCCATTTGGAAGGTTCCATTCTACTTATATCGGTAATCTGGCATGTGACGTTCTATTTCGCATGCCAGCACCGTGTGACACGTACTTGTTTTTTTTTTTCTAAAATTCCAGACCCAAAGAGAGAGAGTTGCGGAAAATGAGACGATCACTTAGAATAAGTTGATGTATAGTGATTGCCGTGGACGTTTGCAAGCCAACACAAGGAGTCATTTGGTTTAGTGCAAAATGCAGAGAATTTCATGCAAGTCTCATGTTTTTTTCTCACCGAGACATCCAATGCGGAAAATAAAGCCACCGTATATTTAACCGCAAGAGCTCACACGTGGTCATCATCTCATTTTTATTCACGGTACATTACCGTTAACTTGATGCTTAAATATGTGTGAGACTGACACACCCCCCCCCCCCCCCCTACCCTCCCTTTTAAGCATTTTAAAGGATTTCCCAGTTCGGCAATATGTCTAAGCCGCGTGCGACACGGAGGGCACTTCTATCATTCTATGCGTGTGCTCTTTTCTTGAACACAGCTCGGACGCGAGCATGAAATCAACTTGCGCAGAGCCCCATATGAGCTGGTAAAGACCCTGGTGATCAGCAAAGGCTCAGGAGAGCATGTGTGTTTGCACAATCTCGTCAGGGTCTCGCTCTCAACAAAAAGTTTAAAGTGGATGAAGACTCTAGCCAAGTAATAAATTCTAGACTCTTTAAAGTACTTGTCGGCGGTTTTCTAAGTACATGTAATAATGGCTATTCCTATCAATCAAAAACATCAAATTCCTCAAAATGGAACAGTTTAACAAACTGTTGAGCCGATCGCGGCATATGAAACTGGACATGGAAGGTCCTACGAGTGCATTACTGGTATAATGTACACACAGACGCACATACATGTACCAAGAAATAAATTGATTGTAGCACGATTCTGCATCTTGATGAATTTAATATTTACATATTTAATTTCATGAAATAAGCCAGTTCATGAGATTATGTGTGAGCAGCGAAGGCTTAGACGAGCCTGCGCATCCGCGGAAAATCGCCAGGAATGTAGATGAAGGTGCATGCTGTGGCTGTGAATTTAAAATCAATAAAGCCGTTGAGATGATCGGGACATCTCGGAATTCGCTTTATTTACCACACGCCTGTAGATGTATGTACCCCGACTTTGTTACATGAGAAGATCAGCCTGTGCACCGCACAGTCTTATCAGCACCTTTGTTTCTAGAACAAAACATTAAACATTTTGTCGGGCCAGATCTGGGCCCAAACTTTCTGCTAAATGAGTTTTTCACAGCCTCTATAGGGGGGGGGTGCCTCCTAGGTCCCACCCTGGGCCCGGCACTGCTAATAGTATCAGCCGCAGACAAAGGGACAGGGCAATGGTTCACTGACCTGTTTTTGATCAAAGAAGCTGACTATTAGTCTGCCGCCTTTAATTTCTACGAGGACTCCTGATGGCATTTTTTGTTAATGCTCGGCATCCAGGCTAGAATTGTTCCTTGGACTATTACAAACAAAATAGTGGTGGATGCCAAGCGTGATTTTTCGATTTAAGGTCACGGTGAGGTCAAAGGTCAAGTAAGTGCAATTATTCAGAAAAATGGCATTCAAATATAGTAAATTATTTTTTTCAATCACAAAATGCTATCAATATGAACAAAAACTTGCACATGAGAATAGAATGGCACAGAGGCTTGCCACAGCCTACAAATTGACATTTGCAAAATAATACCGTATTTATGATGATAAACATTCAGGCTCAATACACATTAAAGAACAATATAGTCTGGGCCAATTAAGCTTACCTTGCACCCCCAGGGCATTTTTTCTTGAGTGCCAAATTGTTCATTAAGACCCCCTAAATGCAAAATAAAGTTCTAAAAATGAATCTGTCTGGGGCTATTTGAAAATGCATGGTTTCCATAGCAACCCATAATGCTATTCAAGAATGGTGATGTGCCTACAAAAGTACTCATATCTAAACTGCTATTTGTCCTAGACTTCTAAACATGGTGTCAAATTAAAACTTAGACAGAGGTCTTTCATCCATTGTCGCTTAGGCACATTATCTAATTTATCTAATTTGCATAACTATTTATGAAAATATTTAAACGTGATTCAAGAATGGGGGTGTACCTACAAAATCAATAATATCTCAGTTGCTATTAATCACAACTTACTAAAATTGGTACCAAATTAAAGCTTAGACATTGGCCTTTTATCAATTTGTGGCATATGCAATTATATACAGACCTGGGGCCAAATACATTGAAAAGTATTCAAATACATTACAATTACTTTCACTGATCAATGATTACAATTACATTACAATTACAGGACCTGTAGAAATGTAATGATTACAATTACAATTACTTTAGAAATGTAATCAAATAATTACTGATTACTTTGAAATTTTCGTATAAAATTATAATGATATATATAGTACTCACTTTTAAAGTTATAAAGAGAGTAGGTTTTAATCCAGACAAAACTTTAACTCTTTGCATGCTCGGTATTTTTTTATGTTTTTTGTTGTCTGCTGATTTTTCAAAATTAACTTTTTAAAAAAGGGTCTTTGCAGTTATATTCATACAGCTCTTTTCTTAAATAAATGAAAAATAATTGGTTATTAAGTTTTATTCACATTCTTATAAAAGTTAGAAGAAAATATAGTACATAATGCTCAGCTCATAGCAATGTGTTTTCAAGTTTTTGATTCATCATACATCAGATCTGACTACATGCTTTATAGATGATGAGCATGTAACATAGTGAGATACAGTAAAGTGGAAATTGTCTGGCACTTCAATATTTTGCTCGTTCAGCTATTTTAAATTGTTAACTGATTTTACTTTTAATTATCATAAATTTTAAAAAGTGTCATATTTGAGGGAACATAATTCAAAATGGCTTAAAACTGGTGCTACCATTGCACAAACATTGATTTAGAAATCTTAGTGATCTGATTATAATAAACAATTGTAACTCATTATAATTTGGCCATTCCACAGAAAAAATGTTTTTTGTGTCATAATCTTAATCAAGCTTGTACACATATACAGGTGGCTATTTAGAGGGTCATAAGTCCTATTTCACATGCCCTAGCCTTATTCTATAACAAAAGATTTTAACACCTTTGAGATTTCTTCTTTTATGGTCTGAATTTGAGAGTCTACCTGTGAAATCAGCTAAGCATGCCAACAAATGAAAGGACTTTCATAACATGTCTTGTGATTTATTGAATAAAATAGTGCTTAAACCAAATGAAAGGAGATATAAAAATGCTGTCAGAGTTAATTTTAGCAGAAAAATGTACCTTATACCATGTTACAAAATCTACTGAAGCAATTCAAAAATTATTTTAATTTAATAATGCATGTTAATCTCAAACATCTGAATAAAATTGATATTGATTCTGAAAGTAACTAAATCTTTAAAGTTTGCTTTTATTAATTTATTGTCCACATTAGGCAATATCTTTTTATGTATTAATATATTTACAGTGTACCTTTTCTCAATCATCTGAATTAAAATAATACCACAAATCATCACTAATCAGTTAGTTTCTAGTGGTGAGCAAATTTTCTTTAGTAAATAGCTAAATGTATTTAAAAAGTATTTGAAAGTAATTATAATTACAGCTAAAATATTTTCAGTAATGATTACAATTACATTACATGTATTTGAGCCAAACCATGATTACAATTACTTTTGATTACTTTGAAAATTGTATTTAATTACAGATAATTACAATTACTGATTACGATTACCCCAGGTCTGATTATATAATCTACATAATTTGCGTGTTGATGAATATTAATAAAAACATTAAAAATAAGGAAAATCATTAAAAACATAAATAAGCAGATTGCATCTACATATCATCATTGATGCATATTGCTATGTTATCAGTGATACAATCATCCAATGTTTCTATTTGTAAATTGTCTCAAATGCATATCCATAAATTTATATGTGTAAACTTATGAAAGGAAGGAAAGTCATATAAAAACTATAAACCTTGGAAGAGAGGAAGGGGAGGTGGTAATAAGACATCCCTTGCACCCCGAAGACTTTTTCTCATGTATGTCAACTTGTTTAGTGGGGTCGCCTTAATGACAAAAATATTGTCATAAAAATAAACCCATTTGGAATATATGAAATTACATAGCTTTCCATGGCTACCTATCAAGCAACTCAGAAGAATGGGGTGTTTGGGGATTCTAATGAAGAATTTGACAACCATGAAAAATTGTCCCCAACTAGTACTATATATGTAAATTGTATGAAACATGACCCTATGGATTTGATATATGATTTTAAGTTATCCAAGGCACTTCTAATTCACATCTACATTGTATCAATTTGGTGTATGACTTCATTTACCATACACCTAGCTTCGAATATGTGCCTATATATAATTTTAGACTCATATTCGCAGGTAACCTAAGTATATACAGACAAGATCGTGATTCAGCATATTCAGCACCCATATAGCATGATACAGGCAAATATCAAACTCTTTAACTTCCCAAAGGGCAACTTGTAGTCCTATAAGATAGGCACATCCCACTGCATCGTATGCGCATTCTATCATGCAGATCTGATTAGCCTTCAACATTTACATCTGACGGTTCTGCACATTTTTGCAGCCACAAGTGGTGATGAGCTCCATGCAAGCTGGACATACAGCTGACAATCTGTCAGTCTGAACCTGAATTGTGTCCGGAGCATATCTGTTATATAATTTGAGTCAGAAATCCCAAATTTAGTGTGTGTATACATCTTGGGGATGTAGAGTGTCACACACCGCTTATAAGATCACTATGTCTCATTTTTGAAAATCTTTTGTCTTCGGGGGTATTTTATCAATTTGTGACACAATTCATGATTTTGCCTAATAATCAACTCTCAAACAGTGTAATTCAAAGGTATCTTTATAGGTGGTACAACCCTTTTCTCACATAGAAGAAAAGACTGAATTGTACCAAATCAACATCTACATTTTCTCTTTCAACGCAGCACCCTGGATACAGCATGATACAGGGAAAAACAAACTCTTTAACTTCCCAAAGTTACAAGCCTCTACCTTATTACTGTACCAGTGTTTGAGCTTCCAGGTACTACTTCTAACATGTATTTTGTACATGTGACTTTAATGAACAGCTTTGAAAACACCAAAATACAAAATTGTGTAAAGGACCGTCTCGATCTATTGTAAGATTTCCCCAGAACTTCATTATTTATTATACCTCAGATTGGAACTTTCTTGTCACCTGAACAAAACTGTTAAAACACCAATGCCAAGTTAGTATAAGCGAACAAACATGTATGTGTTTTCTTATGTACATTTGTAACTATCTTTTCCTATTTCATACTGTGTTTTATTATAAAAAAACGGCGATTGAGTTTTCCATTTGATGGAAGTTTTGCTTTATCAAGCTTGTGAAAACCGGTTAACACTTGGTCAAGCTTTGCAGGTATGTTGTTCTGTTGTACAAAGCTTTCTGGCAAACTGTTGTCAGAACTTTGCTACCAAGACATGATCTCTGTACAATGTAATGTGAATAATTTACTACCCAATGTTGCTTTTAGCAAAGCAATATTATCGCATGAAAATTGTATGAGTCGTTCTATGTCAATATTATCAGGGAAATATACATATCCATTTTTTTCGACATTTTTGTCAAAAACAAATTTTGCCATAGCATCATCAATTCCATGGACTGACTTTATTCCAATAGCGTGACTTCTGCATTGAACAGCTGCACCAGGTTTTCCAATCTGTTTGCCTGGTGTAAAACTTGACCAAAAGCAACAAAAGTAAGTGAGTATGATCAGGAAATACCACAATCAAACATTGCAGGCCAAACAAAGGCACCGCGAGGAAGACAGAGTTAACATAACACTAACAGCCACAATACATCATTAAGGCAATTAAAGTAAATCAACCAGCTCTCTCCTCACCTATATGCTTTGGTGTCAAACGTTTTGTGGTTTGACACACCATATATTACGTCTTTAAGTCATTATGGCATCACGGTTCCAACAGGTTCTCCATCAAACCCACCAAAATAACCATGCCCTCAAAGAGGAGACTAAGAAACAAGAGCACTCTCTCAAGAATGATCTTTTCAACGTGCTCTTGGTCGTTGCCTTACAACGGATCAGCGTGACCAGGTGTCTTCATTTGATCAGCCATAAGTTTGAAATTTTGTGACAGCATAAAGCAGTTCTAGTTATAGGCTTGAAATGAGTGTTCTGTCATCATGTCATCTTCAGATGAACTTTCTGAAGAATAACCTTTTTGGGGCCTTTGTCAAAATTTGGGAATGGCATGGTCAGATTAATCAACTGGATACATGAATAGTGGGGCCTTTATATCTAAAGAGCACACAAAATTAGCGATCAAGGTGCATTGTTACATCATAAATGAATGATTGACATCTTGATAAATATATCTGTGGTATTTCATAATTTCAAATTGGGGTCTTCTTCTGTAATTTGCTGGTGCAGTGGCTCAGTGGTAGAGTGCTTGACTCGAGATCGAGGGGCCGGGGGTTCGAGGCTCACTGGCGTCACTGCGTTGTGTCCTTTAGTTAGACACATTAATCCTAGCTTAGCACTGGTTCAACACAGGGAGACCCGTCCCTTTATATCTGAAAGATTGTTGATGGGATGTAAAGAATCAAACAAACAAAAAAGCATATACTTTTCCAGACACCTCATACCATTCACATGACCAAGAGCCAATCTGTGTCCAGAAATGTGAAACGCTACCCCCCCCCCCCATTTATTGTGTTTTTGGCAAAATAAAACAGCATTCAAATATATTGCAGACCCTATTACCGATCAAATAATACAATGTACAAGCATTGCTTGTGAGTGGCATGATTGAAAATGCCGTTGAATAAAAGACTGTAAATATGGAAAATCTACTCCAAAATCACTGATTTTTCTGCGGAAAGTATATTTTCTATCCCATAATAGCTATAATATTCCACAAACTATTCTTTTCAACATTTTTATATCTGACTTTTAGTTTTCAGCTTATTAAAAATAATTAGAATGATTTAGTTACCATCTATAGGAAAGTAAAAAAGACCTAATGACGATTCTAATAAGAAAATGCACCTATTTGACCTTTGACCTTGCTGTGACCTTAATTCGAAGTTTCAGACGTGGCATCCACCCTGGGGCACTTTGTCATACCCCAAAGAGTAATTATAGCATGGATGCCGAGCATTAACAAAAAATGCCATCAAAACCATTTTCTAGGGGTCTTAGAAATTAAAGGCTGCAGACTATATCAGACCACGTGTTGTTGTTGTTTTAAGACTCGGGTAGCACGCGGTGGCTTTGGCGCACGAAAGCGGACTAAGCACACAAAACATAAATGCCTAGCTGTGTCTCCTTTTCATTGGTTTGCATGGAAAAAATAACAAATTCAATGAACTCGAGCATGAAACGGCGCACTGCGTGCATGAAAAACAAAATTTGTGGTACTTGTCTGAATTTTCCCTTTTCTTTGAGATATGAATGTACCCAGCGTATCGTACGCATCGGCTCGAAGCCAATATATCATAAATTGAGCCGCGACACATTGTGGCATTTTGGCGAGTGTAGACTCATATGAGCCTGTGCAGCCTCCTATTAAGCTTACAAACTCCAAAGTAGCTTAAGACTCACAGAATATTCAAGCGACTAGCAAAGGCTCTGATCAGACTGTACATGTGCGCAGGCTGATATGAGGCTTTGCTGGTCCCACATACCACATTGTTGGAAATCTTCTGTCACGGCTCAATTATTAATTCTTGGTATGCCTATTTGCCCCTGATTTGGTTTGGCAAGACGTTGAAGATCTTCTGGATCCAAACTATTTGCAAACTTTGAAAGCAGGTGGTAGAGAGAGAGAGAGAGAGAGAGAGAGAGGGAGAGAGGGAGGGAGGGAGGGGGGAGGGAGGGAGGGAGGGAGAGACTAGCGCTTGCATACTAATCTCTTGTAATCTCGAAAATATCATGTATCAACTTGCGCGACAAAGTCAGATATTCGACAGTACTGTTGCTTTGCATGCTTAAATGTTTAAATTGACGAAACATTCTTTCCTGAATTCCATTCGGATCTGATCTGGATCCGAACTCTGACAACCTTTTTTCTTCATCTTTTTTTAAGGGAGAGAGGATCCAAATATCACTTAAAGCGGGCCATCATCGGCCCGCCAGCGAAACGCCTTTAAATGGCGTTTCGCTGGCGTGCCGATCACGGATGGCCCAATGTTGAATGTTGGCTTGGTAGTTTTGAGAATTTCAGGGGATCTGGTCCAGTATTGCTAAGAAATTCTATATTTTTGTGATTTTCAGGGGGTACGGACCCCCTGTCCTCCCTCTGGATCCGCGCATTCTACACTTATTGCGATATACTGAAAACCCAATTTATCGTGCGCATCGGCTTTTGTACGACACTTTGCCTACTTTCTATTGCATGTACAAATTTTTAAATTGAGGAAACATTCTTTCCTAAATTCCATTTGGGTCTGATCTGGATCCAAACCGTTTTTGCAAATAAATAGAGAGAGGAAGAAGGAGAGAGAGACTAGTACATGCACATCCTTTCGGGAAAATCAAAGTGCATCGACAGATCGACAAGAAGAGAGAGAGAGAGAGAGAGATAGATGTTCTTTTTGAATTTAGTCATTTTTTTAACTCGGAGAACTCGTCTACGTATTTCAAAGTTTCGTGTATACCTTTGCAAAAAATTCTGACGAGATGTCCTTGAGTGACTGTATTACATTATAAACGGCATTTGCGCAGATGGGGAGCAAGCGAAATTCTGAAGGAAGAACGAAAGTGTAGCGATTCATCGGTAGTCTGTGGTTAAATAAGTGGACTTTTACGACTTGTTAGTAAATTGAGAGACATAATATGCACGTGCCTGGCTCTCAACTTGGCAATTACCACACGCACTGTACATTTTACTGACTCAGACCGCAAGAATTTAGCGGCGGTTGAAAAGAAGACTGAGTAGATAGCGCAGAATCATATCGCCGTGTTTTCAACACGTTACTACCACATTTTTGCATGCATATATACCATTTTTGCTCATGATTAAGACCACATTCTAAAATTATGAACACTAGCACTTTTTCTGAAACGCAATTTCTAAAATTGCGAACAGCGGAAAAAATAATTATTTTTTAGTGTTCGAACTTTTAGAACATTTACCGTATTAACGTTATGGAACTGAGGGAAGTGCCTGGCATGAGGATATATTGTTAAAATGGGGGCTAGCTGCTTAACCCTTTACTCCATAGGCTATTTTAGATCATGACATCATTATCTATTTTTAGACAAAATTGAAAACATTCAAGAAAGTTAACTTTCGAATACTTTTGAAAATATTATGGAAAATTGCGCATTTGCTCCAAAAGAGTAAATACTCCATTTATCATAATATTTTCAAATACATGATATTTCAAAGGCGTGAAAAGGCATTACTATGGAGTAAAGGGTTAAGTTATGCCTGTCACAGGGATTACTAAGTACCTACTAAGGATGTTAGCTGTGAAGGGCATTTTCAGTGTTGACGATGGAATTGGATACATTACCCTAGAAAATTTCTGACTTAAAATGAATATTAACATCATTTTTGGTCTAAGCTAAGATACGTTCTAATTTAAATTAATTGGCAGTTTAAAATGTGTTCTTTGGATTTAGGGATGCAACATCTCAAAGATTGCGTTGAATATACATTATTTTATAGCCCACAGAGTTATTCCCCTTTATTAGCATATGCTAGTGTGCAAACCCTGTTTGAGTCGAATTTGCTTGTACACAAGTCAAGTTCCATACATCATTTATGGCTTTCGTATTATTAAATCATTATTAGGCTGCAAGTCACGACTTTAGTCGTCTGCTTCTCTGGTCTGCTTGTTTTCATAGGTAGCCTATATTGCAAACAATATGGACCCAGATCAGACTGCTCCCCTAATCAGGGTTCATATTGTTTGCTTCCATGAAAAAAATCTAGTAAAAAAATAGTGACTGGATATGGTTTGACACAAAATATGCTATAAGTACTGTCTTGCCAACCAAGAGTGACAGTGATGTCGTGTTTTGTTTACAATGATAAGTAAAGCATTAACTTGTACACTCCACTTGAGCTAATGCGAATCGATAGATCACTTGTGGATAGGATTAATACACAAGTGATCTATCGATTCTAAGTCCCTGCTAACTTTGTAAACAAAATATGACGTCACTGCCACTGTTTGGCTGACAGACCAGTTAAACATGTGTTTCTTTTGCTGTAGGGTGTAACTTTTCACTATGTTTTGATATTATTTCAGGTATTGTAAGGTATATTGGACCAACAGATTTCAGTGAAGGAATTTGGATTGGGGTTGAACTACGAACCCCAAAGGGTAAAAATGATGGCACAGTACAGGGTAAACGATACTTCTCATGTCGCCCAGACCATGGACTGCTTGTACGGCCAAACAAAATCACCGTTCGAGGGATCAGTGGTGCGAAACTTGTCTCAGATTATTATCGCTCAATAACTCCGGACATAAATCACACAAATGGTGGTCTCAAGGAAAATGGACGATGAAGGGAAATAATTGCCATGGGACAAGTGCTTTATTTCTTGCATGCTCAAAAAAAGTTTGGCAGATGATTTTTTGAAATTATCCTGAAAGTTTTTCAATAAGCAACTGCTTGCCATTTTTTGTGTGAATTTTTCTCTCTTTTTTCGATAAGCTAGTTCTTTACAAATTGGCAACTACTAATGTATGGAAGAAAAAGAAATTTGCATAAAATGCACCTATCATTGATACAAAAGAAAAAAAATCTTTTTTTCCTCTCCATAAGCTAATACTTGTCATTTTGTCAAGTATTAACTTATTGAAAAAAGAAAAAAAAATCACATAAAAAATAAATAGCCAACAAATGAATGAAAAGTTCAAAATAACATTTGCTGATAATTTTTATTGGTGTGCTAAGTTTTAAGATCATGCCATGTAGTAAACTGTTCATGAGCAGTCTTGGAAGGTTGCCATTTTTTGGCATATAAAGTAAATTGTTCCAGACAAGATATGTTTTTAATTTAACCCTTGTCATGCTGGATATTTTTTATGAACTACACTCCTCCCTAAATTTATCAACTTGCAGAATCCCTGTTATAAGCATGACATTGTATTCTAAAGCAGAAATGAAATCAGTGTGGGTCCTGATCAGCTGGCTTCTCAGAAGCCAGCTGATCTGGATCTACACTGTTTTCTAAAGGACCTCGGACAGTTTCCTATTCAATCTGCCCAAATTTTGACAGCCTCTGGCTAGGATAATGCATAACTTACAACTATAGTTTTGAGCTTAAATCAAACCTTTATATTAGGTGCACCTAGCACAATAAAATATTTTGAAAATATTGCATAATTATGCCAGGACTCTAGGGTTCAGGGGGTGGGGGTATTTTTTGTGACCAAATTTTATTTCACAGAAAGTAAAAGTTTCGCCGAGTATTCACCTAAATACATGTAAATATAATGTTTGCGGCATAAAACTTGAGACGAAAGTGATGCGTTTGCATGAAATTCGGGTTGAGAAGATTCCATTGTTTCATCTAAATAAGTGTGCTGTCAATTACTTTTGACTATTACCTGTAATGTTTCAAGGTCAACCAGTGTGACTTGTGCACTGAGGTGTATTATAACTGCATACTGTATATATCACAGTCTAGATAAACACAATTTTTGAGCGTAAAATTGTTAATATGTTCTTAAACATTAGATTTAACCTATAATTTGGTGCTTAAAAGAACCGTCTCATTGAGACGGTTCCTTTGAGTACCCATAACATATGTTTTGGTTGAGAAATGAGACAATTAATTACTTTGTAACCACTCATAACTAAAGCCCTGATACATGCCACTGCATATTAATATTTACCTACAGGCTTTTACAAAATAAGTTTCTAATACGTTTTTATACTAAAGTGTTTTTGAGCATTTTGACATCGTTCCCCCTCCTCCCCCCCCCCACCCCCACCCCCCCCACCCCCCCCCCCCCCCCCCCCCCCCGTGACCAATCATGCCGTTTTTATATGATGTGTGAAATGTAAAACTACAATTGTATGCAAAAGGATTAGTTTGGTCACGGGGGGGAAAGCACTTCAGTAAAACTTTTTCTATTTTCTATATGTTGAATGGCAAAAACTGAGCTTTCAACCCATATTTTTCAAATGGTACTTGTCCAATAAGAAAACGGCTTTTGTGGATAAGTCGAGGGTTGAACCTTCTATCTTTTTCATAGAAAAAATATCATTTTCTTTGAAACTTTTCTCTGGTTATTTTTATGGGCAATCCTTCATGAAGACTGTCCGAGGTCCTTAGGATATATCCAAGTTCAGCATGATAAGGGTTAAAAAGAGTCAATAAGTGCCTTATAGCTTGTAGGAACACATTTATGTTAAGATTATTTAAGTATGGAATTTATCTTTAAACAGGGAATACCGGTACATGTATATGAATTACATGGCTGCAAGTCAGTTTTTGGTTTGCAGAGGGCACTGGCTCAGTTGTTAGAGTGGTAGACTGGGAATAGAAGGGTTGCTTAATCGAGAATCACCCCCATTGTGTCCTTAGCAAGATACTTTATCGGCTGCTTAGTACTGGTTCAACCCAGGAGGACAGAAACTCTCTCGACATGACTGAAAAGTTGTTGACTGGAAAGTAAAGCATAAAAACAAATAAACATGGTATATTGTCATTCAATATTAAAGCAAAAAACTGACATGCTGAAAATTATCCAAGTCATTGTATTACCCATATTCCTTGTTAAAAGGCAAATTCCATATTTGGGCCGCAATGCGAGAAAACCTTTCTTCAGTGTTTCGACCCAAGTAAAGTAAGAAAGACGGCCAGGATACCACATGGGAAAGTGAAAAAACACAATTAAACATCACAAACAAGAGCCAAGAGGCCAGCCCTTTCCCAGCAGGTGACCACAAGGCAGCAATGAATAGACGCGAAAGCATGACAAACACAAGACATAAATAACACAAATGATCCACAAAAGAACTACGGCCTTGGAACGGTCAGACTCAAACTCAAAGACTCAAACCATCCTGCTGAGCTTCCGCTGATTCATTCAAGAAGGGTTGTTGTCAGTTACAAGCGAAAGTATGTGCACAAATTACTGGTTAACCGCTTGTGCAAGCCTGCCCAGGAAAAAGTGTGGTTAGGTGAACTGATCGTCCCGCAATGACCATAGCTGTTGACTTGGGACGTAAAGCAACAAAACCAACCAAAATCCTGCTGAGCTACCTACACTAACTAGATGACTGAAATTTAGCATGTGGAAAGTATGGACACCATACATTCTAGATTGGGAATAACAAAGCTGCTTACCGGACTGTGTGGATGTGCAGGCTGGTCTGCGCCTTTGTTATTCACATGTAACAAAGTCAGGTTTTCTCGTGTTTGGGACCATTTTATATTTAAGTGATTGACTGCAGCTGTTGTGTTTGTTGAAAATAAGGCTTGATATTTCATGTTAATTGTCTGCCAGCAGACAATTAACATGAAATATCAAGCCTTATTGGTCTTTTAAAGATGCAACACGATTTGACCATGTTGTTGGCTGCAATTTTTTGGTGACGCTTTAAGGATTAGGAACTCATTTGTTATTTATACTTGGCATGTATTTTACTCATTGTCTCACAGAATACTCTCATTATATTATACATGATGTATTTTATTTTCATACAAATTGACAATATTTTATACACACTATTGTAACTATGTATTGTGGAATATGTTTTCAGTCCTTATAGCAACAATCATAAGATCAGCAGGTGATATTTTTTTATGCATAGACAAAACTTGGTGAGATTATTACCTGGTTAAATTTTGTAGAAATTGTTAAAAAAATTACTGGAGTACTGGCCCTTGTTAATGTACTCCTTTGTCACAATTTCCAAGTGTGTGAGGGCAAGCCTTGAAGACTGATCAGGGATCACTTAAACCAGGATCGATTAGCTCAAATTCCATTTTAAAATTTAGCACTTAAAAAGTTAAATAAAAAATATCTCCTGCAGATCTTTGGTGTTTCAAAATACTTGAATTCCAGTTTGAACACATAAAAAGAGCACTGATGAATTTGCTATCAACAAAGACACAGACTAGCCAGCCTCAGTATGGTCTGCACAGGGTCTTGACATTTTAGAATCATGTGCCAAAATCTGATCAGACTATGTTGATTCCACTTTTTCTGCAGTTGACCGGGCGTATTTCTGTAACTGACCAGGCTAACTTCTGTTGCTGACCAGGCTAACTTCTGTTGTTGACCGGGTGCTTTGCTGTTAGCATATTGGTACAGACTCATTTTTGATAGATGTGCCTTGCTTACAATTTTGTAGCTTTTCATTCCATTTCAAGAGTGAGTAAGGCTTAAGGCTTCATGTTATCATCTGTTAGAAGATGATGCATGTGAAGTGGTTTCCTATAACACACGGGATAGGTGACAATCGACAATGTTCTTAACAATCGACGAACGTAGATAAAAAATTGCTAGAAACAGTGTTTTTGATTGCCATTTGTCGCCCGATTGGCGACAAATGGCAATCAAAAAAACTCTGTTTCTAATGATTTTTGATCTACGTTCGTTGAGAGTATTAACGTTTTCTTTTGCCATCTACCCGGTGTGTATAAGGAAACAATAAAAAATGTTCAATATTGTCTGCTTAAATTATAGGTGGTGTTAAGGCTTACATTTTATATTTTGCAAGTATGTATGCATCATGATTATGTGTTTTTATCACTCTTTAGTGAAATGGCATTTTCTATGAGGTTTGGGTAAGCATTATTAGCTCATCTGAGCCAATGGCTTATGTGAGGTATTAATATGGCAATGTTCACACTGGATAGGTGGCAATTGAAAATGTTATCAACAATTGACGAACACGGATCAAAAATCGATGGAAACAGTGTTTTCGATGTCCATTTGTCACCAGTGGGGTGACAAATGGCAATCAAAACCACTGTTTCTATTGATTTTTGATCTACGTTCCTCAATAGTATTGGCGTTTTCGATTACAGCCTAACCGGTGTGATGATCTGCAGTCCCTCCATCGTCGTCGATTCACATTTTCAAAGAAGTATATCAGTTGGCTAATCCTGATCAAATTTCATGTAAAGCATCATCAGGTAGAAGGAAAGGCTGCCTTAGGCTTTTGGACTGATTGGATAGGAACTCTGGTTGTCAAGGCATCAAAGAGCTCCCATAGACTTATAATGGCAAAAACTTTAAAAATCATCTTCTGAAACCATGTGCCTCACAGTTTATTAGGTCACCTGAGCCAAAGAACAACAGCTCAGATGAGCAGTATAGGCTCATCGGGCCTCTTGTATAATTAGTATGAAGCAATGTCTAGTGGGTCCTCTACATAAATTCTGCCAATCAAGTCCCTGGGGTCCAAACTGGCCACACCTCAAGGATCAATAGCTCCCTTAGACTTATAATGCGGAAAAACTCTTCTCTGAAACCATGAGACCTACAGTTTATATATCTAGTATGTAGCAATGTCTAATGGTCCCCTACAGAAATCCTGCCAATCAAGCCCCTGGGCTTCTATAGACTTATGATGGGGAAAACTAAAACATCTTCTCTAATACATGTACCATGAGAACTATATTTAGTGTATAAATGCATAGTGGTCATCTACGTAAATACTGCCAACCATGCCCCTGGGGTACCGAGCCATGTGGCGTAGTCGGTTATGTGTCTGACTGCAGATACGTGTCTGACTCAAGATCCAGGGGTCGTGGGTTTGATCCAAGCCCATTCCCATACTTTCGTGGAGATTGATCATGAAATAATTTCTAAGGCTATTCTCCTCCCTTCCGCTGATTCAAGAGGGGTTGTTGTCAGTTACAAGCAAAAGTATGTGCACAAAGTACTGGTTAACTGCTTGTTCAAGCTAGCCCAGGAAAAAAAGTGTGGTTAGGTGAACTGACCGTCCAGACATGACCATAGCTGTTGACTAGGACGTTAAGCATCAAACCAAACAAAACAAATGCTCCTGGGGTCCAAAGTGGCCACCCCCCAGGGGTCATTTGCTCGCATAGACTCCTACTATAATTTTAAAAAGTCTTCTGAAAAATGAATTCAACTACTCAGATGAGCGGTATAGGTTCATTGAGCTTCTTGTTTTCTGATGCTATAATTTGGGCCGCATCGCGACAAAACCTGTCTTCGGGGTTTCCCACAAAGGGAGTTTCAAAACAGTCTCCTCAGCCACAGAGACTAGCTAGAAAATTGAATTTTGGCTTGTAGCAAGTTTACATACGATACTTTCGTAATAAGGAATAACAAAGGCGCTGATCAGACTGCAGGGATGCGCAGGCTGGTCTGCGCCTGTGTTGTTTGCAAACCCCCGAAGACAGGTTTTCTCGCGTCGGGGCCCCTTTTAACTGTAGAGGGCAATTACATTTTATGATGCTTACCGTATTCCTACATTTTTATACTACTCCCGAAAATATTTGGGACATATGCTTTTATCATAATAATTATGTCATCTCTCCATTACAAAATTATATTCATTTCATTACTTACAAAGTTACATCATCAGAGAATGTACAGAGTGCGAGAATCTTGACTGTATTTTTATTGGCACAAACTAAAGCATGGGTGATATAGGCTTGAAAGTCTACTTCCATTCACTGTTGGCTGCTAATCACAACTAAATGTGTGGTAGCACAGTGGCTCAGTGGTAGAGTGCTTGACTCGAGACAGAGGGGTCACGGGTTCGAGCCTCACCGGCGTCGCTGTGTTGTGTCCTTGAGCAAGACACATTTATCCTAGCTTAGTACTGGTTCAACCCAGGAAGACCCGTCCCTATAAAACTGAAAGATTGTTGATGGGATGTAAAGAATCAAATCAATCAAAAACAACTAAATGTTGTCTGCTGTGTGTCATCTGCTGTTCCTTTTAAAACATCTCTGTAGCAAACAATGCGGACACAGATCAGACTGCTCCTAGAGGAGCAGTCTGATCAGTGTCCAAACTGTATGTTGAAATTAGTCTTTGATGTTATCAACTAGATACAGATACAAAAGATGACTTGGCAGGCGATACTTTTATATGCATTGTTTCATAGCAGGCAAAGTGTTGATTTGTTTGTCTGTTCATTAATGTCCACACTGGAACAATTGTATACACCTTCTTCAAATGCTGTAAACATGTTACCTAGTACATGTACCTTGACAACGACTTTGACATTAATTTTGATCTTTGCCATGGTAGGTGCAACTCTGTGTTGTGCAGTCTGTTTATAATGGTGTTCAGGAGGTTCCTTTGAAAGCCCTATCAGTTAGGGGATAACTGTATTCAAAATTTTCATTTGGGGGGGTATATCGTCGGATATACAGTCGGAAGTTTAGTTTTTCGGCAGCGAATATGGTTATCCCCATTCTAATGCATTTCTACAGTTTTGACTCGAATTAGAGCGTTGGAAGCCGCATAAAGCTGCACGTCATCCAATGAAATGTGACATAATTAAGTATATCACAGTACTGTCGCAAATTGTTGACGTTATCCAATTAGATGTCACGTTACAAAACAAGTTCATTAGAATACATTTTCATGCCACTTTGCGTAAATACAAGCATAATTAACTACTTCCTGTCAGTTTTCATTTTTGAGCTATGCAATTCAATTTATTTGGCCATTTAAGACTTGCAGTTCATAAATAGTACATAGCAAAAAGCTCAGACAATGATGAGATATCGCAATCATTGCAGTGCCTGACCAGGATTTACACTTGCCATGGTTAAAAAAACATTTATAAAAAGAAAAAAATACCTGGAAAAGTGACCTGCAACCCCTTAAAATAAGTAGTAGACTGTCTCAAAAGAATGAATTCTTATTGAATTTAACCCTTAACTCCATAGGTTATTTTTAGATCATGACATCATTTTCTATTTTTAGACAACATTGAAAAAAAATTCAAGAAAAATTGAAGTTAAGTTTTGAATACTTTTGAAAATATCAAGGAAAATGGAGCATTTGCTCCAAAAAGAGCAAATGCTCCATTTTCCATAATTTTTTCAAATACAATGTGCATGGCATTTCAAAGGTGTCAAAAGGCATTATTACGGGTTAAAGGGTTAATATTCCTTTTTGGCATCAGTGGGTTAAATGATGGTCCCTGTATGGTTTTACATGGTAAATAGAATGCAGCATTGATGATCAGTGGGGAAAGGGAAATCCCTACCCAAGGGTCCGCTGAACCACTGGGAAACGAAGCTAGCCAAGTTTCCCACTGGAACGGTGGACCCGAAGGCTGGAATTTTCCTGTTCTCACTTAGCACCAATGATGAATTCATTTTCTCACATACCATCCAATTCTACCATTTGGTAAGTTACTGTATTTTACTTTTGGTCCTGTTGATAAAATCTCTTAAAAAGACTGACGGAGAAGTACATCGGTTAAAAACCTATGAAATTAATCTCATGTTTTTCTTATTTCATAATTGAGCCATGGCATGAGATTTCCAACAATTTGATTTGTGCGACCAGCAAAGGCTCAGACCAGCCTGCGCATACGCACAGACTGATCAGAGCCTTTGCTGGTCGCTGAAATATTCTATGACTGTTAAACTACTGACCGAACGTCATTTGAGGTTTCTAAGCTTAAAAGGAGGCTGCACAGGCTCGTCTGAATCTACACTTGTCAAAATACCACATTGTTGAAAATCACATGTCACGGCTCTTATTAGAAACTAAGCCAGTGATGTGAGATAGAAGTTGCTCACAGTCTGTAAAATCTGGGGTTATTCTATATTTTCATCAGTGGTATGTGAGAAAGAGAATGTAACCAGAGACTCAGCAAAGCCTCGGTCCTGGTTGAATTCTGACACCTTGAGTGAGATTTCTGTAACCTTTTTGGACACTCATGATGGATTCTTATAGTCCTTGTGATTCTCAAATTTCTTATTTAAAGGAAAATTTCATAGTTAGGCCAGAATTTTTTTATTAGTTGATTTACAAACCCTCCTACTGTAATTTTCCGGAAAGTAGGATTATTATTTTTTTTATTTTCTAAATTATTTTTTTTATTTTATCCACCGACTCTAAAATTTATTTGTTTCGTTGAAAAAAATTATATATTTATGAGGTTCTGTCTGTGTATTTTTAAGAGTGATACTGTTAAAAGTGATTGTCCTATCCAGATTTTTAGGAAAATGATGAAATATTTAAAGATTTAATACAGACTGATGGTTTACCCTATTACTAGTTTTACTGTTTGTTCTGGAGATATTAAAAAAAAAAGCTCTGTTGACTGGTCATTTTCAGAGCTTTTTTTGTCTCCCTGACCCTTAATCTGAATTTATTTCCTGTAAATCAACTAATAAATTATTCTGGCCTTACAAAAATCTTATGATGTTATATCTTTCACCACCCTATGCAGGAAAATCAAAACATTATCATAAAGTTAAGGATATGAATGAGTCTAATAAAGACCAATAAAACACTTTACTTGTTTGTTGTTTATTGCCAAAATCTGTAAGTGTTGGAGTCATCAGTAGTTGTAGGAGTTGGGCCTCATCGCGACAAAACCTGTCTTTGGGGTTTCCGACAAAACGAGACTCAAACCAGCCTGCTCAGCTACAAAGACTAGCTAGAAAATTGAAATTTCCCTCATAGCACGTCTAGATATGATTCTTTCCAATAAGCAAAAAAAAACAAAGGCTCTGATCAGACTGCGCTGATGCGCATGCTGGTCAGCGCCTTTGCTGTCCACCGAAGATAGGTTTTCTTGCGTCCATCTCCAATTTAAGGGTTGTTGGATGCTATTTTTCATTTTATTCAAATTTTAATAGAACATTCTGTAAGTAAACAGTGAAGACCCAGATCAGATGCCACATTCTGTGGAATCTGATCAGGGTCTGCATTGTTTGCCAATGTCCAGAAAAAAGGATGCTAGGCATGGATCATGTTGTATTTATGGTAAGTCTTAACTTTGCATGCTGGGTAAATTTTCATAATGTTGTCGTCCCCTGCTTTTTTTCAAATTCAGCCTTTTCAAAAAAAAATCCCAGGAACACTATTAGAACTGATCTTGGCTCAAACTGTTTGCAAAGGTAATCAGAAGATGACAAATGTCTAGCAAGGAAAGAGTTAAACCCCACTTACATGGATGAAAGTTTTCTGGATTATTCCTGAATTCAGGATTTTGAGGCTGACTTTTGGCTGACTTTCCACAGAAAGTCAGCCTCAAAATGCTGAATTAGGTAGATTTAAATAGCTTCTCTGATTTATTTTCAGTTCATCTTTGAGCAATTGACCATTTTAAACTTGAAATTGTTAGCACTTTGTAAGCATACAGCAAGTTTTAAGATTTGAATTTTCAAAGTTCAGGATTTTTGAAATTTTGATCTTTCACCCATGCACTTAGCTAATGTTGTGATAGTTTTCAAGCAATGGGTCACTGATTGCTATCAAACCTTGCATGGATCCAGTACCTTAGGCTGATCATGATAATATGAATTTAACAGGTTCTATAATGGAGGCACTGTTGTGTCCTTGAGCAAGACACTTCATCCCCTGTACTGTTTCAACCCAGGAAGCCTGGAAAATGTCCCAAAATGACTGACAAATTATTGACTGGGGCATCAGGGGTGTAGTTAGAGGCTTTATAATGTTGAAGCCCACCAAGAAGATTGGAGAATTAAGATATCTGACCTAGTTGAGAAGTGAAACCAGGGTAAGAAGCAAATATGATGTTGAAGCCTAGGCTTTTTGGTCTCCACCTGGCCATGTGCCTCGGCATAAAGCATCTACACAAACAAACCTTTTTATGTGCATTTAAGCAAGAACAAATACCTTTTGACCATGTGACTATTGAATTTTGACTGACAATCTGTTCAACAGTTTAAGTCTTTTAAATCAATCTATTGCTTGCCAATATTCATAGCCATCCACCTTCATGTACACTCCAAACTGAACTGAGCTAACTTTCAAGCTCTAAGGGATCAGAGAAATCTCAGTAGACTGGCTGAAAAATAGCTGAAGCTGACATTATAGATATTTGAAGCTAGCTGAGTCTCTGAGCAGTCATCCAATTGGACAGCACACCCTTCATGTGTAGCATGTTGGACAAATGTATTAACCCTTTACCCCATATGCTATATTTAGAACATTGCATCAGTTTATATAAATAATTCAAATATTTTCCAAAAAAGTATTTTTTACATTTCAATAGTTTTGAAAATATTATGAAAAATAATTTTTATAATATTTTCAAAAATATTACATTTCAAAGGCGTCCAAAGGGGCTTGTGTGGAGTAAAGGGTTAAAGGAACCCTAAGGAATGCTCTATGGCAAGACTGATCATTTTAATGGAGGGAACTTAGTTTTATGGAAAACATAGTCTTCTTGACAAAAACTACTGCCTATTCGGAAATGATTTGGAACAAATTGTACTTTGATGACCCTCTACCAGGATTGCATAAATTAATTTGATCCATTAACCCTTAAAGCGCCACCTATAATTTGCAGCAGACGACAATTTCAAATTTTGCCGCTTTTTCAAAAATAACCAATAAGGCATGATATGATGTAATACCATACCTTATTTTTGTCAAAAATTGGTAAAAATGTCGCAAATTTTTGGTCTTCCGCAGTCGTGATTAGCGCTTTAAGGGTTAAAGATACACTGCCCCAAGGGTGCAGTGCAGGCCAGCTTTTCCAATGTTTATATAGGGAAAACACTGATAAAACAATCTTGCCAAACACTAATGGGCCCATTTGGAAATAACTTTGCACAAAAATTTAATGTCCTTGGCCTTGGGTGACCCTCTATCAAGATTACTCAAATTAATTTGATCCCTTTATGAAGCATGGCTGTCAGGTATTTGTATCCCATTAGCCATTGGTCAGATTTGATTCGCTTTTTGGTTTAAATGAAAATTTTATTGAGGTTCTCCAGCCTTTTGTTTTTCCACATTACTTAAACTTTTCCATGTAGAGTCTTATTGAAACTGCTGATCCATCAAAGATTCATAGCTTGATATTGGAAGGGCTAATGCTTTCCCCTGACCTTATAAACAGTCATCTCAGGTATATTTTAAAAATTTGAACGGATACAGTTTTTCTTATTTTCTTATATTTAGAACACTGAGATAAGAGTGTTTGAACTTTAAAGACCTTCATATGAGCGCCTAATTGGTAGATAACCTGTTTTCATGGTTCGCAACCAGGTAAGGCTCATTTCAGCCTGCTCAGATTCAGAGACTAGCTAGAATGTTGACATTGTACATGAAGCAAGTCTAAGTATTATACTTTCCAATACGCGAATAACAAAGGCGCAGATTAGACTGCTGATGCTCAGGCTGGTCTACATCTTTGTTGTTCGTATGCTACAATGTCCCAGGGTTTCACACCAGGAGGCCCATATACACTGCTCTTTGTCCTATCTATCTACATATGAGCTGTCACATGTGATTTCCAACAATGTGGCATTTTTAGAAGTGTAGACTCAGATGAGCCTGTGCAGCCTCCTTTTAAGCTAAGAAACGCCAAATGATGTTCAGTCAGTAGCTCAACACTTATATAATATCCATGCAGCTAGCAAAGGCTCTGATCAGACTGCGCGTATGCGCAGACTGATCTGAGGCTTTGCTGGTTGCACATACCACATTGTTGGAAATCTCATGTCGCCGCTCAGATTATATCTAATCATTATCAAAGGTAAGTGGCTAGTTTGAATCTAGCAAGAAAAAAACGAAATAAAACTGGCTGTGACATTTAAGTAACAGCCCTATATTCCTCTGAGGTCTCAGTTGTGACCTCGTTTGATGAAGAGAAACTATTCTAATGGGACAACATGAATTCTACAGGGCATCACTACATGTCTGATAACTTCATTTTACAATACTCAGAGCTATTTGCAGGCCTGCTTAGTTTTGTTGTGAGCCTGGATCAGATATTTTATCTTTTAATATCAATGCATTGGCGCAGGTTACGCACATTCGTAATAAAAATAAATATTAACATTCAAGGGAGGTCACTTATGTGATAAGTGATTTTACATACTATAAGGAACTGCTCATCAAGGAAAGAATTTGCAAAATCTTTCCTTTAAGAGAAGTTCCCATTTTGAAAATGGACGCTAATGAAGAGAATCGGCTAGATCCAGTAGTCTCCCTTTAATGTGGGTATTTGTTCAGCGTTCTGACTATGCCATTCAAGAGTACTTGTGCATGTCATCAACACTAATTGTTTTGTGTCATCTACAGACCCAGCAGGATGCCATCCTCTGTCTTCTCAAGTTGTTGGATTTTAGTGACTCATTCAACATTGCATGCATTCACAAATCCTTTTGATTATACATTAATCAGCAATTAAACATTGGAAAATGTATTCTGCAAAATACCTGACTGCATACTTTGGTACACCCTTAACTGCTTGGAATCCCTTCTAAAACTAAAATTATAAAGTGGTATTAGGCCACAGTATATTTGATTTACCAATCCTGAAGTCTTCCAAAATCATTGAGGTCTTCTTGCAAAATACGACTGTTTTGCATTGAATGAAAGCTACTAAATAGGACACACCTGTTTTCATGTTCTTCATTAAATTGGCTTGTTCCCCCCCCCCCCTCCCCCCCCCAAAAAAAGTTCCTTGTTACCCAATATTCACAGTCTCTGTTTCCCTGGGGTCAAAAATTAATATCTAGAACCTCCCCACCACCCCACCCCCTCCCTCCAATCAAGGGTGACCCTCAATATCCGGGTTCTTTTTATACAGATTAGATCAATTTGTGTGTGTTTGAGTTTAACATCCCAACAATAGCTACGGTCATATTGAGACAGTACCGCAGCTTAAAGTCCCATCCAACAGACTGAAGGAATCAAACCCATCACCCCTGGTTTACGAGGTGGGTGGTTTGTCCACTACACTACAGCAGCTCCTGATCAACTCGTGGATAGACACTCTAATCCCATAAAGTACTCAGTTAAACGTTGTCTTATGTTTTTTAACAGAAGGACAAAAGGAGTCTCTTACCAAGCTATTTTTTGAAGGAAAATAATGTAAAATGAGCCAGATACTTTTTGAATGACCCTTTCAATTGTTATAAAAGCTATAACTTGTTAGATTTCAAGGGACGTAACTCTGAGTGTTAAGACGAATGAAAACTTCCTGGTTCACAACAAAACAAGGAAGTATTGTAGTTCAGATTCTGAATCTTTGACTAATCTTTTCATCATTCAGAAATGTAGGAAACATACTAAATATTCACTGAAATATGTAAGGATCAGCTAGAGCTGTTGTCATGAACATGTGTACTGTTTTATATGGTGGATAAAACTTTTGTTTACAAAACGAAAGTTTGCCAAAACACTTTCAAAGTTTCAGTTTTCAAGAACTGATTAAAGTAAATGACAATGCATAAAGTGACACAGACAGATTGAAACCTGTATTCACAGCACCATGGCTGAGCTGCAAGAGGTAATATTGGAACTTTTTTTCTTTTTGTTTTGCAACTATTTATCTGGAGCTCTTTTTTTCTCTGTATACACTCTTATATTCATTTTCCCACCCATGTCCTGTCTAGGAAGTGAATATAAAGCACATTCCACTCATGTTTTCCAGCCATTTTAATTGCATGAATCTAGGAATTACCCTGGATTCAAGACTGAATGGAAAACAATAAAGCTCCTGATCAGTTTGCCTTCAACCCCAGCATCTGACCTGGATCTACATACTTCGACTTCAATGACAATATTTTGATATTTGTCCAAATCCACTAATGTAGGCAACTTAAGAAGGGATTGATTAATAGTTTTCTGAAAAGGATATTATAGGTAAATTAAGCATCAACTTTTGTAATTGATTACAAATTTGAACACATTCAGCTAAAATTGAATTAATGAGGCACTCCATGGGGGAACCTGTTCCCTTGTTCACCTGAAATAAAATGGCTTGTTCCCCTGTTCCCCCAATATCAAAAAACTACTTTCTTATTTTTTCTGTTCCCTAATAATTTGTCTTTGTTCCTCTGTTCCCCTCAAAATTTGTCATTTTTTCCCTGTTCCCCTGAAATAAATGCCCTTTTTCAACTCTTCCCCAAAACCTAATTGAGGGCTTATTAAAAAATAAATAAAGTTATTCCGAAAATAAATGTGAAAAACTTAAAAAAACAAATTGAGTATTAAATTTATGAAGGGAAATATTTCAAATTTGAACAGTCGTTTTATTATTCAGTTTAAAGTAATTTTTACGGTAAGTTTAAGTTCTTTGATAAGTTTAATTTGTGGTTGTTTGAAAGAAAAAAATATGGTCCATTAATTTAACTCTTGTCCTGCTGAACCCAGATTTATCCATTTTTAAAACACTGTATCAGGATCCAGGCTCTTTGTAAATTGTCACTTGTAACACAAATGCTGCTGGTTGATCAGCAAGGTAAAATTTGGGAGGAGTGTAGTACACACATGAAAATATTCAGCAGCACAAGGGTTAAAAGTTTTTTTCATGGGCGGATTCAGAAAATTCTGCTAGGGCAGGGGGGACCTGACGGGTTTTTTAGTTATCAATTTAATGTATTCCACAGATTGCCGTACGAACCTCCCTCAAGAAGCAATAGGACCCAAAGGGGGGGATGTCTGGCCCCAATGCCCCCTTCTGGATCCGCCAATGTGTTTAACTGATAGGAAGACAGGAAGATGCACCTGATTGTGCCTATTCAAAACATATGTCTTCACTTAGATGTTTTTTCCACCAAGGGAAATTACAGACATGTTTTTGTCATTGACCCCAGCAGCCATGGTTGAGTTCATCTTCAGCACTTGGGAAACAACATTAGCAAGAATAACATACCTGATGTCAACATTTACCTCAGGAAAGAGTAAGAGACTGTCCGTGTTACAGTTAGTGTCTAATCAGGGCCTACACTGTTTGCATCTTAATGAGGAAACTGGATCTGGAGATATAAAACTTACAGTGTGGTCCCTTTATAATACACCCCATAATTATAACATAGACTTGGATATATCACAGTCATGTGACTCCCAAATTTTTTACCATGAGTTTTTACAAAGGAATTATAAATAGGAAATGAAATGGTAATTCCTTTGTAAAATTGTCACTTTATATTACAGTTCACTTATAAATAACATGGTTCCCAAAGACATATATCTTTATATATACCGGGCCGCGTAGCGCAGTCCGTAACATGTCTGGCTACAGATGCGTGTCTGACTGCAGTTCCAGGGGTCGCGAGTTCGATCCCGGCCCGGTCCCATACTTTCGTGGAGATTGATCATGAAATAATTTCTACGGTCATTCTCCTCCCTTCCGCTGATTCATTCAAGAAGGGTTGTTGTCAGTTACAAGCGAAAGAATGTGCACAAATTACTGGTTAACCGCTTGCTCAAGCCTGCCCAGGAAAAAGTGTGGTTAAGTGAACTGATCGTCCCGCAATGACCATAGCTGTTGACATGGGACGTAAAGCAACAAAAACAAAACAAATATATCTTTATAAAGGGAATGTACTGTATTAAACATAGATCTCTATTATAAGTCTTAATCCTAGACTGCATGGCTGTATAAATTGATATGCCACATTCCACATGGGCCAGTCCAGCTTAATAATATGCCATCTCGGATAATATACTGAAATAGACTATAAACTTATTACTTTGTGGCATACTGTAAACACTGGACTGGTCCCTGTGCCACATTCACACCAGTCCTGGCCCCCGAGATTATAAAACTTCATGCTCAACTCAACTGAGCATGAAATTTTAATTGCTTGTAAACACTAAAATGCAGAAAAATAAAGAAGTTACTTGCTTTAAGTCTCTCAGATATAGTATTTACAATGCTAATAAATGTTAAAATGTCAACAATTGTTGGCATTTTAACATTTATGAGCAGGATAAATTTCGTGTTCAACTTTTCAGCCAGTTTAATTGAACATGTATCTATAAGTTCACAAGACATGGTTGGTTGGATCCTCTCCTCCCCTACCCTTCCCCATGATAAAAGTAGCTAGGTCCATGCATTTCTGTACAATTTACCTGCATTACATTTTCATACCATGCATTCTTGCTAACTGAATGCACTGATGTATGTCAGGTTATGATTGAGTGGTCCTTCAGCTCTTTACAAGCTGAATGAAAAACTATAGCGAACAACATTGAACATTGAGCTATGTAGTGAGAATATCTGATAGCATAATATCTGCCGTCTGATCAGCATCAATGCATCTAAATTATAGTGCATTGTTAGAAATTATTTTTCTTATTTCTCAAACAACATATTGTGGGTATTCAAGAGAAGCATCTCAATGGCATCTCCATGCAGGCACATGACATAAAAACAACGTATAATCGTTCATTGTTTTAAGATTGTGTGCCTGCTGGGTGAGCACCCAAAACAACAGAAAGTATGCTCATTGAGATGGTTCTTTTGAGCACCCAATCAGATGAGAAAATAATCACACTTTTTTACAAGTATGTTCAAAAAGCTTGTTTATCTGGATCTATGAATTCTAGATACCATATGGGCCTCGACGCGAGAAAACCTGTCTTCGGTGGTTTGCGAACAACAAAGATGCAGATCAGCCTGCGCAGACTGATCAGCGGCTTTGTTATTCACGTTTTGGAAAATATCATCTCTAAACTTGCTACAAGCGAAATTTTGTTTTCTAGCTAGTCTCTGTAGCTGGGGAGACTGGTTTGAGTCTCGCTTTGTCAGAAACCCCGAAGACAGGTATTGTCGCGTCGAGCAGAAACGTCTGCTTCAGTGAATATAGAAACACAAACTGCATGTCAGTAATAGCACACTCGGCATGCACAATTTAGGTTGCCAATTTCCTCTTGCAGCTTTTGTATCTGTTTACTTATTTTTAAGAATCTACGAATAATGCAGACATTTTGCACACACTGAATTTTGGCTGATCAGGATTTTCCACAGTAAGTCAGCCTTCAACGTAGTGGCTCAGTTGGTGGAGTGTTAGACTTGGGATCGAACGGTTGCTAGTTGGAGACTTAGACTACCAGAGTCACTGTGTTGTGTCCTTGACCAAGACACTTTATCCACTGCCTAGTACTGGTTCAACCCAGGAAGACAGACATCATGACTGAAAAATTGTTGACTGAGATATAAAGCATCAACACAACCAAAAAAATAAAATCCTGAATTTTAGCTTCTGAGTTGCTTATCATTCTGGATACCTGCGAGAAGGTACTTTGGCAAACCGTGAAGACCCTGATGAAATGCTGCATGATGCAGCATTTCATCAGGGTCTGCGAAAAACAAATTTTCACGACAGAAATGCATCATTAATTTGAAGTGACCCCTCAAAATACAAAATGGGCAATTCCATACTTATTCTATCAACATGCATGGGAAAATCCATCAGATTGAAAAGGGTTAAATAAGATTGTCTATGAGCAAACAAGCAGATCACAGTCTAGGAGGTAAACACGGTACGAGTACCTCATTTTGAGGGAGAGTGCTTATAAAATCTATGGCAGATGCTTATCAGCAAACCGGTTTCTCCTTAGGACTGATCTGGGTCTAAGAGCTCTGTTACTTTATCAGCAATTTTGAACCCTTAAAGCGCCAATCGCAACAAAAGTCGTCTGCTTTTCTCGTCTGCTGAAATGTTTAAGAAGCCTCTATAAAAAACAGTGTGGACCCAGATCAGTCTGATCTGGGTCCACACTGTTTGCTTCTATACTTAAATTAGTCAGTAATGTTAGGCAATTATTTGCAGCAGACAACTTCAGCAGGCGTCATTTTTCAGATGCATTTTTTTTCTTGGCGCTTTAAGGGCTAAGGAGGGGAATTAAATCATTATCCTACATTGAGCTACTTAATTTTGCGAGGATTTCTTTTCTTACAGTATCGAGTATCGAGTTAAAAAAAGCGAGTTTCAAGTAATAAAAGTCGAGTATCGAGTTATAAAAGTCGAGTATCGAGTAATAAAAGTCGAGTATCGAGTGATAAAAGTCGAGTATCGAGTTTTAAAAAGCGAGTATCGAGTAATAAAAAACGAGTATCGAGTAATAAAAAAGCGAGTATCGAGTAATAAAAAGCGAGTATCGAGTAATAAAACAGAACAAGAAAACGATCGGATGCACTATTAGATTACACACGTGACGATCTCACGGAATAAAGAAACTTATTTTAAAAAATCACACAGACATGGTTAATATAACCCCCCTGTCCGTAAAGGCTACGTCGTAGAATAAAATTGTGGTGCTCGGCTTTTGAAAAGTGGTACGGCCCTGGAACGTCATTTACCTAGTGTCTGCTGCTCTGGTTAGTGGGGTTTGACCTCCCTCAAGAAAAGTTTCTAATTCAAGATGTCTGTAGAAGCGATACTAATGCATTTGAGGCCATTTTTCTTTAGCTTATATCACAAGCATTAGTTGTATTTCAAATGTTTACGACAGGTTTGTGAGCCCTCACCATCAATTATTTCGACCCTCAGGCGGTGGCATTTAGCTCAAAGCAACAGTTAGTAATTCTGATACATATATATGTTGTTGGTTGTTTCATTGTTGTTTTGGGATTTTTTCCAGTTCAATACATACATGTATGGACCTAGACTAAGCATTCTCAGGCCTCCAGATACATTTAAGAGAGCGCAATTAAAAATAAGTTTCCTATTTCTCAACCAAAACATATGTTGTGGGTACTCAAAGATACGGTTCTTTTGAGCACTCAAACTATGTAACTATCTCTACCAAAACATATGCTAGGGATACTCAAAAGTACCGTCTCGATGAGACGGTCCTTTTGAGCACCCAAAAACAAATGTTAAAAATTGTTGTTGTTTTTTTTGCTTAACTACTCGGTTCTTTACTGAGAGAAGGCTTTTCATCTTGATACTCGCTTTTTATTACTCGCTACTCGCCTTTTATAACTCGATACTCACTTTTTATTACTCGATACTCGCTTTTTATTACTCGATACTCGCCTTTTATAACTCGATACTCGCTTTTTATTACTCGATACTCGCTTTCTATTACTCGATACTCGCCTTTTATAACTCGATACTCGCTTTAACATTCCTAGGATTGATGCAATACTTATGGCCTCCAAAGATATCATTAGTGAGACATTGTTATTTTGGGCCTTGATTTCTCCAAGAATATAGTATTTTTGTACATATAGGTGATCATCATTGCATTGGAAGCGTCTCAATGCGTCGTCTCCTGGTGCGTACTCACAACGGATTCTTGGAGAAAATAAAAAGCTGTAGACTTCCACATGTATTTACATAAATAGGTGTCATATATTTAGGGTTACTATTGATCGAAATGTCTCCGTTATAATACGTTTAAGGACCAATCCATTACATGTTAGTATATCAAGAAAAAATCTTCGGGGTTGTTATCAGGTAGGACATAACTCAGTATGTTAAGCTGGATACTGAAAGTTGCAAATAGGCATAAACTTGCTACATCAACGGATGACTCCATTAGTTGGGCTCTGGGCTCGATTGTTCGGGCTCTAATGTAGCCCGAGCTTTCACCCAGGATGACCCTTTATGGGGTGTGCGAGCAGCGAAGGCTCTGGGAAAACTGCACTGGCTCTGGAGAGACTGTGCCTTTTCTGCCCGCTTAAGTATCGAAATCTGATGAGCTGGCTTTAATATAACGGATGAGCCTCTCCAACTAATGTTGAGATCGTCGGGTCGCTGGTTCAGCATTCATAGTGGAGCTGTTTCATAGTGGAGCTGTATTGTGTCCTTGTGCAAGACACTTTATCACTTGCATAGTATAAGGACTGACTCAACCCAGGGAAACTCTCAACATGATTAAAAGTGTTGCTTTGGGCGTAAAGCATCAACTCAAACAATTCTTATGACAACATCAACAAATACAGGCTAGCGATCTAGGGCCATCTAAGGCCTCTTGCTATGTAGTATAGTTTAGCAACAACAACAACAACAACAACAACAACAACAGAAATACAGTCAGGCTCACACCAGGAAGATGGCAATCGAAAACGTCAATATTTTCGTCTAACAGAGATCAAAAATAGATAGAAACAGAGTTTTCGATTGCCATTTGTCACCCGACACTATTTCTAGCGATTTTTTTAATCCGCGGTCATCGATTGAGGTGTGAGGTCTGACATGTCAGCCCTGATTAAATGACCGGACCAGGCCAGGGCATGCTTGACATTAGAAATGCCAATTTCAAAGCGTTTGGCATTAGGGTTCACTCTTTGCATATCATGTTACATGTAATTGTATGCTTCTTCGTTGTTTGCTGGTTTTCTTTTCAATTCAATTTTTAAAGACTTTCATGACTATCATCCACGTGTAAAATCGTTTTGACCCAGATCATGCCCAACGTTTTTCTGGTCAAGCTCTTTGCAAGACAATACAACTCCTCACTAGCAGGCAAAGAGTTTTAAGGGACGTTCCCCGCATTAATTACTAAATGTCAAGTGCTGGTCTTTCCACACAATCTTGTTTCCTATGGGCTTACAATGATAGTTATTTTTGCATGCCAAACTTTATTTATTTGGAATATAACTGTCACTTCCAAGTTTGATAGTACCTTCAACCACCCTGAGAGCAAACATCGGGTTAGTAACATGCCAGTCTGGGTAATTCGTAAAGTTCATAATTTGCTGTATCTCGTACATTGGTATTGTACCCGAAGATATGTCCGATATAACGCATTAATTTTAGAACAAAAGCCTTACAAGATTTTACGTCATTTAGTGTCACCATGCTCCAGTGGATCAGATTGGAGGTCGGAAAGTGACATTGTACCATGTGGAAATGTTACCGCCACCACCACTACGACATGAATGGGACACCTTCTATATAAACTTCTTTCGAATATTTTATGCCGTGTTTAAATATGATGCGAGGCAAGCAATCATGCATCCGTCGTAGTTGTCGTCGTCGTCAGACTTTTGGTTTCCGATTAATAACTGGTGAAAGAATGCATCAATAAAATTAAAAAAAAAAATACAGAATAATAATTCTAAATAGTAAAAGCATTGTACAATACATAGCAGGTCGAGTTCGAATATGGAAACCATCTTCATAATCATGATAATTTCGACTCATTTATGGCCGTTTGGGGCTTAGGTTTTGTATATTTATTTATATACCACCGAAACTCCGCTGCACGACTGCACAAGAAAGCTTGCTGAACTACAGCAGTTCATACCGTTGCTCATCTATTTTATACATCATTTATCACGCAAAAATGATGAGTTCCATTTAGAATTAAGGGCAGTTGACCTTACATTTTACACTTCAAAGCCTTTTATTACTCGATACTCGCCTTTTATTACTCGATACTCGACTTTCATTACTCGCTTCTCGACTTTTATAACTCGATACTCACCTTTCATTACTCGATACTCGGCTTTCATAACTCGATACTCGCCTTTAATAACTCGATACTCGCCTTTTATAACTCGATACTCGCCTTTTATAACTCGATACTCGCTTTTGATTACTCAAAACTCGACTCTTATTACTCAATACTCGATACATACCAAAAGTGACTCTCTAATTTTGCACTCCATGTACTCCCTTATTAATTCAAAGCCTCAGATAAGATGGGTTGTCTTCTCCAAGCATACATATATTGTGTGTGTTCATTGCTCATTTGGAATCATCTGATTGAGACACTTCCAATGAACATCACAACAACATATTTGCATGGAAAAAATGAGAAAAATATCACCCATTGGTTGATAAAAGTTCTTATCTAGGGACATGGCTTAAAATAATAAAGCATTGATTAAGTTGTAATAAATCCTGTAATTAAGGCAGTTTTTGGCAGATGTTTGGCAACTGATACATGTTTACCTGTGTTTTCACTGCTTATCAAACAGGTGGCTTATCTGATGAGGTTGAGCATCTCTGTACAATCATTTGAATTATTTCAAGAAAATGAAATAAATAATAAATTTTGTGAAGTCCCTCTTGAACCAAAACTCACCTTTGTATCTTAGTCCTGTAAGCAAGGCGAGATTAGTTGCGTATAAAAAAAAGGAAGGAATACTTGGTGTTATCTTATAGAGACGTCTTTTAACACTTTTGCAAACAGAGCAGCCCCAGATCAGGCAGCTCTTGTTAGACAACCATCAAAGCTATTCAACTGAATACAATATAGATTGCCAGTGGACATTTCTCAGCCATCAATGTTGTTCACCCAACTATGATATAGATTACCAATGGACATTTCTGAACCATCAAGTTTGCAGCTCAACCAAATACGATGAAGATTTACCAAGTGGACATTTCTCAACCATCAAACTTGTTCAACCAAATACAATGTAGATTGCCATTGGACATTTCTCAACCATCAAAGTTGTTCAACCAAATACAATGTGGATTACCAGCGGACATTTCTTAGCCATCAAAGCTGTTCAACTGAATACAATAAAGGTTACCAGTGGGCATTTCTCAGCCATCACAGTTGTTCAACCAAATAAAAAAATCATACAAAGTAGATTGCCATCAAAGCTCAACCAAATCTGAGCATAGATTGCACATTTTAACCCTTCAGTAACGCCAAGGGAAAGCTATTTCAGAACTTGTCAAATACAGGCAACAGCCATTTAGGCATGTTAATTGCTGGCCTTACCTGAAACATCAATGGCATGCAGAACTTGTTTTTCCAGTCTTTACCGTAAGACTGACTCAAACCACAGGAATGAGAGACACATCAGGGGTGTAACCAGTATGCCTAAAAAATAATATTACATATGCCAAAACAAAAAGCTTTTCTTTTTTGTCATACTTCAGTATTCAACTACAGTATTAAACATAATAAGCACGCCATTCTTTTAATCATATTTACCAATTGCCCATATCCTCTTTAGTGTCACAAACATATGGGCCTCGTTGCGAGAAAACCTGTCTTCAGGGTTTCCGACAAAGGGAGTTTCAAACCAGTCTCCTCAGCTACAGAGAAGCTAGAAAACTGAAATTTCGCTCGTAGCAAGTCTAGATATGATACTTCTGGATAAGTGAATAACAAAGGCGCTGATCAGTCTTCGCATCCTTATCTTCTAGATTATCACAACCAATATTACCATATGGGATTGGGTATATATGGCAGACACAATCATATCAGTTAGGATAATCCAAACTCCTCTGCTGGTTTATGCATGAGATTTGCAGCCATATCCTCAAGGATAACAAAACCATATGTGGCATTCACAGCCATTTCCTGAAGCACAATACAACCATATTTGTTTGATTATGCATGTCATTCACAGCCATACCCACAAGGATAACATAACCATATCTGCTTGATTATGCATGCCATTCACAGCCATACCCTCAAGGATAACATAACCATATCTGCTTGATTATGCATGCCATTCACAGCCATACCCTCTAGGATAACACAACAATAATTGCTTGAGTATGTGTGACATTCATGACCATATCTTCAAGGATAACAAAATTATGCATATCACCCATAGCCATATCCTCAATTATAATACGTTTCTTGACGTCACGTCAACATGTTTTCCGTCTCTGGTTCCATGCTTGCAATTTACTTTACGTGACGTCGCCGCAAAAGTAGGTAACCGACGTTAGCCTCGTTTTAAAGGATAGTGATATGGATTCAGAAAACCTCAGTTCGTTGATCCGGATTTCTGTATCAGATGGCCAGAAAACGGACAGTTCTTAAGTCATATCAGTTATATGTATATAATAATAACCATATCTGCTTGAGTATGTGTGACATTCACGACCATATCCTCAAGGATACCACAGCCATATCTGCTTGAGTATTGGTGGCAATCACAGCCATTTTCTCAAGAATAAAAAAAACACACACATCAACTTAAGTATATTTGTCACTCACAGGCATAACCTCATGGATAACACAACCATATCTTTTCGACGTGCAGCCATATCCTCAAGGATATCACAACGATATCTGCTTAAGTATGCCTGGCATTTGCAACGATATTCTCAATGAATACAACCATATCTGTTTTGAGTATTTATGGCATTCATAGCCATATCTTCAATGACAATACAACCATATCTGCTTTAGTACTGTGACATTCACAACCATATCCTCAAGGATACCACAACCATATCTGCTGGAGTATGTGTGGTGTTCACAGGCATTTCCTCAAGGATGACAAAATCAAATAAATTTAAGTATATGTGACACTCATAGCCATAACCTCAAGGATAACACAACCATATTTTTTCGAGTATGATTGACTTGCAGCCATATCCTCAAGGATATCACCATATCTGCTGGAGTATGCATGACATTCACAGCCATATCCTCAAGGATAATACAAGCATGTCTGCTTAAGTATACCTGATATTTGCAACCATATTCTCAATGATAACACGACCATTTTTGTTTTGAGTATGTATGACATTCACAGCCATATCTTCAAGGATAATATTACCATATCTGCTTAAGTAAACGTAACATGAGTGTATATGCATTTGCAGCCATATCCTTAAGTATTATACAACCATAGCACAAACATATCTGCTGGAGTATGTATGGCATTTGCAGCCATATGCTTAAGGATACCACAACCATATCTGCTGGCGTATGTGTGGCATTTGAAGCCATATGCTTAAGTATAACACAACCATATCTGCTTGAGTATGTGTGGCATTTGAAGCCATATGCTTAAGGATAACACAACCATATCTGCTGGAGTATGTGTGGCACTTGAAGCCATATCCTCAATGATAACACAACCATATCTGCTGGAGTAAGTGTGACATTCCCAGCCATATCCACAAGGATTCACAACCGTATCTGCCTCAATAATAACACAACCATATCTTCTTAAGTATGTTTGACATTCACAGCCATATTCTCAATGATAACATAACCATATCTGCTGGAGTATGTGTGACATTTGCAGCCATATCCTTAAGGATGGCACAACCATATCTTCTTGAGCATGTGTTGCATTCACATCTATATTCTCAATGATAACTCAGCCATATCTGCTGGAATATGTGTGGCATTTGCAGGCATATCCTTAAGGATAACACAACCATATCTGCTTGAGAATGTGTGGCATTTGCAGCCATATGCTTAAGGATAACACAACCTTATCTGCTTGAGTATGTGTTGCATTTGCAGCCATATCCTTAAGGATAACACAACCATATCTGCTTGAGTATGTGTGGCATTTGCAGCCATATGCTTAAGGATAACACAACCATATCTGCTTGAGTATGTGTGGCATTTGCAGCCATATCCTTAAGGATAACCCAACCATATCTGCTTGAGAATGTGTGGCATTCGCAGCCATATGCTTAAGGATAACACAACCTTATCTGCTTGAGTATGTGTTGCGTTCGCAGCCACATCCTTAAGTATAACACAACCATATCTGCTTGAGTATGTGTGGCATTTGCAGGCATATCCTTAAGGATAACACAACCATATCTGCTGGAGTATGTGTGGCATTCGCAGGCATATCTTTAAGGATAACACAGCCGTATCTGCTTGAGAATGTGTGGCATTCGCAGCCATATCCTTAAGGATAACACAACCATATCTGCTGGCGTATGTGTGGCATTCACAGCCATACCCTCAATGATAATTGCTTGAGTATGTGTTGCATTCATAACCATATCCACAAGGATTCACAACCGTATCTGCCTCAATAATAACTCAACCATATCTTCTTAAGTATGTTTGACATTCACAGCCATATTCTCAATGATAACATAACCATATCTGCTGGAGTATGTGTGGCATTTGAAGCCATATCCTCAATGATAACACAATCATATCTTCTTGAGTATGTGTGACATTCACAGCCATATCCTCAAGGATAACACAACCATATCTGCTTAAGTATGCCTGACATTTGCAACCATATTCTAAAGGATAAATACAACCATATCTGTTTTGAGTGTTTATGGCATTCACAGCCATATCTTCAAGGATAATACAACCATATCTACTTAAGAAAGCATGAAGTTTACAACCATATTCTCATGCAATAATACAAACATGTATCTGTTTGAGTATGCGTGGCATTGGCAGCCATATCCTTAAGTATTATGCAACAATAGCACATCCATATGTGCTGGAGTATGTGTGACATTCAAAGCCATATCCTTAAGTATAACACAACCATATCTGCTGGTGTATGTGTGGCGTTCGCATCCATATCTACAGGGATAACCCAACCGTATCTGCTGGAGTATGTGTGACATTTGCAGCCATATCCTTTATAAGCATCACACAGCTATATCTGATGGAGTATGTGTGGCATTCGCAGCCATATCCTTAAGGATAACCCAACCATATCTGCTGGAGTGTGTGTGGCATTTGCAGCCATATCCTTAAGGATAACACAACCTTATCTGCTTGAGTATGTGTGGCATTCACAGCCACATCCTTAAGTATAACACAACCATATCTGCTTGAGTATGTGTGGCATTTGCAGCCATATGCTTAAGGATAACACAACCATATCTGCTTGAGAATTTGTGGCATTTGCAGCCATATGCTTAACGATAACACAACCATATCTGCTGGAGTAATTGTGGCATTTGCAGCCATATGCTTAAGGATAACACAACCATATCTGCTTCAAAATATGTGGCATTTGCAGCCATATGCTTAAGGATAACACAACCATATCAGCTTGAGAATGTGTGGCATTTGCAGCCATATGCTTAAGGATAACACAACCATATCTGCTTCAAAATGTGTGGCATTGGCAGCCATATGCTTAAGGATAATGCAACCATATCTGCTTGAGAATGTGTGGCATTTGCAGCCATATGCTTAAGGATAACACAACCTTATCTGCTTGAGAATGTGTGGCATTTGCAGCCATATGCTTAAGGATAACACAACCATATCTGCTTTAGTATGTGTGGCATTTGCAGCCATATCCTTAAGGATAACCCAACCATATCTGCTTGAGTATGTGTGGCATTTGCAGCCATATGCTTAAGGATAACCCAACCATATCTGCTTGAGTATGTGTGGCATTTGCAGCCATATCCTTAAGGATAATACAACCATATCTGCTTTAGTATGTGTGGCATTTGCAGCCATATCTTTAAGGATAGCACAGCCGTATCTGCTCTAGTATGTATGGCATTCACAGCCATATTCTCAATGATAAGTTACAAAGCCATAACTGCTATGAGTATGTGTGGCATTCGCAGCCATATCCATCAGGATAGCAGAGCCATATGGCTTGAGTATGTGTGACATTCACAGCCATATCCCACAAGGATAACACAACCATATCTTCTTGAGTATGTGTGGCATTTGCAGCCATACCCTTAAGGATAACACAACCATATCTAGGGAGCACAGTGGCTCAGTGGTAAAGAGCTTGACTCAAGACAAAAGGGCCCCAGGTTTGAGCCTCACAGGTGTCACTGCGCTGTGTCCTTGAGCAAGAACATTAATCCTAGTTTAGTACTGGTTCAACCCAGGAAGACCCTTCCCTTTAAAGCTGAAAGATTGTTGATGGGACGTAAAGAATGAAATCAACAACAAAAAAAGGAAAACATATCTGCTGGAGTATTTGTGGCATTAGCAGCCGTATCCTTAAGGATACACAACAACATCTGCTTGAGTAGGTGTGACAATTGAAGCCATATCCATAAAGATAACACAACAATATCGGCTTGAGTATGTGTCACATTCAAAGCCATATCCTCAATGATAACACAGCCAAATCTGCTTGAGTATATGTGGCATTCGCAGCCATATCCTTAAGGATAACACAACCATATCTGCTTGAGTATGTGTGGCATTCACAACCATATCCTTTAGAATAACTTAGTCATATTGGCTTTTGTATGTGTGGCATTCACAGCCATATTCTCAATGATAACACAACCATATCTGCTGGAGTATGTGTGGCATTTGCAGCCATATTATAAATGATAGATAACACAGCCATATCTGGCATTTATAGAGATTCTTTCTTAGTCTTCTGTAACAACCCTTTCAGGTTTTACTCAGTTTTGCATTGGGATGCTTTGAAAGGAAACAGCTTGAACAGTGTTGAATAGGATGCTTCTCTTACTTGAATAGAATGTTAAGCTGTTAGGCTGCAGTATCATCTGGTGCTTTGTGTCAGTTGCTAGTTTTGTTTATAGAATAAAACCTGCACTAAATGGAAGTATCGATAAACAGTATAAACCCAGATGTGATGCCACAGAATGTGGCTCACCATCTAGTTCTGAATTGTTTTAAAATTAATGAAATGTGGGCCTGGTTTGGGTCCAAGCTGTTCGCAAAAATTTTATCAGCAGGGGAAAGAAAGTGATACTAGGAGGAAAAGAGTTTTAAAAAGATCTTAATGTATATACTACAATAAGTATATTATCACATTATCATACAGTAAAACGTGTCTTTAAGACAACCAAAACTTGGTTTTCAAGACCGATTATCGCTTAATGCAGGTCAAAAGTACCTTCATTAAGCTATCATTTGTCATTAAGATCGGGTTTTTGTCTGTTTTTGAGTGGCTGCTTAAGGCAGGTTTTACTGTATATTTTGTCAATGTACAATGCACCATCAAAAGTTAATTATTGCACACTTTGGCAGTATTCAACCAAATTCCCATGTAGAAATATGCCTGGTGCAAGTAAGAAATTCTTATTCATCGTCTGGTCAGGTGTTTCTTCAATCAAAAATACCAATAGCATAAATATATTTCTAACTTCTTCTTGAAAAATATTTGTGGTGGCAGGTGGTTTTGTACATGTAGTCTCTTTTTTTTTTCTTTTTATTTTATGCATTTTCCTTACAAACATAATTATAAAGTGTCAAATCAGGAAGGAAAAACTTCATTTAGCCCTTTTCCTGTTGAACTCTGATTATCCTTTTGAAAACACTGTAGATCCAGATCAGCTGGCTTATGATTCAACATGGTTTTCTGCTCTGATTAAAAATACATGGGGACATCTGGAATGCTGCAGGTTAACAGGATAAAAACTGGGGAGCAGAGTAGAACATACTATATTCAGCATGACTACTAATACAGCAGTTTATACACAAAATGCCTTCCGAAAAATGATACATTTTATGTTATAGAAATTTTAATGTGGGGAATTTTTTCTCATAATAGAATGATTTGAAAAAGAAGTTTGTATGATGCGTTAAAGCGCTCAGGGTGTCTGCCCATTCTCCTGTATTTATACCCAACAAAAAAAAGAAATGCAACAGGTAAAACATGTCAATTTTCAGAAAAAACACAAGTGAATTGAACAATTTTCTTTTACATTATATTACATTGCATGTTAGATACTGCTGCATTGCACACCCTTTGCAACCAGGGGACAAAACTGTGTTCAAGAAAAGATGATGGTCATATGGGGCGGACTTGATTTAGCAATTTTTAGAGTACTCGGCGTATGCCAGAACAGCCACATAAACAAGTAAAACTGGGCACTTCGGAGTACTCCGGAATAAATCAAGCGATACGATATATTTCCGCGCATGCAGGCAGTGATCCGCCATCTTTTTTTGAACAGGTCACGTGACTGTTCTGTCTACACCACCTCGTAAGACGGAGTACTCCGGCGTACGCCAGCACAGATGTTCCAGCGCACTTTATTTCTGTTCTGCCTGTTCGGAGTGGAAGGAGTAAAGAGAACAGCTAAATCAAGTCTGCCCATGGTTAAGAAACATTAAAATTTCTTTATTATGTTTTCTCAAAGGATTTTTGATGCATATGTAATTGTCTCAGTAGACCTGAAGGTATGGTAAATGTTCTAAAATTTCGAACACTCTAAAATTAGGAACACCTAAAATTATCGCTGAAAATAATTTTTAAAACATCATAAAAAATAGAACACTGCCCTTTTTGGGGGAAAAATTCTAAAATTACGAACACATGTTATTTTGGGCGGAATATCAATGTTAGTTTATCTGTTTGTCCTCGGATGCATTAATACATGAAGTCAGAGGTTTGTCCCATCTATGTTCGGTATAATTCTACCGTACAGCACGTGAGCGGTTGTGTCATAAGCAGGCAACATTTGGAAGGTTCCATTCTACTTAGATGGGTAATCTGGCACATTACATTCTTTTTCGCATGCCTAGCGCGCGACATACTCAGTCGCTATTTTTTGCGCCTTATATCTGCCTATTGGTCATAAACTTTCATAGCCTTTGTCGTGTGACAACCTTTTGGTTAACAATTGCATACTGGAGATTAACCTTCAACAAAATGAAAGTTTAATCAATTGTAATGGTCTTATCTTATGAAAATTGGTTTAAGAAAGACAAAATGCATGTGTCAACTGAATATATATATCTCAATTAACGAAAAAAAATAATTGAGCCGCGACATGTGATTTCCACATTATGGCATTTCGACAAGTGTAGACTCAGACAAGCCTGTGCAGCCTCCTTTTAAGCTCAGAGACTCCAAATGATGTTCAGTCAGTAGCTTAACAGTCAAAGAGTATTTAAGCGAAAAGCAAAGGCTCTGATCAGACTGTGCGTATGCGCAGGCTGATCTGAGCCTTTGCTGGTTGCACATACCACATTGTTGGAAATCTCATGTTGCGTCTCATATTGTTTTTGCTGTTTGTAATTGTAAAATATACACAAAATTCCATGCAGACAGTATCTTTGAATAAACCCATCCAAAACATGTTCACCAATTGCACTAATGTCTTCTGTTTATGCATGTGTAAAGTAGGCCACACATGGGTTTTAGTAAGATTTGATGTGACATTTTGTATTTTTACAATAAAGGGAGAATAACTGGAAAATCTTGCTGTTGTCAGTGTTGTGTTTCTTTTTTTGTTGGGTATAGTATATAATAACTCATCAAACAATTTTCCTTGCTAGTTGCAAACAGTTTGAACACAGATCAGGATGGACAGAATGTTAGTAACAACTTACATTTTGTTTGAATGATGATGTATTTGTATAGCTGGATGACCAGTGTGTTAATGGCTGTTTATCATTTATATCAATACTTTCCTGATGGAGGTTTGCAAAAGATATTTTTTATCTGATAACTTCAAGATTGTATTGGGCTGTTAATAGATACTTCTTTTACTTAGCATGCATGTAATCTCAAATACAGGAATTTATCAAAAAGAAATATTTTTCAGCTGAAGAAAAGTTGGGTATTCTAATTGCTAATTTTCTCATTTGACAGTATACGTTGTGGCTACTCATTGGAACGGTCTTGATGACACACTACTGTTGAGCCTCACTTAAACATATGTATATATGTTTTGAGAAATGATAAATATCAGCATTTTAGTTGCTGAAAAAAAAAAATGTATCTTATCCATAGCAACTGCTAATGCTTCTGATTATGTATTTTAAGAAAAGGTACTGGTACTGTAAAATCGGAAATTTTCGCTTATGCCTCGCGTAACCCTCACAAAATGGCAAAATCACTCAGCCGTTTAATGATATATGTAAATCATACCCAAGTCGCAAATTTTTAACATGGCAAATATGTCTTTTAACGCTTTACGCAAAATTAAACTTTCAGCAAACTATTTATTGATAACTACCTGGTATGATGATGTTAATCAGTTATGGGTTTCCAGTCCTCAAAGGGATAATTTAATGATAAAGGGCTTTCTTTGTCAAAATTTTTAAATTTGATACACAGAAATATTATAAATCACTAATGAGGTCTTTGATATTGAAATAAATGGCCTCTGATTTGTTATTTGCAGGCGTGTAGCGAGGCGGATGCCAGGAAGCCTGGGCTTCAACATTATATGGGCCTCAACGTGAGGAACCCTGACTTTGTTACTTGCGAACAGCAAAGGCGCAGACAAGCCTGCACGTAGGTGCAGTCTGATCAGTGCCTCTGAAAGTAATGTAACTAGGTCAGATATCTCTTAATTCTCCATTTTATTTTGGTTGGCTTCAACATGATAAAGTCGCTGACTACTACTTCTGATTTATTATTTGACTTCAATCTTTAGACCACCGTTAAATTTACAATTTATAGAACCCCCTATTCTTATGGTTTTTGAAAGGGCTATTTTTTCTGTTTCATGGCTAATCTGGAACTGTGTTTCTATGTTGGTCTGAAAATCTTTATTTCATTCTTCAAACAGGAGTTCATATCATATATTAGCCTTCTGGATTAAAATCGGAGCATATCATATCTTTAGTGGTCTTACTAGCTGTTGAAAAGATGTGAATATATCTTTTGTGTGGTTTATATATTTATAAAAGTTTTATATACTGTTTTCTGAGAATGTCAACAGAAGCTTTTTATTTTGATGATTTCTACAATATGTAAATCTTGATCAAATGTACTTTTTCTCTCCAAATGGATTATTTATATTGGGTTATTATGGAGTAATTTCCAATAAATAGGAATATAGTCAAGTTTACCTATGTAATTTAATATTTTCTTTGTGTTTAATAACTCAAGAAAGCTATAGGATATGTGATTTCTTCTTCATTATCATGGAGGTTAAAAGAGCTAAAAAGGCAGGGAAATATACCATCCAGCGAGGATCATTTACAAAGGTAGCTAGCCTTACTTCCATCTTTATTATTTGGGCCATGACTTGAGCAAACCTGATATTGTTGCATGCGAACAACAAAGGCGCAGAATGATTAGCGCTCTTGTTATTCACTTCCTGCAAAATATGATATCTTAACTTGCTTCATAAACAATTTCATCAAACTAGTTTGTCTCCATAGCTGAGCAGGCTGGTTAAGTCTATACCACTATGAGAGGGCCATTATAGGCCCGCCAGCAAAACGCCATTTAAATGGTGTTTCGCTGGCAGGCCAATGACATTTAAATGGCGTTTCGCTGGCGGGCCGATGATAGCCCAACATTGAATGCTGGCTTTGTAGTTTTGTGATTTTTTCAGAGGATCCAGACCAGTATTGCTAAGAAACCCTATATTCTTGTGATTTTTCAGGGGGGAGGGGGGGTCAGGACCCCCCTGTCTCCCCCCTCTGGATCCACACATGACTTTGTTGGCCTATATTGCAAGATGGGTTCCATGATAAGAAGTAGCCTGAAGTGCATTTGAATATATGCAGCAGATATAATTAAAGCAGACATTGTGACAATTTCAGGATAAAAAATATTGGCGGGATAAGGGTTAAAGTATATAATTTGACCATTCAAACCTTTTTGCAGCTAGAGTTGTCTGCTGATAGCCTTAGCAAACAATTTGGACCCAGATCAGGCCTGACAAAATGTCCATCATAATTGTTTGACACTCTTTAAAAAGGTAAGTTTGAAGAAAAAAAATCAGCAGGACATCAACCTGTCTAGAAAGGATTAATACATTCTAAACCTACATTGGCTGGTGTATGGAATGAGGAAGTGTCCAAATCTTTAAAGAAGCGCCAATCACAACTGCAGCAGGCGACAAATTTTGCGACATCTTTCCTAATTTGGGAAAGAAATATGGAATGATATTTCATGAGAATCGTCTGCCAGCAGACGATTCTCAATAAATATCATGCCTTATTTGTTATTTTTGAAAAAAAAAAAGCGGCAAAATTTGAAATTGTCATCTGCTGCAAATTATAGGTGGTGCTTTAAGGGTTAAAACGTGCCCTTGGTCAATAAAGTGCTGTAGCTTTGCTAGGATCCATGCAATTCTGATTTTAAACATCCAAGCTTCCACTTAAGATTTTTTTTGAAAGCGATAATATTGAAAATATTTAACCCGGCTTGCAAAGAGTATAATACCGTAGAGGTCTGTAGAAGCATTGTTTTCTATAAAGTCCTTTTTCAAGTTGTCTATTAAAAACATTCAACCCATACAAGGATGTTTTGTGAAGGTTGAAATTTGATAAGTAAGTGTAATTAACTCATTTTGCATGCTTTTTTGTTGACTGCTGATTTTTAGCTCTCCTGAGCCATAGGCTCAAGGTGAGCTTTAAATGTGATCATCCGTCCGCCTGTCAACAATTTCTTTAAACAACATCTCCTCCTAAACCACTCGGTAGAATTTCTCCAAACATCACAGAGGTGATCCTTGGGTGGTTCCCTTTCAAAGTTGCTAAAAGATTTCCATTCCATGAGAATTCTGATTGCCAAGGCAACCAAAAGCAAAAACTTGAAAAATCTGGGCAGATATGAAAATAATAGAGTACAAATGTTCCTTTGGTGACCCTCTGCCAGAGTTGTTCAAATTATTTTGATTGATTGATAAAACATGACCACCAGGGGGTGTGTCGCCAGTTTTTCCTATGGTAATATACGGAATCTGCTAAGGGAGAAAACTTGCAAATGTGGTTGTCTTGTTAGTAGAGTTTTCCCCCTTGATTCAAGGTAGATTTCATGTTTAACCCTTTGTATTCTGATGGATTTTCACATACAGATAGCTACAATAAGGATGGGATTGTCCATTATATATTTAAGGGGTCAAAGGTAGACATTTTCAAATTAATATCTACTTCAGTCTCTGAATATTGTATTTATCATAGCAAACAGTGCAGACCCTGGGTCTTCACTGTTTGCCAAACTACCAATTTAGGGGTTGCCAGTATTACCCATTATCAGATGAGTTCTATCAAATAGGCTAATATAGAAAATATTTTTGTTTGAAACCTAGAGCCTTCATATTATGTTTGTAGCATCATCTAGTGAACCTCTACTAAGTTTGTTTATATTATGCTCCAGGGGACCAAAAATGGCCCTGCCGCAGAGGTCACATGTTTTAATGAGCGCTTAACCAACCATATATTTATCTTATTGCTATAACCTTATTGCTACCCACAAAATTTTGGAATCCAGACCTTGGGGCCCTCAGAAACGGTAATTATGTCAATAGTCACCGACCGACGACCATGTCAATAATCATGAAGTGAAACTATGACGTCAGAAATAATTTTTGTGCTCGAGGAAGAAGACACGTGCAGAGAATCTGGATAGAATTTTTTTTATCAAATTCTAAGTTTCCTTGCGTCTTTTCCTTTTTCACATTGTATTTGCTACTCATTTAATTTATTTACTTTTCGCAAGGTTTGTCCTGCGTTTATTTTGTTCTAATTTGCAATTTTCTCGCGTATTTCGAGTGGAGCTTATGGCTTCCGCCCGTTTATTTTTCAACTACGGTAACTCGAACTCGCGATTTCCCCCTCTTTCCGCCTGTCCTGTTTTGCCTCGTACGCGTGGTATTTACGGGTACTACGTGCTTGACTTTCTCTTATTGTTTCAGAAGTGAAACTTGTGAGTTTTATGTTTCTCAGCTTGTTGGCGAAACTTCGAGAGACACCGCTCATCCATGTCAAGATGGCGAAGAAGGAATCAATGCTGTCAAGAAGAGGCACTTTGGTGGAAATGTTTCGGTAGAAGTGATCGACTCCTCGGAGTCCCGCCAGAACTACCAAGACGGGGAAGGTTTTTCAGATTTATCTGGTTATCCGGTCGAGTCTAGGACTCATCCCCGGGGCTACCTGTCTGAATCACCTTTTAGAGGACAAGTTCACAAGTCCGGAACTAGCTCGATCCGGACCGCTGAACTCTGAATTTGATGTCTTTTTCAGACATCAATTCTAACTCGGATGTATAGTTTACCTATATGATCCATGATTCAAAGTCCTCTGCCGGACATCGATCTAACCGATTTTCGGTCGGTAAGTATGATGATCAGAAGTCTAAGATTTCAGATCAAGGTCCCTCCGGATCCATGAACAAGTTCGGGAACCGGTTGAAAGGGCACCAAATAGACTAAGAGTCAAGAGTCTCATCCGCACAAGGATCTCTAGGAATCTCTTCCGGACACGAGAACTCTATTTCAGCAAGTGATTTTCTCGAAAACACTTGTCAAACTGTCTCAGGACATAATGACTCTGTTCTTTTCCGGAGGTCTCATTCTCAAGGAGTCTCTACCGGACACGAGAACTATATAGTCTATTTCAGCAAGTGAATTTCTCGAAACACTTGTCAAACTTCGGTAATTTATGCACCGGTCATATACCGGACAATTACTAATGAAGTTGTACCGGACAATTTCCAGTGGTGAAATTTTAACCGGACACAAACAATCGAGCGCCCCATGGATTCAACACATTGTTATTCCAGAGGCAAATTTCTTCGGGAAATCTATGCTTACCTGCTAATCCATACAGATTTAGCAAACTCCAGGTAAGTCTTCCCGAACAGACCGAGAGTTAGTTCTCAGTCTTGTCGTAGATTAAGCAGCGACTTCGTTATCTTAGCGGAGTTAACAAACTACGACATGTACACTTTAGGCAATCTGCTTTAGGCATTGGCTATCGGTACCGAACAATCACCGATCTTGGTGACTTTACCACATGATCAGTGATTCTCTATTGTTTTAGAGAACAAATAGACCAGTCTACCACTACCATCCATTAAGGACTAATCAAGGTCTTTAACAAATGGTGCTTTGGTCATGGATACTTTTTTGATCACCAATTTAAGAAAGTATTCTTTTATTCCATCTGATTTATTGACAGATCGGAAGATCTTTAATGGAAGAGTTCTAGTTGAAATCTTCTGGTCTTTGGTATCTTTTGACTAAATCCGTTGACTTGTCAAAATTTTTGCCAATCATATAGATCTAGGATTATTTATATTATTCTTAGAATCTAGAAGTCAAATCTGAAGGGCCATATATTTATTATTAAAGCTGCATACTCTGTAACTATGAACATTTTTCGAAAAAAAATCTTTTCTTTTTAAATCATTTGTAAAAGTAGAATTAAGCTATGTTTTCACAATAAAATGTTCAAGACAGCTGAAAACTGCATGGAAAAGTGAATTTTCTTATCAAATAGGTGTGTTTTTCTCTTGTTGGTAATTATTTGCGTCCCTCCAATAATTCTAGACCGTTGAATTTTAACATAAATGCAGTTGTTTTGATAGTAATAACTTGTTAAGATTTACGAAAATGGTAAGATGTTTACCTGAATTTGAGTAATTTTACTGTGTTCTTGAAAAATAAAAACATTATTTTTAAAATTAGAAGATCAAAAGTTACAGACTATGCAGCTTTAATAATTATGGCTTGGTATTTCAACTTAAAAGTTTAATTTTAAGTGTGACCAATTTGTGATAAATCTGGGTAGTTATTTATCAGTTAAATAATTATCATTTGTCTTGTCTGTCTACTTCAAGGGACAGTTCAAGACACCAAGAGAAACAAAGGCAAAGTTATTTTACCACTTGTCAATTTTCTCAAGTCACATATGGTCAGGCCACCTGTATCAGAAATCACAGCTACTATGCCTGTTTAAAGAATGGGCTGGCTTAATACAAGTACTTTCCATGTATTTTCCTTTAATAGGAACTAAATGTTAGAGTGTATTATATATCCAATTATTATTGTATGTACATGTACGTTCTGTTCTGTATCGTTTCAGTGTGCTGGAGCCTTAATAAATATGATCACATCTGAGTATTTTTCAATTTAACATGGTGGCAGAGAGAGATGAAGACCAGTGTTACAGTTAGCGTGATAGAATGATGATGTATAGTGAAAGCGACAAACAAGATATAGTGACAAACAAGCGTACTTAGAGTGACAAGCAATATATAGCGACAAACAAGCGTACTTATAGTGACAAACAAGATATAGGGACAACAAGCGTAGACATATAAGCGACAAATATTAATGCAGCATATATAGTAGAAACAAGTAGTGTTCATAATGGCGTCATCTCAAAGTTATAAAGTTCCACCTGCATTTACTGTGTTAAAATCCTACAATAGGTGGATTGAAGAAATTAAAGTGTGGCAGGCTTTAACAGAACTTGAAAAAAAGAAACAGGGTTTAGCGATAGCGTTATCACTCCCAGAAGAAGGACAAAATTCAGTTAGAGACAAAGTATTTAGTGAAATTAGTGCGGATGTATTGAATGCAGATGATGGAGTTACAAAGTTGATTGAATTTTTGGACAAAATATTTAAGAAAGATGAACTAAGTGAAGCGTATGAAACTTATGTTGAATTTGATAGATTTAGGCGAAGCAAAGTATCTAGTATGGAGGACTATGTAATTGAGTTTGAAAAGTTATACAACAAGACCAAAAAATTCAAAATGGAGTTGCCACAGCCTGTATTGGCATTTAAACTGCTTGAATGTTCTGATTTAGAAATGAAGGATAGACAATTAGTACTGACTGGTGTAGATTATGAAAAAACTGACACTCTGTTCAAGCAGATGTCCATATCACTTAAGAAATTCTTTGGACAACAAGCTGCATCAAGTAAAGAGATGACAGATGTTAGTGGCATAAAGGTTGAATCTGTTAATATGATGTCTGAAGATGTGAATTATGCAAGAAATAGATTCGCAAGTTTTAGAGGAAGTCAGAACTATAGGGGAAATACAGTAAATAGAGGAAATCGTGGACGTGGGAACTTCAGAGGAAATTTCAACAGAGGTCGGGGTTTTGGTGGTAGTTACAGTGAAAGCTTCAATAATCCAAAACCTGTTAATCCTGATGGACCAGATGGTCAACCATTGCGCTGTCTTAGTTGTGACTCTGTAAGACATTTAGTTAAACAATGTCCACACTCTTACGAAAATATGGCGAGGCAGAAGGTTGAAAAAGCTGTTTTATTCACTGGTAACAAACCTCAAGAAACTCTTGTTCTACTGGCAGAATCAGCTAATTCAGCTGTACTTGATAGTGCATGTACTTCTACTGTTGCTGGTGAAATTTGGATGAACTGTTACATGGACTCACTTGACCCCACTATTAGAGGCAAAGTTGTTGAAAAGTCAAGCGATACTATGTTTAAGTTTGGTGGAGGTACAGTTCTTAAGTCAAACAGGAAGATGATCTTTCCATGTTCAGTTGCTGGTGTAGATTGTGAAATAGAAGCTGATGTTGTTGATAGTGACATTCCTTTACTCCTAAGTAAGGACTCAATGAAAAAAGCAAAAATGAAACTAGACCTTGAAAATGACAGTGCCTCCATTTTTGGTAAGGAAATTCAATTACAGTGCACATCTTCAGGACACTACTGTGTACCTATCGATCAGGTCAAAGTCAATGTTGAGGAAACATCTTCTGTATTAATATCAACTCAACAATCTAAAGACAAGATGTCAGTTATTGAAAAATTGCATAAACAATTTGCACACCCTACTGCTAAGCGTCTAAAGTCACTTCTTGAAGATGCTGGAGGGTACACAGAAGAGCATCTTAAATGTGTTGATAAAGTTACAGAGTGCTGTGAGATTTGCAAGCGTTACAAGAAGGCTCCAGCAAGACCAGTGGTATCACTTCCACTAGCGAGTGAATTCAACGAAGTTGTAGCTGTTGACTTAAAAGAATGGAAACACAATGTTTATTTTCTTCACATGATTGATCTTGCCACAAGATTCAGCCTTGCAAGTGTAATCAGAAGGAAAACACCTGATGTAATTGCTGAAAAAATTATGACCATGTGGATAGGTAGTGGAATGGGTCCACCAAAACGCTTTTTGGCAGACAATGGAGGAGAATTTGCTAATGAAACATTTCGTGACATGTGTGAAAATTTAAATATTGAAGTGATGAACACAGCAGCCTACAGTCCATGGCAGAACGGTGTTTGCGAACGTAATCATGCTGTTGTGGATGATTGTGTTGAAAAGATTCTGGAAGATCAGCCAAATTTGAATCTAGATGTAGCTCTGGTATGGGCTGTTAATGCAAAGAATAGTCTTTCTATGGTGTATGGTTGGAGCCCCTACCAACTAGTGTATGGATCTAATCCAAATCTTCCAGGTGTACTTACAGATAAGCCCCCTGCACTTGAGAATACCACAATCAGTGAGAAATTTGCGCGTCACCTGAATGCTTTACACTCTAGTAGACGTGCATTTGTTCAGGCTGAAACATCTGAAAGAATTAGAAGAGCTTTGAGACATAAAATTCGAGCATCAGGAGAATACTACCAGCATGGTGATAGAGTGTATTATAAGAGAGATGATGATCACAGGTGGAAAGGACCAGGAATTGTAATTGGACAAGATGGTAAAGTTGTATTCGTTAGACATGGCAGTATTTATGTCAGGGTACCTCCATGTAGACTCATAAGATGTGGTTCTGAATTCAGTACAGAAAGAGTTGATAACAATCAGAAAACTACCACTTCCAATTATAATAATGAATGTGACTTTGATAGTAGTGACGATAACGAGACTGAAAATGAAACAAATGCCGGAAATGCTGAAGTAGAGATTCATGTAGATGAAGTACAACCTGAATTAGATCAAAGGCCTGCAGCCCCTGCTGTAGTTAGACCTAAAGTGAAGCCAGAAATTCCATCAGTTGGTGATCAAATAATGTATAGGGACAAAGGTAGTGCATCTTGGGTGAAAGCAAAAGTTATGAGTCGAGGTGGCAAAGCCACAGGTAAAAATTGGGCTTACTTAAATATACAAGATGAAAATAAGGATATTCCATTAGGTAAAGATTTTGTGAAAGATGTTGATGAGTGGCATAATTATGATAGTGAAGAAGAAGTGAATGTGGTTCATGTACCAATGTCAAGACATGAAGAAGAAAATGTCAAATGCGCCAAGGAAGTTGAACTTGAAAATTGGTCAAAATTTGGTGTTTATCAGGAAATTCCTAAAGATAATCAGAGATTGATGTCAACACGCTGGGTAGTTACTGAAAAAATGACAGAGAATGGTAGAATCACAAAAGCTAGATTAGTAGTGAGAGGTTTTGAAGAAGAAAGTAATGTTAAATCTGACTCACCGACTGTGCACAAAGAAAGTTTAAGATTATTTCTCAGTGTAGCTTCCACACAAGGTTATAAAGTACATTCAATTGACATCAAAGCTGCATTTTTGCAGGGGAAAAACATTGATAGAGACATCTTCGTGCAACCTCCAAAAAAAAGTGGACTTGACAACTCTGTGGCTTGGAAGCTAAACAAATGTGTGTACGGCCTTGTTGATGCGTCAAGGAATTGGTTCCTTAGTGTTAAGAATGAACTCATCCAACTGAAATGTGAACAGTCAAAACTTGACCCAGCACTGTTTTATTGGTTTCATGAAGGAAAACTTGAAGGCCTTTTTCTCATGCATGTGGATGATTTTCTCTGGGCAGGAAGTGAATTATTCAATGTTACAATCATTTCACCACTCAGGAAGAAATTCTGTTTTGGCAAAGAATCTGATAGTAGGTTTAGGTATATTGGACTACATATTGAGCAAACCAAGGGTGAAATTTATATACATCAACAAGATTACATTGATGAACTGAAACAAGTCAACATGAAGACAGATTCTAGAAGTATGAACGATCAAATCTACCCTGAAGCAGTAGGACAATTACATTGGATAGCAACTCAAACTAGACCAAATATTTGTTATGATGTATTGGATCTAGCTACAGCCTCTCATTTGTGTGTTTCAAAATTACAATCTAAGGTGAACAAAGTGATCAGAAAAAGTAAGAGCATTCAATACAAGTTAGCATTTCCATCTCTAGGTTCACTAGAAGACTCTGAGTTGTTGCTTTTCACAGATGCATCATATGCTAATTTATCTGACAAAGTTTCTAGTGCAGGTGGATATATAATTTTTTTGAAAGGAAGTAATGGAAGATTATGTCCTATATCATGGGCCTCTAAGAAAATCAAGAGAGTAGTGAAGAGTACTTTGGCTGCTGAAGCGCTAGCCTTGGTTGAGGGTCTTGATGCTTGCTATTTCGTGAAAAGTATTTTGCAGGAGATGATAAAAGTAAAAAATGGACACAGAATTCCCATTAAGTGTTACACTGACAATAAATCACTGAGTGAAAACATTCATTCGACAAAACTCATATCAGAAAAACGTTTGAGACTTGATCTAGCAAGCATCAAAGAAAGCGTGAATGCAGGAGATATTGAAGTTATTTGGGTAAGGACCAGCAAACAAATCTCTGACTGTTTGACCAAAGCTGGTGCAGACTTTCGAAACCTTGTTGAAGTATTAAGTGGGGGTAATGGACTGTAATGACTCTATATAAGCTACATAAAGCTATGCACACTTGAGGTCTGTTCACTGGGTTTTTCTATATATACATTACTGAGATAGTAAGATGAGTAAGGATGCTATGGTTGAGATAATGAGAACTTTTTGATTTTTTCTGTTTTGTATGTTATATTAATTCCTGATGATTATTTCTATTTCGTGTTGTATGTATGTATTATTGTTTTGTCTTTTGTCCTTGTACTTTCTTTTATTTCATATTATCATTTCTTAAGTTGCATTACGACTTGTACTTAGCCATTCTTCATGAGCTGACTTTATCATTTTATTTTATTTTATAAAGAAGTCACAGGAATCTGTTAGAGTGTATTATATATCCGATTATTATTGTATGTACATGTACGTTCTGTTCTGTATCGTTTCAGTGTGCTGGAGCCTTAATAAATATGATCACATCTGAGTATTTTTCAATTTAACACTAAATACATACTTGATTTATACTTGTTTATTGCTTATTTCAAGCGAACACCAGTTTTGTCACTTTCACTTGCTTTACCAGGCCTCGTAGTGCAGTCCGTAGGGTGCTCACTGCAGATCTAGGGGTCGCAAGTTCAATTCCGGCCCGGTCTCATACTTTCATGGAGATTGATCATGAAATAATTTCTAAGGTCATTTTCCTCATTTCCACTGATTCATTCACGAATTGTCAGTTACAATCGAAAGAATGTTCACGAATTACTGGTTAACCGGGTGCTCAAGCTTTCCCAGGAAAATGTGTGGTTGGGTGGACTGAGTGTCCCCCCATGACCATAGCTGTTAACTGGGACATAAAGCTACAAAACAAACAAAATTTCTTGCTGTGTGAATTAGTACTTTAGTATTTCAAAACTTGCTTAGTACTGGTTCAACTGAGGAAACCCGTCCCAACATAAATAAAATTGTTTACTGGGATGTAAAGAATCAATTAACATGATTGTTTCTTAGTTAACCACGGGATAACTTTTTCCATGAATTTTACAAAGCTGTTTTCGCATTTTGTAAGATTTTGGTATACTTCAAGGGCAGGGCCGCTTTATAGCAGCCTTTCACAGCAATCTTATGTGACACTGGCCTGCTTTATGCTTTGGTTTAATATCAACGGATCAGATCTTGCTCATTGACAGATTCTGGATGGGTTGAGTAATCAGCATAGAGATACAGAATATTCAGAACTATTAATTTATTATTAATACTATTCAGAATATGATTATGACCAGTCAACATTTTCTGAACCATGTTAAACAAATAATTGGAAGAACTTTCCATATTATTTTGTTTTTTCATATGATCACCACCTATACACAATTATACCTTGTTTTTGGTGGCATTATTGATTTTTATTCACAGAAAATTTTTATGGTTTGACTATTTGAATATAGTATGTCAAACACTATTGGTAGGAACATTCATGGCAAAGAGATTAAACTATTTTACCTGATTGAACAAGAGTCGGTAAAAAATGAACCATGGTTTCTATTATCACTCCAATGAGACTTTAATAGAAGGTCTCTCATCTCCATTCAATACTTAGACAGTGTCGGGCCACCATAAGCCCGCCAGCGAAATGCCATTCTAATGGCATTTTGCTAGAGAGCCAATAATAGCTCACCAGGGAGTTCTCACTATGGACTAGGAAGACAGAGCCGGTTGCAGTGCTTTATCTGTCTTTTGAAAGCCGGTGACTGCTAGTGTTCTGTGGCTCTTTCTCACAATAACGTGGGTTAGTCTACAGTGTGTTATGTGGTATTTCCTAATCATACTCATTTAAATCAAAATATGTACATATTGTTTGGATTGAGGGAAAACCACTTTCCTTACTCTGGTACAGGAGTTATAGGAAGAGATACATGTATAGGGCTTATTTGAAGATGAGTATTAGATACTCTTTATCTTCTAACCCTTCTTTGCTTATTTTCTTGGTTAGATCGAGATCAAGTTTAAAGTCAATGAAGAAGCGTATGAGTCCATGTTTCATCATGAATGTCTTGGTTCTAGACAGACTGGAAGAGTAAGTGGTCTGCTTTCTTTTCATTTGATGGAAGAACTTCTAAGGTCTACTTTCTTCTTGGTCATGAATTGAAGTAAGTAGTTCTATGTTCTTCTGATCATCACTCTTAGTCTATAGTACAGGAGACGCTTCATTAGACATGGTTCTAACATTGTTATTAAATCTTGAATAAACTTATTCAGTCATATAGTTCTAGGAGTATATGAACTGATAAGTTCAGATTAACAATGACAGTTATTTTTGTCAGCAATCACCTAGTATTGCCTGATTAAATATATTTGAAACTATGAAGTCAGACAGTTATCTCAATATGTACTTTTTATGTATGTATTCTACTTACATTCATACCAGACCCTCTTATGATAATTTCATCAGAGACTTTTATATTGAGAACAGAATAACTACATTAAGATTAATTGATTGTAGTTTTTCTGTTTAGTGACTCGGAAGGTTGTTACCTTCTATGTTCTTACTACATGTATCTACATATCATTTTGGTTATGAGACAATTTTCTTTACCAGTGACTAAACCTTTGACATTCTTAGTCATTCTTTTCAGTCTTAGGGTGTCAATAAATTTAATTAATTATTAGATTTTTCATTTAATACCATATCTTGGGTTTTATAGGAAATTTCTTCAGATACCAAATTTGTGGTTTGGTTTTCTTCCTGTTTTGGAATTATAACATCATCTTATACAGAAGAAAGATATTATTATTTTTCTAGATTCTGAGAGATTATGTCAGAGGAATTTAACAATATTTACTTTCTAATCAAACCAATGAATTTGATAAGAGGAAGAATTATTATTATACAGTATTAAATGTGAATACTTGTGGAAGTTACAGATATATTTTCATCTGATATTACTTTCAAACTTTATTGTGTTCTGGTAAAGATTCAGTAATCTTGCAATTCCTCTCTCAACAACATGTTAATCATAGAAATTATATTCTATCTTTTCACATGTTTTCTAAATTTGCTTGATCCTTATGTTAGTTTTAAGCAAATTGATAACATTTACTTTTCTACTCCTTCAATAGCAAGATATTTGATGATATTTGACATCTCATATATCTCTAGTCTTATGTAGGCTATTGGATATGAGTACTACTGAGTGTGAGTACTTTTTTTTCGGGAACCTTTTGTTTGATTTTTTTGTTTGATTTGATTCTTTTCGTCCACTCAACAATCTTTCAGTTATGCGGGACGGTTCTTCCTGGGTTTAACCAGTACTAAGCTAGGATAAATGTGTCTTGCTCAAGGACCACAACGCAGTGACGCCGGTGAGGCTCGAACCCGCTACCCTCCGGTCTCGAGTCAAGCACTCTACCACTGAGCCACTGCGCTCCCTCGGGAACCTTTTGGGTTCATTTTTTGATAAAAATTTATCACAAGATTTTTATCAAATTTGAATAGAGGCCTCTCTAACAGAGAAATTGATTTTAATTTCTTGTATGATAGGAGAAAACTATTCATGGATTCTTTTAAACTGAGTTTCTTTATAAGAGAAATCTCTATCGCTTTTATGCTTGTAGGAAAATAAGATCTTCATGTCTATTTTCCCTACAAGTGTGTGCGTTATGTCTTAATAACAGTCTGAATTTTTCAGATTAATTTCATATTAAAGCACATGAGTCATGGACTTTTCGTGCCTTTTGTTGTCTATATACTTTTCATTCATTAAGGAATATCATTGAGACAACAATCTAGTATTGTCCTAATTATTCAGTATTAACTGAACTAATTCAGGATTAAAATATGTCCTCCCTTTTGAACCTATGTAGGGATCAAAAGAAAAAAGGGGGGGGGGGAATCTGACCTCTTAATGAGGAATGATTCATGGCCTTAATTAATCCTAGCCTATGAGGACAGATGTCTCATAGATTAAGGATAACTACAGTAGTACCACGACCTCTAAGTAATGACCCTCGATTATTTCAATGCATTTACCGTTACAGTCACGCCTCAAAGCGTTTTGTGGAAGTATAACTGTTGGTCAGAGATGGTGTTGGAAGTATTAAGATATTATTCTTAACTATTTACTTCCAAGCTCTGTGACTGAGGTATTAGATGTTTACATCTAGACCATTATCTTATCAGTCATCCAGAGATCTTATGCTTTGACAATGTCAAATTTGCTATAAGACTCTCAGTTTATCTCTGGAAATTTATATTTATTGGAATCAACCTTGGTGAGGGAATCCTCCCTCCGGTGGTGGTGATTCTACTAGCAATAAGATAAATATATGGTAGGTTAAGCGCTCATTAAAATGTAATTTTTACCTTATTGGTAATAAAATTAGTTTTAATAAGCGTACCTACCATATATTTATCTAGGAGTACCCAGCCATCCCAATCCCCCCATTCCCTGAACTTTTATTACATAATTCATGTAATATTTCCAAAATTATTTCAGACGTCATAGTTTCACTTCGTGACTATTGACATGGTCGTCGGTCGGTGACTATTGACATAGTTACCGTTTCTGAGGGCCCCAAGGTCTGGATTCCAAAATTTTGTGGGTAGCAATAAGGTTATAGCAATAAGATAAATATATGGTAGGTACGCTTATTAAAACTAATTTTATTACCAATAAGGTAAAAATTACATTTTACTTAGACTTATATAAAGGAAAATTGCGGTTCTACATCCTGTAAATTTTGTCAACATAATCCATGTTAAGTCTTAATGAAACTGCTGATCTATCGAAATTCATAGCTGGACTCTGAGAGCAGCTTTGCTTTCATATACCTTTATAAACAGTCATTCTCAGTTGAGCGACCAAGGGCCCTCTTGTTCAATATTGTTTTTTTCTTCAAAAAGATTAGTGTCACTATGATTGGATCCTGTTCAGGCCTGACATTTTGGGAAGCCTAATTCTAGATCAGGCCTGATATTTTGGGTGGCATGATCTTTGAAAATGTTATCAACAGACAACATAAGTTGTCACTATCAGATAAAGACTTAATTTACAGTGAATTTAGGGGATAACTGCATGGGTGAAAGTTTTCTGGATTAATCCTGATTTCAGGATTTTAAGGCTGACTTTCCATAGAAAGTCAGCCTCAAAATGCTGAATTAGGGAGATTATGATAGCTTATCTGATTCATTTTGAGATTATCTAAACACATTTAACCATGAAATTATTAATTTTTGTAGGCATCCTGCAAGTTTAAAAATTTGAATTTCTAAAGTTCAGGATTTTGGAAATTTTGAACTTTTACCCATGTAACTGTATTCAAAATTTTCATCATCTAGTTTATAGTCTATTTCAGTATATTATCGGAGATGGCATATTATTAAGCTGGACTCGCCCCTGTGGTTATCCCCATTCTAATGCACTTCTGCAGTTTCGTCTCAAATTAAAGTGTTGCAATCCACATAATTTTGCACATCATCATTCTGATGAAATGTGACGTAATTAATGATGTCAAACTGTTTCCTACAGTATATCGCAGGATATACTGTCGCAAATTTTTGAAGTTATCCAATCAGAAGTATAAAGTAGCTGGCTACATCTGAGAGGGTTCACAATAATTGTGAATTGCCTGTGGGGGTTTACAATATTTGTGAATACTTGAGATGTTCGGGCCAGGCGAGTTGTTGACATCTGTGATTGACATTTTTTTTTTTTTTTCGTCTTGTTCCTTTTATTTTCTATAACCCTGTTACAACTTACAGAAGGGTATCCAGCCATACATACAGTACATACATACATGAGCACCCTTAAACAATACTCTCCCTGACAGCCTGGATCCTGTCGTACATATATGTTTAGTTAAGAAAAAAATTCAGGAAGGGTGCTCCTTTCGCTCAAAACGACTCTCAAACATATGTTGGTATATATACAGTAAAAATATCTACTGTTGTGCCAACCAAGAAAGACAGTGACATTGTGCCTTGTTTACAATTGTTAATTAAAACATTATCTTGTACACTCCATCTGAGCTATTGTGAAAATAGATCACTCGTGTATTAATCCTATCCTGTGGATAGGATCAATACACAAGTGATATATCGATTCTAAGTCCCTGATAACCCTGCAATCAAAACACGAGGTCAATGTCACTCCCGGCTGGCAGGACAATATATAATAAAGATAAAAACAGTATGCACTGGCTTTCATTTTTATCCCTACTACATATTTAATATTTATACAATAATACAAACTAAAAAGAAACAAGACATTTTTGTATGGTATACTTTTCCTGTTCCTGAGGCTGTACTGGTTACTATAATGAATTACTAATACATGTATTTCAGAGTGTCTGTTTTATTCTTGGTATGTGAGGGTTGGCATGTATGCTTATATACCTATTCTTAATTATTAAGTACTATTTCATATGGTTCCCAATCTTTATTGAACTCTGTTAGTTCATTATTTGACAAAGCAATATCTTTAAGTATTTTGAACAATTGATAAAGCTTCTTCTTGTAAACTTCTAGGACCAAGTGTCACGTTCATTACAGCGTGTTGTGTATATGTAGTATTTGGCATAGAGTATTATGATATTAAGTGGTTTTGTTATAGTATTTGATCTATCCAGACCAAAAATAAAAAATTCCTCCACAAAGTCACACTGTATTTCATTATTATTCAGCCATTGTAACAATTCCTTCAAAAAAGCTTGAATCCTCTCACAGGCCCAGAAGAGATGGGTAATTGTTTCTTTTTGGGAATGACAGTAATAGCATAATGAGTCTCTCTTTATTTTCATTTTAAAGAGAAGATTGTTTGTTACTAAAATATTATGATTAATACTCGTCTGAAACCATTGTATAGCTGGATATTTTATTATATTAAAGGGGTAGTTGTAAATTTTCTTCCATTCTTGGTCTGTGAAATTAAATTTCTCATTCCATCTTTTTTTACTTGTCGGTTCATCATAGTTTTTATTCAGTTCATTATACATTGCTTGTGTCCCTGACTTTTGTTGCAGAAAAACTTTGATATGACTTGGTATGAATGGATCTTGTACTTTTTTGGTTAATCTTATTTGTGTATGTGATAGAAAGTGTTTTAGTGAGTCTATAAATCCTTGATATTTTAAAATGCTCAACGGGTTGCCATCAATTCCAACTTCTTGATAGCTATAGAAGCTTCCATTCTGGTTCACCAGATCATTCACAAATCTGATACCTTTATCATACCATGTTTTATAAAAAACATATTTTCTATCTATTTTAATATTTCTGTTATAGAACAGAGGACTTTTCAAAATTTGTTCTTCACATATTTCTGTTTTATAATTTATATCAAGAAAAGACTTTAGTAAATCTTTCCAAAACTGATTATTCAATGTGCTTAAAATATCCTGAATATATTCTACATTACATGATGTCAACATTTCCAGATTTATATGTATTTTTATTATTTCTTGCCATTTATTATAATTTATATCAAGAAAAGACTTTAGTACATCTTTCCAAAACTGATTATTCAATGTGCTTAAAATATCCTGAATATATTCTACATTACATGATGTCAACATTTCCAGATTTATATGTATTTTTATTATTTCTTGCCATTTATTATAATTTATATCAAGAAAAGACTTAAGTACATCTTTCCAAAACTGATTATTCAATGTGCTTAAAATATCCTGAATACATTCTACATTACATGATGTCAACATTTCCAGATTTATATGTATTTTTAGCTCACCTGAGCCGAAGGCTCATGGGTGAGCTAATAGTATACCAGTCACTCCGGCGTCCGTCCGTCGTACGTCCGTCCACAATTTCAAACATCTTCTCCTCTGAAACCGCCAGGCCAATTGAACTCAAATTTCATACGGAGACTCCTTAGGATGGGGGAACGAAAGTTTGTTCAAATGGTCCTGGTCACATGACCAAGATGGCCGCCATGCCCATATATGGTAAAAACCCTTTAAAAATCTTCTTTTCCAGAACCAGAAGGCCGATGACCTCAGGACTTGGTATGTAGCATTGGGGATGTGGGGCCTACCAAGTTTGTTCAAATGATGATCCTAGGTTGACCTTGACCTACTTAACGTCAAGGTCAAATTTCCTTTCTAATGCATTTAAATGGGAATTTTTTTGATAAGTTGATTTTTTTGAAAACTGTAGAAGCCTTAGTCATTATTCTCACTTGATCTGTTTAACCTAATGAGACAATGGCTATAAATAAGTTCCAAAGGTCAAGGTTGACCTTTGACTTTTCAGCTAAGTGGCTCATATTGGAGTCCCATCAATATATCAAAACATAGTTTTCTCACAAATCGTTGGCCCAATTTAACTCAAATTTCATGTGAAGACTCCTTATGATAAGTTAGCCAAAATTTATACAAAATATTTTGGTCACATGACCAAGATGTCCGCCACGCCCATATATGGTAAAAACCCTTTAAAAATCTTCTTCTCCAGAACCAGAAGGCCAGTGACCATGGGACTTGGTTTGTAGCATTGGGGATGTGGGGCCTACCAAGTTTGTTCAAATGATGATCCTAGGTTGACCTTGATCTACTTAAAGTCAAGGTCAAATTTGCTTCCTAATGCATTTAAATGGGATTTTTTTTGAAAAGTTGATTTTTTTAATACTATTGAAGACAAAGTCATAATTCTCACTTGATTTGTTAAACCTAATGAGACAATGGCTATAAATAAGTTTCAAAGGTCAAGGTTGACCTTTAACTTTTCAGCAAAGGCTGCTCATATTGGAGTCATATCAACACATTAAACATAGTTTCCTCAGAAACCACTAGGCCAATTGAACTCAAATTCCATATGAAGACTCCTTATGATAGGTTAGCCAAAATATATACCAGTTGTACTGGTCACATGCCCAAGATGGCCACCACGCCCATATATGGTAAAAACCCTTTAAAAATCTTCTCTGGAACCAAAAGGCCAATGGCCTTGGGACTTATTATGTAGCATTGGGGATGTGGGCCCTACCAGATTTTCACAAATGATGAATCTAGGTTGACCTTGACCTACTTTATGGCAAGAACAAATTTGATTCCTAATTTATATGGGAAAAATCTTAAATTTGTTCATTTTTCTATAACTGTTTAGGCCGAAATCATAATACATGCAAGAAATGTTTAACCTAAGGAGACAACTGTTTTATATAAATACCAAATGTCAAGCTGACCTGTGACCTTTTATCCAAGGCCACTCATTTGGACTGCCACATACCTATCTAAACATCTTTTCCTCAGTAATCACTGGGCTGTTTGATGTTTTATTCATTAGATTGTTTTAGGTCACTTGACCAAAATGGCCGCATCCCCCATAAAACAAAATATGTTTCATTTTAAGCTGTAGTTGATATTGACCTATTTTAACATTATTAAGGAGATCAGGTGAGCGCTTCAGGACCGTCAGGTCCTCTAGTTATTATTTCTTGCCATTTACTTTCATTTAAAAGAAGCCTTCTTATCCATGTAGATTTTAATGCACTTACAAAGGCATTTAGGTTTATCATATTCAATCCTCCTTCTATGATTGACATGTTTATGTTTTTATAGGGAATTCTGACACCAGTTTGTTATTGTTTCTTAAAGGTCATATTTATTAGCCTGTCAATTCAAATGGGATGTTTTAACACTTTGGAAAGGTTGTGATGAGAGCTGTTACTTAGTTTAGAAAAATTGCATAAACCCAATAAATAGATCATGTCAATTCTGACATTGATTGGCAGGATTGTGCAATACATCTAGTCATAATTATGACCTTTAGGAGATTGCACAACTGGTGTGACTATGAGTCACTTTTGTATCACTGATTGGTTGATATAATTGGAAGCTTACCTATGTAGAGGGCGCTTTATGGTAAACTTGAAATATGATTGGTTAATGATGATGGCTTTAGGTGGCGTTGTGGTCAGCTTCTATCACCTGACTTCATGGTATATAAATTGAAGCCCAGTGTCAGAGCCTCAGACTTTGGTTGGACTTTGATTAAAATTTAGGTTAAAACTTTGGTTAGACTTTGGAGATTTCGGAACTTTGGGTTATAGTTAGTTTCTAGAAGTATTTTAGTTGGACTTAAGAAGATTTAATTAAATGATAAAATTGTGAAAATTGCTGCTGAAATTTATAGGACTTAGAAACTCTAAAAGGACCGTGAAAACACAACGTGAACTTAGAAGATTAGAATCAACCACATTACAGAAGTAGCGTTACAAAAGCAAGTGCATTAGAATAAAGATTTTCCTTTCCAAAATGATAATCTAGATTTTTGGAGCATATTTTGGATAATTGTTTAAGGGAAAATCTACCATCTTATTGCTGAATAAGATACTAAGAAATTTTAACATGACTTGTGTAAAGGGGTCATTTTACAAGATCACTTCCTTGTTTGAAATTAATACACAGTTGGCCTCAACTGGCTCGAGCTACACATGTTCAAAGGGGCCATAGAAAACAGATATGCCTGTTTGCACATTAGATATATAGGGGGCATTCACAACTTTAAAAACTGTGGTGGTGAAAAGTCATTAATGTGCCTGACTCTCAGAGCAGTTTTTGTTTGCTCCCTTTCTGGTGTGGTTTGATTTTTGTTTAGTTTCTGGTCAAAAAGCTCAAATTTACTGTTTATAATTTCTATGTGGATAAATTTTAAGAAAAAAAAACATTACAAATGTATAATGTCTATTTGCTGCAGCTGATTTACATGCAAATGATTAGAATTATGTTATACAGTAAAAAATGTCAAGAAATTTTAGTAATGTTAAAAAAATCCCCAATAGTTTTGTGTTTCCTTTTGGTAGCCAGCTTATGTTGGAAGATTACAGTATATTTCTCACTTTTCCATAAATTTGGCTGTTGAATGCATTCAAAGATATATGTGTTCATTGTGACAGGGAAATTCTTTTTTTACCTTAACAAACAGTGTAGACCTTGATGAAATGCAGCATTGTGCTGCATTTCATCAGGGTCTTCACTATTTGCAAAGGTACTCATTAAGGATTCCTGAATACAAAGGGTTAATAGTAATTACACATGCTGCATTAAAAATTTTCAAATTCCAGTATTATTTAGGGAGCTCAGTGGTAGAGTGCTTGACTCGAGACCGAAGGGTTGCGGGTTTGAGCCTCACCTGAGTCACTGTGCTGTGTCCTTGAGCAAGACGCATTAATCATTGCTTTAAGCACAAGTTTTTCACTGTCCGGAGGGTATCATAACATGCTAATTTTCAAAAACTTAGTTTCAGTTTCTGTAGCTGAGCAGGTTGGTTTGTACCGAACCAGATCGCAAACCCAAATGACAGTTTCTCTTGTGATGGAACACATATGGGCCTCAACGTGAGAAAACCTGTCTTGGGGGGTTTGTGAACAACAAAGGTGCAGACCAGTCTGCGCATCTGCGCAGTCTGATCATCACCTTTGTTATTCACTTATTGGAAAGTATCATATCTAGACTCGCTAAGAGTGAAATTTCACTTTTGCCACTGATTTTTTTTTTTCAGGATGATATATATGATGATACTGCAGTAGGATCTGCTCTTGACAGCATCAAAAAGAAATTTGAAAACAAACCTGATCAAGTACAACAAAGTGCGCCAAAGAAGTTGAATCCAGCGCTTAAACCCAAGCCCTTACCAAAGAAAATTCCTGATGGGAAATTGAATTTAGGTGGTGGTGGTTACCTTCAAGGTGTTGTGGGTAATGACAGAATTCCTAAGGTTAATGGCTCAATTGAGAGCACAGGTAGTACTGTTTTAGAGAAGAGAGACCGTCCTGTGACAGAAAAAACAGATCAAACTAGTTCTGTGAATACTAAAGAAAGCGCAGTTCGGATTATTAACAATGCATTGTCAAAAAGAGATGGTGTAAGGGAAATTTCATCAATATTTAAGGGAAATGATGATTCATCACACAATATTCCACCAAAAATAACACCAAAGCCAAAACCAGTGGTAAGAAGGACTTCTGATGCTAATAATAATTCTAAATCAGAAACCAAGGAATCTGAAAGGACAGCTGAAAAGAAAATGACAGGTACAGTTGATAAGGAAAATAGTTCGCAATCAAGCTCACAAAGTAGCCCTATAGGTCTAAGTGTTCATGAAAGGGCTAAACTTTTAGCGAATTCCGGAAATCTTCCAAACATGAAACCAGATCTTGCAAGTTCACCAAGGACTAAAGGAATAAAGCCTCCAACTTCTGAAAAACCAGTCTCTCCTGCAGGCACAGGATCACCAAAAAGATTCAATATTCCAAAAAACAAATCTCAAGAAAATGTTTCTGTGGAACTAAGACGGGTAATGGTAGATTCTTCTGATGTTCGTAAAATTTTGCATCGAAAGTCAGTTAAGTCTGTGATAAGAAAATCTGATGACAAGCGGTTCAGAAAAGTAGAATTGGATAGCATTAGAGATAGTGGAAATGTTCCAGTAAAACCAGATCCAATTTATGAGGAAATTGACTGGGAAGATTTAGAAAAAGAATTTAAAAGAACTGTGCAAGAAAAGGGTAAGTTAGTTCTAAGTTTCATTGTGATTTCTGACAAACAACCCAGGCCTTTAGTTAAGAGTGCGGAACAAAAAATAATTTTCTTATTTTTCAACCAAAACATATGTTGTGGGTACTCAAAAGAACCGTCTCAATTAGACGGTTCTCTTGAGCACCCAAAACATATGTTAAAAATGATGGATAAGAAAATATTTACAGTTTTACGCTGAAAATTTTGATTAAAGCTGCATAATCTGTAACTTTTGATCTTCTAATTTTGAAAATAATGTTTTTATTTTTCAAGAACACAGTAAAAATACTCAAATTCACGTAAAAATTTTACCATTTTCGTAAATCTTAACAAGTTATCACTATCAAAACAACTGCATTTATGTTAAAATTCAATGGTCTATAATTATTGGAGGGACGCAAATAATTACCAACAAGAGAAAAATACACCTATTTGATAAGATAATTCACCTTTCCATGCAGTTTTCAGCTGTACTGAACATTTTTATTGTGAAAACATAGCTTAATTGTACTTTTACAAATGATTTAAAAAGAAAATAAAATTTTTCGAAAAATGTTCATAGTTACAGAGTATGCAGCTTTAATTAAACCTGTGATAAAACACAAGACTTTTCAGATGGAATTAAACTTAAACTCTTTACCTGCTATAGTGTCATCGACTGATAACCTATGCAAACAGTTTGGACTCATATCATGCCCGACAAAATGTCAGGCTTGATCTGGTATGGACCCAAACTGATTTACACTCTGATGGTATTCCAAAAAAGTTTACCGGTATTTGGATGACAAAAAAGCAAGCATAACTATGCAGTATATGGGATGTAAGAATTTCAAGAAAGAGAAGCCAACTTTAGTCTACAATATTGAGTGACAATTTGCCAAAGTGTTTTGGAAATAATGTATCTCCAAAAGTGAGACCCAGATGAAATGCAGCATAATGCTGCATTTCATCAAGGTCTACACTGTTGGTAAAGGTAAAATCATCAGACAAAAGAATACTAAATTATAACCTGACACCCTTAAGTATGTACAATGGATTATGGCCGTGTAGCGCAGTTGGTAAAGTGTCTGGCTACAGATGCTTGTGTGACTGCAGATCCAGGGGTTGCGAGTTCGATTCCGTGCAAGATTGATTCTTCCGTCATTCTCATGAATCATTCAAAAAGGATTGTTGTCAGTTAGGAGCGAAAGTTTGTGCATGAAGTACTGGTTAACCGCTTGTTCAAGCTTGCCCAGGAAAAAGTGTGGTTAGGTGAACTGACTGTCCCGTAATGACCATAGCTGTTGACTGGGACCTAAAGCAACAAAACAAACAAATAAAAAAAATCAGAAAAGAAGGAAGAATCCTTTAGTACACTATACAAAAGGTTAAATGACACAGATTACCATTGACTCAGAATGTAGAAACTCAGAAAATTTCACATTGAAATACTAATAATAATGCTTAGATGCAGCATTGCTCTTTCAAGTACAGTAGAATTTAAATGGCTCGAACAGGCTTGGGACCATGGAAAATAGTTCTAGCAAAGGGTAGTTCGAGCCATCCAGGATGGATTATGCGTAAAACGACCTGTAGGGACCATAACGATTGTTCTTACCAGCCCAGGTGAATGAGCCGTCTCATAAAAAGGGATCAAAGGGTCCTTTGGCAGCTATCATTCAACTAATAAATACAGTAAAACCTGTCTTAAGCGGCCCCTCAAAAAAGACCAAAAATTGGCTTTCAATACCGATTATCCCTTAATGCAGGTCAAAAGTATTGCAGAATGCTCCAAAAGAGTATTCTGCAATGCTTTTGACCTTCATTAAGCTACCATTTGTCGTTAAGATATTAGTTTTGTCTATTTTTGAGTGGTCGTTTAAGACAGGTTTTACTGTACCATGGTATATGAAAATTCAGAACACTACCATTAACTAGTATTTTATTTTTAGCTTCTCAAGTAGTTGATGGTAAGTTAAGACATTTGTAGCTCATGCATATATAGTATTTAACTTTCCAGATTGTTCATTTTGATACATAGCACTTCATATATAGATTGTCTGACCAAATATCTCTGTCACTTTGGTATCCTCTTGTTTTCTAGGTTTGTATTTTATCTTTTTGATTTGTCTTGTAATATGTATTGATCAGAAATAGGTAACCATTATATGTAACAGCTTTTCACAAAAAAAAAAACATATAAAAAGTGAGTATGACCAAGAAATACCACAATCACACACTGCAGACCAACCCAAGGCACCATGAGGAAGAGTTACAGAACACTAACAGCAACAAGATTAAAGTAAAGCAACCGGGTAGTGAGCTATCCCATCAAGATGATAACTAAACTAGAAATGACACAAAGTACTGCATAACAAAACATGGACCAAACACAAAACCAGGAGCAGCAATAAACACATTTTATCATATGACGTTGTGTCTGAGAGTGAAATAACGCTATGCAATAAAATTGATAAACCATTAGTGGTTAACGTATTTGCAGGAAATGTTATGAAGTCCATAACAATGTTGCATACATTATAATGACGCAATTATAACTTTTTACGGCAGCAATGAGATTTCAAACTAATCTTAATGTCATATGATAAATAGAATCTAACATTCTTGCTCTTGTATTATTGAATTTAATAAACTCATTGCGAAAAAGAGATAAATTCTCGGCAAGCCTCGCATTTTATCTCTTTTCCCCAACTCGTTTTTATAAATTCAATAAAACATGAGCACTCATGTAAGATCCTCTATATCATGTTGTATGAGCTGTGTGTATCTCCATCTTTCATTATTTGGTTCTTCAATTTTACAGCAGGGTTTATACGACCCAAAAGCAGTAAGTCTGTTACAACTATCCCTGGCCTGGAGGTTATAAAACTGTTTTTCATGCTCAACTCAACTGAACATGAAATTTATCATGCTCATTAATTAATTGTCAACAATTGTTGGCATTTTAACATTTATTAGCATGATAATTATGGCAACTGAGAGCCCTTTAGCAAGAAAAGTCTTTATTTTTCAGCAATTTAGTCTTTATGAGAAGTTGAGTTGAGCATAAAAAAGTTTTATAATCTCTGGGCCAGGTTATGACACAGCTTCATTCATGAACATTTTCCACATTACATCTTCTCGTAATTTGTTAATTCATTTCATGCCTGGAAACTTTGCATGCTTTTTTGTCAAAGGTATATTTTTTTCATATTACCTTTTTTAAATAATTCTTTCAGGAATTAATGATATAATATATGATACAAAATTATTTTGTATCTCAAAGTATAAATAAATTCTATAATAGATATTTATTATAAAAATGTAAATTGAAGAAGGATATTGTTTTTCAAGGATTCATGGAGTAGTGAACCCTTTGGGCATCACTTTCTTTGAACTGAGCACATGGCATATCCATTGCTTCATGAACCTCCTTAAACCTTCTAAAATTAAAATTTATTTCTTAAATATGACAATGTAATTTGGAAATGTTGGAATTAAGAAGCCTGCATTTGCATCAATCAGTTTCCTGTTGCAGTATTGCATATACAACTTGTACAATATTCAGCATGTATTCTCACTGTTATAAACCTTAAACAATTTCCCGACACTCAAGACAAATACCATCTACTGATATACTTTGGTAGCCTCTACTGTGAACAAGAACCAGATCAGACTGCTCCTTTAGGAAGCTCCTGAGATGAAGTTTAAAAGCAGGAGATGTGAAAAAGTTGAATGTGCCGTTTGCATTGAGACTGATTTCCGATTGACCCAAGTACAAGCATTTCTATTGACCCAGCTTAGATCCATCCTAATGGTTCTCGTGACCATTTTTGCTTTAGCTCAATGACATTCTTACCATCTAAAAGCAGTTCATTTTAGAACTGTGTTCACATACATTTACCATTCATAGATGCATGCCTGTTTGAGTGTGATCTGCACTATAAATCAATGCTAGTTTATTGAGAATGATTTCACACGGACTATTCCAACTTATATACTGTTCAAAGGTGAGTTATGGAAGCGCAGTGGCTCAGTGGTAGAGTGCTTCGAGCCTCACTGGCATCACTGCGTTGTGTCCTTGAGCAAGACACATTAATGCTTGCTTAGCACTGGTTCAACCCAGGAAGACTGCCCGTCCCGACATTGCTGAAAAATTGTTGACTGGGACATAAAGAATCAAATCAAACAGAACAAAATCAATTTTGTACATATTTATAAATGAAAATCCAGATGGCGTCATTCTTAATTATATACAAGCATTGATCTATACAAGCTTGAAATATCAAAGATTGCAAATACTTTTTGTATCTGTCTCCAAATGCATGCCTCATTCATAAAACCTTGGATCCACTAACTCTTGGCCATTGTAAGTTTTCTTAAGACGAACTTAAATTTAGTGCCTGTAGAATTTAAGGAGACTCCTTTCTGACAACGTATTTAAGCCTGCATGCTTAGCATCTGTTATCTAAAGTGAATATTCAGGTCCTATTAATGTTAATCTTGGTCTTAAGATGATCCAGGGGCAGATCCAGGATTTCTTCTTAGGGGGGGGGGGGGGGGGTCAAATATACAAAGGGAGGTTTAATTTGTTAATTGTGTACCTGATAATTTGCAATTTTTTCCTGATTTTTCTAAAAATTCTCCATGAGAATGAAATAATTTTGTCTAAAAGGGGGGTTCGAGCGAACCCCCTCTAGATCAGCCACTGTGATTTTTGGGCTTAAGATGGCTATGAGTGAGTTAGTAGCTCTTGGTGCATAAAGACAACTTCCCCATATTTAAACCACAGCAAACCCAAGGAATCAGTTTATTCTGGTTGCTTTAATTAGGATATTATTCTTATACAGTAAAACCTGTCTTAAGCGGCCACTCAAAAATAGACAAAACAAAGGTCTTTAAGACAAATGGTAGCTTAATGAAGGTCGAAAGTATTGCAGAATGCTCTCTTGGAGCATTCTGCAATACTTTTGACCTGCATTAAGTGATAATCAGTCTTGAAAACCAATTTTTGGTCCTCTGTTTGAGTGGCCGCTTAAGACAGGTTTTACTGTACTTTCATAAAGCCAGAGAAAAGAGCGACCAGGCATGTGCCCTCTGTAACAATTGTATCATGTGTTGCTTTAGTTTAGGTAGTTCACAATGTTAAGATTATTATGTATGAAATGGGCCACATGGCGAGAAAACCAATTAGTCTGTGTTGCCGAGCCTTATCCGACTGATGTTGTTGACAATTTTTCTTGCAGCATGGGCCATAATATAGTTCTGATTTGCTGTGTTTTATTATAATTTTATAAGAAATATGTGAGTGGACATCTAGCTGTTATATGTACCGTACATAGATATTCTGTTGTCATAAAAATATCAACTTATGGACACATTTCAGTCATATAGATTGTTCATGTACACATAGTTACAGTCTTATATTATGTCTACATATAGCACTGCATGAGAGCAAGGTATCCCTGCAAAGGCTTTTGGCGGTAAGGTAGTAATGCACAGTTATATGTGTATAACAGTAAAATTTCCATGACAACTGTATAACAGAAAGACATCCATTTACAGCTATACTTATGACAGTAAAGTGTGCTTATGTATTATGTGATAGTAATGAATACAGGCATACTATATACTATAATTAATTGTTCTTAAAAATTGTCCAATTTTACATTCATAAAATGTTCTTGAGTTGTTCTTGAACTTTAAGAGCAGTCCATGTCCAGTTCTTAAATCTTGTTATCGAATAATGAAAGAACTTTTCTTGAAATGTTCTTTAAATTTTCGCAGGGGATGTACTATATCACAGTATGTGTACATGTACAGTTCTTTTCTTGAACTGTTCTTTAAACTTTCGCAGGGGATGTACTTTATCACAGCCATGTGTACATGTACAGTTATATGGAAGTTATGTGTCTAAGTACAGTAAGGTGTCCATTTACAGCTTTATGACAGTAATGTCTCCATGTACAATTGATGCAGTAAGGTGTCCATTTACGGTAATGTCTCCATGTACAGCTTTAAGAAATTAAAGTGCCCATGTGCAGTTTTGTGACATTAATATGTCCATGTACTACTTTATGACAGTAGTGTGTCCATGTATCATTATATGGCATTATGGTGCCAATGATCAAACTGATCAGAGCTAATTTCTTTGCTCTCTGACTTAAAGGCAGTGACCATTTGGTTTTGATGAGTTGGTGTTGGGGAGGGAGAGGCTTTAGGCCTGTGATGTAATCAAGCCTTCCTGGGTAATTTTTCATGCTTTTGTTAGCTAATATATAATACCAATGCCTCCAGCCAACAGCAGATAAGCCGTCATCCATCACCATTTTCAAACATCTTCTCCTCCGAAATTACTGGGCCAAATGAACTAATGTTCAAATGGTCCTGGTCACATTACCAAGATGGCCGCCACACCAATGGCATATATTGTAAAAATCTTTTAAAATCTTCTCCAGAACCAGAAGGCTAATGACCTTGGAACTTGGTATGTAGTATTTAGCATTGGGGATGTGGGGCCTACCTAGGTTGTTCAAAGTTGACCTTGTCCTACTTTATGTCAAGGTTTTTACCAATTTTTGTAAAAACTTAACAAATTATCAGTATCAAAACAACAGCATTTATGTTAAAAATTAACTGTCTGTAATTATTGGAGGGACGCAAATAATTACCAACAATAGAAAACACACACCTATTTTTTATGATAATTCACTTTTCTGTGCAGTTTTAGCGATAGTGAACTGATTTATTTTGAAAACATAACTTAATTCTTCTTTTACAAATGATTTGAAAAGAAACTATTTTTTTCCGAAAAATGTTCATAGTTGCAGACTTAGCCTCTTTAAAACATAGCTTTCTCAGAATCCACTCTGCCAATTGAACTTAAATTTCCAATTAAGACTCCTTATGATAGGTAAGCCAAAATTTATGTAAATTGTTTTGGTCACATGACCAAGATGGCCACCACACCCATATATGGTAAAACCCTTTTAAAAACATTTTTCTCCAGAACCAGAAGGCAGATGACCTTGTACTTGGTATTTTGCATTGGGGATGTGGGCCCTACCAAGTTTGCACAAATGGTTATTCTGGGTTGACCTTGACTTGTTTTTTGGCAAGGTCAAATTTGATTACTAAATTAAATGCATTTATATGCTAAAAAACTTGAAATGTTTATTTTTCGAAAAGTTTTTAAACCAAAATCATAATACTTACGAGAAATGTTTAACCAAATGAGGCAATAATTTTATATAAGTACCAAATGTCAAGCTGACCTGTGACCTCTCATCTGAGGCCACTCATTTGGACTGCCACATATGTATCTAAACAAATGACTTTGCTGTTTGAACTCTTTCATATGGAGTAATCTTTTGATTGTTTTAGGTCACTTGACTAAAATGACCACAACTTCCAAAAATGGTAAAACAAAATATGTTTCAATGATAAGACTAAGTTGACCTTGACTTATTTTAACATTATTAAGATCAGGTGAGCGCTCCAAGACCTTCAGGTCCTCTAGTTTGTCATCTGCTGATTTTTTTTACAAAATCATCTTTTTCAAAAAATTCTTTCAAGATTACCATCAGAGTGTCAAACAGTTTAGATCCAGATCAGGCCCGACAAAACGTCGGGCCTGATCTAGGTCCAAACTGTTTGCAATGGTTATCAGCAGACGTCACTAGTAGGCAGAGAGTTTAAATGCAGAGCTTTATGCAGCACTTTCCACAAACTGACCAAGATAATATTTCGACAAAATGTGTCCTGAATTTTTTAGCAAAAACTCTTACCGCCAAACCTTCATAAGAATCAAATTGTTGCTCCCTTAGTTTGGCTTTTGAAAATTAAAAAACTCAGCATATAGAGGGTTAATACACCTACCCCATTATCTGTACCTGTTCCTATGATCAAAGATGAGATGAATTCCCAGACAAATCCTGCTAAACCCATCAGCTCATGTACCTTATCACCTTAATCAAGACATGTCAGCTCATAATTTGAGATATCTACAGAGAAACAGCTTCCTGATGGATTTGTTCCATACCAGGTGTGCTCTTCAAAAACTTAACCCTTCAAGTGCCAATCACAACTGCAACAGACGACAAATTTTGCAACATCTTTCCTAATTTTCGTAAAAAAATAAGGTATGATAAGTCATGAGAATCGTCTGCTGGCAGACAATTCTCATGAAATATCATGCCTTATTTGTTATTTCTGAAAAAGCGGCAAAATTTAAATTGTCGTCTGCTGCAAATTGTAGGTGGCTCTTTATGGGTTAATACTTTGCATGCTGGGTAATGTTTAATGTTCTTGTTGTCGTCTGCTGACTTTTTTTCAAAATTAACTTTTTCAAAATATTCTTTCAGGAACTTCATCAGAGTGTCAAACTGTTTGGATCCAGATCAGGACCGACGTTTTGTCGGTCCTGATCTGGGTCCAAATGGATTGTAAAGGTTAAATTATCAACACTCTTTGCTTCTGCTGATAACCCTTGCAAACAGTTTGGAACCTGATCAGGCCTGACAAAATGTCAGGCCTGATCATGATCCAAACTGTTTGACACTCTTATGGTATTCTTGAAAGAAATTTTCGAAAAATGTATATTTTGAAAAAAAATCAACCAACAACAAAAAAGTATGTAAATTATCCAGCATGCAAAGCTCAAGTTGGGACTATTTTCTACAGAAAAAAGGCAAAATTTTCCTCATATTTATAAATGAAAATATTAATTTTGTTTTAGTTTTGTTGTACTCATTGAGATACCTTCATTGAATACCCACAATAAATGTTTTCTTGGAGGAATAACAATAACATGTATACAGTGGCAGATCTAGAGTGGATTCAGGGGGTTCACTCGAACCTTCCTCCCCATGCCGCAATTTTATAGATATCCTATGAAAATGAAATAATTTGGTCTCAGTGAGACCAAATTATTTCATTTTCATAGGATATTTAAGAAAAATGAGAGAAAATCAGCAAAGGGTACCCCCACACCTTTATCCATATGAACCCCCCTTTCCAGAAATCCTGGATCCGCCACTGACATAAGCCTGGATATATCTTTCATGCAGCTGTATGAAAATTCCCATGGGTGAAGAGTCTGAGAATTTGCCGCATTGCACTGTGTATTGCAACCAATATTTATGAGGGCAAAGAGTTTTTTTAGAAAGTGAACCTGGATGTGGTGTCCCCATTCTGGAACCTTCATACGGTTCCAGAATGGGGACACCACATCCAGGTTAAATTTAAAATTTGGTTATAATTTGGTTGAATGTGCAATGCAGGATTTGTTCTCACACTCCACCCCCACATAATTCCTTCTGAGAAAAAATAATAGGATCCACCCATAAAATGTAGTTAACGTGCATGCTTGCTGGGTAATTTTTCATGAATTTTTGTCATCTGCAATTCTTTTACAAAATTAACTTTTTTGCAAAAATTCTTTCAGGATTATCATCAGAATGTCAATCAGTTTGGATCAAGACCAGGCCAGACATTTTGTCGGGCCTAGTCTGGATCCAAACAGTTTGCAGGTAAAGAGTTCAAGAGTTACAGCAATATGAGCCGCGACATAAGATTTCCTACAATGTGGTATGTGAGACCAGTAAAGCCTCAGATTAGCCTGCGCATACGCGCAGTCTGATCAGAGCCTTTGCTAGTCGCTTGAATATTCTATGAGTGTTAAGCTACTGAATGATCATCATTTGGAGTTTCTAAGCTTCAAAGGAGGCTGCACAGGCTGGTCTGAGTCTACACTTGTCAAATGCCACATTGATGCAAATCACATGCCGCGGCTCATATATACTTCAAATAAAACATTCTTTTCACTCTTGAGTGGACCAGAGGAGCAAGCATTGCAGAGCATCATCTTAGAAAGGGAAGTAATTCATCTTGAATATTATTATATTTGCATATTTCAGAAGAGGCCAGTAAGAATTTTCCTGGAATCAGGGAGCTTGAGGAGGAAGAAATCTACGATGATTGCGGCAATAGAGTGCCAGAAGAACGAATCTCATTTATGTGAGTGAAGAGTGTAGCAACTTAGTAATTCAAGTGTTTCAAGCATCTGTAAATGTTATGTTCATAAGTGGTAGCTACCATCTAATGCAATCCTTTCACAAAATTATGAAGCCAAAAAATATCATACTTGACATTTATTTTGTAGTATGCATTGTATAGTATAAAAACATTTATAGATAAAATAATTTTATCATGACGTTACCGTTATTCAGTGGATAACGTCATGTCATAAATTATATTATGACCACACGTTACAACAAATTGAATGCAAATTTTCATAGAAATAAGCAAACTTTGAAGGCGATAAAATCACATTTAAACAGAATCTTACATTCATGATCATTTCATATTAAATCTATTAAACTTGCCAATATAATGATCATTTTTTTTGAAAATGAACACTTTTCTCTTTCTTTTCACAAATAAAATGTTGGTTATCAGGACTAGAATTCATAAAATGCTTGTCAGAATAGCTAACAGGGAAGACCCTGATCAGACTGCTTCTGAAGAAGCAGTCTGATCTGGTGTCTGCCCCGTTTGTCTAATCCCTTTTTTGGCAAACTAGTGTTCAAAGTTTTAGAACATTTATCATACCAAACCTAAACCTAACATCATAAAAGAATGTTATTCTTGTAGATTACTTCCATGTAAATGTCCAGGTACATTCACAGTGAATTCACCCAATGAATCAAACACATATTGGGGGACAGAATCTCAAGTCTAATAATATTCCCTTTAAATCATTAATCCCACTTGGGGCAACCTTTGCTTTCTGTTTATAACCTTTGCAAACAGTTTATACCCAGATCAAAATGTCAAAAAGTGAAGGAGTATGATGAGGAAATACCACAATCACACACTGCAGACCAACCATGGCACTGTGAGGAAGAGCCACAGAACTCCAACTCACAAGGCATCAGGAAGACAATTAAAGTAAAGCAGTCAGCTGATATTGTCAAGCCTTATCAGCTTATAACATTTGCAAACCATTTGCAAACCATTTGGACCCAGATCAGGCCTGATCTGGATCCAAACTGTTTGATGTTCCAAATCATGCAGAATAATCAGGTTTATGGAGGATAAAATGTGCTATCATTTTTCCTTTTACAGTGAGCCTATGACAGAAGAAGACGAACTGGGTGATGAACATCTATGGAGAAAACATGGCTTCACAGGACTTGATAATGCTGAGAACTTGCCACCACCACCACCAGGTAATCTACCATTATTTAACCCTTAAAGCGCCAATCACGACTGAAGCAGACGACAAATTTTGAGACATCTTTCCCAATTTTCGGCAAATATAAGGTATGATATTACATGAGAATCGTCTGCCGGCAGACGATTCTCATGAAATATCATGCCTTATTTGTTATTTTTTAAAAAGCGGCAAAATTTTTAATTGTCGTCTGCTGCAAATTAAAGGTGGCGCTTTAAGGGTTAAATCTTACCATGCTGGATAATTTTTCACGATTTTTCTTGTATGCTACTTTTTTCAAAATTAATCACATCCAGATCAAAATGTCGGGCCTGATCTGGGTCCTAGCTGTTTGCAAAGCTTACCAGCAGATGACAAGAAACCACTAGCAAGTAAAGAATCAAGCTTCATTTAACCAATATATAATAATTTAGAAGAAATTCTAACACACCTCACCTATAGAGCCAATGCTAAAAAAACGTGATATATCGAACAATAATTCACAGTTTTGAAAGTGCAAGTAAAACTTGCGCTAGCTGACGTCATCTGTTACCTCGAAATGACGTCAGTCATGGCGTCAGACGATGTAATGTCGTTTTTACACTTGAAAGACGTTACAAATACATGTAAACATATGCAACACAGTCCAACTATTGGCCGGATATCCTCAGTGCAATTGCAGAAAGTTGGAAGAAGCTGAAGACTTCAAATATATTTTCGTCATTTATTGTGTGTTAGAATCGAAATAGATTAGCTCTATTGCGTGAATTGTTGAGTAATAATTCACTGTTTGTCAGTCAGTTGTACGAAGATAAATCACTCGCTCTACACACTCGTGATTTGATCTTCTTTACAACTGACCCCCAAACAGTGAATTATTACTCAACAATTCACTGCTAGTATGACCAGGAAATACCACATTCACATAATTTAATAGACTAGAGCAGCAGTTGATGGTAAACCATCTCAATGACCCGCTTTTTTACCACTGATCAATCTTTTTGATCAACCCATGGCACTGTGAGGAAGAGACAAAGAACACCAACAACCACATGACAGCAGGAAGACAGATAAAGTAAAGCAACCAGCTCTCCTTTCCTTGACAACATGATTGCAAGACTAGAAAGGACACTAAGTACTGCATAACAGAAAAATCTTTGCTCTAGATTCCTCCGTTGTTAAAACATGAAGATTGCATAGTTCACATGAAGTTGTTCTTTTTAGTTTAAACATATTTTATTGCCAAATATATACAGCAATGGGTTTGGGTCACAAGTTCTCACAACATTAGTTACGACCCTTCCCCTACATTTTAAACATACATAATAGCTAATAAGCATGGCTAGATATATACAAATGCATATGTATTATACACACCTAATTAACAAAGCAAAGCAGTTAGGAACATAATTTATTGGAAACATATCAAAATAAATAAATAAATAAATAAATAAATACATAAATAGTAGACAGAAAGATTAATATGAGTACGTGGGTCATCCAATAAAGAATGAGACTTTTTCTATAGTATAGTGAATTTACATGCTAGACTTATGAAATCTCGGACAAAGC